>JADMNL010000022.1:386495000-387095000 GCA_016271365.2 Neoceratodus forsteri
CCCGTACGGAGGAGCTGAAGCATCTCCTCCTTCTGCTCACCTTTGGCATCTTTTTCAGCCACTTCCAGACCCTGTTCCCACAAAGCGTTCTGGAACTGAACCATGTGGGTTAAATAGTTCAGGGATCTGATGGCGAGGTAAGCGGAAGCATACGATGCGCCTACCCAATGCGCTCCAGTTGTTTGGACTCTGGGTCCGGTGGCAGGGTGCTCAAATGTTGTGGCCTCTGTGACCCGGTCATGTGAGGCTGTGATGACCAGAGAATTGGCCTGAGGATGCTGCGTCAACGGGTACTGGTCGTCCTGGGAGCCTTGTAGGCTGCGATCAGCTTTCTTGGTCTCGCGGGAGCGAGTGTGGACGCTTCCACGCGCCTGGTGACGCCCACGAAAAAGTGTCAACCAAGGGTGGTACCACCACAGGCTTGGGGTCCTTTTGCCAAGATATTTGGTGCAGTCGTACTTCTTTCGGGTCTGTCTTCAGCATCCCATCCCATGTTCTCTTGTATATGTCTCATAATATCAAGGAACGAGGGATCATCCGGAGGAGATCTAGGCATCTCACGTGGGTCCGGAGAAGGGATGGAGAGTGGAGATGGGGATCTAGAGGTGGAGTAGTCTGATCCGTGTCCTCCGTTGAAGCATCGTCGGCGCCTCCTGGATCTCTTGGGGCTGGGTGATCCAGAAGAGGATTTCGACGGAGGTCTCCGTTTATCAGGTCTCCCCCTGGGAGGGGTTCTAGGCTCCCGGGGAGGAGGAACACGGCCTGCCGACCCCGATGGCGAGGGGGGGGGAACCGGAGTAGAGGAGGAGGGGGGGAACTATGTCCTTTTAATGGTATCCCACCAGTAGGTGAACAGATCTTTCACCTCCACTAGAGAGAGGTCCGACGACCGCCCGGTGCGGTGGGCGGTCGCCGGGTCCCGCGCCGGCTCCACAGGGGCTCTGGTAATGGCAGGGTTCCTGGGAGTACCGACGGGACCGGGCCGTCTGCCTGGTCCTCGGGCTGCTCTGTGGTCCTCCTCCGATAGAGGCTCCTGACCGATGTCGGTCGGAGGCAACAGGGCCTTCTTCTTTCAGGAGGGCGGGCGCCGGTCCCCTACCGGGCGTCCGCTGGGATGGGGCCACGGGCGCCGGTCCGTCGGGCCGACGGGCGGCTCCAGGGAAGAAGCGGCGACGGCTGATGGCTGTCGAGCCGGGCTCTGGGCTACAGGCCTTTTAAAGGCGTGAGCTCCAGCGCCTTGCGTGGAGGCACCGACGAAGACCTGGACGCCGGGTACCGAGCAGCGGGAACCCGACTTGCGGTGGTGATGGTGTCGCTCTCCGATTCTCGCCAAGGCCCTGGAAGGGGAGGAAGGCCTGGCTGATTTCTCCTGAGATGAAGGTTTCTTGATTGCAGCCGGGGAGATTTCGAACCGAGCCCGGACTCGAACCCTGGAAGGGACCTGGAAGGGCCTTCTCCCTTCTCTTCTCCGCGTGCTTGTGGACCCTGGAGCTTTCCCTTGGAGGACATGGTCTTCAGTTGTTCCTCCAGAAGAAACGCCTGCAAAGCCTTCTGACGCCGGATCCGGGTACGGCTGTTGAACCCTTGGCAAGAAGGACAGGCCCGGGTATCGTGGTCTGGGCCTAGGCACCGGACACAGGCCGTGTGGGGGTCCTTGAACGGGATCTGCTTTCCACAAGCGCACTTCGATGGATGGCCAGAAGTTGGTGATGACATCAAGATCTTGCTTGAAGAGGATTCTGAGGATTTTTGAAAATTCTATCGAAAAAAGAACTATTCACGCGTCGCGCGCTAGACTGGTAACCGAAGGGGTCAGGTAGCTAAGTCGACGGCGGGAAAAGAACTGGGGAATCTGGCGGGACCTCCCCTTTTTTACCCGCCTGGCGTCGGGAGGCGGGACCCGGCGTCGGGCGTCCCTGTAGTTAGCTAGCTAGAATTTTTCCGTGGGGTCCTGGCGCCTGGCGGCTTCGGTTCAAATGGTGTAACCTGCTGCAAGAGCTGTGTCTCGAAGTAAGATCCACAATGTCCAGTCGAGAGGGGGGGGATCCACATTCCAGACTTCGATGTACCACTTTGGAGAGTCTGACCGGTTCATCGAGATTGTCTATGCATTGGTCCCATTGAACCCTGAGGTTCTATTGCAGGACCCTCATACGCAGATGGGCAAGGGGAACCGTGGTAATGGCTATGGCCATGTGGCCTAAAAGCTCCAGCACCACTCTGGCCTGGATCGGATTTATAGAACTGACCCTCTGAGCAATCGCCCTTAACTTGTCTGCTTGGTCTGCGGGGAGAAAAGCTCTTCCCTGGAAGGTATCCAAGACCACCTCAATGTACTGCAGCCTTTGGGTAGGCCAGGGGAATGACTTGGGACGATTCAGAATGACCCCCAACTCTTTGAACAGATGAAGGTCTCCTCTAATGAACGACACAGCTGTTCTTCCGTAGACACTGTAAGAAGCCAGTCGTCCAGGTAGGGGTAAACAGTATGAACCTCTTCCTAACAGCCGCTGCCACGACTGCCAGGCACTTGGTGAAGATCCTCAGTGCCGACGAGAGGCCAAATGGCAGTGCTCTGACTGATAGTGTTATCCCTGTAAGGTGAAGCGGAGATACCTTCTGTGGGACAGCTGAATCTTTACATGCATATAGGCATCCTGCATGTCTAGGGAGCAGGCATTTCTGGTGCTTTTGGGTCCCTGAGTGTCTGAAGGCAGGGGAGGGCCCTTTCTCTTGAAACACCCTTTTGGCTGCTGACACCTTCGATGCTGGCCCTGGTTTTTGCGAAAGGGGTGGCATCTGGCAGTTGCTGGTTCCAACTTGTACATCCTGTGGATGTCAGAAACCACCTTGCCTGAGTCCTGTAGACCGGTGATCAGTTTCTCGGTATCTGAAACAAAGAGAACTGACCCCTGAAAGGGTGCATCTAGGACTGCGTCCTGCAGATCCTTCCGGAATCCCGAGACCCGTAGCCAGGCGTGGTGTCTTATACATACCCCTGTGGCAGCTGCCCTGGCAGTCATATCTGCCAAGTCATATGAACTTCATAAGACATGTTTGTCTATGTCAATGCTGGACTGAATGACTGCCATGAGCTCAGATTTGCTGTCAGAATGAGGCTAAATCCTGGCTAAGTCCAAGGCCTTATTCCACAAAGACTTTTGGTACATCACCATGTGTGACAAAAAGTTAAGGGACCTGACTGTGCAAGTGGCCAAGGAGTACACTTTGTGGCCCTTCTGGATCCGGTGGCTGGGAGCTCATGTGCTTTCGTTGCTGTACCCTGCCATGAGCAGCCGTCAGCACCATGAAGTCTGTCTTTGGTTGCTCGTTCAGGTGAGGTTCTCCTTTTAGTGTCCTGTATAGGTGGTCTGCCTTCCTGGGGACGGCCAAAGAGGTGGAAGGGTGCTTCCAGGCCAGTTCTGTGACATCCTGGAATGGCTCCACCAGTGGAGAGATGACCAAAGGCTTTGGATCGCGTGCCCTAGGAACTTTGCTAGGTGATGGCGTTTGGGGTCAAGTTCCTCTGTGTCCCACTGGTTGAGGTACTGGATGTGCTGCATCACATCCAAAAAGGAAGAGTTGTCTGGGGAGACCTGGGAGACTCCTTCTTATGGTGCGGGGAAGGGAGAGGCAGCTCGTCCTCAGAGGAGGAGTAACAGAAAGAAGAGTCCCCTGCATCGTCGTCTGAGGACGAATGCAGACATCCCTTGGATGAGCGTATGGACAACGGGTGTCGACCACGGCTGCTAGGTGCCGGAGACCCCCGGTCGTCGTCTCCGACAGGCGGTCTGGCATCTGAGGCAATTTCAGAGGCCTCTGGGACGAGAGCTCCCTGTGTGGAGCTGGAGGCGGGAGTCCTCTAGGGCTAGGGGACTGCTCTCGTGCCCTAGGCAGCAAATCTCCTTTTATGGTATTCCATCACAAATTAAACAAAGCTCCTACCTCCACCAATGGGACGACAGGCTGTGTTGGTGATGGGGTAGGAATGTTCGGAGCCCGTGGCAACGGTCCTTGCAATGCGTCCAGTGTGGTCGTTCGGTCCGCTGGCTGTTTACCATCAGGCACTGGGACCGGTGGCACTGTTCCTTCTAAGGTAGTGTCCCCCACAGGACGGACATCTGGCTCCTTGGGAGGAGGTGGGGATGAAGGGTTTGACCCTTGGTCAACAGGCCCAGGCGTCTCGTCCTCAGGTGTATGACCTGTCGCCTGGTCAGACACCTTGTCCTTCGGAGCAGACTGCCATTTAGGGGGTGGTGTCTGGTCTGGTTCTGACGCCGAATCAGAAGGCCCTGAGGTCTGGTGTCCTTCCGAAGTGGTTGATGCCCTGTCACTAGGTGGAGGGTGCTTCTGATGGTGCTCTGAATCCTGGTGTCTGGTGGTGTTGCCCGACCCCTTCGACTTACCAGAAAATGCCGAGGCCTTGCGGGCGGTAGACTCCAACTTGCCTGCCCGATGAAGACGCTTGTCCATCTGACTTAGACCCTAGCGACTGCGTGTGGGGCCTTAGAGCCAGGGACACGGGGCAGAAGAACGCCCATGCCCAGAAAACTCCTTGCCATGCGTATGGGAAGAGGTGAGGGTCTTCTTTGCAGTAATTCCGGGAAGAGTCAAAGGGTCGGGGGAACAGATTCCGACCTCCCGCTGGAGGCAGAGGACATGGAGGTCTTGTGGGGGGACCTGGGGTGGGATTCAAACCTGGCTTGATCCTTGTCCCTGTGATGGTGCTTCCCGCCCGACTTCTTCTCCCTGGAGGAGGAATCCCTAGCTGAGGAAGAAGAACTTGTTCCGGATGGGCCCTCTGCATGGCGGCCACTTGCTGTTCCAAGAGGTAAGCCTTTATCGTCTTGAGGTAGTGGATTCGTGTCTTCTTGTTAAACTTCTCGCAATGCTGGCAGTCGTCCGGCTTGTGGCCCGGGCCCAAGCAGATAAGGCAGGCCGAATGACCATCTCTAGTTGGGATCTGCTTGTTGCATGCGCACTTAGACTTCCGCCACTGTGTGGATGAAAAAGACATGCACAAAAGTAAGGAAAAGTCGAGGAGAAAAACACTAATGAACAGTACTGCATGAAGTGTGAAAATGGCAGTAGACTTCAAGAGAGGCATCCATGGAGCTGATACTAGCGGGTCGATGGTGGAAAAGAACTGCGGTGGTGCTGGGGGACCGCCCCTTTATACCACGCTGGCTGTCGGGGCGGTACCAACGTCAGGGGGTGGTCCCCAGCCTTCACTGCTAGCTAGAAATTTTTCTGTGGGGTTCTAGTGCCTGGCGGCATAGTCCTAATGGTGTTACCTGTTGCAAGAGCTCCCTCTCGAAGTAAGATCTTAGGATTCATGCGCAAAGACACCCTGTCCTTGTAAAAAGTCAAATAAGGCTCCCTGCACCAGCTCGGAAACCCTTCGAGCAGAAGTAATAGCAACCAAAAATAATGTTCCAGAAAAGAAAGCGTTGCTCACAAGTCATGGCTGGCTCAAAAGGAGACAGTGTTAACTTCTCCAAAACAAAATTCAAATCCCAAGCTGGGACAGGGGAATGGACCAGAGGTTTCATATGCAGTATGTACCTAAGAAAGGTACGGGAGACATTCAATTGAGCCATGGTGCGGCCAACCATAGGCTCATGAAAGGACCAGATAGCCAAAGGATGCACCTTGAGGGATGAGTACTGGAGGCCTGAGTCTGACAGTGATATCAAGTAGTCCAGTGTCTGGCTCTCAGGATATGTGAAAGGGTCCAGATGATGACTGGCAGACCAGATGGCAAAGTCTTCCACTTCATGGCATAGGTGGCTCGAGTGAAGAGCTTCTGAGCAGCCACGAGGACACCCATCACTCTCTGGGATACTGTGACAGGGTTGAATAAGGCCCTGTCCCATTTCTTACACAGAAAGAGTTAAATGCAAGGATGTGTTATATCTTCTCCTTTTCTGTTTCTTGTCTGGTCGTGCAACCAACTTTTCCTGTGAGACCTAGGAAATGATCACTCTGACGGTCTCGCAATTCTCCGCCTCTCGCTATCTCTCTGCCTTCCCATGCTATTTCTGTCTTTTCTTTCCCTTTGCATGCCTGCGGGTATAAAAATATACGTGAATCTTTATGAGGAAGTATCACTGATACTGGGAACCCTTTGTTTAAAACTGTATATAGTTATAATGTTAAAATGATTGCAAAAACTGGAATTCAAGGGGTTAACCCAAGATGCTGGTTTGAAAAATATTTCCAAGCGATCAACAAGATGTTAGTTCTGGGTCACAATGTACTGTTTTGCTGCACCTGCTAAAACTGACAAGAACACTGTGTGAGAAGCTGAATGTTTTCTTAACGGGCTCCCTGCAAAGACGTGTTATAAAAAGATATGCAATGTTTTGCAACAGGGAGAGAGAGAGAGAGAGAGAGAGAGAGACTGAGATTGGAAATTGAGAAGAAAAACTCTGAAGAAGGACTCTGCTTTTTATGATTGTACTGCAATTGTAAATAGTTACACTGAACAATTTTTATTTTGCTGTTATTAGTAACAAAATACTATTTGCGAATTTTGAAACTGCTCCTGGTTTTCCTATGCTTCCTGACCTGTGCCTCGCTGACAGATACCCAAAACTGGGCAATAGACATGTCCTCAGGAGCCAGGCATGCAGACGAAGGGACTTGAGGTTGGGATGGACCAAGGTCCCCTAAGCCTGCATCAACAGGTCACTGCAGAGAGGCAGCGGGACTGGAGATTCCTCTGCTAGCTGTTGCAGTAATGGAAACTGCATCTGCTATGGCCAGAATGGTGTGACCGAGATCATGCTGGCCCCCCTCTGTCTGCAGCTTGATTAGCATCCTCTGAATCAGAAGAAAAGGGAGGGAAGGCACAAAGGAACCTCCTGCTCCAGGAGAGGGAACAACATGTCTCGCCATAAAACTCCAGACCCCAGCTCTAGTGAGCAGAGACTGGAAAGTTTTGTGTTGAGTGGGGATGCAAAACCGTCCAATTCTGAATGATCCCATCTGGCGAACAGATCTTCTATGATGGATGAGACAAATTCCTATTCGTGTATACTGGACTGCGTCCGACTGAGGCTGTCTGCCAGGATGTTTAGCACATCTGGGACATGGACTACCGAGAGAACCAGACTGAGGTCTAGTGCCCAGTACCAAACTCTCATGGCTTCTTGCATAAGGGAAACAAATGCATTCCCCACCCCCACTTGCTGACATAGTAGACAACATGGAGACTATCTGACTGGATCAACAGCTGACCCAGGAGGAGAGGTTTCTGAAAGGCCTGCATGGCATACAGTGTGGCGATCAAGCCACTGCCAGTCATATTTGCAGACATATTTTTTATATTTTTATATGATTTTGTGCATGTCATAATGCCACAAGAATGCCAGTGTTAATGGAAGGGTCACATAGAGAGAGAGAGAGAGACTGGATTTGTCAAATGTTTGAACGTCCTCTGTGACCTGAGGGGGACGCTTGTTGGGTAGGAAGCCAAATTACTGTACTTTATGGGCTGCTCAACAAGGATATGCCACAATCCATTTGCCTGTAATAAACTATGCACTTCTAGGGAGATAACTGTCTCGAAAAAAAATATTTTACATCCCTCAATGAACTGAGAACAAGCTGATTACCAGGAAACCAAGAGTCCACTTTCAAAGGGTATTTACCTGGTTAACTAACTGAGGGAAGCAGAGGTAATAAAAATGATTCAGCAGATAACCCTTTTCACTTCAAAGCAAGATGCTTGGGAAACCAGAATCTAGGAAGTAACCAGTCTTGACAAGCTGGTGTCAATTGTACTACCAGAAAGACATGGAGACATCAAAAGACAACCAGGAAAATTAGGCTGAGCGGAAAGCTTAAGAGTGACATCTACTGGCCTGAAAGTTATGAATAGACCAGGGATTTTGACCCACTATATAAGTGATAAGCCAGAGAGTCATTGGGCCAGATATTCAAACTGCGTTATTTTGTGGAGCAAGCCCTTGCGCTGCACAAAATAGTTGCGCAGGGGTGTGGCCAGAGTGATATTCAAAGGAGTTGCACCCTTGAGCAACTCCTTTGAATATCACCCCCCAGCCACTGCGCCACCACAAGTGGTCAGAATGGTGCATTCAACTTGCGGTGGCGCAAGTACCATTACGCCATGCACAAATTTCCAATATTCAAATGTGACATGCAAATGGGGCCATAATTCATGCAAGGTGCAGGGGGGGCCATTTGCATCTGATTATGGCTCCATTTGCATGCCATTAGCATGCAGGTGTGCCGATCCCCGAGGACTTGCGCCTGGCGCCCTGCCAGGCAGCAGCCGTCGGGGACCGCCCCCTGCAGCCCGATCGTGGGCGAAAGAGTGAAAATCCACACCACCACCCCCCACTGACCCGATCGCGGGCAACAGCAGAAATGTCTCCCCCACCAGCCCGATCGCGGGCTGCATTAGTTATTAAAACAACCCCCACCGAATACATCCCTGGTGGTCCAGTGGACCGAAAACCCCGATCGCGGGCTGCATCAGTTTAAAACAACCCCCTCTCCTCCCGAGTACATCCCTGGTGGTCCAGTGGACCGAAAAGCCAGATCGCGGGATGTAAGCATTAAACCCCAGACATAGCCCTGGTGGTCCAGTGGACGGAACTCGATCGCAGGATGTAAGCAGTAAACACCCCAACACATCCCTGGTGCCTAGTGTCCCCCACCCACCCACCCACGAAGCCCACCCCTGCTCCCCTCCGCCAGCAGCAGGCAGCATCCCACCGCCTGCCGCCTCACGCTAGCTGCACGCTCATTGGTGAGCAAGATCATCACGCAGCATATCAGAAGATAGTTCCAGATTTGTGAATGAAATTCATTCACAAAACTGGACTGTCTTGATGGTATGGCTGCACGCCCATTGGCTCTGCTCTGCACCACGGCATGCAGCCCCACCGGCAGTCAGTCGGCGGATGCCGCGCTCCCGGGGAGCGGGTGGTGGGTGTTGTGGGTGGGGTGGGGACACTAGGCACCAGGGATGTGTTGGGGGGTGTTTACTGCTTACATCCCGTGATTGGGAGTTTCGTCCACTGACCACCAGGGCTATGTCTCGCGGGGGGGTTGTTTTAACCGATACAGCCCGCGATCGGCTTTTCGGTCCACTGACCACCAGGGATGTATTCGGGAGGAGGGGAGGGGTTGTTTTAATCTAATGCAGCCGCAATCGGGCTGGTGGAAGGGAGGGGACATTTCTGCTGTTGCCCGCGATTGGGCCAGTGGGGGTGGTGGTGGTGATTTCACTTTGCCCGCGATCGGGCTGCAGGGGGGGGCACAGGAGGTTGGGGGCTGCGCCACAGGTGGCAGCTGCTGTGCGCGCCTGCAGTGCAGCAGCTCACCCACGGGTGGTCCCCTCGACTTGAGCCTTTTTTGGCTCAAAGTTGTGCAGGCGCAGGTTGGGTATTGCGCGCATAGAACTCTGCACAGCCCAGCTGAATATCGGGCTGTGCAGTTTATGCATGGTTCCTCCCTCCAGTTCAGCATGCATTCATTTGCATTGTGCTGTTGCTCAGCATGTTTTCTGTGGACGCACTGCCTCCAGCTGAATATCGAGAATGGAGCAAGTTCGACTCATAGGAGCAAGAACTCTATTGGCAAAAGTATGGCAGCAACCCTTTTAAATATCTGGCCCATTCTCTCTTTTTTCCTGGAGCATTTCAATGGACCCACTTCTGACACACAAGAAGCAAGACTGCTACAGAAAGGACTGACACCTTTGAAAAACCAGTTATCTTTTGGACTCCAATCCACTAGGGATTTAAGGTTGAATTAGATAAAAATATAGTGCATTTTTCTGGTACATGTCCACTTTTTATTTGAGTTATTCTGTGACCAAATTGATAAAACCTTTAAGTTGTAAATGTATGATAGTTATTTAAGTAATTAAAAAAAAACACTTGTTTTCGTTTTTACAAAGAAAACCTGCCTGAGAGAGATTTTTTAATTTTTGTGTCAATTGTGGGACTGTTATTAATAATCTGTTATCAAACTGTTACTGCTAAAGGGGTGCCAACATGAGATACCAATTGAATAAGGATCCTGTAAAAGAAAATTTGGGGAAAGATAGGGGAAATACAAAAGTCTCAAGGAAGGGTCTGTGGGGATTTGAACCAGGTTATTGCATGCCCGGTGGCGGAAGACAAAATCAGGATTACAAGGCTACCCCCGAAGAGACTGTAACACGGATCTTTCCCCTTTTGTGCAACAACCGAGGGGGGGGGGGGTTCACGGTTGGCTACAAGACAAGACTGGTATTATACCCTTACCCAGAGTAATGAGGGGACCCTGGGACTTCGTGGCGAGTGTTCAGTTGTTAACTCAGTGAACACTATAGAAGGACAGGAAGAGGGTATCCCTGGTTTCCCCCTTCCTGTCACGGATTGCACTAAGGGGTGAGCACTGTGAGCTCAGTGAACCTGACCCTCAGGAGTGGGTTCATGACAGATCTGGTGGTGGTGGTGGTGGGATCCAAGAGATCTGGTACCAAAGTGCTGCAATTCAATAGTTTTTATGTAGGAAAGACTACACAAAAATTCAAAGAAAGAATCGGTCAGCATAATAGAAGTATTGCTTATTCAGATGAGATAAGTGCTCCGTCACAAAATGTTAAGAAAAAAGGGGGCACACATACATTTGAATTCCAGATGATAGAAAAAAATGTACCCACACATGGGGGTCTGGATAAAAAAATAAGACAAAGAGAAACGTACTGGCAATACTGTTTAAAATCCTACATACCACCAGATCTCAATCACTATTTTCATTATCCCCACATGTATGATTCATGATGTGTATATATGAACAGAAAAATTGATAGATTTATAATAATGAGAATAATAAGGATTTTTCAAGAGAATTTTACAAATACCTATGTATTGTATATCAAAAATACATTTGAACTGATTTTCCATAAAGAGGTATTTAACTTGGTATCCACTTTTGAACATAGTTTAATTCTATCTATTTAGCATCAAGCATTTTATCAAATAATTTATCTTACGACTCAAAAATGTTTTAACCTGCAATGGGTGACTTCTTGGTTGTGGTATTTTTATCTATATTTATACCTACACTTGTATATATTTAAGCACTTTGAACATTGTATTTTGAGTCTTGCACATTTCACTTTGACTATGATGTTTTCATATTGGTACTCTGTGGACATGGCCCACCTAGACTTTAGCAAGGCATTTGACACAGTCCCACACAAAACATTAACAAACAAGTTAGCTAGTCTGACAGTGGATCATAGGGTGGTAACCTGGGATCAAAACTGGCTGGACAACAGGATGCAGAGGGTAATAGTAAACGGAGTCCACTCTGAAGAAAGAGGGGTTACTAGCGGGGTACTGCAGGGTTCAGTACTGGGACCAGTCCTCTTAAATGTCTTTATAGGTGACACTGCAGAGGGACTGGAATGAAAAGTATGCCTCTTTGAGGACAACACAAAGATCTGCAACAGGGTTGATACACCGGGGGGGGGTAGAAAGGATGAGAAGGGCCCTGGCAAGCTTGGAGGATTGGTCAAAAGTATGGCAGCTTGGATTCAATGCAAAGAAGTGCAAAGTAATGCACCTGGGAAACAAAAACCCAAGGGAAGAGTACACAATGGGGGGGCGGTATTAACGACAACAAAAATGGAAAGGGACCTGGGGGTAGTCATATCAGATGATCTAAAGGTAGGCAAGCAATGTGAGAAGGCAATAAGGAGGGCTGGGGAGATACTGGGATGCATAGGGATGGGCATCACCAGTAGAAAACAAGAAGCTGTTATCACTCCTTACAGTTGGTGAGACCCCATCTGGAGTACTGTGTGCAGTTCTGGAGATCCAGTCTCCGGAAGGACATAGGCAGGATGGAGGCAGTACAGAGGAGGGCAACTAAAATAGTGCAGGGCCTGCACCAGAAGTCATATGAAGAGAAACAAAAAGAGTTTAATATGTATACCCTCGAGGAAAGGAGGGAGAGGGGGGACATGATAGAAACTTTCAAGTACCTCAGGGGAATCAAGAAAGTCCAAGAGCGTAGCATCTTTCAGAAAAAGATGTGCAAGAACAAGGGGGCACAATTTGAAGATAGAGGGGGTACAACTCAGGGGCAACGTGAGGAAGTATTTTTTTCACGGAGAGGGTGGTGGACGCATGGAACGACCTTCCTGAGGAGGTTGAGGGGTCAAAAACAGTGGGGGAATTTAAGAATGCATGGGACAGACATAAGGCAATTCTAGTAGGAGGTAGGAGGAAATAGGCTGTTGGTAAAACTAGGATCTGCAGCTTATCCGATAGGTAGGGAAAATGGGCAGACTGGGTGGGCCAGGCAGTCCTTATTTGCCATCAAAGTCTATGTTTCTCTCACTTTTATTTTTTTTTACTAAAGGATGCAATACCAAGTGCCACCTCAGCCTTGAGAAAGTGCTAGTCACGCGCGAAACCTTTTGGCTTTTTTCGTGGGGAGGGGCACCTGCATCTTGCTGCTGGTTGTCTGTGGCAAAATAAAGTCTGTCAACTTTTATCCTGCTGCATAAAGCTGAATTATTTACCCTGGACAGTGACAGTGAAGCTGAGCCTTCCATCTGCTTCTGTGATGCACAGGGTAGTCAAGCATTGGGAGGCCGGGTGAAGGCGGATAACCAGGCGAAGGATACAACGGAGGGACCTGATGGGGGTCCTGATGGAGGGTAGAAAGGGCCTGGTAACGTCAGGTCTGGCGCCGGATCTACCGGAGAATGTTCCGGCGTCATCCCCAAAGGGGTGGAGGGTCCAACCAAGGTCTGGGGTGGTGAAACTGGCCCAGACGGGGAAGCTGCAGTGCTGGAGATGTCGGCTCCCGAGGGAGGTCCGGCATCAGGCGTTCCGACTCTGGCACTTGTGTGGTGTTGGGCGGATGCTCCTCCAATTCCGGCTCAGAAAGATCAGGTGAGCCAGGAGTCTCCACCAAAGGCAGTGGGGAGGAAGGATTCCAAGAGGGAGAACCCTCTGGGGAAGGCTGCAGCAGAAGCGGCAGTGGGCGCTGATCTAGCAGATTGATGTCAGGCCTGTTATCGTGGTCCGACAAAAGTGCCGTGGTTGGGTGGACGCCAGAGGAGCTGACGACCAACATATCAGCCATGCCACTAGGCTTAGACCTGGGTGTTTTGAGGAATCTAAGAGTGGAGGAGTTCTCCGGAGTTCCTGAGATACCCACCTGAACCACAGTCAGCTCAGGCGGGGGGACCAAGGGCAGCTCCGCAGAGGAAGAAGCAGATTTGGCTGGTGGAGCATTACCTGCATTAACAGGAGGCCACTCGGTGTTCATGGCTCCAGCAGGTGGCTGCAGGCAGGAACGAGACAGCTCAAGGTCCCGGTGTTTCTCCTGGTCCTTCTTATTGTGGGAGTCGGAAGAACCCCCCCCAGAGAGGAAGACAATCACCGCAGCTTCCGCAGCTCCTTCTCCATGGAAGCCATCTTCAGTTTAAGAATGTGGACTTACAGGCCAGTTGGTGGCGTTTCTGTGTGGCTTGGTTGAAATTCTGGAAGGCATCACAGTCCTCGGTTTTGTGCTTGGGTCCCAGGCAGAAAAGACAGAGGGAATGTCCATTCTTACGAGGGAACTGTGTGCCACAGGAATCGCACTTCTTCATATGTGACTCAGAAGGCGTTGGAGAAGACATGCACGAAAAGGATTTACTTTTCGAAATACAGAAAATAAAGAAAAATGGTTGAAATACTCACCAGAAAATGGTGGTCGACTAAAGCAGCGTTCTCTGCGAGGTCCGACGTGTGCAGGCGACAGTGGGAAAGAACTAGGGGGCGGGTGTGGAGACTGCCCATTATACAGTGTCATGCTGATGTCCATCACATGATGTCAGGTGGGCGGTCCCCTGCCAGACACCGCTAGCTAAAGTTTTCTGTGTGGTCCTAGAGCCTGGCGGCTCTAGTCCTAATGGTTATTACCTACTGCAAGAGCCCTCTCAAAGCAAGATCAGGAGATACTCAATGACCTGGTTCATCGGACAACTGAAAGGGTCCAGGTGATGGGAAGCGGCCCAGATAGCAAAGTGCTTCCACTTCATTGAGTAAGTGATCCTGGTGGAAGGTTTCCTGGCAGCCACCAGGACAACAGCCACTTTCTGAAATGCCCCAAACTGAGCAATGGCTATGTCCTCAGGCGCCATGCATACAGATGGAGGGACCTGAGGTCTGGATGGACCAGGGTCCCCGTACCTGTGTTAACAGGTCTCAGCAGAGGGGCAGGGAAACTGGGGGTTCCACAGCCAATTGCTGTAGTAATGGAAACCAGAACCGATGAGGCCAGAATGGCGCCACCAGAATCAAAGTGGTCCCCTCCATCTGGAGCTTGATACGCACTCTCTAGATCAGAGGAAAGGGGTGGTATAGAGGAACCTCCCTTTCCAGGAGAGGGACAATGCATCTTGCCAGAAAACTCCAGGTTCTGGATCTAGCAAACAGAACCGCGGCAGTTTTGCTTTGAGTGGGGACACAAAAAGGTCCAACTCTGGGTGGCCCCACCTGTTGAATAGGTCTTCTACGACTGAGGTCAGCAGCTCCCACTCATGTATCCTGGACTGCAACCGACTAAGGCGGTCAACCAAGGCGTTTTGGTCACCAGGAAAATGGATGGTTGACAGTTCTAGACTGTGTTCTGGAGCCCAATACCAAACTCTCATCGCCTCCCTGCATAAGGGGTAGGAACGAGTCCCCCTTGCTTGTTGATGTAATACACCACACTGAGATTGTCCAACTGTACCAGCAGAAGAACCAGAGAGAGAGAGAGAGAGAGAGATATGGTTCTGGAAGGCCTGTAAGGCATACAGAACTGCCCTCATCTCTAAAACACTGATGTGGAGGCAGGCCTCCGTCAGGGACCAGGTCCCTGGGCCCGAAAGGGACCCAGGTGTGCTTCCCAAACCAGACCTGAAGAGTCTGTGGTGAGAATTTGTGGGGGAGAAGAAATGAGGAAGAGGACCCCTCTCAAGAGACTGTGGGTGTCTATCAGCTACTGAAGCACTTTGTGGACAAGAGAGGCGACAAGAACCTGCTGTACTAGGCTGCCTGAATGTTGGTCCCACTGGATTCTGAGAGTCCGCTGGGGGATCCTCATGTGCAGCCTGGCAAAGGGTACAGTGGTAATGGCTATCACCATCAGGCCTAACAGCTGCAGGAAAGTCCTGGTTGTAATATACTGGCTCTGGGCCACCACCTGGGCCTGAGCTTTGAGGCATTCTGCCCTGTCCTGTGGAAGAAAGGCTTTGCCATGGATTGAGTCCAGGACCAGCCCATATAATGCAGCCGCTGACATGAGGTCAAGACGGACTTGGGAAGGTTGACCGTAAACCCGAAGGACTGGAAAAGCTTCCTAGTGCGTTCTAGAGTCACCAGCAGAAGATCCCTGGATGGGGCCTTCAGCAATCAGTCATCCAGACAGAGGAAGACATAAAGGCCCTCACACTGGAGAGCCTGGCTAAGCACTTGGTAAAGACCAGTGACTCAGAGGATAAGCCAACGGGCAATACTCTAAACTGGTAGTTCTCCTCCTGGAACAGGAACCTGAGATATCTCCTGTGTGGAGAGCAAACCTTGATGTGCAGAAATGCATTCTGCATGTCCAGACAGCATACCCAGTCCCCTTGCTTCAGCAGAGGGAGCAGACCCTGCAGGGTGACCATCCAGAACTTCTTGTACTGAAAAAAGCAATTAAGCTCCTTGAGGTCTACAATGGCTTCAAGTCCCTTGTTTGCTTGGGAATGAGTAAGATGAGGGAGTAGATTCCCTTGATCTTCTTCAGGGGGTGTCTCAGTCATCGGGTAACAACACAGAAACTTCACCGTCAGTGAAGGGGAATCCACATGGAAGATTTTCAGCAATACAACTGGGGCCGACCCACGTCATCGACGTCAACAACCCTATAAAGGCATGAGCGGCCCCGCTCCCTCCTGAGTTCCTTCCTGCCATTGACTTGCTTGCATGGGTCTCCGAGGAAGCTCCGTCGCAGTATTTGCACCTTGTTTCGCCTATAGCTTTTCTAACTTTACTTTTCAGAATCTCTTTTTCTAAAGAGATTCCTACAACTTGTGTCGAGAGTTAATCCATCAGCTTCTCTCTTCCATCGCTGCCGCTCTGAAAAGAAGATTGCCTCCACAGATGAACACTCTCTCTCTGTGTCTGCTGTCTTGGGCCTGACCACAAAGTTTTTGACTGTGAGCTCTGCCAAAAGTTTAACCAAACAACCCTCAGGTGATGCAGAATGGCTCTCAAAAATTTCCTGATGGATCAACAGGTAGCCAGTTCTGGTCAGGGGTACTCCGGGGTCCCAGCCTCTCAGTAGCCTACCGGTTCTTTGAGCTCCCAGGCCTCCAAGGCCCAAGTCACAAAAAAGACCGAGATTGTGACTGCTCCCCTGGCGTCGATCTCGTTCTCCGTATACCTCTTCTTCTGGGGGATCTTCATTGGCTGCAGTCGCACCGATGAAGAAATCTGCTGTCCAGGTCTCTGTGCCCACCAGACCCATACCAACAGCACTTCCACCTGATTCTCAGGGTGACTGGCCATCAACCTCTGGGTTGTCGGCGACAGGCTCATTGATGACTCTTCCGTCGAGACCTGCCCCTTCTCCCTCCAGGGCTACAGGCCCTTCAGGTTCTCAAGATCCAGCAAGCAGGTCGACACCTATGCCACTGAAACCCCCTCCATCGACCTGAACGAAGTCCTGCTCAAGTTCACTAACGTGATAGTGCAGCAGCTGGATGCCATTAGGCCCCCCTTGCCAAAGCCGTTGATGGCAGCTTCGTCGTCACCTACTCGTTGGCCCCAGGAAGCTCTCCATGAGCTGTTGTTGGTGCAGCTGATGCCAGACCCAGATGTAGAAGAGGTCGCTATCGAGGAGGGGTACCACCCAGACCTTATTCTTCCTGACGATGAGGAGGAGGAAGAGATCCTGCTCTCTGACAGATCTGCAGCCGCTTCGGTCAGTGAGGACTAGGTGAAGCATAACCCCAGGTCTCCTCATGAGGACCCCACATTTTTCAGTGTGATGAAGCAGCTGTCCTCAGCCATGGGCTTCCACAGTGAGGAAGAGGATTCCACCAGGAAAGAACTGGTGGACTTCCTGGAGATCCAGAATCCCCAAAGATCATTCATCCAATTTGACCAGCCTTGAAGAATGCAGCCTGGCACAGACCAGACATGCTGCCAGCTATGTCTCGCAGGGCGGACACACTTTATCATGCACCCCAGGGTTCCTCCTGTTATGCTGTCTAGCTGGAGACAGACTCAGTGGTCATTAAGGCAGCTCAAGACAAGTCTAAGTCACCTAAGCACCTTAATTCACCTCCCCCAGACAAAGAGTCTCGCAGAATCGACCTCTGGTGTAAAAATATATATGGCTCCTCTACTGTAGGTTTGAGGATTGCAAACTGTCACACATGGTAAAATACCAGAATGCCAACTGTAAGAAGGGCAAGGCTGCCGCCCAGGCCCTTCCAGGGGGCTCTCAAAGGCAGGAACTGCTTCAGTGCCTTCAAGCTGCTAAGGATGTTAGTAAGCATCTCCTCAGAGCCCTGTATGACATGGCTGACACCGATGCCAGGGCAGCTACCATGGGCATATGCCTACGTACGCACTCCTGGCTCAGAGTATCAGATTTTGCGACTGATGTGCAGCAAAAAGTGCTTAATGCTCCCTTCAGTGGCACCAAGTTGTTTGGCCCTAATGTCCAGGACATCATTAATGATCTGCAAGCCTCAGGGAGGGCCCTCAAGTCTGTCCACTCCCTCTACTACACTCAACCAAAAGATAGAGGGTGTCCTGCTTTTCGCAAAATGAACAATAGGCCCAGGACAGCTCACTGGCCCCAGGGAAAGCACAGAGCCCAGGCTCCCTTGCCCACCTCCTCCAATGCCAGAGCGGCGGCCAAATGCTCCAGAAGTGAGGGACCAGCCCCCGTGGCTGGCTCCACCTCTGTTTGACTCCTTGCCGGACCCCCTTCTTCTGGTCCTGGACCAGGAGGTGGTGGTCGGAGGTTAGTTCTCCCTCCATCTGACTCAATGGAGGACCATAACTTCGGATGCATGGATTCTACAGATAATAAAATGGGGACACACCTTGAAGCACATCGAGCAGCCTCCAGAAACCCCACCCCCACCCTCCTGCTATCCCCCGGCTCACTTGTTTGTCCTCTGGGAGGAAGAACAGTCCCTTCAACGCAAGCAGGCCATCCCAGTGCCCAGGCGCCAGAGAAACAAGGGGTTTTACTTCAGGTTTTCCTGGTCTCCAAAAAGACCAGCAAATTGAGGCCTATCCTGGACCTAAAGGACCTCGATCTGTATGTCCAGTACAAAAAGTTCCGAATGGTAACTTTGCCAGGCCTCTTGCCCCTTCTCAATGCCGGGGACTGGCTCTGCTCAATGGACATGCAGGATGCTTACCTGCACATATCGGTCTTTCCTCCTCACAGGAAGTTTCTCTGTTTTGCCTTTCAGGGCGAGCATTATCAGTTCAAAGTGCTGACCTTTGGCTTGCCCTCTGCACAGTGTGTCTTTATCAAGTGCTTAGCAGTGGTAGCAGCAGCTCTCAGAAGGGAAGGACTGTATGTTTTCCCTTACCTGAACAACTGGCTACTAAAAGCCCTGTCCAGGTAACAACTTGTGCCGACTCTGAAGTGAACTCTCCAGCTCTTCCACTCCCTGGGCATCACTGTCAATCTGCCCAAGTCGGTTCTGGTACCGTCCCAAAGGTTGCAGTATATAGGGACTGTCGTTGAGGCACAGGTCAGGAAGCATAGGGAAAACCAGCAGCAGTTGTAGAATTCACCAAAAATATTTATTTACAGTAGCAGTAACAAATAAGCTTGTTCAGTATAACTATTTACAAAGGGAAAATAAATTAGAGTTTTCTTTCAGTCTGTGTCCCTTTTTCATCTAATCTTTCTTGCAGTTGTAGCTTAGCTCTTATAAGTCATTTCAACTCCCATCCTTAGCAAGCATCCTGTTTTTATAAATATCAGGCACGAGCTGCTAGAACACAGTGTGCTTCTTGAGTTGAGGCCCCTTTTTGCACAGCTTTTGCAAAAGGCTTAAAAATTGAACTCTGGTAACCTCTAGCTTCCCACAGCTTTTTGCAGTCATCTCAAATTATAATTATATATATTTCAACAGTAGTGCTATATATTTTCCAAACATGAGGGATCCCAATATCAGTTACATTTCCATACAGTGATTTGCACATATTTATATATCAGCAGATCTAGATATGCAAGGGAGAAAAACAGACAGCAAGAGAAAACAGAGACAGCAAGAGGCAAAGAACTGCGAGCCTGTCAGGTTGATCAAGTCTGAAGTCTTACAGGAAAATTTGGTTGCGCAACCAGTCAGAGAAGAGTCAGAAAAGGAAAGATCCTTGCATTTAAACACTTTCTCCATAACAACTGGGACAAGGTCCTATTCTACCCTGTCACAGGGACAATTTTGGATTCAGCACAGGGGAAGGCTTTCCTGCCCCATAACACGGCAGAGTGCCTCATGGCTCAAGCTCAGGAAGTCACACAAAGTCGCTACATTCCTGCCAGGGTATACCTCAGGCTGATGGGCCTGATGGCAGCTGCCATACCCACTATACCACTGGCCAGACTTCATATGCGCAAACCTCTAGTGGACCCTCCGGGTACAGTGCGACCAGTGTACAGACGAGTTAGATCAATCAGTCCTGGTCTCCTCCCCAGTACATAAGGTACTGCACTGGTGGAAGGATCCCCTGAATCTGCTTCAAGGCATCTCATTCCAGATCTTCTCCCCACAACAGATCCTAACTACGGATGCCTAAAGTCTGGGCTGGGGAGCGCATCTGGGTCCCAGTGTGAAACCTCCCTGCATATCAATGTCCTGGAGATGACAGTGCTCTACGCCATGCAGGCTTTTCAGAAACACCTCGCTCAGGGTCAGCCGCTCATGCAGTCGGACAATCTAAGCATAGTATACTACATCAACAAGTGGGGGGGGACTCATTCATACCCCCTTTGCAGGGAGGCCATGAGAGTGTGGTACTGGGTGCTGGAACGCAGTCTGACACACACTGCAGTCCACATGCCAGGCATGCCAAACACTCTGGCGGACAGTTTCAGCAGGACTCAGTCCAGCATACACAAATAGGAGCTTCTCTCATTCATCGCAGACAACTTGTTCGACAGATGGGGTCATCCAGAGTTGGATCTTTTTGTGATCCCACTCAACACAAAACTGACCAATTTCTGCTTGCCGGATCCAGGGTCTGGAGTTTTCTGGTGAGACGGGTTGTCCCTCTTCTGGAGCGGGAGGTTTCTTTATGCCTCCCCTCAATTTCCTCTAATTCAGAGGGTGTTAATCAAGTTGAAGATGGAGGGGGCCAGCATGATCCTGGTAGCTCCATTATGGCCTCAACAGATTTGGTTGCTCCGCTTCTGCAGGTGGTGGAGGAACCTCCGGTCCCTTTCCCTCTTTGCAGGAATCTGCTGACCCAGACTCAGGGAACCCTGGTTCATCCCAACCTCATATCCCACAATCTGCATGCCTTGCTCCTGAGGACATAGCCATTGCCAAATTCGGGGTCTCTAACAGAGTGGTGGATGTCCTACTGGCAGCCTGTAGGTCTTCCTCTCAAGCCAGATATGCCATGAAGTGGAATCGGTTTGCCATCTGGGCTGCCAAACATAGTTCAGATCCCTTTACTTGCCCAGTGAACCATATCTTGGACTACCTGATCTCTCTCTTTCTCTCTCTCTCTCTCTCTCTCCCCAACTCAGGTCTCCAGTACTCTTCCCTCAAGGTACACCTGTTGGCTATTTCTGCATTTCATGAGCCCGTGGGTGACCATACAATTGCTCAGCTGGATATCTCCCGTACATTTCTTAGGGGCATCCTTCATCTGAAACCCCCAATCCGTTCTCCGGTCCCGGCTTGGGACTTGAATTTTGTTCTGGAGAAACTGACCCTGTCTCCTTTTGAGCCAATCACGACAGTCGATTTACACTTTCTCTCTTGGAAAGCATTATTTTTAGTTGCCATTACTTCTGCTTGAAGAATTTTAGAGCTTCAGGCACTCTGGTGCAAGGGGGCCTTATTTAATTTTTCACAAAGACATGGTGTCTTTGCGCACAAATCCTAAATTTCTCCCTAAGGTGGTCTTAGAGTTTACACTCAAGTAGTCTATCCACTTTCCGGTTTATTTTCCTGAGTGTGCCAATCCAAGGGAAGCACTGCTACATACGTTAGATGTGCACAGAACTTTGAAGTACTACCTGCTTCGGGACCAAGAAGTCTAGAAAGTCACAGCACTTGTTTGTTTCTTTCTCCCTAGGTAGAGAGGGTGTTTCAGTTTCTAAGCAATGTTTACAAATGGTTGGCTAACTGCATTGTGTTCTGCTACAATAAGTATGGCAAAGAATTGCCTGGTGCTGTCAAAGCTAATTCCACAAGGGGCATGGCTATCTTTGTGGTCTGTTTCAGAGGGGTCTCAGCCATTGACATTTGTGTGGTTGCCACCTGGAGTACTGTCCATGCTTTCACCAAGCACTACAGTCTGGACATTGCTTCTAGAGCCCCATATAGATTCTGGCTGGGCTGTGCTGCAGGGACTCCTATCTTAAGTTTATGGTGAGCCCTCTGCCCAGACTGTCTGCACCTGTAACTGCTTAGGGCTCATTCCTATGGCGTTATCTGATGACTGAGATACCCCTGAAGACAGAACAGTTACTAAGAACTTACCTTAACAGTAGATCTTCACGGGGATCTCAGTCATCAGGTATGCTTTCACTCCCCATCCCCCTTCTTGGGGCTCCTGTCTAGTGTATCCAGCCTCTCATATAGGCCTGGACATCTCTCTCTCTCTCTCCTCAGATTCCCATGGCTCCAGCCTGGCTCCCTTTGTCTCTGGGGAAAAGAACTGAGCAGGAAGCAGGGGTGCTCACACCTTTACAGGGTTGATAATGTTAATGGCGTGGGTGGCTCCAGTTGTACTGCTGAAAATCTTCTGTGTGGATTCCCCTTCATCGATGGTGAGGTTCCTACGGTGTTACCTAATGACCGAGATCCTCTTGAAGATCTACTGTTATGGTAAGTTCTTATGTAACTGTTCTTTCCTTTGCACCATAGCACTGGCTCTATTGCCCATTTGAGCAGCAAGGCAAGGATCTTCTCTCAAAGCACTGAAATGTGGTCTGGAGGGTAAGTGGAAGGAACAGGCAGAAACTCTGGGGGCTGTTTCAAAAGTTCTACAGCATGTCCCTGCTAAAGGACCCAAGCATCCATAGTAAGGGCCCTACACTGATCTAGGTGGAGGGAGAAACACCACCTCCTGGCTCAGGATGGAAGGGGGGGGCTGGTCAAGGAGTCATGCTGAGGTAGAACTAGCAGCTGGGGCCACGGCACCACCTTTGGAACTCTTGGCAGAGGCACCAGTGGTGTAGGCAGGAGTAGGTAAGGTGGATCCGGCCCAATGTTTACCCTGGGGCCTGGATCCTGAACCGGCCCTTTGGGAGACCCTACAAAAGGAGGACTTTGGATTGCTTCTAGGCTGGGTGTGGTAAATGGAAGGAAGAGAGCCAACAGCCCTGCAGGTCATTAATAATACTGTGCACATCTGGGCCAGAAAGCTGAAAATCACTGAAGGGGGCATTTAGCACCTTCTGCTGAACATCAGCTGCAAACCCAGAGACCTACAGCCAGGAATGTCTCCTAAGGAAAATGCCATTGGCAGTAATATGAAACATGTCAAATAGCACACAAGAGGTGCTTGCTTACATTAGCTGTGGCCTGGAAGGATTTACAAAGCTCTGGCTTCTGGAGGCCCTCAGGAAAGGCATGTGCTGCAGACTTGCCCTTCTTCTAGAGGGAGTGCTGGTACTTGACCATGTGAGAGAGGTAGCTGGCAATCCTGAGGCCCAAAGTGGCCAAGGCAAAAGTCCTCTTGCCCAAAGGTCAATCCTCCTTGTCCCCTGTCGGGGGGGAGGAACTAAGGTGCTTGGGCACCTTTGGCCTATCATGAGCTGCCTTGATAACCACTGAGTCGGTTTCTGATTGGGCAGCATAAAACAGCTTCCCCAAAGGGGTCTGATACAGTTTGTCACCCTTCCTAAGCATGGCTGGGACCATATTAGGCCTGTGCCAGGTAGCAGTGGCAGCATCGTCCAGGGCTAGTAGGAAGGGTTACCTTAGGTGGGGACTCAGGAATTCCAGAAAATCCACCAGGTTCCTCTTGGTGAAATCTTCTTCCTCAGCCTGGAACCCCATGGTGGCTTGGAGTTGTTTCATGAGGGAGAAAAAGGAAGGGTCCTCAGGAGGGGATCTCGTGGTGTGCTTAGTACAGTCCTCACTCCCAGATGAGACCGTGGACCTATCTGAAGAGTCAGCCCCAGGATCCTCCTTCACATAGTCTTCCTCAGGGAAGCAAAGATTTGGGCAGTGTTCCTGCTGTGCATAGACGTCGGCCTGGTCTGAAACAGATATCAATGGGAATTATGCCAATGATGCCCGTGAAGACACAGAGCGCTGGGGCCTAAGTGGCATTGATACAGCGGTAGTGCCCCCTGGCAGTGGTGACAACAGCTCCTGCGTTGCCAGTGTACTGCTTGCAGAAGCAGATGTGGTGGAGCTTGTTGCCAGTGGACCACGTTACAATGGAGGTTACAGCGGCAGAGCTGTTGATGACCCAGGTGAGCCCGAGGTTGATGGTCCCACACCTGCGAAAGACAGGCCGGGGGCGGCCTGGAAGAAGCCAGAGCTATCGACGGCACTATCCCAAACAAGAGGCAGCAGCTATCGGGGAACAGGAGTGCCTTCTGGGGGAATGGGTTTTGTTACATTCCTGGTCTCTGTAACAGTGTTTTCCCAAAGCCTTGTCGCAGGCCTTGGAAGCCTGAGAGCCTGAAGAATGAGCTGGCGACCGGGTAGTCCCTGAAGGTCCCTGTTCCATCCTGGCAACCTGTTACTCCAGCAGAAAAGCTTTCAGGGAGTTCTTGTGGAGCCATCTGGTAGCAAGTTTGAACTTCAGGCAGAGCTGGCAGACGAGGACGTTGTGGTTACGACCCAAGGCGGCAGACATAGATGTCATGCTTATCAGTGGCAGAAATATTCTTTCCGCAGTGGCAGATGTGGTAAAGATTTGATGAATCTTTAGTTCTCCACATGCAAAAGAAAAAGAATCACTTTAAAAATAAAGTGATTCAACATTTGTTAAAGGAAACGAAAAGAAACGTGAAAATGGCAGTTGTCTGAATGACAAAGCTCACATGGAGTCCGTGCCATGTGTAGTCGATGGTGGGAAAGAATTGAAGAGGGAGTGGGGCCACCCATGCTTATATACAGGGATGCGTCGGCGTAAGACAGTGGCATGGGTAGCCCCTACTAGACTGCTACAGAAAAGTTTCTGTGTGATCCTAGCGCTGATGCAGGAATAGTTCCACAGGTGTGATGTGATGAAAAAGATATCCACGAAGATCTTCTATTGCCTGTTCCTTCAGTTGTGAAGAACTGGCACATTTATTTACATTTCTCCATGAAAGGCTTTTGGTAATGCCAAAAGCCTTGACCATAGGATCATTTACTGTTTCTTTTTCAGGCTGCAGCTGTTTCTCTTTTCTTGTCTTTGCGTGGATAGTGTAAGAGAAAGACTCCTTTACAGGCCCTTCTCTTGGATTCCTTTTTACGTTTGCTTGCGCAAGGAACGTTTTGCTACAAGGAATGGCATTTCAGAGGTGTGTCACTGCCGAGTCAATTGCACCTGAAGCTCCAAGGGGCTCAGTAGTGCAGACCAATGAACAGTCACACTGGTCATGCACCATTCACTGCTTGTTAGGCAGAAACTTTGTGTACCTGAAAAAAATCAGCTGCTCCTATCAGACAGTGGCTGTCTCCTTTTATTTACATGACACCACCCAGGAGACAGCTGAATGGAGTCACACTACTGTAAAGACTCCATATCAAGGGAGCATCCCCCAACCATTGTGCAATAAAGCAACCTAACACCTCAACAATATATAGATGCTATGTTCAAATATTTAACATAAGAAATGGAAGCATTTGTATGACCCATTTTGTATGCCAGGCAATTGTCATTGCCAACATTGATTGCTCAGCAGTCATCCAATGCAACTGTACCACTTCTCCCTCCCCCCTCAACACACGCCCCTTCATAGACTGCTCAGCAGTCGTCCGATGTAACTGAAATACCCACCAGACACATTGGTTTCTCATCAATGACCAAGCCATGCTCAACTGTACCCATACTCCCTTCCCCTGCCCCCTCAACACACGCCCCTTCATGCTAAGATCTCACTACTCACCTAACATCACACCGCCGGCAACTGTCAACTTCTTCAGCATGTGGCTTAGTATTTTGGGACTTGTGCTGTCTCTTATGTTTGTTGCTGCTGAGCGTGCCTCTCACCACATCAGGTTTTCCTCAGTCCCAGCAGACGAGTGGACAGTCGAGACTAAAATCCCGGGTCAAGTGAGACATGCCCTACAGTCCCAGTGCCGATGGTGCCTGCCCAGCCCAACACCAGGCAGCCAGTTCCATCCCTTCTGTGGCGTTTGGTGTGGGGAGCAGTCTTCTGCAACCCATCTAGTGATAAGAAGCACCCCTTCCCGACTGACCCGCATTTTGTGGGTCCGACCCGCTATAGGACATTTAAACCCACTCACCCGAAGTGTCTTGCCAGAACTCGCAAAATGCGCTGCTGTCCTACGCAGCTGCGCACTACTCCAGTCCTGAGCATCCCAACAGGGTCCTTCTAGTTTGAGCGGGCATTTAGAAGTACATTCAAGGGTGGATAAACAGTGATGATTATCCTGGAGAAGCCATGTTGGAGAAAAAAAAAGTGATTTATTAATTTTACTGACATGACAGAGTCGAACGAGGACAGTCCCAGTTGTCGTAAAGAAGAGGAAATGGCATGATTTTTCCAGGAGCTTTCAGTGTGAGTGGTCGACTTCTTGGGGCGTTCTCAACCTGTGAAAGGCAATCCTGGTAAAGATGTTCAGGAACCTTAAGTTTTCGGTAAGATCCTCTGTTTCAATTCTGGGCCATCTCTGAAAAAAGCAAAAAATGCTGGGACCCATCAGTGAACAAAACTGCTGCTGATTCTTTGTCTTGTACCAGTTAAGAGGACAAAGCATTCCATGAGATGAGCTCTGCTACCAAACTATTTATTTGAGCCAAAGGACTTCTCTTACATGCTCTAGGGGTCTGGGACATTTTTGTTCTGTCTGTTACAGTGTGGCTGCTTTTAATTTTCCGTATGTGCACAGATGCCACTGAGCCTCCCATCTCTCTCCGCTCCCATTTTGAATCCAGGCTCTGTAGTAAGTTTAGGTACAAATCCCACTGCATCCAGGCTCTGCATAATAAATGCACAGAACTTTACAACCAGCCATTTGGAGGACAGATGCAGTAGTATAGGATGAACAGTCATTTTCCAACATTTTCTGGAGGAAGGGTGATACCCCCCCAAAGCTGGACGGACCAGCATTCCAGTTGATGAAACTTGGGACCTATGGCCTACATTACTGGAGAGTGTGGGAAACACATCAACATCCGAGGTTAGCAGCAGGTGCTGTATGAATCAGCACAAAGCACAACACCAAGCAATAGCATAACTGTAGTCAGTGGTACTCCACCTGCTGTTTTTCTAGACAGATTTGGAATACAGAGAAAAATACAAAAAGTAATCAAATCACATTGGGCAATACGCCATTTTCATTCACTGTCTGTCAGCTGTGTCTCCCACTGAGTGCTACTGCTTCAAGGTTTTGACAATGAGTTGGGAGACATTAAGGGACTCAATCCTAAGGGAGGCTGGCCTGGAGGCCTGGGTGAGCTAATTGATACGGACGTCCCCAAGGAGGAAGAGTTCACCAGAGGAGGAGGTAGAAACCAACAGAGAGAGAGAGAGAGAGAGAATAAACCAGTGAAGAGGGGGAGATTCTAGGTGAGGCACAGAAAAGCCCCACAAAGATGGGTAAGGTGGAGAGAAAGGAAAGCTAAACAAGGAGAAACTGCTGGGAGGAGGGTACAGACTACCTGAGAGGAATAGTGCAGGACAGGCTCTGGTGGACATAGAGGGCAACACCACTGCCCCATTTGGCATGGTCCTGCCTGAAGAGATGGTAGTCAGGGAGGGCAATCGGAGATTGCTGGTGATTCTGAAACATTGTGGTGGGCTAATACTTCAGCTCACCTCTGCATTATCAGTACAAAAACCTGCGCAACAAGTACCTGCAAGCGACCATTCGGCATTGACAAATGCTTGTTATCTAACCATTCTTCAACCATAGATTTATGCTCTTTTTGTGGGCTTCTTGCAGACTCTGCTTTAGACTGTTTTTCAGGGGAAGCAGTATGAGTTGAACATTATCACAGATGTGCCCAGCCTTTTTAATAGCAGAACACACTTTGGAGCTTGACAGAGAGGCTAGATTGTCAGTGACTGCCTTTTTGCTTGCCTCTTTTTCTACATCTTAGAAGAAAACATTCTGCACATATCACAGTTTTAGCCAATACCAGTGCCGTCATCCCAACAGAATGGTGGTGGTGGTGGGGGGGGGGAGACACGGCATCCAAGTACTGCCTTTTTTATTTATTCATGTTTACTGCATTTTATAAATACCACAGCCACATATACAGGCATACATGTGAGCTAGACACAAAACCCCATTTGCACAACATTAACTCAGCATCAATACAGTGACACGTGTGTCTACGATCTGAATGCAAACACTACAGGGGATTAGACACAACTGATATTGTGGAATAAAAGAAACTCATTAAAGAGCCCCTGACAGCATTAGGAAAACTTTGAAAAGAGTAAGGTTCATATTCAACTCCATCCCATTTTCTTTATTACTTCATACAGTACATTTTAGTAATTAATTCTCCATTTTCTTTATTACTGAAAACATCTACATAAAAGCAAGATCCCTCTCCCCTAAACTATGCCTACTCTGGCTCCTTCTCTACACAGTACATCACAATCCCTTGGTTATGACATCATAATCATCTACTCAGCAACATATTTTGCTGCCATAAACAGAAATATGACGACAGGTGTAGGCAGGCAGCCAGAGGTAAAAGGGCAAAGATATTGTATTCATGCAAATACTCTTAGTAATAAGGAAATAAAGGTGAGAATTACAGAATAAAATATGAAATATGAGCTACATTTATGCCTGAATGTTATATTTCTAAAGCTACAGGGTGAGTTTGGGGGGGGGGGGAGAGAGAGAGAAGGGACAGAAACAAGAAAAGGGGAAGAAAGAAGAAGGGGGTTATTTTAGAGGGGTGAGACAGGGCTATAGGTGCAGAGAGACTGAAAGTACAGTTATGAGGAAAAGAACAGAAGAGGTGAGTAAGGATATCAGAGAAAAGAGCAGAGAAAGGTAGGCGATAAATGGACAGTAAGAGACAGTGGGTGATTTGGGCACACCAAGTGGGAGCAGCTCTCTAGTGGCAGGATAACATAACCTGCAAATGCTAAACTAGGGACTCGTTAATTGGCGGTCGTGGTGACGCAAGGGCCCTATAAGAAAATATTCCAGATAGGTGGGAGGCCGCGGGAGGGTGGGGAGTCGGCGCATAGCACCGTCTGGAAGTACTCAAATTAACTAAAATGCAGGGAATCAGTTCAGATATGCCTGGCTTTGGTTTAAAATTTGGCACTGAAAAAGTGCACAGCTAGCAGGTCCAAAGGACAAGAGCTAGCAGCAGAGTCAGCCTTGGAGGCGTCACTGTCCGAAACTTGGCCAATCAAGTCTACAGAGCAGAAGCCGTGGCTTCCTGGTAACTCGAGCTGGCATACCTAGTTCCCTAAGTCCGGGCAGGCAGGCAAGAGATCAAAGCAGCTGGCTTGTTTCAGAACCAAGCGCCACAGGCAGCGGAGCACCCGGTCAAGAGCAGGAGACCTGATTCCCTAAGTCCAGGCGGGCAGGAAATCAAAGTGGCTGGCTCATTTCAGAGCCAAGTGCCGCAGGCAGCAGTGCGCCTGGACAAGAGCGGGAGACCAGGTTTCCTAAGTTCGGGTGGGCAGGAGACCAAAGCGGCCAGCTCATTTCAGGGCCAAGCAGTGCACCCGGTCAAGAGCGTGAGACCTGGTTCCCTAAGTCTGGGCAGGCAGGAGATCGAAGCGGCTGTCTAGTTTCAGAGCCAATCGCTTCAGGCAACGGTGCGCCTGGTCAAGAGCAAGAGACTTACAAGAACACTGTGTGAGAAGCATGCTTTTTTTCTTAACGAGTTCCTGCACAGACTTATAAAAAGGAGCTGTAATGTGTTGCAAAAGGGAGAGACAGAGACTGAGAGACAGACTGGAAATTGAGAAGAAAAACTCAGAAGGACTCGGTTTTCTGTTTCTACTGCCATTGTAAATAGTTATTCTGAACAATTTTGTTTTATTTTACTGTTATTAATAATAAAATTCTTGTTGCAAATTGTACAACTGCTCCTGGTTTTCCTATGCTTCCTGACCTGTGCCTCGACGACAGAGGTGATAGTTTGACAAGGCTGTTCTAATTCTTGTAGACAGAAAGATAAACGTATCTCATAGGTACAATAAGCTGGAATGTTCCAAAAGAGGGGTATGTAAGAACTTACCATAACAGTACATCTTCGGAAGGATCTCTTGCAGCAGATCACACTGGTAGGACTTTCTAGATAGCAGTCTACCAGAGGGGGCCACCCACCACGGACATCACACACTGATATCAGCCAACCCTAGAAGAGTGGGTGACCCCCATAGCCTCCTCAGTTCTCCAGCCAGAGACCAAAAGCAGAACCTACTAGGAGAACTGAGGAGAAAGCCGAGGTAACTGCTAGAAAGAAAAGGAAGCAGAAGGCTCCCCTCCAAAGGAAGGGAAAGCTACAAAGATAGGAAAAGAGAGGAGGGAAGAGGGAGGGAAAGCATGACCTGCTGCAAGAGATCCTCTCAAAGAGCTACTGTTATGGTAAGTTCTTACAAGGTCCTAGCAGATGGTAATCAGGTTAAGAACCTGGTGGTAGAAGACCCTTTAGCTGGTAGCAATCACTCCACGGTATGTTTCACCCTGGATATGGGGAAGGAGAGGATCCAAACAAAGACCACGGTAGTGGACTTCAGAAGGACTAACTTCAGGGAGATGGCTGATATCCTCAGGGAGCATAAAGGTAAAATCAGACCTGGGATGGGCACGGAGAGACAGTGGGAAACACTGAAGCTGGGCATTCTGGAGGCCACGAAAACCTGCGCCAGGTCCCAAAATAAAATGGCCAAATAAAGAGCTTAGACTAGCGAAAGGTATCAGGGAGGAAGAGAAGGAATTCTACAGATACATTTGTGACAGGGTGGACTAGGACCCTGTCCCAGCTGTTATGGAAAGAGTTTGAATGCAGGGATCTGTTCTATTCTCTCCTTTTCTATCTTTTCCCTGTCTGGTTGCGCACCCATATTTTCCTGTGAGACCTAGGATTTGATCACCCCGACAGTCTCGCAATTATTTGCCTCTTGCTATCGCTCAGTCTTCCCTTGCTATTCTGTCTTTTCCTCCCTTGCATATCTGCTGATATAAAAATATATGCAAATCATTATGTGGAAATGTAACTGATATTGGGATCCCTTTGTTTAGAAATTATATAGTGTTAACTTTTGAAATGTATATAATTATAGTTTGAGATGATTGCAAAAAGCTATTGGAAACTCAAGAGGTTACCTGACAGCAATTTTTAAGCCTTTTGCAAAAGCTGTGGAGAAGGGGCCTCAGTTCTAGGACACTGTGTTCTTGCAGCACCTGCCTGAAATATACAAGAACATTTTAGAAAAAAACAGGATGCTTGTTAATAAGGGGGGTTGCGAGGACTTATAAAACAGAGCTGCAATTCCTTGCAGAAGGACACAGAGACTGAATGAAAACTCCAATGGATCTCTGATTATTTGGCCTTTATAAATAGTTATAGTGAACAATTTTATTTTTTTTGTTACTGCTAATAGAAATAAATACTCTTGTTGCGAATTTTATAGCTGCTTCTGGTTTTTCCTGTGCTTTCTGACCTGTGCCTTGATGACAACAGTAGGAAGACAAAGAAGTGTGGGAGGCAGATAAGCAAGCTGAAGAAGGAGGTGGGATGGGTAGTAGAGTAGGCTGAAGTGTTAAATGAGTATTTCAGCTTGGTCTTTATTAGGGAAAAGGTAGGGCCATTGCCACGGGGCAAGGAAGGGGCATAGTAGAAGGCACTCATGGATGGCTTAGATCCAGGTAGGGAAGGTGAAGGAGACCTTCAAGTCATTGAGGACGGATAAAGCTCCAGGACCAGACGGCATCCACCCCAGGGTTCTGAAGGAACTGTGGATGTCCCAGCGGCTCAAATGACAGATCTATTCAATTCCTTCCTCCAATCAGGATGTGTCCCTCTGGACTGGAGGATGGCACACGACAGCCCTCCACAAGAGCAGACCTGGATGAACTGGGGAATTACAGACCAATCAGCCTGACATCCAAAGTAGGAAAATGGTGAGGCCATCTTAAAAGAATGGATGGTGGGGTTCCTGGAGGTAAATGGTTTTCAGGATGACAACCAACATGGGTTTGTCCGGGGAACCAACCTAGTTGAATTTTTCACTGGGTGACAAGATCCCTGGATGGGGAAAGCCTGTTGATGTTCTGTATCTGGACATCAGCAAGGCATTCGATTCAGTCCCGCATTGAAGGTTGGGATGGGGGATAAATTGGTGGGGTGGGTGTCAAACTGGCTTAAAAATAGACACCAGAGGGTGGTGGTAGGGGGTGAAGCTTCATCAACCAGAGAGGTCATCAGCGGGGTCCTGCAAGGTTAGTGTTGGGCCCTATCCTTTTCAATGTGTTCATTGCAGACATCGGGGAAGGAATTGGGAGTAGAATGAGCCTGTTCGCTGATGACTCAAAACTGGGGGCTGAGGTGGACAGTGAGGAGGGTAGGAAGACTTGATGAGGCTGGAAAACTGGGAAGACACATGGCAGTTGGAGTTTAATGCATGTAAATGTAGCATCCTGCATCTGGGTGTTAGGAACCCTGGGTATAACTATCACTTGGGGAGAGTAAGGCTGCCTGTCTCTAAGATGGAGAAGGATCTGGGGGTGATGATTGATGCCAAATGGAACATCTAGAGCAGCAAAGCAAGAGCAGCTGCTAAAGCAAATACAATGCTAGTTTTATTAATATAGCCAGGGGGATAACGCCTAGGAGCAGGGAGGTTATATTTCTGTACTGCTCGGCTGGTGAGGCCACACTTGGAGTATTATGTGCAGTTATGGAGCCCCCACCCAAAGAAGGACATCACACTACTGGAGAGGCCCAGAGAAGGGCAACAAAGATGATCAGTGGTCTGGGGAATTGTCATATGGGGACAGACTTAGAGAGTTGAACATGTACTCCTGGAAGACAGAAGGATAGGGGGATATGATAGAAACCTTTAAATATCTGAAGGAGTCAACAGAGGGAATACGGAGGGTTTGATCAAACTGAAGGGAGGGAATATGAGACGGCATAGTCAAACTGGCAGGGGACAGTACAGAGGATAGGTGAGAAGGCTTTTTTCACAGAAAGGGTGGTGGCACCCTGAATGTGCTTCTGAGGACCTGATAAAAATGAATACTGTGGAAGGTTTTAAGATGGGGTGGAACAGACACAGGGACATGGTACAGGCTAGGGATAAGGTGAGCACCAGGGTGTGGGAGGAAAGGATAAGGAGGTAAAGCAGCTACTGTACTGCACCTGTGAGCTATCGACAGACACAATAGACCGCTAAGGCCTAACTCTGTTGGCAACTATGTATGTATGTATAACTGTACCATCTTGCTCGATGGCATTCCTTGCAGCAGGCCACACTGGTAGGACGTCCCAAGCAGTTACACAAAACTGTCAGACAGTCCAGGAGGTCAGAAAAAAAGGCCTGAGAAAGGAGGCCCTTGGGTACATCTAGCCCGAAACTGGCTCTGTGCCAAGAGGTGATGTCCTGACTATAGTGCTTTGGTAAAAGTGTAGACAGAGCTCCAAGTGGCTGCTGCACAAATCTCATCAGTGGAAATGTTGCGGAAGCAAGCAACCATGCCTCCAGTGGAATGACCATGTACCATACCTGGAAATTCCCTACCATACTTCCTGTAACAGAAAATATGCAGTTAGACAACCATTTGGACAGACACCGCTAGACACACTGGACCCTCCTCTCTCCTAGGGGCGAAAGAAACAAACAACTGTTTGGACTTCCTGCAGTCCTTAGTACAATGTATAGTAACGCAAAATTCTATTCACATCCAAGGTATGGAGGAATGTTTCCTGGATTGGCATACTCTCGGAAATAAACGGGCAGATGAATTGATTCAAGGAAATTCAGCTACCACCCTCGGGGAAACTTAGGACTGGTATGCAAGAACCCGGTCTTGTGGAAAACCAAATGAGGCTGCTCACACGAGTGTCTGGAGCTAGGAGATCCTCCGAGCAGATGTACAGTCCAACCCTGTTTATCCGAACTTGCAAAGGGGACAGGGACTTCTGATCTGTTTGTATAAACGGGTGGTTAGATAAACGGAGTCAGAGCCAGCCATACAGTAATGAGCCAGGGGATAACTCGGAGGCACTCCACACTCCTTACACAGGGTTATGTCCACCTGATAGGCTGATTGATGCACAAGTGACTTCAAGGAAGTCCTACCCACTTTCCTTGTGATGCCTCCAGGATCAGTTATGAATGTGCATCTGTACAGGTTGCAGCACACCACAACAGCTCCTAAGCAGTTATTTCAAGAATTTCACACAAAAGAAGGCCACCAGGCTTAACAATTTTTATCTAAGGTTTTTGGCAGCCTAGGATATGCTAGCATAACAAAGTGTTTTATGGGATTACGCCGTGAAAATATATGGCTCAATCTAGAGTCCAGAGAGAGTCTGTTGTTTAAAATAACTTTCTTTGTGCTACTCAAGACCAATTCATGGTATCTGACTAGGAATCACAGAGACAATCACTCAGCCTACATTTAAATTATTGCCAGAGGCACACTACAGCAGGTCAACTCTGGGTATTGTGTCATGCCCATAAATTTCATTCCAGATACCTTAGATTTCCTCCCAGTGGGTCTAAGATGAATTAAGCACTCATGACTACAGTTTGCAGCTCTCAGTGATCCCTGCTAGCGGTCCCAGTTCAGCCTGCACCCACTACTACACTACTGTGGGACTGGGAACACCTTATGGCTCCTGCTAGCAGCCACAGGAGTGCTGTTCCACATGTATTTAAAAACAACTCCTATAAGGAGTTCTATTGCTGTAGCAAGTGAATATTTTAAGCACACCCCTATAGCTCCAGTGTGCTGATGAAATCTAAGTTTGCAAACGCAGGTAAGAAAACTACATTATACAGAGCATATGATATCAAAAGAGCTGAAAGCATCTGCTAATATAACAATATGAGCATAGAATAGAAGTACTTTTAAATGCCTACACAGTGACTTCCAGCGTCCCAGGAACTAATCACCAGAAATCATAATGACCGGACACAGTAACTGATTATCCTTGGGGCAGACAATAAAATGATAACATTATTGCAAAATAAACCTGGTGCCCCGCTAGCTTACCTGTGTTTAGATGTAGTGTAATATATTCCAAAACAGCAGCTCCAGAGTATGTTTCTGCAGATATGCAACTGTTTAAAATTGCAAAACGGGTAGTCTTAGAGATGTTAGCACTGCAGCTTCTACTAGCTCAGTTGTCTGGAAAAATATTAGCTGAGAAATTGCTCTGCACCGTATTCAAATTATGAACAGTATCGCATTGTACAAGCATAGAGATTATTAGCTACCTGAACACCCCTGCTACCGGTGCCAGCAGCTAAGAGCAATGTCTCACCCACATAAATGAACACAGAATCTATGCAATGATTTACAGGAGGTAATATAATAAACAATAAACCTGGTTCCCCTGCCAGTTGTATTAATCACCAACAAGAACCTGGTGACCCTGCTAGCATCACTAACTTGTAAAAAGGTACTCACAAACTCATCCAGAAAAGTTTATTTGCATTAAAAGTGCTTAAAATGCCTGCGCTGGATTCAGACATTCCTGGAATTCTGTGCATGCCAAATAAAAACACCCACAACCATTTCGTGCTATTTTCTACCCAAAAACACTCCCACGGAGAAAAGGAAGTTCTATGAACCAAAATAGTGCCACCCAAATGTTATTTTATGGCCCCAGCTTCTCAAACAACTCCTAGCAACATGACCATCTCATTTCTAGTTTCCAAATCTCCTGTTACACGAGACCTGTAAGCTGACCGGCTCTTAGCTCTCGCGAGATCTCGGCCACCATCTTAGAGGAGGAAGATAAACAAACAACATTTGGCTAAATCCAACATATCTTGCAATGGAGAATGGAGCTAGCAACTGCTACAGCTCCTCAAGCCTAAGTCCCCTAACGTTTAACACTGACCATGAGGGAGAATTGAAGAAACATGTTTTAAAGGACAAAAAAAAAAAATGTTTCTGCCCCAAACTGTGTCCTATTATACAAGCAGCAATGCAGAAGATTCCTCACTCAAGCTTACCACAGCCAATGCAAGGACTAGCTAAGGCATCCTGCCCACTGCCCCCCCTCTTAAAGACACATGCCTTCATTATCCCAGACATAACCAAGGCATACAAAAGGGGTCCAAAATAATACACAGCACTGTACTATATTGGGTCAACATACAAGGAGGTTTGATTAAAATAAAATAACTACTTGGGAAATAGTGAACTTTAATTTTTCTTTCACTGATATTCACAGTTTTTCTCTCTTAATGGCATAGTCACATATTAATTAAGGAGCCACTATGTACTGTGTGCGACAAATGTAATGCATACTAATGTAAATGTATGATTTAACCCTATTAATTTAATAAAAAAGGGCTTGAGCAAGATCATTTATTACAGTTATGAAATTTAAATGATGCTAAATTTAAAGGATGCTAACAGAGCCATGTATTGTCTGAGATCTTTCACAGATGACCAAACAGATTCCACAGCCACAGTTACCTGGAAGCCCCTACCAGTGGTCCCAGGAGCTCAGTGCATCAGGGCTACTAAATAATTAAACGCCTCATTCCTTAATTGGGCAGGTACTCAGAGTTCCCCACGTGCTGTTCAGAGAACAACCATACCACCTTACTAAGGTGCCTGATGACCTGCAGCCCTGCCAGTGGCTCCAGAGTCTATCCATTATTAAATGAGCAAGTGGCCACCTTAGAATGTCCAGAGTACCCTTCCAGCACCCCGGACTTCTAAAATACTAAGTAAAGTGCCACAGTTCCCCATTACAAGCACAGCAGCACCTGAAGCACTCACTCAAGACGTCACTACACAACAATCTCAAGCATTTTCTCAGTCCCCCTGTGCCTCACCTCAAAATGACATGCTCTCAAGAGTTTTTTTTATGGCACATTATGTCTTTTAAATTCACCACCTTCTTCTATCAAAAGGTAGAGGAAACTCCTGTATCATCTACCTGACCGAAACACCATAAAGAAGGTAGATTTCTTGAGGAGGACGAGCACTGAGAGACTAACCTAACTTGCCTATCCAGATCGGCAGCCGTGAGAAATATCATTGCGAGACTTGCTGCTGTGATCTCCGAAAAGCTCTCCACTCACCCCTTATCTATGCAGGATTAATGGTGTAGGCAGCCACCAGACAGTGTAGATTGACAGGGTCACTGCCGCCATCTTGTGGAGAGCGCAACTATGATCAGAAATGTCCAACCAGCAGAGAGGGCGTTTGTTAAAAGCACCAACCGATCTGCAACAGCAGACCACAATGCGAATAATTAAATATAAAGGCAACGATTTGAAAATCAATTAACAATGGGGAAAATACATTGAGGGCAGCACTAGTACCACAGCTGTGGGCAAGGCAGTATAACACTGAGTCTCTCACTCACTCTAGCCACATTTAAAGGGACAATGCACACTTTAATGCACAGGCACAACAGCAGCCTGTACAGTGCAGAACATTATTGATTACTGTGCAGGGGAAGAATTAAGAGAAATAATAAATAAATAAAACAATATTTCTAATCACCCCCCAAACACCATCCTCTCTATGTATCCTTTCTCAACTTACAATGGCCAAAACAGAGAGTTGCAGACAATGCAATGTACCGCTAGCCCCAAAACAACTAAGCATACTGTGTGCATCAGATGCAGAAGATGCACCCATGCCATCTGACCAGGACGGCGCTGGGGAGGACACCAATGAAAACACAAAAGACAAGGCACAATCAAATATACCACCTGCAATCCCAAATACTCCGTTGGGCAGGATTTAGACACAGCAACAATTCCCCACAAAAATAATCAACCGATGCAGGCACAACTAGTGTAAAACACCATGTGAAATAAAGTCAGGTACCGGCAGGGCCAGAACCCCACTCACCACAGCCGGACTCAGAAACACACTCTGATCTAGAAACAGAGATGGAGGTGGTTACACAAACACCGACGTCCAAATGGTGTTTGCCTGATCAGATACAGGCATCAGTGCGAAACATAGTGACGAAGGTGGGGTTTGACACACCAACTCCTACCCCACTACCCAAGCTAATCCCCACATCTTAATGGCACACTGCCCACACCATTTGCCTGCTAATAATGCCATTCATCCTTGAGTGGCCTCTGCATAGTGGCCACTCCACTGGGAAGCCAAGGAAAGTGGTACATGCAAGAGTCCAAAATGGCCATAAACATTCCACAAATCAGGGCAATATCCTGCACCACTGCACTTCACAAGGCTAGTCAGGAAAAAGGAAATTTCCTCATATGCTCAGACAATCAGGTTATCACCTCCTATATCAACAGGCAAGGAGGAACAAAGAGCAGAGCCATGCAAAGAGAGGCTGAAGACGCATTCCTTGGACACAAAAACATCTGGCAAGCATATCAGCCATACACTTGGCACTCTGGCTGAATACCACCACAGACTGGTTAAGTCACCAGTTAATACTTCCGGGAGAGTGAAAGATTCATTCCAACATATTCCAAATGATCAACAGACATTGGCGACCGACAGAAAGAGACTTAATGGCCACCAACAAGAACAATCATTGCCCCAGATTCTACTACCGCTTCAGGGATCATAAATCCATAGGAGGGGAGTGGATGCACCATCAGCTACATGGTCATTCCAGGTAACCTACATCTTTCCACCGATACTACAGGTTCTGAAAGAGATATGCAGAACCAGAACCTGGGTGATAATCATCACCCCTCATTGGCCCAGGAGAGCCTGGTTCACCACAGTAGTGACAATGGCACTAGACCACCCATGGACGCTACCATTCAGGAAGGATATTCTCACCCAGAGACCATTATGTCACCTCAGTCCAAGCAATCTCAAACTAACAGCCTGGCTCCTGAAAAGGAGAGATTGTTAAGAGAGGGATACCACCCAGTGGTCACTGACACTATGGAGAAACCGCACTACCTCAAAGTATCAGAGACATTCAAGAATATTCCACAGGTGGTGTGAAGAAAAAAACAAAAACAAAAAAACATACAACCTCTAAGGGCCACAGTGCCCAACATACTTCTTCCTTTAGCAAGGTCTGGATAAGGGACTATCTCCAGCATCCCTAACAGTGCAAGTGGCAGCAGTTGATCCAATCTACATCCTAAGATAAAACAATGGACCACTCCCTGGGACCTCAACTTAGTACCAGGTCAATGACCAACTCACCATTTTTAAACTCTAGAGTCACTACCACTCAAATGGCAAACACTTAATACTTATGGTCACTATATGTTCAGCTAGATGCATGCTTAACTACCAGCATTATCCCACAGACTGCCTGGCAATGACCAACTCAACATCTGAACCTCTAGAATCACTACCACTAAAATGGCAAACACTTAATCCTTATGGTCACTATGTTCAGCTACATGCATGAGTGAACTATAAGCATTATCCCCCAGACTGCCTTATCTGGTATTTCATGATGACTAGATCAACTTAGAGATGATCCCTTCCTTTCTACCTAAAATATGCACACCTTTTCACACCAAACAGGATATTGAAATACCTGTCTATATGCCTGCAGACAAGGTAGATAGGGACCCTCAACATCAACTGCTAGCCATGAGGAGACTAATGTCAACTTACATCACAAGAGCAGCAGACATACGGTACATATTGTGACACTTGGACAGCTGGTTCTGATTACTCTGTGATTTTTGTAATATAAAAATGTAGTGCGATTCTCTGTCATGAGAAATCCTGTGTGCCTGGGATGACCCCCCCCCCAACCACCAAAGGTATCACTTAAACTGACAGGATATAAGTTAAACAGCAGATCTCTGTAATGTGACTAACTTACGAAGATTCGCATTTTATGGTCTTGTTGTTGAGCCGTGCTTCTTTGAAGCCAAAGGAAATGAAAATATCCATTTTATGGTGTCTTCAGAGGAAGCACAGTTAATTGCACCTGGTGTTACAAAGCATATTACACCTCAGTGAGATCTGACAATCATAAAAAGTTATTTGATTTCTTGTGAAAGCGGAAACTGCTCATGGATGAAAGAAGATACTGAAAAATCACAGACTTGATTAAGAAGTTATATGGGAAACAAGTTTTTGTTGATGTTACCTTATTTCGTTTACCTACTGAATGATGAGACATCCTGGTTGTATGATTTTTAATAAACAGGGGAGAAGCTGGGTGACATCATGGAGAAGGCAGGTTCAAGACAGTTTTAATTATGTTGTGGCTGACCTTTAGAGACATTCTTGTTTGGACTCTCAGAGCTACATCATCTATCAGCACTGTAGGAAGATAATACATTAGACAGACAAGTCTAAGTGCATGGTTGGTAGGAATTTGCACTTTTAAACCTTGTTCTTTTAAGTGATTGTATCCGATTGTGATATATTTTCTGTATTTACATTTTACATATTTTTTTTATCTATTTCAAAGTAAACCTCTATTTAAAGAGACTACTTGGTGTGCCTTCAAATTATTTCTTTGACAAGTGAAGCATATATGGTTAAAGTTGACACTGTGTATAAGCTTACTGGTTTACCAAACTGGGAAAGAGGTAAGAGTTTATCTGAGGTCTTTCATAGAGTGTTTTATGGTTCATTTTGTACACCTGGTTAGGTGCCCTGAGGCTAAAGATATCTGGCATTTCCCAAAGAGCAGAATTATCTGAGCCTGTACTTTGGGTACACTAGCAAGAGGTTCACAGTTTGAATCCTCCAGAACTTGAGACCAAAGGTTGATTCGAACCCACAAAACAGACAGAAGATTTACCCTGTTTCTGTTACCCGTTCACAAGACTGCACTCGGAGGTTGGCACTGTGGGAGCAGGCGGCCTGACCTGCTGAGTGGGTTTGTGACACATACTGGCTTAAGTCTGCCATCACAGAGGCATATAAGGCCTCAAATCATACACCAATGACGAAAATCAAGGCCATTCCACTAAGCAATAGCCACATCATAAGCTGAGAGAAACATGGCCACAGTAGAGAAATTTGTGCTGCCACTTCATGGGCATCGACAGCACATTCACTAAACACTACAGGATAGATGTAGCCCTGGAAGCAAAAACTAACTTTACTTAAGTAGTGTTGTTAGCAGCAAGGTCGAACATAACATAATGGACTGACTACCAACCTCTCTCATTAGGGTACTGCTTTTTACACTGAAACCCATTTGTAAGGAGTATAGAGTGCCTTAGAGATTATCCCCCACAATGGTAGTTTACTCACCTGGTAAAGGTGATTGTGGGGGTATACATCTCTGAGGCACTCCACAACCCACCCAGGTAGTCTGTAAGGGACAAAGGACTCACAGATGAGCTTCGAGAAGTAACAATCATCATGCCGTATGGGCTGAAAATTTTAGATTTGTATGAATAAGAAATATAGAGAGGACCCTCATGGGCCACAGAATTTTTGGTAAAACATAACAAATGCCTCTACTATAATTTATTTAACAAGCTAAGATACGTATCAGGAAACATTGCGCTGCCACTAACAAGTCAAGAGTTATTGGTTACAGACTGGGTACAGCTTTGGAAGTATTCAAACTGATCCTGGAGATGCAGCATCACAGGGAAAGGGGGTCAGATTTCCTTGAAGTCACATGTGCATCAAGCAACCTATCAGGTGGACACAACCCATGTGTAAGGAGTGTGGAGTGCCTCAGAAATGTATACCCCTACAATCACCTTTACCAGGTGAATAAACTACCACTAAGTCACCTGGATGTTTTCTAAAAGCATTATTAGCAGACAGCTGGAAGGCAGAACGAGGTCCATCTAAACTGAAATCTGTATTTTCAATTAATCTGTATACATCAGCATGCAGGCTGCCCAGTAAATGGATTAGCTTTCACTGTGACTGCTCTTGCTTCAGTAATAACAACATTTTGATAACGGGGACTGGGAGTTTCTAGAAGAAGATTCAGTCCCTGTCAGTTATAAGAGTTATAGCAGCTCGTAAGGAAGAGACTCTGAGACACATGAACTGCTGTAACTAAGAGCAGCTGCAGTTTGAACACTGGCTTAGTATTAATATTGACATAAAAAAACTATTTAAAAGACAAAGAACCTCTGTGCGTAAACACTGAGGCAAGGGTTACCCCCAAAGGGCATTTGGCTGGGAAGCCAAGTTTCAAGAAAAAGTTGGACCAGCATAACATTCTGTGGTGATTTGCATATGCAGCCCATGATGCTTTGCATTGTGGGGGCATGTGTGATTTTGTATTTTCTTGAAACTTGGCTTCCCAGCCAAATGCCCCTTTGGTAACTCCTTGCCCAGTGTTTACACACAGAGGTTCTTTGTCTTTAAATAGTTTTTATTTTAATGGTTCAACCATAATATATCCCAGGCACACTGCCTTGGGGTAGCTAGTCCATTCCACTGGGGTGTCAAACAGACGAGGCATACTGATGAGTCCTGGTAGGACGAAACACGTGTCTATGTCTTCTGTTAGCACCCTTTGCAAACTCTGTGAGAGGCCTTTCGGCACCATGCAATTCTGCTTAAAGTTGGACCAGCATAACATTCTGTGGTGATTTGCATATGCAGCCCATGATGCTTTGTATTGTGGGGGCATGTGTGATTTTGTATTTTCTTAATATTGACATGATCCCTTCCCTCTTTTTTGTGGGGTCCCTCAGGGCTCTGTATTGTCCCCCATGTTGTTTGTGGTGTACATGCTTCCCCTCGGAGACATTGTGAGACGGTACGGGTTGGGTTTTCACTGTTATGCAGATGATACCCAACTGTACCTGTCCTTCGCACCCGACCAGGAAGGAGCTGTCTCAGTATTTAATAGCTGTCTGGAGGAAATCCAGGATTGGATGAGGTCCAGTTGGTTGAAGTTGAATTCTGGGAAGACCAAGGTGTTGGTTTTGGATCCGGATCGCGGATAGGGGGACCTGTGGCCGGCTCCCACTCTAGGGTGTTTTGTGGGGATGTCGAGTTACTGGTCTCTGAACGAGTGCGAGATCTAGGGGTGATCTTAGATGTTGGGCTGACTTTAAGATCTCAAGTGTCAGCAGTGGTAAAATCTTCATTTTATCATCTGAGAAACATTGCCAGAATCAAGCACCTCGTTCCGTCCAGCGATCTGCCAACTTTGATCCATGCCTTTGTGACCTCACACCTGGACTATTGCAACTCGCTTTACCTTGGGCTTCCGGGGGTTGATATCCGCCGCCTTCAGCTGGTGCAGAATTCCGCAGCTCGAGTACTTACAGGTACTCCTAGAACATCACATATTACTCTGGTGCTGCGGGATCTGCACTGGCTACCAGTTCAGTGGCGGATCACCTTCAAAGTTGGATTACTGACTTTTAAAGCCCTACATGATCTGGGCCCTGACTACCTGAAAGATCTCCTGACTCCTTACCTCCCGGTGAGGTCGCTCCACTCAGCCGACGAGGGGTTGCTAGAGATTCCTAGGGTCACACTGAAATCAGCTGGTGCCCAGGCTTTTATGTTTGTGGCACCAACCCTTTGGGAATTCTCTACCACGTCGGATAAGGGAGTGTTCGACCGTGGGGAGCTTTAAACAAGCTCTTAAATACTTTTTATGGAATAAGGCATATGGCCTTGATTAATGTTTCATATTTGTTTTTAACAGTTTTTATAGTACTGTTTGTTTGTTCTGTTTGTATTTAATCTTTCTGGAATGGGCAGACTGGATGGGCCTTGTGGTCCTTATCTGCCGTCAACTTCTATGTTTATATGTTTCTATGAATGCGCCTTGGTTTTTGAAAGGCGCAATATAAAGTTTATTATTATTATTATTACTATTATAAACAGCATCTGAAGACAATCTGTCTGTGTGAAACAAATTAAAAAAGATACCGTTTCTGTCACTAAGTAAGCTAAGACTCACTTCTGAGTCTGTGCTGGTTGCCATTTGTCAATCTGTATTACGCTGACAGGCAGCCGTGTACGCAGGCGCGCAAATTTGAGAATGCATATCCATTATAAGTAACTCACGCTTGTGAGAGTGCACTTGCTTGTCCCCACTACAGCATAGTGTCACTGTTGCTATGGGAACAAGCACGCAAGTCTGCCAAGCCATGGGTTTCAGGTGGCCACCATTAAATATGATTGAAAATATCCCTCTGGAAGAATCAGTTAAAAAAAAAGAACACTCAGGGTTCAATAACAGACAAGCCACTTTAATTTTAACTAAGAAACTTTATTCAACTCCTACCAAAAAAAAAAAAAAAGGCTGGGATGCCCTACAGAGTGGTCAGTCTGCCACAGCTAAGAGTGTTAAGCTTCTTTCAGGAGCAGCACTTAACAGACATTTTCATCTCTACATTGTTAAGCAGAGCTGTCATTACACTAATTGCTGGCAGCAATGACTTCAATTAATCAATTAAGCACACAGGTAATGTCAGGTACTGTGACTAAATCACTTGTAAACGGCGGCAGTTGAGGGAAACAATGGAACTTAACCGTGTCTAAATGGTCACTAGCACTATACAGTACAGTAGCTGGATACAGTGACAATTCGTTAGATAGGGAGGTTTGGAATTTCAGGGGTTGGATAAACGAGGTTGGACTGTAATAGCAACTAAAAACAATGCTTTCCAAGACAGATAGCTTAGCTTGCAACTCGTGGCAGGTTCAAATGGAGGCAGGGTGATCTTTTCTAAAATGAAATTAAAGTCCCAAACTGGAACAGGGTTATGGATTGGAGGCTTCAGGTGCAGAAAGCCTCTCAAGAATGTGTGAGACATGTCAAGTTGAGCCACTGAATGGCCATCTATGGGAACATGGTAGGCAGATATGGCCGAAAGACATACTTTAATCGAGGAGTACTACAGACCAGAGTCTGAAAGGGAAATCAAGTACTCAAAAATCTGGTTCACTGGACAAGTGAAAGGATCCAGCTGGTGCGATGCAGCCCATATGGCAAAGCGCTTCCATTTCACAGAAAACGTGGCCTGGGAGGAGGGCTTCCTCGACACCACCAGAACATCTGCCACTTTAGGGGACAACCCGAACCTAGCGATGGCTACGTTCTCAGAAGCCATGCATGAAGACGGAGAGAGACTTGAGATCCAGATGGACCAGGCTGCCCTTACTCCTGGTACAGCAAGCCTCTGTAGACGGGCAGGGGCACTAGAGGTTCTACTGCTAGCGGCTGAAGAAAAGAGAACCAAATCTGATGAGGCCAGAAGGGGGCGACCAGGATCATTGACATCCTTTCCATCTGAAGTTTGATCAGAAGATCAGAGAGAGAGAGAGAGAGCTGGAAGGCCTGAATGGCGTATACAACTACTCACATCTACGTGGAGACCCGCCTCTAGGGAGTTCCACTGCCCTTGCGTCTGGTGGGGACCCAAATGAGCCCCCCAGCCTAGACCTGAGGCGTCTGTTGTGAGGATTTGTTGCAGGGTGGAATGTAAAACAGCACACACCTTAGGAGACTGCTGGGCTCCAGCCACAACAGCACCTGGCTGAACGGGTTTGAAACAAGGACTGGCTGCTCCAGATCATCCACACGCTGCTCCCACCAGACCCCATAGTGTCCACTGGAAATCCTCATATGCAGTCTGACTAGAGGCACTGTAACAATGGCCGCGTGAGTCCCAGGAGATGAAGAAAGATCCGGGCTGGGACATGATGACTGGAATAGAGCAGATGGGCTTGATCCATCAATTATCTTTATTTTACCAGGCGAAACACCACTGAGACAGACTCATTTGCAAGGTGGACCTGGGTGGGTCATAACAAAAACACATATGCTAAATGTTGCTATAATTCAATGAGACAATAGTCCATGTAGAGCAAATATGAGCTAGGCATAAATAAATAGCAGTTACGTAAGAACTTACCATAACCGTAGATCTTTGAGAGAGGTTCCTGCAGTAGGGTCTTCACAAGTAGGACTGCACGGCAAAATTGTACCTAGCAATTATCAGCAGGGACTGCCCCCGATGTCAGGTGATGGACATCAGCGTGACTATAAATAGGTGTGGTCCCCTGCCCATCCTCCAGTTCTTCTACCAGAGACTTCTAAAGAGGAAGCAGAAAAAGGAGTTATGTAAGAACTTACAGTAACAGTAGATCTTCGAGAGGTGTTCCTGCAGTAGGTCATTACATATAGGACTGTGCCCTCTGGAGCTGGGACCGCATGGCAAGCTTTCCAGCAGGGTCTGGTGGGGGACTGTCCACCCAATGTCACGTGACTGATGTCAGCGTGACCCTATATAGTGGGCGGTCCCCAGGCCCGCCTTCCAGTTCTCCCACCGAAAATCCAAGGAGGATAGGATAGGAGAAAGGATGAAATCCTGGAGCCCAGTTCAAAATGACAAAGGAAATGCATAAGGACTGGGGATGAGGGAGGAAAATTGTGACCTACTGCAGGAACCTCTCTCGAAGATCTACTGTTACGGTAAGTTCTTAGGTAACTCTACTATCTTACTTTGAGCGAGTTCCTGCAGTAGGTCATTACATATAGGACTGTATCCCAAGCAGTCACTCATAGAGAGACCGAGTCATTGGAGGACGAGCAACAGAAAAACAGCACAGCACCAGCCTAAGACAGTAGGCCCTGCAAGATGGCAAGGCCGAACCCGGCCCTACACCTAGAGGCCATGTCCAGACTGTAATGCTTCATGAAGGTATGGACGGAACTCCAGGTTGCTGCCGCACAAATTTGTGCTGCACAAACATTCCGCAGGAACGCAGTAGAGGTAGCCATGCCTCTAGTAGAGTGACCTGTGACCTCCTCCGGAAGAGGTTTGTTGTACTTCTGGTAACAGAAGCGAATGCAATTACCAAGCCATTTAGAAAGGCACTGTTTAGACACTGCCGCTCCCAATGATTTGGGGGTGAAGGAGACAAAAAGCTGATCAGATTTTCTGCACTCCTTAGCACGGTGAATGTAGCATCTGAGGGCTCCCTGAACATCCAGAGTGTGAAGGAGACCCTCCCCTCTATTTGAATGGTTAGGGTAATAAACTGGGAGTTCAACCATTTGATTCAATGTGAACTCGGAAAACCACCTTAGGAAGAAACTTAGGATTTGTGCGCAGGACCGCCTGGTCCTTGTGAAAATCAAGTAAGGTTCCTTACCGTATATATCAGAGTTAATACTGAAGTGCCACTTCCCTTGATTCCTTTTGCTTCCAACTTAAGACAGGAAACTTTTTTTGGGATTCACCACCTTGAATAGCCATAAGTGGATAAATTGTGGTATCTCGACCCCAAAGTGTACTTAATGCTCAAATGTAGTATTTCAAATTTAGTTTATTATTTCCTTATACATCAGGGCCTGAAGCTCGGAAATTCTATGAGCAGAAGTAATGGCAACTAAAAATAGTTCCTTCCAAGAAAGGTAGCGCATGTCACAGCTCATCGCTGGTTCAAAGGGAGGAAGCGTGAGCTTCTCCAAAACAAAATTCAAATCCCAAGGTGGGGTAGGGTTACGAATAGGAGGTTTCTGGTGGAGGATCCCCTTCAAGAAGGTCTTAGAGACCTCCAACTAAGCTACGGTTTTCCCCTCCACCGGCATGTGGTAGGCTGAAATGGCCGACAAGTGGACTTTAAGGGATGAGTACGACAGACCGGAATCGGACAGATGAAGGAGGTACTCCATGATCTGAGGAGCACAGCATGAAAAGGGATCCAGCTCTTTAGAGGTCGCCCAAATGGAAAAACACTTCCATTTCATGGTGTAGGTGGATCTAGTAGATGGTTTTCTGGTTTCCACCAAGACCTGAGCGACCTTGTGAGAAACCCCAAAGCGAGCTCTAACAGTGCCTGAAGGAGCCACACTTAAAGATGCAGTGTCCTGAGTACTGGATGTACCAACCTGCCTGAGTCAATCGGTCATGTTTGAGAGGTAAAGGAATTGGGGGTTCTACTGAAGCTGCTGCAGTAGTAAGCTCCGGCTCTGGAACAAGCAAGCAAAAGCTGTGAAGTTTTGCGTTGGATAGGGAGTCGAACAGATCGATTTCTGGGTGACCCCACCTCTGGAATAGAGAGTCTGCTACCTCCTGACTTAATTCCCATTCATGAGCAAGGGATGCCGTCCGACTGAGGCTGTCCACCAGGACGCTGTGTACACGCATGGCTGTGAGAAACAGGTCGTGCTGGACTGCCCAGTTCCACATCCGAATCGCCTCCCTGCATAGGGGGTATGATCGAGTGCCTCCCTGTTTGTTAATATACCAGACTACTGACATATCGTCTGCCTGGATTAGCAGTGCTCCCTTGGAAAGTAAGGTCTGAAAGGCCTGTAGGATGTACAGAACCGCCCTCATATCCAGAATGTTGATGTGTAATGACATCTCTGCTTGGGACCATGAACCTTGAGTCTGATGGTCCCCCAGTTGCGCTCCCCAACCGAGGCACGAAGCATCCGTGGTGAGGGTCCATAGTTCGGGTTGGGGGGGGGGACTTCAGAATGGAAGTCCCTTGGACAAATTGAGATGGTCTAGCCACCACTGGAGATCTTTCGCTGCCACCACCGCTAGGCATTTGGTAAAGACCCTGGGTGCCGAGGACAGGCCAAAGGAAGGGCTGAAAACTGAAAGTGCTCCCCCTGGAAACGAAATCTCAGGAAACGGAGGTGGCCTGGGAATATAGGGATATTTCTGAATCAACAAGCATTTGTCAATGCCGAATGTTTGTTTGCTGGCATTAGTAGTGTAGGAGTTAGAGATCTGTATAATAGGAATGGCAGTGAAGTATTGAACTGAAGTCAACTCCACCACCACCCTGCAGAGACGGACAGGCATTGGGGTGTGCTTTTGGGTGTCAGGCATAATGCGCCACGCCCGTTTCACCACTACCCTGCAGACACTGACAAAGTGTCACGGTGTATAGGGTCTTTGGCCTTATGCTCACCCATTCCATCAGGAAATACGGTAAGATGGGTCCTGTATAGGAGAATGAGGTGAACTTTGGGGCTGAAGAGTCCAAGGCACACCTCGATGCCTCTCACTGGCTGCAGGGTGTGGAATGGTATGAGCATTACAGGCAAGAATCCCAAGTCACACCCCTGATGCCTGTCAGTCTCTACAGAGTGGGGCGTCATGGTCAGAAACCCTGACGCCTCAGGCGTTCGTTGGCATTTTCACTCCAAATTTTCAACATGGGTTTTTGTGACCTCCACCTTATGAACAGTGGCAATATCAGTTTATTAGCGAAGCTGATTTAGCACAGCGACTACGCCATTTGGCACCACAGGTGCAAAACACATTTCGAACAGGAAGTGAAAATGACAGCTCTACTGTTCACGGGGAGGTGCAAAAAATGGCAATGTTGAAAATCTGCAGTGAAAATATAAAAAAAAACTGGTGAAGTCACGAGCGTGTGTAGAAAATGCGCAACGCACACCTGTAATGCAATTAGTTTGGGGATTTTTTTTCTTTTTTTTTACAGCAGATTGTCAACACAGGGATTCTGGAACCTCCGCTCATGAACAGTGTCACTGTGATTTTCTTAATCTGTTCCGAATAGTTATGTCCCACAGCGACCATGCATTTCTGCGCTGGGAGTGCAAAAACACATTTCAGCCATGGTGTGGAAAATGCCAGTAGTGAAAATCTGGACTGAAAATACTAGAAATTCATGAACTTATGAGGGTGCGTAGAAGCTGCACACTGGTCACTCGTAACTACAGTCATTTATGGACTTTTTCATAAATTTTTAACATAGCTATTTTAACACCTCTTCATGAACAGTGTCACTGTGATTTTCTTAATCTGTCCGAACATTGATTAAGCACACGATCTGCGCCATTAAGCGCTACATGGAGTGGAAACACGTTTTGGCGACATGTGAAAAATGACAGCTATACTGCTCATAAGGAGGTGTGGTAAAATGGCAATGTTGAAAATCTGGAGTGAACATATTGAAAATTACGTGAACTTAAAAGCGTCATTAGGAACAGTGCAATGCATGCTATCTAAAACAGTTACTTTGGAATTTTTCCCAAATTTTCAACATAAGGTTTTTAGCCTACCCCATGAACTGTGACACTGTTGTTTTGTAAATCGGTCTCGAAAGGTGGCTCCATGCAGTGACGGCAAAATCACCTTTCAGGCCCGATTAACAAAATGACAGTGACAGAATTCATGAGGTGGGGTCCCAAAAACCCCATGTTGAAAATTTGGTGAAAAAATTCCTCAAAATGCCTGAGATATGTAGCAAAGTTGAAAAAACCCTGTTTATTCCATTATACAGCTTACTGGCATTTCTTTAGTTCACAGTCGGCTTTGAAGAGTGCAGACGTGTTCCGGTCCACCGAAGATCATCGCACAGGACTCGGAGGTAAGTATGGGGTGAGGTGGGGGTGTGGGGAGGCAGGGTGCGCAGAGGGTGGCACGGGTGGGTGGAGGGTCAGGACAGTCAGCGAGGGAAGGTTTTTCTTTCAGATTTTTTTCCCTTAGGCGACGTGGGCTCCCAGCGTGGCAGCTGGAAGGCTGTTCTGGGGGGCAGTGGAGCCGACGAGGATTAGGGCACCCCATTGTGAATGGGACTGTTGCCACACTGGGGTGGGCCCCAGTGTGGCACCCAGTAGTCTCTGGGAGACAGTGGAGCCGACGGGGATTGGGCACCCCTGTCGGCCATGCAGACTGTTGCCACGCTGTGGTGGGCTCCCAGCGTGGCACCCGGTAGTCTCTTGGGGCGCAGCAGAACCAACGGGGATTGGACACCCCATTGGCCATACAGTGTGCGCCGGGGAGCATGACACGTGTGTGTGTGTGTGTGTGTGTGTGAGAAGCACATAAGCACGCGATATCTTATTGCTGCTCACTGAAGTGTAGCCTTCCTTTGAACTGCACGGCACTGCTTTTTCAACTGCTGTCATAGACAGCTGCAGCATTCATTGGCGGTGTACGCTTCACAAACACACTGACTGAATTGAAGACAGGTGCCACACCTCCAAAAACTCGGATGATGGCACTATGTTTCTTGCACATGCATGCAAGCAAACATAAAAATGCTTGATTTCTCACACCTTTTCTTCCCTCTAAAATAACCCCCCTTCTCATCACGATTATTGTAAATTGACTAACTACAGCCAATAAGTCGAATTTAGAAATTACAACAAAATTGTTATAAGGAAGTACTGCATGTCTCTAATGAATATTTCTTACTGTGTTTTTATAGGATGATCTGTGGACATTACATTTCTGGTACATTTGGGCTCCTCTACAGTCTTCTGTGTCTCTCTCCTACTCCACAGCTCTAAGACCCTTATGTATAGTGGGTTGCTAATATTGACTAAGTAATGCTTTAATATGTTAACTGATGTTTTTGTTCAGGCTAAGGAGTTTAATGCTGGGTTATCTCTAAATTTATAGGAGATTCCTGTAGTAAACAATTCAGTACCTGAATAATAGTCATGAGCAGGAATGTACAAATGATAATCAAATAATGATTTAAATTTATAAACACGTGATTATTTTGGTTAAATGCAGATGTTGGTGTATCCCTAGAACATTAGGAGAACCCCTAGGTAAACATAACCAAAATATAATCATAATCAGTAGTACAATTTTCAGTAATAAAATAGCAGTTAGGGAATATAGCTTTCTGTATATACTAAGCCTGTATGTGGCATATGTGTAATTGTAAGGATTGCTTTAAGTATTTCATGATTTTTGAATATTTAATGTAGAATTTTATGTCTGTTCATTGACTGGTTAATTGGTATGTGATGTCGCGCTTAATCTGTATTTAAATGAATTTTGGCTGGTTTGTAATACGCTCCTTAAGCACATTGCCAAGCGCTTAGGGGCTTACAAGCGGTGCTGAAATAAAACAAATGTTCTGTTGTGAAATTCCTGAATAAGGTCTTCTTTTAGAGCGCAATCTTCTTGAAACTGAATATCGGATATGTAGGTAGGCATCTTGCACATTCAGGTCACAGAGCCAGTGATTCTGACCTAGCAGTGGGAGAAGGCTCTAACAGTCAGGGATGGAACCTCTTGTACTCGACGAAGAGGTTCAGGCTGCTGAGGTCCAGGATGGGTCTGAGGTCACCAGTCTTCTTTGGGACCAGGAAAAAGTGGGAGTAGTACCCCCTTCTCCTCTAAGTGAAAGGCACGGGCTTGATGGTGGCCTTCTGCACCAGAGATCTGATCTCCTCCTCCACCAACGGTGCTTGGTTCGGGGAATAATGCGAGCAACTGGGAGGAGAATCTGGAGGAAGCTCCAGAAATTTGAGCACGTGCCCTTGGGAAACGAGTTGAAGGACCCATGTGTCTGAGGTAATCTCCTCCCATGCCTGGATGTGATGGGCAAATCTTCCCCCCACTGGCTCCACGCTTGCAGTGGAGGGGAGGGAAGACTGGGCAAGTCAGGAGGCAGAGGGTGGGGGGACAGGCCCTCCGGCCTGTTTCTGTGTTTTGGCAGCCAGTGGAGAGGAAAATAAGAAGTCCGCTGCTCTCCTTTTGTTTCTTGGGGTCCGCTTGCTTCCCTTGGTGCTTGGGGTTGTGCCGAAAGGGCTGCTTTTTGGGGGTACCAGCTCTGTACATAGAGCAGACCGATCTAAGGGCCTGGCCACTGTCTTGGAGGCCCATGAGCACATCCTTGGTATCCCCTCCAAAGTAGACCGAACCCCTAAAAAGGGATGTCCTGAATGGCTGCCTGGACATCGTTTGAAAGACCTGAGATCCGCAGCCAAGCATGCCTCCTGAGGCTGATGGCCGTAGCCGAGGTGTGGGCCACAGCATATGCTGAGTGGTAGGTGGCCCACAGGGCGTGCGTCCAAGAAATTTTGGAAAAGCGGAGTTCTTTAGCTATCTCCGTCTTCAGGTCTGACTCCTCCAGGGAGAAAATCCTGTCCTCCAGTCTGGCCAAAGTGGTTTTTTGATAAGACACCATGTGTGCCACGTAATTAAGCGCGAGTAAGGCACAAGTGGCCGAGGAGTAGACCTTTTTTCTGTATTGTTCCAGCTGTCTGGACTCTTTGTCCGGGGGTGTGTGTGTGAATGTGCTCATGTGCTTGGGTTAATCGGCTTATCATGAGCCGCAGCGATGACCACTGAATCTGCCTTAGGGTGTGAATCCAGAAAGGAAACTCCTTCAGGAGAACGGAAAACCTTGCCTACCTTTTGGGGATGGCAGGAATAGAGTGTGCAGTTTCCATATAGTGGTCGTTAGGTCCTCATGAGGAGCTATCCAGGGAGGAACCGGAATAAGGGTGGCAGCCTCCAAGTCAGGTGCTCCTTCCAGGCGTTTTCATGGGTCCAGATTCTGCATTCCAGCCGCCGCTTGTTGGATAATACAGAGGAATTCCGTAGGAAGGAGTCCTCCGAGGGACTTAGGAGATTTCTTGCCCGGAGGGGGGGATAGCTCATCAGATGAGGATTCTGATGTATCGCTGTCCAAATCCTAGGTCTGCCACCCTCTGGACATTCAAAGTTTGGGGAGGAATGTCCTTGGGGAAGTACCCGAGACATGCACCATGTACTGAGGTGCAGGGGGTCGGGGGTACCATCCCCGGACTAGGAAGCCTACTCTCCAGGTCTGTAAAGAGCTGGGACTTCGTGTCCTTCCACCAAGACTGTACGATAGCCTGGAGGTCTGGTTGGGGAGGAGGAGGAGGCGGGTTAGCAGGGGGCAAATAAAGAGGAGCTCCTGCTCCCGTAAAATGATGAGGGGGTATCCCTGATAATATGGGTATCCTGCTGATAACCCTGGAAATGACCCTGGGAATAGACAGGCATCGACTGACCCGACGGCACAGGTAGGAAGGCCTGATGTCCAGTAAAGTGACCGGACAGTAGGTCTTGATCTACATATCTGGGAGGGCCAGAATAAATGCCTGTCATGTCATGGATAGCTGCTGTAGGGGAGCGAACAGAAGGGCGCACAAACGTCGGGGCACCCGATGTGAGAGTACCAGATCGTGAGCCTAAAGTCGCCAGACCCTGCGTGTGAGGCCATTCAATAGGCCCTGATGGAGGGGCTAATGCAAGAAGCCGGATGGTGCTGCTGTTGTGTGAATTGGGGCAGCAGACTTAAGGAGACCTGACGTCAGAGTAACTGGCGAAGGATGGTGATCCCTGAGAGGGACCGACGGGACTGCTTGAGGAGCCGGTGAGGTCAGAACCTCATCTAGGTACCCTTCTTCCTCCTCTGTTCCAGGTGTAGGCTGCTGGTCAGGGGAAATCACCGGGGGAGGTGGAGCGGAAGTCTCCCAGCTGGGCAGGGCCCGAGGGGAGTTCTGACTGGGAGACGTCAGACTGCTCTGCCGTACGTCGAGTAATGCGGCGATAGCCCCCGATGGGAGAGCAACGCCTGGGTGGTCGCTGGGGGTGGCCGACTAATCAGGCAAGATAGCGACCAGGCGGTGGAGGGTAGCACCCAGGACTGGCTTATTGGTTGGAGGCAAGTGGACCGTAGGCTTTTTCTGGGCAGGCCCCGGAGGAGCCGGGGTCCGACTTACCAGCGAGTACCAGGTGGTCTCTGGAGGAGCCGGCGTGCGACTTACCAGTGGTGATGGGTTGAAAAACTGCGACACTGAAAGTTGTCCTGGAATCTGCCTGAGTCACCACAAGGGTCATCGGTGGGGAGAGAGCCTTGCTAGTCGAAGGCTTACTGGATGAGGACCGATCCCAGTCCTCATGATGCTCCTTCTCTGTGTCTCTCTTTGTCCTTCTTTTCTTCTGTTTATCCGAAGGTGAAGAAGCCAATCCCAGATCTTTTGCATCTCCTTCTCCAGGGATGCCATCCTAGATTTTAAGAGATGGGCCTCTAAAGCCTGCTGGCGCCGCTTGTGTGTGGGCTGGTTGAAAGGCTAGCAGTCGAGACAGGCCGCGATGTCGTGGCCCGGACAGAGACAAAGGAGGCAGAGACGGTGGCCGTCTTTGTGTGGTATTTGCGCCCCACACTTGATGCACTTTTTCTTAGCCTTGAAAGGCGGTGGCGGAAAAAACATAAAACAATTCAAATTTCGGACTGAAACAGAGAAAAAAAAAAAAGGAAAAATGGTGATCGACAAGATGCTGAAGTTACCGCGAGGTACTAGTGCTGGTCGACGGTGGGAAAGAACTGGATGGTGGGCGTGGGGACCACCCACTATATAGAGTCACGCCATCAGTCACGTGACGTTGGGTAGGCGGTCCCCTGCCAAACACTGCTGGAAAAGCTTGCCGTGTGATCCCGACGCCAGAGGGTACAGTCCTATATGTAATAACCTACTGCAGGAACCCTCTCGAAGTAAGATCTCCTGGTACCCTGAGCCCGGATGAAACAAAGTCCTGGGAAGGGAATAAAGAAGAAAAACACAGGAGCTGGGGGAAGGTGGGTGAGAAATCTAGACCTACTGCAGGAACCTCACACAAAGATCTACTGTTATGGTAAGTTCTTACGTAACTGCTATCTTACTTTGAGAGGGTTCCTGCAGTAGGTCTTCACTAGTAGGACTGAATACCAAGCAGTTAACTAAAAAGGAGGAGTTGGAGATGAGGTTCTGGGAGGAGGAAAATGTCTGCCAACTACAAATAACTCATGACAGAAGACGTTGCAGGACTGCTAGACCAAAGCCAGCTCTGCGCTTAGAAGCAATGTCCATACTGTATTGTTTCGTGAAAGTGTGGATGGAGGACCAAGTGGCCGCTGCACATATGTCAGCAGTGGACACATTCCTAAAGAAGGCAGTGGAAATGGCCACTCTCCTAGCTGAGTGGCCCTTAACCATCCCCGAAAGCGGCTTTTCGGACTTCTGGTAAATGTAGTGAATACAATTAGCCAGCCACCTAGATAGAGTCTGTTTTGAAATAGCCTTGCCCTGGCAGTTAGGAGCAAAGGCTACAAAAAGTTGGTTCGACTTGAGAACCTCCTTAGTCCTTGAGACATAATATCTCAGAATCCTGTGCACGTCAAGGGTGTGCAAGAGATACTCCCCCCTGTTGGAGTGGTCAGGGTAAAATACCGGCAGTTCAACATTCTGGTTTAAAGTGAGTTCTGAAACCACCTTCGGAAGAAAAGAAGGACTGGTCCACAGAGCCACCCGGTCTCTGTGGAAAATCAAGTAAGGCTCTCTACAAACTAGAGCTTGAAGCACTGAAACTCTTTGAGCTGAAGTGATAGCAACTAAAAAGAGCTTTTTCCACGCCAAAAAATGCATATCATTACTGCTGCCAGCTCAAAAGAGGGCAAAGTAAGCTTTTCTAAAATAAAATTAAGATCCCTGGGGGAACAGGATTCTGAACCAGAGGTTTGAGATGAAGAATCCCCTTCCAAAAAGTTCTGGAACCTCTAACTGAGCCAGGGTTTTGCCTTCCACCAGGAGGTGGTAGGCCGAAACCGCAGAGAGATGGACCTTCAGGGAGGAATAACTGAGGCCCAACTCTGACAGGTGCAAGAGGTACTCTAAAACCTGGGAAGCCGAGCAAGAAAAAGGGTCTAGGCCTTTAGCTGTAGCCCAGATGGAAAATCTCTTCCACTTCATGGCATACGTAGATCTAGTGGAGGGTTTTCTGGCCTCCACTAAGACCTGAGCGACTCTAGAAGAGACACCATAGCGAGAAACTGCTAAGTCCACAGGTGCCACACACGGGGGTGGAGCGATTTGAGGCTCGGGTGTACCAGGGTGCCCTGCTTCTGGGACAGAAGGTCATGAGACAGGAAGAGGTACTGGGGGTTCCAATGCTAACTGCTGTAGTACAGGGAACCAAATCTGCCAAGGCCACAGGGGGCAATGAGGATCATGTGTGCCCCCTCTGCTTGAAGCTTCAGCAGAAACTTGTGAAGGAAAGTGAGGGAAAGCATATAGAAATCTCCCTGTCCAAGACAGAAACAGTGCGTCTTGCCAAAAAGCACCATGCCCAGGAATGAGTGAGCAAAAGCAGGGTAGTTTTGCGTTGAATGGGGAGGCAAAGAGGTCTATGTCTGGCCAACCCCACTGAAGAAACAGATCTTCTACTACTGCCTGCTTTAGTTCCCACTCGTGAGCCCTGGTGACTGATCAGCTGAGACTGTCCGCCAGAATGTTGTGAACACCTAGCACATGGACTCCTGTCAAGGACAGGCTGTGTTAAACAGCCCAGTACCACACCCGCATCACCTCCCTGCAAAGGGGGTAAGACCAGGTGCCTCCCTGTTTGTTGATGTACCAGACAGTGGCCATGTTGTCTGTCTGGATGAGTAGTGCTTCCGGAACCAAGAGGGACTGAAAGGCCTGAAGAGCATACAGCACTGCTCTTATCTCCAGAATATTGATATGAAGGTTCTCCTCCATGGGCGACCAAGTGCCCTGTGTCCCATGGTCTCCCAAGTGTGCTCCCCATCCCAGGTTCGAGGCATCGGATGTGAGAATCATGGAGGGAGAGGGGAAAGGGATACCCACTGAAAGGTTGGAGATGTCCTGCCACCAAAGGAGATCCCTCTGAAGGCTGCTGGAGACTAGAACCTTCTGGTACATGTCATCCAAGCACTGATCCCACTGAACTCATAGAGACCACTGGGTCACCCTTATGTGCAGTCTGGCCAAAGGGACTGTAGGTATGGCAGCCGCCATCAGTCCCAACAGTTGCAGGACCGAATGTGCTGTGGTCCAACGAGATGAAGCCAGCAGTACAGCTTGAGATTACAGTCTCTGCTCTGTTGGTTGGGAGGAAGGCCTTGCTCTGGACCGTGTCCAGCACTGCTTCAATGAACTGGAGGTGCTGGGAGGGTAACAGCTGGGACTTGGGGTAGTTGACGGAGTTGCCCAGGCTGGAGAAAAGGTCCAGAGTGAAGGAAAGAGATTCCTTCAGATTGTCCGGGGGGAGCTGAAAAAGCCAATCGTCCAGGTATCGGAACACATAAATGCCCCTGTGGCATAGGAACGCCGCTACCAACGCTAGGCACTTGGTGAAAACCCGAGGGTGCCAAAGAGGCCAAATGGGAGGGCTCTGAACTGGAAATGCTCCTCCTGGAAGGAGAATCCAGAAGTGGTGGTGGGCTGGAAAAATGGAGATATGTAGGTAGGCATCCTGCATATCCAGGGAACACAGCCAAGTGTTTGGTTGGAGCAGAGGTAACAGTCCCTGCAGGGGTCAACATGCAAAACCTCTTATATTCCACGAAGAGGTTGAGCATGCTGAGATCTAGGATAGGCCTGAGATCTCCCATCTTTTTGGGAACCAGGAAGAAGTGGGAGTAAAATCCCCTTCCTGTCTGTTCTGGTGGAACTCGCTCTATGGCTGATTTTTGCAGTAGAGCTTGAATTTCCTGTAGGACCAGAAATTGTTGGCCTGATGGGTAATGAGACCTGCCCAGAGGATTGGTGGGTGATCTCTCCAGGAATTCTATCGCGTGACCTCTTGCTATTAGTTGTAGAACCCATGCATCTGCGACACGTCATTCACCCTTCCAGGTGGAGGCCGAATCTTCCTCCACCGGTTTCTTCCACAGGAGTGGTAGGTAATGGGAGTGAATTTGTGAGTCATGATTTTGGGGAACTTGGCCTGGGGGTATGAGCGCCAGAGCCCGAGGAGCGACGCTTGGTCTGGCGTCTGCCCTGGTTCTGTTTGTTCCATTTCCGTTGGCCGCGAAAAGGCTGCCAGGGTTTCTGACGCGAGCAGTACAAGGAACAGACATCTTTCAAAGATTTGCCGCTCTCCTGTAGCTCCATAATTATGTCCTTGGCGTCACTGCCAAACAGAACTGGACCCCTGAAGGGAGCGTCCAGAAGTGTACTCTGAACATCCTGTGCCAACCCTGCCAGGCAAAGTCAAGCAAGGCACCCGAGACAGATGCCCGTAGTTGCACCACGTGCAACCGTGTTGACAGAGTCATAGGTTGCTCGAAGGGCATGGCAGCAGGATGAATTGTTCAACCATATCTTGTCCAGGAGTTTGTTCCTGAGTTGTTCGTCAGGTACCTCCTGGATGTCCTTTCCAGGTCAGACAGTACAGATTCCTGTAATGCCACCATGTGGGTCACATAATTCAAAGAACGAATGGTGCAAGCAAAGGAGGTGTAAATCTTGAGGCCATAGTGGTCCATTTACTTCGACTCCTTGTCTGCAGGGGAGGCACTAAGATGTTTAGGTTGTGCTGATCTATCGTGAGCTGCAGTCATCACAACAGAGTCAGCTTTGGGTTGGGCAGTAAGGTGGGAAATCCTTTCCAGGGGGTGGTAGGTCCTGTCGGCCTTTTTTGACATGGCAGGAATGGACGATGGCTGCTGCCAGACTGTGGACATGAGATCTTCATGTGGCCCCGCCTAAATAGGAATGGGGAGAGGGTCCACACTGACGAAGTCCAAATGTTCTGTCAGTCTTCTGCGTTTGGGTCCAATTCTTGGGAAGCCCACCCGCAGGACTTTTGAATGGACTGGAGGAGCTCAGCAAAGGACTGGTCCTCCGGAGGGGATTTATAGGACTCTTTTGGCTGGGGCTCAGTGGAAAAGTGAGGCTCTGATTGGTCCCCCATGTCTGAGTCCTCAATTGAGTCCGATGATTCCGGCCTACTAGGTAAGGAAGCATCTGGAACAGACTCCAGAAGCCTATGTTCCGTAGTAATGCCGGAGGTCAGAGCACCCAAGCCTCTGTCTGAAACTCTGCTGGAAGGTGCAGGGCTTCTGTGTGGCACCCTGTGAGGTGGGGTGGCCCTGACCACCAGCTGAGGTTGACCCAACTCCTTTAACAGTTGTGACTTAGCGTCCTTCCACCAGGCTCGGATGGGTTCTTGTTCTGGCTGCAGGTGGAGGATATCCTGGTACCCATAGAGTATGAAGGGTAACTAGGAGGTTGGTACCAGTAAGGGAACTGATATAGTCTTGATATTGAAGGGCCTGACCCAGCGCCGGTAACCTGGGTGTCAGAGGAGGGTAACCTGGTGTCGGGTACTGGGGAAACTGTGCATGGTAGCGACAGTGCCCTGTCAGACTCGACAGGGAGGGACGTAGCCCAGCAGGAGGCAGCCATGAGGGACCACTGGGGAACGGGTCCATCGGCAGATTTGGGGCGACCGGGCAGGTCCAGGGGATTCTGATCCATACCGCCCCCAAGAATGTCTGGCTGAGGATCTGGCATTGGGTGCAGATCCATTGGCGGAACAGAGGCCGGCGAGGGAGGCAAGTCCAGAAGAGCCGCCATCGATGGGTCTGTCTGGAGGGTATGCGATGGAAGAGGATCCTGGTGATCAGGCCCAAAAAGATTGGGAAAAGGACAGCGAATCCCTAGAGGGAGAACTCTAGTGGGATGAGGGGGGACTGTGAGCTTGCTCTGCCTGGCGTCGGGGTCCACAAGGCAGTCCAATGGCAGAGAAGTCACCATATTCTCGTCGGCCGACTTAGAGGTGATGTCTGGCGGGTGTCAAAGGAGCAGACAACCGGGCCGGAGCTAGAGTCAGGCTGATCGGTCAGCTGCGCCTGCCATGGAGCCAGAGGCACTATCGGCTTGTGCTCAGAGCAGGAACCGCAACTGTTTTCTCCGAAGAGGAGACCCCCATCACCCGCTGAACTCAGCTGGGAGGGAAGAGGGCATCCGGTCTGCTGGAGTGGACGAAGGCCCAGGAGGTCGGGTACTCACGGGGGTGGAGGCCCCACCCGAGACGGCATCGGCTGTCTGGCTGGTTTTCCTCTGGGGAGAGTGGCTCCACTCCCAGCGTCTCTTCTTTTCTTTCTTTTTCTTCTTTTCTGGGGCTGGCGACGACAATCTTTCCCTCAGCTCCTGGAGCTCTTTTTCCATTGATGCCAGTCTTTGTTTCAATAAATGGGCATTGAGGGTCCTCTGGTGACGAGTGCACGTGGTCTGGTTGAAGGCCTGGCAGATGGAGCACTCTACGGACTTTTGCTTAGGCCCCAGGCAGAGGACGTAATGGGAATGGTCGTCCCCATACGGGATCTGCGCGCCACACTTGCTGCACTTTTTCTTGGGCCGACGAGACGATATACACCACTACTGAGGAAAGAATTAACATTATATTAACTATGAACTACGCTGAAAATGGCAGACGACTGAAGCTGTTGTACCGCCGTGCGGTCCTGATGCCAGGGGGCGCAGTCCTACTTGTGAAGACCTACTGCAGAAACCCTCTCGAAGTAAGATCAATGCATACAATGTGGCCAACAGTACAGTAGACCTCAAAAACTCAAATACAACATTGATAGGGCAAGAACAAAAAATATTTACAGAATAATACAAATCAATATTCACAATATAAACAATAGCTACCCAGTCGCAACCAGACTTATGGGATAGTCAGGGAGGGCTGGGTGTCAGGTAAGGAAGCTCGGGGAGTGTGAAGCGTGAGGACAAGGTGAGGGCTAAGGTGTCAGAGATGAGGGAAGTCAAGGGGCAGGTAGTAAAGGAAGGACAATAGGGTGTTTAAGAAGAGGAAGGTACTGGGTTGGCAATGGGTGGACAAAGGAAGACTAGCAAGGTGCGATGTGTTGAAGATGTACAAAGGAGGACAATCTACAAGTAGTATACAGGGCTGGGTTAGTTAAAGCAGTCAGAGTTCACTGAAGTTACGAAGGAACAGAGCCTTAAAGAAGGCCCAGTTTACTGGTATTGCAAGCTTCAGAACCTTTTGCGTGTTGTTCCATATTGCTGGAAGGGCATGGCTTATATGCTGCTGCTCCATCAGATGCTCCACCCTGTCCTGGGAAGAAAGGCTATCAACTGGGCTGTATCTAACACCACCCCAACGTACTGTAGCCATGGGAAGGGAGTCAGAAAAGATTTGGGGAGATTGATGGTAACTCCCAATTTCTGGAAGAGGCAGCAGGTGGAATCCAGGGTTTGGACCATGCGCTCCGTGGACGGGGCTGCTAACAGCCAGTCATCCAGGTAAGGGAACACACAAAATCCCTGCTGTCTGAGGGCAGCTGCCACCACCACCAAGCATTTGGTGAACACCTGCAGTGCTGAGGACAAGCCAAATGGCAGAGCCCTGAACTGGAAGTGGCCTCCCAGAAAGGAACCCGAGGAAGCGCCTGTGAGAGGTGCACACCTTGATATGGAGGTATGCATCCTGCATCTCTAGTGAGCAGATACAATCCCCTTGGGCAACAGTCTCTGAAGGGTAATCATCCTGAACCTTTCGTACTGGATGAACAGATTCAGATCGCTGAGGTCCAGGATGGGTCTGAGTTCCCCGGTGCATTTGTGAACCAGGAAGAAGTGAGAGCAGAACCGCTGCCCTAGCTGGGACTCCGGAACGGGTTCAATGGCCCTTTTGCGGAGCAGAGCCAGGATCTCCTCCCAAATTAATGGAATGTGGCTGGGAGGGTAAAAGGACTGAACTTGGGGATCGTCTAGAGGCCATTCCAGTAGCTCCAGGGAGTGGGCGTGCTCTATGAGTTGCAGGACCCAGCTGTGGAAGTTATGTCCTCTACCTCTCCAGATGGAGGAGAAGCAAACCCCTATGACCGCCTCCTGCGCTACTGGTGGGAGGGGGTCTGGCAAGGAGTCAAGAGGTGGGAGCAGCTGGAGCTGTGGAGGTCCCTCTGAGGCTTTTGCTGGCAGAAGGGGTGGGGGCAGGCAGGGCTTATGCAGCTGCCCTCCAATTGCCTTGGCTGTCATCGGGACTGCCAGCCAGTGGTTCAGCGAAAGGAGGATCTCTGGCCAGATCTGGGCTATGTGTGATATAAGGAGTGAGCAGATTGGATGGCCCACCCCGTGGTCTGAAGCCTGAGAAAATGTCCTCAACATCATCTACAACAGGAGGCTGCCCCTGAAAGGAGCATTCAAAATTTGCATCTGGACATTTGTGTGAATCCGGACACCCTGAGCAAAGCGTAGCGGCACAGGCATATGCTGGTAGCCGCAGGCTGAAGCATTCACAGCTTGTAGGCTGCCCTGAGCAGGTGGGTACCTTCATCAGAGGCTGACTGAGTACCTCCTCAGCCAGCTGGTTGGCAGAATCGAGAGAGATGGGACAGCGCCCTGGCCATATCCCACAGTGGTTTTGATACAATAGCATGTAGGAGAAACAGCTGAGGGTATGGATAGCCAAAGTAGAGGAGGCAAACGTCAGTTTCTTGAAAAGAAGTCCAGCCGATGGGATTGTCTGTCTGGTGGTAGGAGCTCAGATGCTTTTTGTCGCTTAGTGTGGTCATAAGCAGTATTGATGACCACAGAGTCAGCATGGGCCTGAACACCCCGGAAAGGCTTGCCCGCCGAGGTGTGCTACAGCCTGTCAGCTTTGTGGGACATGGCTGGGACCAAATCTGACCTTTGCCATGAAGCCATGGTAACATCCCTGTATGTCTCAATAAGAGGAGGGACTGCCAAAGGAGGCAACTGGGACTTGCGCAGGTAGGTCACCAGCTGACTTCGCTAAGGATTTTGCTCCTCGGTTTCCAACCCCATGGCCTCCTGGATGTGCCATTATAATGGCAGAGAAGGAGGGGTTGTCTAGAGGGATTTGGGGACATTTTAGGAGTCCCTGGCCCTCTGAGGAGCTCTTGGAGGGATGGGCAAGCCCAAATATGCTGTCATCCTCATTCCCCAAGTCTGGATCTTCCCTTCATCAGACAAAGGCAAGTCCAGGAGACGATCAACTATGTTGCTGGGTAGGTGACGGGTGTGAGTCTGCTGGGGTGACGGAGTCTGCCTGGATGGAGCCAGAGGTGGGTCCCAAAGGCGGATCATGGGGAGTAGGAGTAGCCTGACCTTGTGGCGCAGGGACCCGCGTCTGCAGAATGCCATAAAGCGACAAGACCAGTGTCTGAATATCCATCAGTACTGGTGAAGGTCCAGCTGGCACTGGGTAAGGGTACACAGACATCAGCCCTACAGGCGCCGGTGTGGGATGGACTGATGATTGTCCGACAGGCATAAGCTGGGAACAATAGGTTGAAGGCCAGCGGGTGTTGGCAGAGGGTAGGCTGGCATAGGCTAGGGGTAAATGGGCATAGGTCCAACTGACGCTGGGAAGGGCAGAACTGGAAAAGGACCAACAGGGGCCAGAGGCAATATCAGAGGAAAACCCACAAGTGCATACTGAGAACAGGCCGGAAACCTTGTGGGAGGGGCCGAGGCAGGTGACACTGGAGGTGGATTCGGCTGCAGGGAAAAGCTGGCATCCCTCTGGACCCATGAAGGGGAAGTGGCGGACCTTGTGGAAGAGTCCAGTGCCAGACAGGTGGGAGGCAGGTGGGGGGGACCCCAGCGGCTGCTGAACCCATGCCGGCTGAGCCACCATGCTGTGTGCCTGATGTTACAAGGGGCCTAAGCAGCAGGGACTGAGGGGCGGGGGAAGAACCCTGGCCAAAGGAGCCTCTGCCGGTGACAGATGTGGGAGGCTGGGCCACCGGTAGCTTTGTAGAGGAAAGGGCGTGCACGGCTGTCAGGGCCGACCCCCCAAGGAGTACCCCTGAGTGGTCGAGCGATGGTGTGGTGACCACAAGTGCGAAGAGGCAGACCGGCGCCTATCATGGTCCCTATCCTGTGCTTATGTTTCCAACTGGCCTTGTCCCAAGAATTAGAAGAGTGAGATTCTGAGGGCTGGGCCTGGGAGGCCAAGGAGCTTCTGGCCTGCAGTTCCCATTCCATGGAGGCGACTTCTACTTTAGGAGAAAGTTCTTGAATGTCTGATAGCAGCATCACTGGGTGGCCTCGTTGAACATCTGGCATAACTCACAGGCTTGGGCGTCGTGGTCTGGGCCTAAAGCAGCACAGCAGAGTGGGCATCCTTCAAGGAATTTGCTGGCTGCAGGACACTTTGTAGAGTGTTCGTAGATATCAGTTTAGAAGACAAATGACACAGAAAATCACTGCAAGATGGAAAAATAACTATGGTGAGAAAACAGAAAAATAAAAAGCGGTAGAAAAGGCATGAAAATGGCAGTTAACTGAAGCTGCAATGGTTTCCAAAGATCTGACGTGCATTTGTCGATGGCGGAAAATAACTGAGGAGGAAGCTACGGGGGCCGTCCACTCTTATAGGGTTGGCTGGCGTCAGTGGGTGACATCAGTGCTGGGAGATCCCCTATGGTAGACTGCTAGCTAGAAAGTTTCAGTGTGATCCTAGTACTTGGCGGCTAAGTCCTACCAGTGTGGCCTGCTGCAAGAGATACCCCCGAAGTAAGAACTGTGTTTACCCTGTACCTTTCCAAAGTGTCCTCGACCCAGTGTGGAGATAAACTGGAAATCTTCAAACTACGCCTGTTTCCTGTGAAGAAGAGAAGACAAGGTGATCAAAAATTATATAAGTGGCATTCACACCTGCTAACTGACTATGACAAAACTCTCATTTTGATACCAAGTGATGTCCAGGAGGAGGTCACATACAGCTTCTCAAACCAACAGCGAGCTCTACCACACCCATAGTAGAGCTTTTTCTCCATTAGCTGGGCCAAAATCTGTAGTGCCTTTGGTTATAGCTATCCCCAGGTTCTCAAAGTTCTCAGCTGTTTTTGAGCGCCCATTATTTAACACATTGCCTTTCTTGTGACTAATGTGAACTATTATGCAGCAAACACTGCTCCCCGAGCTTATTGACCCGTGGATGTAAAGAAACAGCTGAGAATACCGATGAAAAGCTAGGAAAACTATATTCAAACACACTCCTCCTAATTGTTTCAGATCTAAAACAAATGCTAAATCAGCCTCAAAATGGACAAGGTTGCAAGATAAATTCCACCTGCTGGTGCCCCCCCAAGTTAGACAGTCTCCCACCCAAGACAAAGGATCTGGTATGGGAGTGAACAGGGGTGCCATCTGCAGAGACAGGGAAGCCCTGATGGATGCAGAAGCAGTAAACTCCATTTGGGTCACATTCTCTATTCCCATCAATGTTTTACCCTCAAAAGAAGATCAGGCCAGGAGGCACACTGGCACTGACTTGATGCGATGCAACTACCTCACGTCACAACTGACACCTCAAGAAGAACTTTGTAAAACATAATATTTAGATACAAAGCAGCTTATATTTCTCATTAGCGCTCCGATTCTTATTTATTACTGAGGTCATATGCATGAAAAACAGGACAAATGCCTTTGAGGGCTTATCAGATATTGCTTCTTCCCAACCTGATGTCACAATGCTCTGTGACATCAGTTTTTCTCATGGCAGCAGTGTCACAACAGAGCATTATAAGTAGGGAATAAGCAATTGAGGCAGATAATACATGCCTTTTCATTCCCCTCTCTTGTTGCCAGACACCTTTCCCACTGTGCCTCCTTTATTTCTAAATACAGGTTTGGCTCCCTTCCCTCCTACCTAACATGCCTCTTATCCTCTCCCCCAGGTTCCTACTACCCTCTTCGAAGTAATACTTCCCATTCACTCTCAGTTCTTTTTAGAATATCTACTGTTGGTCAGTCTGCTTTCTCATACCTCTTTCCTAAACTCTGGTCCTCTCTTCCTCTGTCTCTTCTGATTTCTCCTTAAAGTCTCTTCTATATGATTTTCTCCCCCCTGCAACCGTTCTTGACCCTTTTCCTTCCCCTCCCCACCAGTAGTTTTGACCTAGCAGTCTGTTCCCCTTATTACCTACTTACCTGAAAGAGCTCCTTTGCCCCTACTGTCCTTCCTGCCCCCTCTGATCCACTGACGAGGGATTGCTAGAGATTCCCAGTGTTCGTTTGAAACGTCAGTGGCTAGATCATTTGGTTTTATGGCCCAGACCCTGTGGAATTCTCTACCTTGTCCGGTGCGAAATTGCCCGACTGTCCTAAGCTTTGAAGGAGCTTTGAAGACCCACCTTTTTAGTATAGCTTTTAATGATTTATATTAGTTTTAAATCTGGTTTATTTATTGTTTTATGAAACTGTACAGGCGCTTTGGTTTGAGAAAAGCGCCTTTTAAAAATACAGTTTTGATTGATTGATTGATTACGTGTTCACTGTTTTTTACTTGTCAGAGAAGCTTCTTTGCCCAAGTTAGCTCAGTTTTATTACTACCTGTATTCTGTTATACTGATTTTCCTTCAATTTTTTGATTATGCTCCTTGATATTATGCTGCATATGATGCACCACTTCCCCTCACCCCAGGACGCATCTGAAGCGAGCTGCTAGCAGCTCCAAAGCCTCGTCTGGTGAAACATTGGAAATAAAATAACATACATACTGTAAATAAACTCTAAGGGATAAAGATTTTGTTTTTGTAAGAAATTCCTCAGTAAAAAATAATGAAGAGGAAAAATCTATAGAAGATCTAAAAATACAAGCAGACTTATGTCTAAATATTCGTTTTCCAAAGTTTTCCCAAAGACGTCAGCTGATCTTTAACTCATACAGCAATTCCTCGGCTGTTGTCACGCTCTCTAGGGCAGCAGGAGTGATTAAGCACTTTTCAAAGAGGCAGTATAGCGCAGTGCTCTAAGGCTCTGAGCTGCAAATCTGGTGACATCCAGCAGACCAGACCTGGGTTTGAATCCAACAGCTTCCACTTGCATACTGTGTGACCCTCAGCAAGTCACTTAACCTCTTTGTGCTCCCAGGTCGCTCCTGTAAAAAAGCTTTCAGCTTAGTGTGCTATACCTAAAACTAAAAAAAAAAAAAAAGAACATATGCAAGTATATACTGAATTTAGCTAAGGCCAGACCACTCAGCAGCTCCAGACTCAGCTGCAAACGAGTCACTGGACAGCACTGTCACTTGGTCAGCCCAAGGTATCTCAGTCCTTAAGCAGCTCAGTAGAGCAGTGCACAGATCCCTGCTGCTGCAACTATTCACAAGAAGCAAGGGTGTTTAAAAGTGCCTTGTGCTACTTGTCACACCAAGAGGGTCTCTGTAGCACTTAACATTGCCCAGTGTTATGTCTGGAAGTAGCTACATACTGCAAAAGCCATTCTAGCATAGTGACTCTAAAAGCTCTTTTGTCATCTATTGCTTTTCCATGTGAAGTGAAAAAATACACTACTGACTTGTAACCGTAGTTATACTACAAGTATAAAGTTCACATCCACACTTTAGCAGTCTTCTACTGAGCATGCCAATTATCGGAAACCATCTTCAAGCTTTAGTCCTCCTACCACACAACCTTGTGGTCCTCTGGCGCTGCCCCCACTGCACTCAAATCTGCACCATGGAACCAGTTATCTGAGGCAAGCCTGTGTGGAGGTCAGGTAAGTCACGGACTGTGACTGAATAGTAGTAATAGAAAGAATAGTTACTTACCGTAACAGTAGATGTTTGACAGAATAACTCACCAATGCACATTCAAGACATCTTAGTAAGGAGACCTTGCATGACAGTAAGGCCAACTCCGGCACATCTATGAGACGATGCCCAGACTGTAACGTTTAGTGAATGTGTGGACAGTACTCAAGTGGCAGCTGTACAGATGTCCGCAGAGGACACAAGCAGCCATCCCCACAGGTGGAGTAAGCACAGACAGGACCAAGAAGCTGCTTACTGTGCTTACGGTAACAGAAATTAATGCTGCAAGTCAACAATCTGGAAAGGCCCTGTTTAGAAATAAGGGAGCCCCCCCCATCCTGGGGGTGCAATTCGCAATAACTGAAAGGATTTCCTAGTGCAATCAAGGTACCAACGCAAAGTCCGACAGATGTCAAGCTTGTGCAGAAGACGTTGCTTACGATCTGTGGGAGTCGAAAAGTGAACTGGAAGGTCAATAGTCTGATTCTGTGTACATTTAGAAACTATCATCAGCAGAAAACAAGGGCTGGTATTGCAAGGTAATTAACCTGTTCCATGTGGAAAACAAGACAAGGAAGCTCCGCAATCAGAGCTTGATATTCAGAAATATGTTCAGCAGATGTCATGACCACAATGAACAATATAGTCCAAGAGTGGAAATGCAGCTCTTAGGTAGCAGCAGGCTCGAAGGGAGGTGCAGTAGGGTCTCCAGAATCAGATCTTGGACCAGAGGGGTGCAGAAGCAGAATACCTCTGAGGAACCTGCAGAAGACCTCAAGCTGGGCCACAGTTTTGCCATTGGTGAAAGCATGAAAAGCTGACATCAGAGCCAAGAGAATCTTTATCAAGGAGTACCTGCATCTGAAAGGGACAGAAGGCAGACAATGACTTGACTCAATGGACACGTAAAGGTGACCAGCTGATCGGCAGTATACCAAATCATCGAATGTTCCCATTTTTGTGAGTAGGTGTAACTAGCAAATGGCTTATGAGATACCAGTAGAAAATCTGCAACCGCTGTGACACCCCAAAGTGGGAGAGTTCTATATCCTCAGGAGCTCAGTCACAAAAGGATACAAGTAACTCTGAAGCAGGAAAAATCCTGGTCCAGGCAAAAAAGGTAATAATCCACAGTGAATTTATTTAGTGCATGCCAGACCAGAGGTACACAGAAAACAGGAGCTTACTTGCCCCAGCACTTCGACTCTGACCGAGGCTCGATCCCATATACTGGGTCCAATTAAGTGAATTACAAACACATGTGACACAGTAATTTAGAAAAAAAAAACATTTCAATAAAAGAAAAAGTAGTTATCCACTTTTGACACTAGGTGGAGCTGCTACAATGAACGCTAATATTCGTCAGTAAAAAATTGTGTCAAAATACATCTCTAAATTCTATATGGCGAGAACAATGGAAACAAACAGACCAAACCTCCAGTAAGTCAAGACAACATTCAATGCAGTAACTTCAAGGCAACATAGTTACAGGACCGCCATGTAAATGAGGGGCCAGAAGCTGGAGGACAGCCTGATGAAATGGAGACAGACCTAGAGGAGAGAACAAGAGAGATATTGAGAAGGCACATTTATAATACAGATCAAATATAAATTAATATACAGCACACTTAATGCATAGAATTAATAAACTTAAATATTATTAACACAAAATTAACACTTCACTTATTTTTCAAAAAGGGTTTAAGGTTCCATTTGTCATTGAGACCATTGGGCTTAACACTTCGTAAGATTGTATATCCACATACTCTCCCATTGTAAAAGTAGGTTGGGTCTGTCACCTCCATTTTTAAGTGGTGGCACATGTTCAAGTCCCAGAAATCTGAGGTCATCAGGTTTAGACCCATGTACTTGTGTAAAATGTACCATAACAGGAGTGTCCTGTTTACCATTCACAACAAGCGGACGTGCTCTTGTATCCTCGGTTTATTGATTCTATGCATTAAGTGTGCTATATATTAATTTATATTTGATCTGTATTATCGCCACGCCTCCCCCCCGACCTCCCCGCATCCCATCCCATTCTTCCCTGATTCTCCACCCGGTCTCCAGGCTGGATATCCTACGAGCTCTTAACATGATGTCTCCCCACAGCTGCGCTGGCCCTGATGGACTGGAACCCATCATTCTCAAATTAGGAAAGTCACTTCTTGCCACCCCATCATGCGATTGTTCAACCTCTCCATTAGCTCAGGTACTGTGCCCCTCTCCTGGAAAAATGCCAGGGTTATCCCAGTCTTCAAAAAGTGTGATCCAAAAAACCTAAAACTACCGTCCAATTGCGCTCCTGCCGACCCTCAGTAAATTCCTAGAGAAGCTTATCCTTCACCAGGTGTCTAACTTCATTGCCAACTTTAACCTGCAATCTCCTGCTCAGCATGGCTTTAGGCCAAACCACAGAACCACGACGGCCCTAGTGCAATTCACCAGTAACATCAAATCTGCTATGGACCAAGGCTAGATTACTGGGGCTGTTTTTATTGACATGTCAAAGGCATTTGACTTGGTTAACCACAACCTGCTCCTGCATCAACTAGGCTCTATTGGCGCCTCCAAATCCACACTTGCCTTGTTTGCCAGCTATCTGTGGAGCCACTCCCAGTCTGTCTCCTGTCATAAAGTTCTCTCTGCCACTGCCCCGCTTCATTCGAGTGTCCCACAAGGTTCCATACTTGGGCCCCTGCTCTTTTCTTTGTTCGTCAATAACCTACCTTCGGTGCCCTCCCATAGTCTCTCCTTACTCTATGCCGATGACTTGGTTCTCTATGTCTCCTCCAGCTCTATTCATGAAATTAACTCCCACCTCTCCTCTGATCTTCATCATATCAAACTTGGCTTCGTCCACTGCCTGGTGCTAAATGCTGACCCAGGCTATGCTTTCTAGGTTGTAAAGGAAATCTGTCACTTCAACTCCATCTCTCCAGGTTTCTTGTCTTGATGGCTCCTTGTGGAAGTACAGTAACTCAGTCCTTCAAATACCTAGGGGTCACGCTGGATCCATCTCTCTCTTAACTTCTCTCTGCATGTCAAAGCTGTCTGCAAATCAGTCAATGTTAAAACTGGACTGGCTTACCGAGTCCATCAGTTTCTGACCCCTGCCACCAGGATCTCTGTCGTCCAAGGCCTTCTCCTCCCTGGACTCTGCTACGGTCTGCCTGTCTTCGCTATGGCACAGGCAAGCATCTTGCAAACGTGGGACATTGCCTAGAACAATGTCTGTAGATTTCTGCTATCTGCTCCTCATCTTAAGTACCACTGTACTCTCTACTCTGCACCTCCACTGGTTGTTTTCCTTTCTCGCGTCAGGCTTATTCATTAGGTTGTCTGACTGAAAACATTATTAGTTCTTCTATCCCTCCACACCGCTGCTATACTCACCCCATGGACTGCTCTCGTTTCCACGTTCCATGTCTTTAGCTCTGTCATATGTCCCAAAATGCTCCACCAGGATGGGTGAACTTGCCTTCTCCTCCTATGCCCCAAATTTTGGAATTCTCTTCCACTTGATCTTAGGCACTCCAAATCCCACCCCACTTTCAAGAAAGGCATCTCCAACTGCCTCGCCTCCCTTGACATTTGCAAATGTCCCTAGCTTCTGAGTCATACAAATCTACCATTGTTCTGCACTTAAATTTCCCTGTGGCCTCTTGATTCCTCCCCATCCCCACTCTTCCTCAGCTGCAGCTACGCACCTTGTTCCCTGTCTCTGCCTGGAATTGTCTCCTTGCTGTCTTACCAACAGCACCATCATGTTTTGTGCATTATTAACTGTAAATTGTGCTTTTTTGTCTGTTTTGTTCCTGTTATACTGTGTGATATGTAGCTCCTCTATGTACTGTGTAACTTGCACCTCTGTATAACTGTTTGGAATCTTCTATTGTACAACACTGTATATGTATTTGTTTTTACCTGTTTCTTGATTTGTACTCTCCCGGGTCATGCCTGAAAATAGGCAGTTCTGTCTAGTGCACTTACCTGGTTACCAAAAGCAAATAAATAAATGTGCCTTCTCAATCTCTCTTTTGTTCTCTCCTCTAGGCCCATCTCCATTTCATCTGGCTGTCCTCCAGCTCTCTGGCCCTCATTTACATGGAGGTTCTGTAACTATGTTGCCTTGAAGTTACTGCATTGAATGTTGCCTTGACTTACTGGAGGTTTGGTCTGTTTTGTTTCCGTTGTTCTTACCATATAGAATTTAGAGATGTATTTTGACACTGTTTTTTTTACTGAAGGGTATTAGCGCTTATTATAGCAGCTCCACCTATTGTTAAAAGTGAAGAACTACTTTTTCTTTTATTGAAATTTTTTTCTAAATTACTGTTCACGTGTTTGTAATTCACTAATTGGACCCAGTATATAGGGTCATCAGTAACCAGTTATTCTTACCCCGATGAAGACTCGGTTAGAAATCGAACACTGGAGCAAGTCAGCTCCTGTTGTCTGTGTACCTCTGGTCTGGCGTGCACTAAATAAATTCACTGTGGATTATTACCTGTTTGCCTTGAGTGCTGGTGTATCCTTTTGTGACTGAGCTTGTTTGTGACTGGCAGCCCCTACCACTGCACCACCCAGCATTCATGTGCCAGCACTATACCTTCTTTGTATGTCCTCAGGAGTCCGGCGTGGATATGTAGGGATCAAAAATTAGGATGCACCTGAGAGCCCTGTTCCTGTTACAGAAGACCCATTTGTAGAGGGAGCAGGACAGGTGGTTCTACTGCAAACTGTTGAAGCAGAAGGAGCCACATTTGTCTGAGCCAGTATGGAGTCACAAGAACCAGGGTGGCCAGCTCGGCCCGCAGCTTGACCAGAACCCACTGTATCAGAGGGAATGGAGGAATTTAAATGTGAATATGAACACTACAGTTACGTAAGAACATACTATAATGGTAGATCTTTGAGAAGATCTGTTGCAGCAGGCCACACGTGAAGAACTACAGCTGCAGGCACCAGGACCCCACAGAAACTTTTCTAGCTAGCAGTCTACTAAGGAGACGCTCACCCCAATGTCACCCTCTGATGTTGGCTAACCCTGCAAGTGGCGGCCCCGTGTCCTCCTCAGTTCTCCTGCTCGAGGACCTTAAGCATAAAAGACTAAACAGGAGAACTGAGGTGAGAACTTGGTTCTCCACCAAATAAAGAAGGAAGCAGAAAGCTCTTCTCTAGGGAGGAGAGAGAGAGAGAGACACACACACACACAAAAGAAGCCCCAAGGGCCCACGGGGAAGGAAGGGAGGGATGGCATGGCCTGCTGCAAGAGATCCTCTTGAAGATCTACTGTTACGGTAAGTTCTTCTATAACTGTGCTATCTTCATTGAGTGCATCTCTTGCAGCAGGCCACATCTGAAGAGTGATTCCCAAGCAGTTCTGGCTACATTATGGCAATTAGTCTGGGCGGTTGGCAATAAGGACTTATGACAGGAGGCCTTGTAGAACAGCTAGGCTGAAATCTGCCCTGTGCCTGAAGGCAATTTCCAGGCTATAGTGCTTGAGTGAAGCTATGGACAGTGCTCCAAAAGCAGCAGCACAAATCTCTGCAGCTGATGTTTCCGAAACAGGCAACAAGTGGTCATGCCTCTGGCTGAATAGCCATGAATGACTCCAGGAACTTCTTACTGTACTTCCTATAACAAAATACAATACAGTTAGCTAACCATTTAGAAAGACACAGTTCAGAAGCAGCAATACCCTCTTTCTCATGGGCGAAAAAATAAACAACTGAGTGGACTTCCTGCAGTCCTTCATAGAATGTGTATAGTACCTGAGTATTCTATGCACATCTAAAGTATGGAGCAATGCCTCCCTTGGATTGGCATGCTCAGGATAATAAACAGGCAGGTGGATGGTTTGATTCAAGGTAAACTGGACACCTGAGGTAAAACTTAGGGTTGGTATGCAAAGACACCCGGTCTTTGTGGAAAATCAAATAAGGCTGCTCAAACATGAGCATCTGGAGCACAGAAATCCTTGAGCAGCAGTAACAGCAACTAAAATAATGCTTTCCACTACAGAGCGCACTTCATAAGTTGTGGCCGATTCAATTGGGGGCACGTAAGTTTCTCTGACACAAAGTTTAGGTCCCAAGCTGGGACAAGATTGCAGACAGGAAGCTTCAAATGAAGAGGCCTCTCAAAAGCGTCTGAGACACGTCAAGCTGAGCCACAGTTTGGCCATCAATGGGTATATGATATGTGAGGAATGGGTGATAAATGAACTTTAATAGAGCAGCACTTCAGACCAGAGTCTGAGAGGGACAGTAAGTACTCCAGAATCTGATTCACTGGACAGGTAAAAGGGTGTAAGTGGTGTGAAGCAGCCCAGAACAAACACTTCCACTTCATGAGTGATGGCCCTGGGTGGGCGATTCCTAGCCACCACCAAAATGTCCGCCACTCTAGAGGATACTCCAAATATTGAAATAGCTATGTCTTCAGGAGCCAGGCATGGAGGTGGAGAGACTTGAGGTCCGGATGGATCATGGTACCCTACTCCAGGGAGAGCAGGCCTGTGTTGAGAGGAACAGACACCAGAGGTACCACTGCCAGCTGCTGCAGCAAAGGGAACCAAATAGGATGAGGCCAGAATAAGACTAGAATCACTGTGGCCTCCTCCATCTGAAGCTTGAGTAGAACTCTCTGGAAAAGCGGGAAGGCATACAGAAACCTTCCTTTACAAGAGAAGGACAATGTGCCTCACCAGAAAACTCTAGACCCTGGAACGAGCAAGCAGAAAAGTGGCAGTTTTTCATTAAGTGGGAACACAAAAAGGTCCAACTCTGGACAACCCCATCTATCGAACAGATCTTCCACGACAGATGTCAGAAGTTCCCACTCATGAGCTCTGGACTTCGGCTGTCCACCAGGATGTTTGGGCACCTGGGACATGGATGGCCGATAGTTCCAGACCGTGATCTATGGCCTAAGATCAGACCCTCATTGCTTCCCTGCATAGAGGGTATGGATGAGTCCCTCCCTGCTTGTTGATGTAATGGACCAAACTGATATTGTCCATCTGGATCAGCAGTGGACCCAGGGGTAGCTGGGTCTGGAATGTCTGTAGGCATATAGAACTGCTGCATCTCCAAGGCGTTTATGTGGAGGGCCAGCCCACCATAGACCACATCCCTTGAGTTTCATGGGCACCCAGGTGAGCTCCCAGCCAAGTCCTGAGGCATCTGTTGTGAGGATTTCCTGCAGGAGGTAGTATAAAGAATGGTACCCCTCTCAGAAAGCTGCTGGGTTCCAGCCACCACACTAACACTTTCTTGACCAGCTCCAAAACCAGGACTGGTTTATCCAGGTATTCCGTGCCCTGGTTCCACTGTACAGGCAGCATCCAATGAGAAATCCTCATATGCAGCCTACCTAGAGAGAATGTAACTATAGCCACTGCCATTAGACCCAGGAATCAAAGCAAAATCTGAGCTGGGGCATGCCGGTTGGAGTAAACATGATCGAAGCTTAGGCCATCAGGCACTCTGCCCTGTCCTGGAGGAGAAAATCCATCCCTTAAGCCATGTCCAGCACTGCCCCTATATACTGAAGGTGCTGGCAGGGAGACAAAACTGACTTGGGCAGGCTGATGGTGATACCTAAATCCTGGAACAGATGGCAAGTATGGTCCCGGGTCTGGAGTAGACACTCCCCGGACGATGCCACAAGAAGAAAGTCATCCAGGTAGGGGAAAGTACAGTTATGTAAGAACTTACCCTAACAGTAGATCTTCAAGGGGATCTCTTGCAGCAGGCCATCACAGGCAGGAGTCTGCAGTCAGGCACTCAAACCACACAGAAACATTTTTGCTAGCAGTCTACCACAGGGAGCCACCCAACTCCGACATCATTCTCTGACGTCAGTTATCCCATACAGGTAAGCGGCCCCCATATCCTCCCCAGTTCTCCAGCCGGACACCCCAGAATATCCAGCTGATAGAACCCAAGGTTCAAGGAAAAAGGCAGGAAATGAGAAGGTTGAAGGAATCCCCTTGGAGAGGAAGCATAACAGGATAACAGGCCAAGGGGGAAAGAGGGAGGGAAAAGCAAGGCCTGCTGCAAAGGATCCCCTCGAAGATCGACTGTTACGGTAAGTTCTTACGTAACTGTACTATCTTGCATCGGAGGACTCTCTTGCAGCAGGCCATCACAGGTAGGACGAGTAGCAAGCAGGTCCAAACTTTTTTTTTATTTTAGTCTTTGGTAACCGGGTAAGGCCCATTAGGCACAAGTGTCTGTTTTCAGGGGTGACCTGGGAGCACTGGGCGGTTAAGTGACTTGCTCAGAGTCACACAGTATGCAAGTGGAGGTTGTGAGAATTAAACTCAAGTCTGGTCTGCTGGATGTACCAAGCCTGTTCACACCTCGTTCCTCTAACCTCTATGCTATACTGCCAGCCAACTTGACAGAAGTAGTCAACCGGGTGGTGGTAAAACCACCTAAGAAAGAGGCCCTGTAATACAGACAGACCAAAATTGGCTCTACAAGAGGTGATGCCCAAACTGAAGTGCTTGGTGAAACTGTGAACTGAACTCCAAGTGGCTGCTGCGCAGTATCTGCAGTTGAAGCGTTATGGAAAAAGGCTACTGAGGCAGCCATCTCCTGGTGGAATAGCCATGAACAACTCCCGGAAGGTCCTTGCCATACTGCCGGTAACAAAAACTAATGCAGTTGGCAAACCATTTGGACAAACACTGCTTAGAAACTGGTGTGCCTTCTTTCCCTTTGGTGAACAAAATAAACAACTAAGAGGACTTTCTGACCTCTTTAGTCCTGTGCATATAATAACGCAAAATTCTGTGCACATCGTAAGTGTGGAGCAATGCTTCTCCTGGATTGGCATGCTCTAGGAAATACACAGGAAGCACGAATGGATTGGTTCAAAGTAAATTCAGATACGCTTCAGGGGAGAAACTGAGGATTAGTACGTAAAGACACTGTCTTTATGAAAAGCCAAATAAGGCTCCATACATGAGAGCCTGAATCTAGGAAATACTTGAGCAGAAGTAACAGCAACCATAAATAACACTGACCATGACAGACAGCATAGCTCGCTTGGCTATTATCTAGTTCAAAAGGAAGTAGGGCAAGCTTTTGAACACTAAATTGGGGTCCCAAGCTGGAGACGGGGTTGTGGTTTGGGGGTGTAAAGGAATACCACTTAAGAAGGTATAGCCCACATCAAGCTGGGCCACAGATTGTCCATCAACAGGTACACGATATGCAGAAATGGCAGACAGATGTACATTTATGGACGAATACTTCAGGCCTGCATCTGAAACAGACAGCAGGTACTCCAGGATCTGATTGACTGGACATGAAGAGATCCAGGTGGTGGGCAGCAGCCCAAATGGAAAACTGCTTCCACTTCATGGAGTACGTGGCTCTGGTGAAGGACTTGAGCTGCCATCAAGACCTCTACCACCTTGGAAACCCTAAAGCTAGAAATGGCTACATCCTCAGGAGGCGGCGCATGAAGATGGAGTGACTGAAGAGCCCTTTCCTGGGAGAGCAAGCCTATGAATAGCGGAAGAGGCACTGGGAGTTCCACTGACAGTCACTGAAGCAGAGGGAACCAGATCTGGCAAGGCTGAAGTGGGATGATGAGGATCATGGTCACCCCCTCCATCTGCAGCTTGATGGGAACTCGCTGAAGAAGAGGGAAAGGAGGAAAGGCATACAGAAACCTCCCTTTCCAGGAGAGACAATGCGACTCACCAGAAAACTTGAGGCCCTGGAGCGAGCGAGCAGAAAAGGATAAGTTTTGCACTGAGTGGGGATGCAAAACGGTACAACTCTGGGCAACACCAGCATTTAAACAGGTCTTCTGACATGGAGGGCAGAAGTTCCCACTTGTGCACCAGAGACTGAGACCAGCTTAAGCTGTCCGCTAAGGTGTTTTACACGACTAGGACATGCACGGCCAAAAGATGAAGGCCGTGGTCCAGTGCACAGTACCATACTCATATCATCTCCTGACACAGGGAGTATGAGGGGGACCATTCCCCCCGCTTGTTGATGTAGCGGACTATGCATGTGTTGTCTGTGTGTATCAGCAGCAGGCCTGGGAAGAGGTAGGTCTACAGGGCCTGAAGGGTGTACAGAATGGCCCGCATCTCCAGAACATTTATGTGCAGATGTCCTTTGGCTGCTGACCACAGTTCTTGGGTTTGGTGAGCCCCCCCCATCCTGAGTTGGACGCGTCCGTGGTCAGGATTTGCTGTTGGGGGGGGGATAATGAAGGGGACACCCATGAGGAGGTTGCTGGGCTCCAGCCACCACAACAGCACCCTCTTTATGGGATCCAAGACCATGACCATCTGGTCAAGATTGTCCACACATAGATCCCACTGAACTCTGAGTGTCCACTGAGAGACTAGTGCAGCCTGGCTAGAGGGACAGCTATGGCGGCTGCCATATAACCTAGGAGTCATAGGAACAAATGGACAGGGACTTGACGAGAGTATAGAAGTTTGGCTAGTTCCATCAAATGATTCACTCGGTCCTGGAGGAGCAAGGCCATGCCCTGAGCCGTGTCCAGGACTGCCCCAATATACTGAAGGCACTGGGAAGGAGAAAGGGATGACTTGGCCAGATTGATGATCACCCCAAGGTCCTGAAAAAGGCTGCGGGTGTGCTCCAGGATTAGCAGGAGGTGCTCCCTGGACGGGGCCACTAGGAGCCAAATCAGGCAGGAAAGACAAAGACCTGGAACTAGAAGGCAGCTGCTACCATTGCCAGGCACTTGGTAAAAACCCTGGGGCTGAGAACAAGCCAAAGAGAGCCCAGAACTGGAAGTGAGCTCCATGGAAGTGTAGGAAGTGTCTGTGAGATGCATATTTTGATGTGAAGGAGAGGCAACCTGCATGTCCAGGGAACAGACCCAGTCCACCTGAAGTAACAGGGAAGAGCCCTGTGGCGTGACTATTCTGAATTTCTTGTAGTGAATGGAGAATGTGACAGGGTTGAATAGGATACTGTCCCCAGTTGTTAGAGAGTCTGAATGCAGGGCTCTGTTCTGTTCTTTCCTTTCTCTTGTCTGTCTGGTTGCGCTACTAAATTTTCCTATGAGACCTAGGATTTGATCACCCTGGCATTCTCGCAATTCTCTGCCTCTCACTGTCTCTCAGTCTTCCCTTACTGTTTCTGTCTTTTCCTCCCTTGTATATCTGCTGGTATAAAATATATGTAAATCAGTAGGTGGAAATATAACTGATATTGGGATCCCTTTGTTTAGAAATCATATAGTGTTACTGTTGAAATGTACGTAATTATAGTTTGAGATGATTGAAAAAAGCTACTTGGAACTCAAGAGGTTAACCTGAGAGCAGTTTTTAAGCCCTTTTTCAGAGGCTGTGGAGAAGGGGCCTCAGTTCAGGGACATTGTGTTCTTGCAGCACCTGCCTGAAAACATACAAGAACATTTTAGAAAAAAAAAGGATGCTTGTTAAGGAGGAGTTGCAAAGACTTACAAGAGAGAGCTGCAATGTTTTGGAAAGACACACGGAGATTGAATGAAAACTTAGGTGGATCTTCTCTGTTTATTCTGCTTTTGTAAACAGTTATTCTGAACAATTTTATTATATGTTAATGCTACTACTAATACACACTTTTTGAGAATTCTACAACTGCTCCTGGTTTTTCCTATGCTTTCTGACCAGTGCCTCAATGACAGATGGTGTCTGCCTAAGTGGGATTACACCATGCATACTCGAAGCCAGAAGTTTTGTGCGTGGGTACTGCACCTAGTACCAGGGAAGCATAGAGAATGGCATGGATTCTGCAGCAGCAAGTCCAGGAGTGGTTACCAGGAGAATGGCAGTCAAACTAGCAGAGACAGAAGTTCAAGCTGAGATTGTACAGCCAGCACAGGTTATGGAAAAAGACAGAACCTGAAAACCTGACTACCATTTTCAAATGGTGGGCTATACAACAAAAAGACTGAGCAGCAGAAGAAAAGATGCAGCGACAGTAGCAGCAGATGAAAGAAGAAGCACCAGATGACAGAAGAGATGCAGTGACAGAACAGCGATGGCTGGATGCCTTGCAAGCTATCAAAGGCAGAAGATCTGGCACAGATCGAGATGAGCAACAAAACACAAGCAACTTAAATACCATTAAACTTACAAAGTTGTGTCCCTCGGATGATATGGAGGCATACCTGACAACTTTTGAAAGGGTTGCCACAGCCTGCTAATGACCAAAGCAACAATGGACAATCAGACTAGTACCCTACCTGACAGGGAAAGCCTAACTTGCCTACAGCACTATGGACACTGCACAGTCAGAAAACTATGATCTCGTGATACAGGCTGAGATTTCGATCTCTGAAGTACAACTCAGTCGACAATCCTTTAGAAGCCTTCGCCAGACTCAGTGCTCCAACCAGAGGGCAAAACAGTCCCACAGATCATCGACACATTTGCCATGGAGCAATTCATCAACATCCTGCCTACAGATGTGCAGCACTGGGTAAAGGAACATCGACCAGAAAGGGGGGGAGGCTGTTTCTTTGGCCAAGGACTACCAAATGGTCAGACAAATGCCACATCAGCGAGGTAACAGCCAAGCACCTAAGACACTTGTTTTTCCCATTTAAACTCCAAGTCTGATAAGAACTCTGGTGGGGGTAACAAATCTGTGTCCAAAGACGTTATTTGCTATAACTGTAATAAGCCAGGTCATACTGCAAGAAATTGACGTAAGAAGAGTGACACTGGAGCAGATATGTTCCTTGGCAAATTGGGGCAACTATTTAACAGATATGAAGGTGCAGGATAAGACTGTAAAGGGACTTATTGATTCGGGAAGCAGACAGACCTAGTGCATGTTGAAGTGCTGGGAAAACACTGTGCAAAGGACCAGAGTACTGGTGTTATCTGCATCCAGGGACACTCGATACTATCCCACCACCCAAGTGACTCTGACCATTAAGGGTGTGTCGCCAAATGAAAGTTGGGGTAGAACCTAAGTTACCTGTAAATGTGATTATTGGAAATGACTGTAAAGGATTTACTGAGTTGATCTCAGAGGAACTGAACCCTGCAGTTTCAGCAGCAGTGGTAACAAGAGCTCAGGCAAAGAAAATCTCAAATAGTGGGGACACTTTTCCTTTCGCTGACTTTGATTCAGACTTGTTTGAGCACAGCTCCAAGATCTGGAAATCCAGGAAAGAAAGATGATACCTGAAGAAACTGTGGCAACAAATGACTGATGGACATAAGGGGTTAACGTATGAAAATGCTGAAACTAAACTGATAACTGATTGTGATTTTCTTTCAGAACAAAAGCTAACAATGTTTCTCTTCAGGGTTATTTTAAGCAGCTGGGGTGAAACCAAACCAGGGTGAACCAATGTTTAAAAATGTAATGGGTTACTGTACAGAGTTGGGTTAACCTCACACACAGGAACAGACAGAACAACTGGTTCTATAACAGAAGTATCGAACAGAGTTGTTACAGATAGAACATGATAATCCTATGGTTGGTCACTCAGTGAGGGATCGCATCCTTGCTGGATTGCTGTACAGACTTTACTGGCCTGGAATTCATGAAGATGTTCCTACCCACTGCAGTTCTTGTGCCGAGTATCAGAAAGAAGCCCCCAGTCACTAGAAAAGACAAGGCACCCCTAGTGCTCCTAACCCTTGATAGATGATCCTTTTGAGAGAATTGCAATGGATGTGGTTGGCCCTTTAGACAAAAGTAAAAAGGGTAATAGATTTATCCTGGTAGTATGTGACTGTGCTACTCAATACCCAGAAGCAGTTCCAATGCATACTGTCACAGCTTCAAAAGTGGCAGTAGAACTTGCTAACATTTTCAGCAGAGTGGGCATACCTAAAGAAATTATTACTGATCTGGGTAGTAATTTTGGTGCTGCATTACTTAAGGAGCTGTACAGACTACTAGGTATCACTGCCATACAAACCTCCCCCTATCACCCTCAGACAGATGGTCTTTTTGAGCGTTTAACCAAACCCTAAAATGCACGTTAAAAAGGTTTGTAAAAGGGAGAAGGGAAAGATTGGGACCAATACTTGCCTTACCTACTTTTTGCTTACAGAGAAGTGCCATGGGCCTCAACTGGTTTTTCACCATTTGAAATGCTGTATGGTAGGCAGCCAAGAGGGCCACTGGATGTGATAAAAGAAACGTGGGAAGATAACCCCACTCAGAAACAATTTATAATATCTTGTATGTGTGCCCTAAGAAAGAAGCTGGCAAAATATGTTGAAATTGCCCATAGTAATCAGGAAGAGGCCCAAAACTAGCAGAAGGTATATTATGACCATGGAGTAAAAGAAAAGCTTTTCGAGCCAGGTGAAAAGGTTTGCTACTGTTACCCACAACAGAAAATACACTGTTAATGAAGTGGCAAGGGTCTTATAGAGTGCTTAGACAAAACTGCACCGTTAACTATGAGACTGAGACCCCTCACAGGAAAAATCCTACTAAGATATACCATGCTAATCTCCTCAAGAAATGGGTTGAAAAAATGGCAAAGCGGTTTTGCTAGTTTTACCAGAAACTGATAAGGATATGGTTGTAGCTTATGATAGACTGGAACAAACCGTAACTGCTGATGCTGTAAAGGTGAATGTTTCCTTAACCTCAGAACAAACCGCAGAAATTCGTAAATTGCTAAAGACATTTAACAGTATTTTTACCACAGTACCAGGCCAAGCAAAAGGGATTGAGCATGTAATAGTACCAAGGAACGCTCATCTTATTAGGCAAAAGACATACAGGTTACCGGAGCGGTTAAGAGCTGGCGTGGTTAAGAAAATACAAAAATGAAAGAATTGGGTATCATAGAAGAGTCCAGGAGTGCTTGGTCATCTCCAATGGTAATTGTAAACAAAAAGAGGGGTGTTAGAATCTGCCTTGATTTTGGAAACTAAATCAAGTGTCAGAATTTGACAGCTATCCTATACCCAGAATAGATGATTTGGTGGACAGACTGGGGAGAGCAAAGTATATCAGTACCCTTGATCTCACCAAGGGTTACTGGCAAAGCCCTTTAGCTAAAGAATCCAGAGACAAAACTGCATTTGCCACTCCTGTTGGATTCTATCAGTTCACCACCATGCCATTTGGTTTACATGGTGCGCCAGCTACATTCCAGCGGTACAGGGATATCATTTTATCACCTCCCACTGGTTATTGTGCTGCGTACTTGGATGATGTTGTGGTGTACAGTCCAGACTGGAAAAGCCACCTGGAACACCTACGAGAAGTTATCCAAGCTATCAAAAATACAGGTCTGACTATTAATCCTACTGTGACAGGGTGACCCCTGTCACAGTGGACACCCCAGGATAAACTGAACCCCCCTCCCAAAGCAGTTTATATGTTTTGTATAATGTTCAACATGCTGGCTGGCTAGTTATAAATTGAGTGCTGAAGTGTTTATAATGTTTTCTGTGCATACTAACATAAACACAAAACTAAAAGGGCAGTTTTAATAGAAAAATAAAAAAAAAATTGTGTCTGCTTTTTCTAGATGTTAGCAGCCCTCTTCTAAGATATATTTTACAGCAGACAGCATGAGGTAATACAACCCTGCAGGAGAGTTTAGGAGAGCACAGAATGTTCTCACCTCGGCTCTGACCTTTAACAATGTTGCAAACAAGTTATGCAATGTCCTCCAGGTGCCAAATAACTGTTCTCTGTGGTGCAATAGTGACCCCCTAGTGGCTAGTTTTATGTTATGTCTGCTGTTAATCCAAAAGCAGGGGAAATAGCTTTTCCAACTTCTAGTGAGCTTATAAAAAGCCCTATCTCAGTGCTGAGAGAGGAGAGATAGGGAGGTCAGTTGAATACTGACTGCGGAAGGTGAAAAACCTCATTGTAGTGTGTGCTTTCAAACTGTTAGTCTGAAGAAAAGTCTTAGAAACTGTTGAAGCTAAGCAGTTATCTGACTTACCATTTGCTTTTTGTATATTTTACTAATGAAAATAAAATAATAAAAGCATGACCATGTGTTTTTATGCACATGACTTGTGGTCTGCCTGAAATTCTGTTATCCTAAACCCATGCCCAGTGACACCTACCAAATGTGCATTGGGCATGCAGAAAACAGATATTTGGGCTATGTGTTGGGAAATGGAGAAGTTAAGCCAGAAATTTCTAAAACAGAAGCTGTAGCTAACAGCCCTGTCCTAAAACAAATAAACATGTCAGGTCATTTTTAGGGCTGGCTGGTTATTATCGGATATTTGTTCCCAACTTTGCTGAGTTAGCTAGTCTCCTCACTGAACTCACGAATAAACGGTATCTAAATAATGTGAAATGGACCCTAGTATGTGATGAAGTTTTTCAAGCCATTAAGGCTGCATTATGTTCAGCCCCTGTTTTAAGAAGCCCAGACTTTGAGAAACAATTTTTCTTACAAACAGATGTATCAGACGTAGGTGCAGTCCTGAATCAAAATATAGATGGGACGGAATATCCTATTATGTACATAAGTAGGAAGTTGCATGACAGAGAGAAAAGGTACCCCATCATTGAAAAGGAAGGTTCAGCAGCAAAGTGGGCCATGGAGTCACTTAAGTTTAATTTGCTGGGAACTGACTTTGTACCTATAACAGATCACAGTCCTCTCTGTTGGCTTAGCCAAATGAAAGATGATTCCAGAATTGCAAGGTGGTACCTGGCACTACAGCCATTTAAATTCAAGGTGATACACAAATCTGGTAAAGAGAATAGCAATGTTGATTTTCTGTCAAGATATGGATCAGGAATTGAGGGTTCTGAAGGTTGAAAAACGAATGAGTTTAAACTTTACTGTTTGCTGTACTGTTATAGAAAAAAGGATATTGTACATGTGCTTGATTTCTGAAAGTTAGAAACTAATATGAACATACGAAATTTGCCAGCAGATAAAGGCCTAGAGGTCTATCAAGTCTGCTTGAATCTGCAGCTAGCACCCCTTATTCTGCAGCTGCCCCTCCCTTCCACCCTTCCCCTTCATTAACCCTTCCCCTTGTCCTGTCCCATCCTGGTTTGAAGCAGTCCACTGTTCTACTGCATACCACTTCAGCAGGTAACGCATTCCACCCAGCCACCACCCTCTCTGTAAAAAAGTGTCTCCTCATCTCCCTCCTGAACCTTTCTCGCCTCAGTCTCATATCATGGCCCCTGGTGGCCCTCCCCTTCCTTACTTTGAACAGCCCCTCTGTACTCTGTAATATTAGTAGAGAATCAAGAGAAAGGTTTGGAAACCTGTTGGATAAAACAGGTTACCTCCTAAGGAGGGGGGTGTATGTGATAGGGTTGAATAGGACCCTGTCACAGTTGGTACGGAAAGTTTGAATGCAGGGATCTGTTCTGTTCTTTCCTTTCCTGCCTCTTGTCTGTCTGGTTGTGCAACCAAATTTTCCTGTGAGACCTAGGATTTGATCACCCCAACTGTCTTGCAATTCTCTGCCACTCACTGTCTCTCAGTCTTCCCTTCCTGTTTCTGTCTTTTCCTCCTTGCATATCTGCTGGTATAAAATATATAGCAAATCATTATATGAAAATGTAACTGATATTGGGATCCCTTTGTTTAGAAATTATATAGTGTTACTTATGAAATGTATATAAATGTAGCTTGAGATGATTGCAAAAAGCTCCTGGGAACTCAAGGGGTTAACCTGACAGCAGTTTTAAGCCCTTTTCAGAAGCTGTGGAGAAGGGCCTCAGTTCTGGGACATAGTGTTCTTGCTGCACCACTGAAACATGCAAGAACATTTTAGAAAAAAAACAGGATGCTTGTTAAAGAGAGGGATGCAAAGACATATGAGAGAGAGCTGCAATGTTTTGGGAGACACACAGAGATTGAAGGAAAACTCAGATGGATCTTCTCTGTTTATTCTGCCATTGTAAATAGTTAGTCTGAACAATATTTTTTTATGTTACTGCTAGTACTACTAAACACTTTTTGCGAATTCTACAAGTGCGCCTGGTTTTTCCTATGCTTCCTGTCCTGTGCCTTGACGACAGAGAGATTTGGTTCGCTGAGATCCAGGATTGGCCTGAGGTCTCCCATGAGCTTGGGGACTAGGAAGAAATGAGAGCAGTATCCATGCCCTTGTTAGGAGACAGGTACTGGCTCTATAGCCCACTTTCGAAGAAGGGCATGGATTTTCTCTCACATCAGGGGGACATAAGGCTGGTAGTGGGACAGAGACATGGAGTTGTCTGGAGGCCATTCTAGAAACTCCAGAGAGTGGCCCTGCTTGTTTAACTGAAGTACCCAACTGTCTGTTGTGATCGCCCTCCATTTAGGCAGGTTTAGGGATAAACGACCCCTTATCATCACCTCCTGCTCTGCCAGAGGGAGGGGGTCATGCAAGGAGTCAAGGGGGGGCACTGGTCCCCCTCTGGGGATTTCGCTAGCACAGGCGGGCTGGTGTAGGCAAGGCAGGTGCTGTAGTTTTACGTTTGCCCTGGGTTCTAGCCAGCTGCCCGGTTTGGCGGGGAGCCTGGCAACGACAGGGCTGCTTCTGGGCAGGCCTTGGCCGGGTATGATAAAGGGAGTGGACCAACCTTATGGCCCTCACGGAGGCCTGAAGCTTAACAAGCATATCCTCCACATCGCCCCCAAACAGCAGGAAGCCCCTGAAAGGGACATTCAGTATAGACTGCTACACATCCTGAGTGAACCCTGAGACTCTGAGCCAAGATGCCACTGGCTACAGCCCTAGCCCAATGCATCCACAGCACTGAAGGTGCTCGCAGACATCGGAGACCACTTTGAGGTTGTCCTGCAACTCCGACTTAGGGGCCTCTTCGGGGAGAGAGAGGACAACCTCCTGGACCTTGTCTCACACTGAATTCTGATACTGCAGCATGTTGCCAAGGTAGTTAAGGGCACGGATAGCAAGAGTGGAGGAAACATTCATTTGCCAAAAAGGTCCAAATGATGGGATTCCCGGTCTGGGGGCAGGGAAGTGACATGTTCCAGATGTTTGGAATGGTCATGGGTGGAGGTAATGACCACCGAGTCTGCCTGTGCTTGTTCCCCCAAAAAGGGGCCTGCCCTCCTGAGCATGATAAAAACTGTCTGCCTCGCGAGACATGGAAGGGAGAATATGGGGACAACACCAGGCCACCATCATTACATCCTTGAAAGCGTTAATCAGAGGAACCTGGCAGGGGAGCATCAGGCTTACGTGGGTATACGACCAACAGCCTATGTTGGGATCCTGCTCCTCGGGCCAAAGCCCATTGCCACCTGTACGTGGCGCATGACTGTGGAAAAGGAGGAGGTCACCTGGGTGGAGAGACTGTGAAACGCCCTTGGGTGCAGAGACCCCTTTGGAAGACCTGGAGGGGAGGGCCCAAATCACTATCCCTTTGTCTGGAGCACCAGGTCACAGTGGTATTCATCCCTTTCACTGGTTGGGTTAGAAGGAACAGGCCTGCCATGGCATCTGGGGTGTGCGATGCAGGACCCTGGGGCAGGTCCATTGGAGGAGGTGGTGGAATCTGAGTTGGTACCTTGGAGCAAAAGACCCCCAAGGGACACCAGTCCTTGAATATCCAGCATGACTGGCGTAGGACTAAGCGGAGGTGGATAACAGCAACCCAGGGAGCCCCTGGTATAGAGGGAAGCCAGGATAAGGCCCTGTGGGAGCTGGGTGAGGGTAATATGGACCCTCGGGTATAGGCTGATGAAGGTCCTGCGGTGAAGCAAGCAATACAGCATCCAGCAAAGGATGAGCATTGCGTGGGGTACAGCGAGGACTAGGAGCCAATGAAAAGCCCATCTCCAGAGGGGGTGCACACCTACGAGATGTGTCCAACACTGAGGAAGAGGGCGACGGGAGACGTGATGAAGGTGCCTCTGCATCCGTGGAATCCGCTTTGGCCGGAGGACTGCTGAAAGGGACGCTCTGCTGTGTACCCAAGGAAGAGATGGGCCTAAGCAGCAGGGACCTGGTGGGCTGGGAGGATCCTGGCCCAAAGCTCCTCCGACAGTGACTGAGACAGTGATGGGAGGAGGAATAACTGTTTGCCCTTTGGTAGGGAACATTGGTGGGACGTGGGACCCGATCCCCTGAGCAGGTGGACCCCAATGTGGCCAAGCGAGCGGGTAGAGACTGCGAGCAGGAAGATGAAGACTGGGTGTGACAGGGTGGAATAGGACCATGTCCTACTTGTTAGAAAAAGTGTTTAAAATGCAAGGTTCTTTCCTTTTCAGTCTCTTCTCTGTCTGGTTGCACAACCAAATTTTCCTGTGAGACTTCGGATCTGATCACCTCAACAATCTCGCAGTTCTTTGCCTCTCATTGTCTCCCCTTGCTTTCTGTTTTTTCCTCCCTTGCATATCTACTAATATAAAAACTATTTGAAAATTACTGTATGGAAATGTAACTTGACACTGGGATCCCTTTTGTTTGGAAAATGTATAGTATTACTGTTGAAATGCACATAATTATAATTTGAGATGACTGTAAAAAGCAAATGGAAAACTTCAGAGGTTACTTGAGTGCAAATGTTTGAGCCTTTTGCAAAAACAGCACAAAGGGCGCCTCAAGAAGCACACTGTGTTCTAGCAGCTCCTGTCTGATATTTACAAAAACTGGATGCCTGCTAAGAGTGGGGGTTGAAAGGACTTATACAGGAGCAAAATTGCAACTGCAAAAAAAGATTAGGAGAACAAGGGACACAGAGACTGAAAGAAAACGTTATTTTATTTTGCCTTTGTAAATAGTAATACTGTACAAGTTTATTTTATGATACTGCTAGTGTAAATAAATAATTGTTGGTGAATTCTACAACTGCTCCTGGTTTTCCTATGCTTCCTGACCTGTGCCTTGATGACAGATGGCGTCAGCCTAAGTGGGATTTCCGCCGTGCACACCCTAAGACAGGAGTTTTGTGAGTGGGCACTGGACCTAGTGCCAGGAAGCACAGAGAAAGGTACGGATTCTGCAGCAGCAAGTCCAGGAGTGGTTACCAGGAGAATGGCAGCCAAACTAGCAGAGACAGAAGTCCAGTCTGAGATTGTACAGCCAGCACAAGTTATGGAAAAGAAACAGGCAGTGATAGAACCTGAGAGCCTAATGAACATTTTCAAATGGTGGGCTATACAATAAAAAGAGACTGAAAAGCAGAGAGAGAAAAAGAGATGCAACGTTTAGAAGCGCAGAGGAGAGAGATGCAGCGACAGGAGCAGCGATGGCTGGATGCCTTGCAAGCTATCAAAGGCAGAGGATCTGGCAGAGACTTGATGAGCAACAACATGCAAGCAACTTAAAAGCCATTGAACTTACAAAGTTGTGTCCCTCAGATGAAATCAAGGCATACCTGACAACTTTTGAATGAGTTGCATAGCCAAAGCAGCAATGGACAATCAGACTGGTACCCTACCCGACAGGAAAGCCCAACTTGCTTTGGCAGTATGGACACTGCACAGTCAGAAAACTATGACCTGGTGGCGAAATCCTGAAAAGGTGTGATATCTCCGGAGAGGCATACAGGCAGAGATTTTGATCTCTGAGATAGAACTCAGTCGGCAATCTTCGAGAAGCCTTCACCCGACTCAGAGAACTCCTGATAAAATGGATCCAACCAGAGAGCAAAACAATCCCACAGATCCGACACGTTTGCCATGGAACAATTCATCAACATCTTGCCTACAGATGTGCAGCTGTGGGTAAAGAACACCGACCAGAGAGTGGGAAAAAGCTGCTTCTTTGGCCAGGACTAACAAATAGCCAGACAGATGCCACAACAGTGAGGTAACAGCCAAGCACCGTAAGACACTCTTTTCCCATTTAAACCCAAGCCTGATAAGAACTCTGGTGGGGTAACAAATCTGTGCCTAAAGACATTATCTGCTATAACTGTAATAAGCCAGGACATTTTGCAAGAAACTACCGTAGTAAGGAGAGTGGCACTGGATCAGATTTGTCTTTGGCAAATTGAGGCAAGTACTTAACAGATGTGAAGGTGGGGAATAAGACTCTGAAGGGAATCATTCATTCGGGAAGCAGACAGACCCTAGTGCATGTTAAAGTGCTGGGAAAACACTGCGCAAAGGGACCAGGTTCTGGTGTCATCTGCATCCACGGGGACACTCGATACTGTCCCACCACCCAAGTGACTCTGACCATTAAGGGTGTGTCGCACCAAATGAAAGTGGGGTAGTACCTAAGTTACCTGTACCTGTGATTATTAGAAATGACTTTCCAGATTTACGAGTTGATCAAAGGAGGAGTAAATCCTGATGTTTCACCAACTGTGGTGACAAGAGCTTAGGCAAAGAAAATGTCAGATGGTGGGGACACTTTTCCTTTCAGTGATTTTGATCTGGACATGTTTGAGCACACCTCCAAGATCTGGAAATCCAAGAAAGAAAGACGATGCCTGAAGAAACTGTGGCAACAAATGATTGATGGACATAAAGCGCTAAAATATGAAAATGCTGAAACTAAATTAACTGATTGTGATTTTCTTTCAGAGCAAGCTAACGATGTTTCTCTCCAGGGTTATTTTAAGCAGCTGGGGGTGAAACCAAAACAGGGTGGACCAATGTTTAAAAAATGTAATGTGTTACTGTACAGAGTTTGGGTTAAACCTCAGACACAGGAACAGACAGAACAATTGGTTATACCACGGAAGTATAGAACAGAGTTGTTACAGATAGCACATGATAGTCCTATGGCTGGTCACTCAGGGAGGGATCACACCCTTTCCAGATTGCTGTATAGATTTTACTGGCCTGAAATTCATAAAGATGTTACTACCTATTGTAATTCCTCTGCTCAGTGTCAGAAAGTAGCCCCAGTCACTAGAAAAGACAAGGTGCCCATCCTTGATAGATGTGCCCTTTGAGAGAATTGCAATGGATGTGATTCGTTCTTTAGACAAAAATAAAAGGGTAACAGATTTATCCTGGTAGTATGTGACTAAGCTACTCGATGCCCAGAAGCAGCTCCAATGCGTACTGTTACAGCCCCAAAAGTTGCAGCAGAACTTGCCAAAATTTTCAGCAGAGTAGGCATATCTAAAGAAATTATTACTAATCAGGGTAGTAATTTTGATGCTGCATTACTTAAGGAGCTGTACAGACTACTAGGTATCACTGCCACAAGAACCTCTCCCTATCACCCTCAGACAGACAGGGTGGGATATTCAAAGGGGTTGCACATGGCGCACCAGTGTTGTGCCATGCGCAAACCACTGATACACCCGACCGCGATATTCAAAGAGAACTTGCTCCGTACCAATCGATGCCGGAGCGCTCTGACAATGTCTGCGCGCGCAAGTGCTGGCCATGCATATGCGGACATCCCAATATTCAGCCTGGGATGTGTGGAAGATATGCAGGCGTCACACCCACCTTGGCGCTCGCTGGGGGGGCGCAAAGATGTGCCTGAAAAACAGGAGCAAGGACTGGCCACCCACAGGCCGGCTGCCATATTGCTGGGCGCAACACAGCAGCTGCCAGCTGTGGGTGGCCACCCGAGCTCTGGTGGCACCACCTGGTGGCGTAGTGTCCCCCCAATGCCTGATCGTGGGCTGTAATATTTAAATCACTCCCTGGTGGTCCAGTGGACCGAACTCCGTGCCCGATCGCGGGCTGTACTGAATATTTCACTCCCTGGTGGTCCAGTGGTAACCGTACCCCCATCCCAACCCACCCACTCACACCTGCCACCCCGCACTTCAGTCAGCGGCGGTGGCAGCACCCCACCCGCAAGCCACCCGCTGACTGACAGTGTACAGTATGGCTTGTGACAACCCACCTCTCCCTCTGGGCTGAAACAGCTTTTAGAAAGGTGTCTGTCCTCGGGTATTCACTGCCACCACCCGGACTTTCCTTCCGGCACCTCTTTCAAGTGTACAAACTTGAATAATTAAATGTGCAATTGCACAAGTTAAAGTCTGGTAGTGTCTCTCTCTCGGGTGGCGGATGCTACCCAGAGTTTACCTCAGTCAGTGGAAACCAAATATTACCTTAGAAAAATGACATCACAGTCACAACTGCTGAGCAAATAAATAGCTTTTTACTTAACAGAAAGTGCACTGAGCATTTACAGGATATATATTTACAACACAAGAGAATAACACTCATACAGGAAAAGTAAACAATTGTTTTTAAATAACAGATGGCAAAAGAAGAAGGCTATTACTGAAATATGCTATCACTAAACTTACCCTTCCCTGTCCTTACAAGAGACACTGGACCCTGTTCTAACTGCCAGATCCCACGGACATAGCTATAAGGTAGGCTCCAAACTTATATTTCCCCTTCCAGCTACCCCAACGCAAGAGAGAGCCTTCTCTGTCTTGCAGAAGGTTATATACTCTGTGGAGACTAGGTCATTCCTATTCTCCCCTTTGAATGCACCAACCAACTAACATGTATGTATTTAATTGTCCCAATCAGAGTGAACACCTATCAGTGACCAATTATATTCCCTTTTCACCTTAAGTTTATATTTGAATGATCCAATCCATTTAAACTGCCCTGTGTACATGTCTGCAGGTCTGTGTATGTATGCAGATGTCCACTCGAGATTTATGACCCAGCTCTTATATAGCAGCTAGGAATTCCACAAGCTAGATGCTGTTGGACAGAGGATCTTAGCCTAAGTGTATTTTTTCCAAACTGCTAAAAAATATAAGGCACCTACAGAAGCCAAACCACTAACTCTTTCCTTCCCATTTCTGTCACACGGCTGTACGCCCATTGGTCCCTGGCGTGAGCCAATGAGCGTGCAGACCGTACTGTCCTACAAAGTCCCGAAATGTGAATGGGCCATTTCATTTGGGACACTATGTCTGGCTCAATCTACACGTTACGCTGATGAACTAATAAGTGCTATACTATGCTGTCTGTCGGGCGGGTGGCTTGTGGGTGGGGTGCTGCCACCCGCCGCTGACCGGGGGGGAGTGGGGTGGCAGGTGTGAGTGGGAGGGGGGGTACAGGTACCACTGGACCACCAGGGAGTAAAATATTCAGTACAGCCCACGATTGCACACGGAGTTTGGTCCACTGGACCACCAGGGAATGATTTAAATATTACAGCCCATGATCAGGCAAGGAGTTCGGTCCACTGGACCACCAGGGAGTTATTTAAATATTCCAGCCCGCGATTGGGCACGGAGTTCAGTCCACTGGACCACCAGGGAGTAAATTGAATGTTACAGCCCGTGACTGGGCAATGGGGCGTGTTGCTGGTGAGGGGCTGGGGGCGTCGGTCCCCGACAGCTGCAGCCTGGCAGGGCGCCAGGCGCAAGTCCCAGGGGATCAGCGCACTTGCATGCAAATGGCCCCATTTGCACCTTGCATACACTATGGCACCATTTGCATGTCCACCACTGAATATCGTGGTTGCTGCGCCTAGCGCAATGGCACTTGCGCTAAGCGCATCCTCCACCCCTCTCTGGCCACTGCGTTGGCGCCAGAGCCACTGCGCCATGTGCACTGCGGGGTGGCCACGGGTGCTATATTCAACGGTGCGGAGCCATGGTGCAGCACCGTTGAATATCGCTCAGACCACGCCCTGGCGCATCCCAGTTGCACTGCACCCGGCTTGCGCCTCTGCCTGGTGCAGTTCTGAATATCCCACCCACAGTCATGTTGAGCGTTTTAACCAAACCTTAAAATGCATGTTAAAAAGGTTTGTAAAAGGGGAAGGGAAAGATTGGGACCAATACTTGCCTTACCTACTTTTTGCTTACAGAGAAGTGCCACAGGCATCAACAGGGTTTTCACCATTTGAAATGCTGTATGGTAGGCAGCCAAGAGGGCCACTGGATGTGATAAAAGAAACGTGGGAAGATAACCCTACTCAGAAACCATCTATCACGTCTTTAATATGTGCCCCCAAAAAAGAAGCTGGCAAAATATGTTGAAATTGCCCACAATAATCAGGAAGAGGCCCAAAACCAGCAGAAAGTATATTATGACCATGGGGTAAAAGAAAACGTTTTCAAGCCATGTGAAAAGGTTTTGCTACTGTTGCCCACAACAGAAAATAAACTGTTAATGAAATGGCAAGGGCCATATAAGTTTCTTAAACGTACCGGCACTGCTGACTATGAGATTGAGACCCCTGACAGGAAAAATCCTACTAAGATATACCATGCTAACCTCCTCAAGAAATGGGTTGAAAAAATGCCAAAAGCTGCTTTGCTAGTTTTACCAGAAACTGATAAAGAAGATATGAATAGCTTATGATAGACTGGAACAAACCGTAAATGCTGATGCTGTAAGGTTAATGTTTTCTTAACCTCAGAATAAACTGCAGACATTCGTAATGTGCTAAAGACATTTCACAGTACTTTTACCATGGTACCAGGCCGAGCAGAAGGGGCTGAGCACCTAATAGTGACAAAGAATGCTCATCCTATTAGGCAAAAGATATACAGGTTACCAGAGCAGTTAAGAGCTAATGTGGTTAAGGAAATACAAAAAAAGAAAGAATTGGGTATTATAGAGGAGCAGAGGAGTGCTTGGTCATCTCCCATGGTAACTGTAAACAAAAAAGAAGGGGGTGTTAGAATCTGCCTTGAATTTAGGAAACAATCAAGTGTCAGAATTTGACGTTATCCTATGCCCAGAAAAGATGATTTGGTGGACAGACTGAGGTGCAGAGTATTTCAGTACCCTCGATCTCACCAAGGGTTACTAGCAAATACCTTTAGCAAAAGAATCCAGAGATTAAACTGCATTTGCCACCCCATAGGTTCTATCAGTTCACCACCATGCCATTTGGTTTACATGGTGCACCAGCTACATTCCAACGGTATATGGTTGTCATTTATCCCTCACATTGGTTATTGGGCTGCGTACCTGGATGATATCGTGGTGTACAGTAGACTGGAAAAGTCACCTGGGACATCTACGAGCAGTTATCAAGCTATCAAAAATGCAGATCTGACTATTAATCCTACCAAATGTGCATTGGGCATGCAGGAAACCAGATATTTGTAGCTATGTGTTGGGAAATGGAAAGTTAAGCCAGAAGTTTGTAAGACAGAAGCTGTAGCTAACAGCCCTGTACCTAAAAGAAATATGTCAGGTCATTTTTAGGGCTGGCTGGTTATTATCGGAGATTTGTTCCCAACTTTGCTGAGTTAGCTACTCCCCTCATTGAACTCATGAAAAAACGGTACCCAAATGTGAAATGGACCCCAAAGTGTGATGAAGTTTTTCAAGCCATTAAGGCTGCATTATGTTCTGCCCCTGTTTTAAAAAGCCCAGACTTTGAAAAACCATTTTGCTACAAACAGATACATCCAAAGGTAGGCCTAGGTGCAGTACTGAGTCAAAATATAGATGGACAGAATATCCTATTCTGTACATCAGTAGGAAGTTGCATGACAGAGAGAAAGGTACTCCACCATTGAAAAGGATTTTTAGCAGCAAAGTGGGCCATGAGTCCCTTAAGTTTTATTTACTACAAACTGATTTGTTCTTATAACAGACCATAATCCTCCCTGTTGGCTTAATCAGATGAAAGATAAAAATTCCAGAATCACACAGTGGTACCTGGCACTACAGCCATTTAAATTTACGGTGATACACAAATCTGGTAAAGAGAATAGCAATGCTGATTTTCTGTCAAGATATGGATCAGGAATTGAGGGTTCTGAAGGCTGAAAAAACAATGTACAAGTTTAAACTTTACTGCTTGCTGTACTGTTAGAAAAAAAACAGATCATGCACATGTGCTTAATTGCTGAAAGCAGCAAATGTTAGTAGAGAATAAAAAGTTTTGGAAACCTGTTTAATAAAACAGGTTCCCTCTTAAGGAGGGGGTGTATGTAATAGGGTGGAATAGGACCCTGCCCCAGTTGTTAGAGAAAGTGTTTAAAATGCAAGGTTCTTTCCTTTTCTGTCTCTTCTCTGTCTGGTTGGCAACCAAATTTTCCTGTGAGACTTCGGATTTGATTACCCAACAATCTCGCAATTCTTTGCCTCTCACTGTCTTCTCAGTTTTCCCTTGCTGTCCGTTTTTTTCCTCCCTTGCATATCTACTAATATAAAAATATGTGCAAATCACTGTATGGAAATGCAACCGATATTGGGATCCCTTTTGTTTGGAAAATGTATAGTATTACTGTTGAAATGTATACAATTATAATTTGAGATGATTGTAAAAAACTAATGGAAAACTTCAGAGGTTACTTGAGTGCAAATGTTTGAGCCTTTTGCAAAAGCTGTGCAAAGGGGGCCTCAAGAAGCACACTGTGTTCTAGCAGCTCCTGCCTGATATTTACAAAAACAGGATGCTTGCTAAGAGTGGGGGTTGAAAGGACTTATAAAGGAGCAAAGCTGCAACTGCAAAAAAGATTAGGAGAACAAGGGACACAGACTGAAAGAAAACTATTTTATTTTGCCTTTGTAAATAGTTATACTGAACAAGTATATTTTATGATACTGCTACTGTAAATAAATAATTTTTGGTGAATTCTGCACCTCCTACAGTTCCTGGTTTTCCTATGCTTCCTGACCTGTGCCTCAATGACACCGGGACCGGTGCTTCTCTTTGTCCCGGTGCTTATGCTTCCCGGTAGGTTTATCAAGGAGTTTGGCTGAAGCCAAACCTGAGGACTGGGCCTGGGAGGCTGAAGATTGAGCCTGGGAGGCCGGAGAAGATAGTGCCTGCAGCTCCTACTCCACTGAGGTGACCTTCGGCTTGAGTAAGTGCCCCTCGAGTGTCTGCTGATGGCGGCGCGGTGGTGGCATTCAACCTCTGGCAGAACCCACAGGATGAGATGTCGTGGTCTGGGCCTAGGCAGAAGGCAAGCTTAGTGGCCGTCCTTTTTTTGGAAATTTGATGACCAAAGGCACACACTTATTCTGATGCTCAGCGTCGACAAGGAAAGGAGAAGACATAAAAGAAAAGAAAAAACATTGAAGGATGGGGAAAAACTAAGGTGAGAAAAATGTTTAAAAAGCATGAAAATGGCAAGTGAAGCAGCAGCACTTTCCCTGCAGATCCGACGTGACTAGGTCTCACGGTGGGAAAGAACTGGGGGAGGACATGGGGCACCCACCTATATAGGGTAGCGGACGTCAGAGAGTGACGGTGGAGGTGGGTGGCCCTCTCTGGTAGACTGCTAGCTAGAAAGTTTCCATGTGGTTCTAGTGCCAGACGTCAGAGTCCTATCTTGAATGGCCTGCTGCAAGAGATTCCCCTGGAATAAAATCTTATACAACCCATCACTGGAGGGCAGCTGCCAACCCTGCCAGGCACTTGGCGAATACCCAAGGGGCTGAGAATAAGTCAAATAGCAGAGCTCTGAACCGAAAGTGCACTCCCTGAAAGTAGAACCTGAGAACCTTCTGTGGGAGGCACTCACCTTGATATGCAGGTACGCATCCTGCATGTCGAGGGAGCAAAACCAGTTCCCTTGATGTAACAGGGGCAGCAGACCCTGGAGAGTCACCATCTGGAACTGTTTGTACTGGATCGAGAGGTTCAACTTGGTGAGGTCCAGGATGGGCCTGAGATCCCCTGTGCATCTGGGGATCAGGAAGAAATGGAAATAGAACCCCCCTCCTTGCTGGGAGTGGGGGACAGGTTCTATGGTCAGTTTGCGGAGCAGGGAGTGAATCTCTTCCCTGAGCACAGGGACATGACTTTGGGGGGGGTACGAAGACAGAACTAGGGGTCTGTTATGGGCCACTCCAGAAGTTCTAGGGCGTGTCCGTGCACAATGAGCTGAAGCATCCAACTGTCCACGGTTATCTTCCACCACCTGTCCAGGTGCAGAGAGAAGTGATACCCAACAACCACCTCCTGCTTTCCTGAAAGGGGGGAATCTGGCAGGGAGTCAGGAGGAGGGGGCTGCTGAAGCAGGGTCTGTGGGGCCACCTTGAGAGCCCTTGCTGGCAGAAGGTGAAGGAACTGGCAAGGACGCTGCTGTTCTCTGCTTTCCTTGGGGCTTAGAAGACGATTGGGCTCGTCTGTGGGTGGCCCGATGAAAGGGCACACATTGCCCACCCTTGGGCTGTATATGATACAGAGTGTGCACAGACATGAGGGTGCACCCAGAAGCCTTAAGGTCAGAGAGGATATCCTGGACATCAGCTCCAAAAGCTTAGATCCTCAGAAAGGATATTCATTATGGATAGCTTGGCATCTTGGGCAAACCCAGACACCTGAAGCCAGAATGCCAGGCTCATGCATATGCAGACTGCAACTACCGGGCAAAGGCCATCTACAGCATTGTAAGCCGAGTGGAGCAAATGTAGACCAACATCAGCTCCTGACTGCAAGGCATGCTGGAGGTGTTGCTTAGCCGGGTCATCAGGCAGGGATTTTGCTAAGTCTCTGGCCTGATCCCAGAGCACATTCTGGAAATGGACCATGTATGCTATGTAATTTAACACCCTAATGGCCAAAATGGCTGATGCGAATGTCCGCTTCCCAAGAGATCTGGCCAACATGATTCCTTGTCTGGTGCCAGTGAGCTCAAGTGTTTTGGCCACTTGGTGCAGTCGTGGGCAGCGTTTGCAACTACAGACTCCACCTGAAGGTGCTCCATGAAAATAAAGCTCTTCCTGCAGGAGTGTGATAAAGTTTGCCCTCCTTCCTTGGCATGGCTGGAATCAGGTTAGGGTAGCGCCACACCGCCATGGTGGCTTCCTTAAAAAGTATCTATGACAGGAGGCACCACCAAAGGAGGCGGAGTCAGGCAGACACAGTTATGTTGCCAGCAGACGCTGGGAAGGATCCCGTTTCTCTGCATTGAAACCCATGGTTACCTTGAGCTGGCGCATGACCAAGATGAAGGAGGGATCATCCAGGGAGATATGGGCATATATCTCAGTGTCTCATCCCTGTCCGGGGAAACTGTTGAGGGGGTGGGTGACGGGCTAATGCCCCCCCCGCCATCTGCGCCCACATCCTCATCTTCATCAGGGAGTTGAAGATCAGGATGACATTCCTCCTCCTCCTCCTCCTCAGCGGGTCTTAGGGAGATATGAGGTGCCCTAGGGTGAGGGGCAAGCCACAGGGCCATAGAAGTGGCCAACACGGAAGAAGACCCCAGAGGTGTGGTAGATGTGGGACCCTGAGGAGGGGCGATCTGGGCCCAAAGGGACAAGAGCAGGACATTAAATTCAGCCATCATGGGTGTAGGTCTGGCAGGTACCGGTTAAGGAGGAGCCGGTGTCGGGTTAGGAGGGATCCCCTCAGGCATCAGCCAAGAAGGGCCTGGGTACTGGGAGATGCCAGTGTCCTGTGCCACCTTTTCAATGTCAAGAGAGGACGGGCGGGCATCGGTTGGTTTCTGAGTGTATGGGGGGTTAGACAATGAAGTCCCAAAGTCGAGGAACAGAGCGATGCAGCAGTTTTGGGTGGCGGGCATTGGTCAAAGGCCCGGCATCTGCTGAACCCGCATCGGCCAAAGTGACGCTAGCCAAGCCACCTTGCTGAGTGTCCGTGGAGAACAATGGCTCAAACGGTGTATTCAATATATGTGCCACCAAAAAATCCTGAAGCTGGCCTACACTGCCTTCTGGAGTATATCCACAGTAACCCACTCACCTCTGAGACCGTATTTCTGGGTGAGTTTAATCTAAACTGGCTTTCGCCCGCCAACAGCTTAGCCAAAGACTTTCTATCTACTCTACACCTAGCACAACTTGTTAACTCTCATACTAGGTGCAACTACAGAACAGAGACTTGCACCCTTCTCGACTGGATCCTCACCAACCGTCCTGATCACATCTCAAATGTTGTTGTACACCCCAACTCTATAAGTGATCACTGCCCGGTCTCTTGCTCCTGGACAAATAAATTCACTAAACCGCCCCCTCAAACAGCTTACAGCCAAGTTCTCAAACGTGGGCACCTTAAATCTCTAAAATTACACCCGAGTAACACCGACTGGTCTGAACTCGATTGCTGATATTAACACAGCGCTCAAGCTTTTTATCTCTCACTTCAATGCCGCATGTGACATCCACGCTCCATCGAGGGTAAGAAAAGTCTGTGGCACAGTTAACTCCTGGATCACATCCGAACTATTAACCAAGATGAAACTAAGGGACAACCTCTGGCACCAGTCAAAAACCATTGGGAAACCTGCAGATATCCAATCCTACAAAGCTGCTAGGAATTTGTGCACTTGGATCATCTGTCAGGAGAAAAGCAACTACCATTGAGAAATGTTTGCCAACTCCTGGGGCAATAGTAGAAATTTTTGGTCAAACATTAAGGATGTCACAGGCAAGGTCCCAAAGGTGGCACCATTAATGCTTAAGATTGATGAAGTACCAACTATGGACCCTCTCAATATTGCAAATATCTTCATCGATGCTTTTTCTGATCAGAGTAGTGCCCCTCCCGACTTCTTTGATGAATCACACTCCTCTACATCCACAATGCAGCAAGAAGACTCACTTCATGTGCCTCCCGGTAGCTGCAGCATTAACCTTTCCTTCTACTTTAAGAAGGTATCAGTTTCCTTGGTTAAAAGGCAATTACGAAGGTCCTGTGTAAGTCACGGCACAGTAGCTTACTCCTTGACCTAAAGCCACTTGCACTTACCCTTGATGAAGTATTAGCTCCTATCACTAAGATTTTTAACCTAATACTAAGCCAATCTCAATTCCCTCTTAGATGGAAAACTGCTCTGAGAACTCCAGTACACAAATCTGGGGACCATACCATACACACCAATTACAGACCGATCTCAATCCTCCCCCTCTGTCAAAAGTCCTGGAGTGTATAGTTGCAGATCAATTAATTGACCACCTTGAAATATACCCCATCCAGTGCCTGCAGCAGTACAGCTTCAGGAAAGGGCACAGCACGACAACTGCCCTCCTGGAATTCACTGGGTTCATTCATCAATCGCTCGACCAAGGGAGTCTTGGTGCAGCCTTCATAGATTTAACGAAGGCATTTGATACTGTGAACCATGCATTGCTGCTTAAACAATTAACCTCGCATGGCTCTCAATTGACTCTATGCACTGGTTTAAAAGCTATCTGGAGGATGGCTATCAAATGGTAAAAATCTCCAATGTCATCTCCGACCGGCGGAATGTACGCTCAGGCATGCCTCAAGAATCCATCCTTGGCTCTCTCCTCTTCAGTATTTTCGTAAATAACCTACTGCACTGTTGCCATCAACAAATAGTTTTGTATGCAGATGATGATGTCATTCTCAAGCCAACCTAACTCTGCTCTTCTCGAATATCACTTTCATCTTGGTTTTGAAGAATTCAAAATATGGTTCTGTGACCAGAAACTGATATTAAACTACAAAAAAGAAGGTTATGATGTTCAGCACCTCGTGCAGTAAGTTTAAGGCACATGCCTCAATACTAAAACCCACTTGGTGGAGCATTTCAAATATCTGGGGTTATCTGGAATAGCCACCTCACCTTGCCCGCACATCGAGAAGGAAGCTAAGGCCGTAAATATAAAAATTGGGCTCCTCTATTGGCATAAGCATAATCTAACTCATGAAGCCCTCAAACTGGCTATCCATAGCTCCATTCTCTCTATCATAGACTATGGCCTCATTATGGCTCTGCCCCCACTTCGAAGGATAACTGTCACACTTAATAAAGCATGGAAGCTTCTTACAGGCTCCGACCACCTTACGCATACCTGTGAACTGTATGCACAGACTGGCTGGCTGTAGCTTAATAGTAGGATTAAATATCAAACCTGCTTACTTGCCAAAAAAGCGCTCCTTGGCTTACTTCCTCCTGGGTCTGCAGCACTACTGACACCTTCATACAGTTCCAAGCACACTCGTTCATCTGTCAACCAACTACTCCATGTCCCCAGATGCTGGACTACCCAAGGTCAGCGATCAGTCTCCTACAGAGCTCTCCTTTGGTTCAATTCCTTGCATTTTGATGGATCTTCTTCGCTAAACTTGGCTAATACAAGCGCCTGCTAAACAGTACCTGGTATCTAACAGTTCCTGCGACTGCTTCCTCCAGTGGCTCCCCTTATGCATATGTCACTGCCTCAGTTGTCAAAATCTTACCCTTTGTCAAATGCCTCCCCTAGACACACACCTTCCCCCGTTTTCTCTCTGCCTCAACCTCTCTTCCTCTGGTTCCTATTCCTATTCCTCTGCCTCTACCCTTACCCCTGTCCCTTCCCAACTTTTCTGTTTCCCCAATTCACCTCTCTTGGTCTACCTTTTCCACCCCCTTTTGCTCTGCTGTAGATTGACAAGGCCTAAGGGCTGCTACTCATACCCACCCTCATAACTGCTCTTAACGCACTCTCTTTAATTGCTGGTATAATTACTGTGTTTACCTATTATTTTCCTCTATTTTAGTTGTTATTGTGTCATTTAGACTACCACTGTTAGTTCTCCTGGATTTCAACTGTTCATTTGTCATTTTAGATTACCTCTGTTTAGTATTCCTTTATCTGTTTGTTACCCTCGCCTACTGACGTGGAACCTCTGTAAAACAGCACCTTGCGCTCAGAAGTATTATAATCCTAGATGGAAATTTAAAAAAAAAAAAATGAAACAGAAGGGGCTGAGGGGCAGGGAAGACCCTGGTCCAAAGAGCCTCCGCCTGAAACAGTGAAGTTGGCGGGAGGCGCTACTGTCGTCGAGGCACAGGTCAGGAAGCACAGGAAAACCAGGAGCAATTTCAAAATTGCAAAATAGCGTTTTCTTTTCTCATAACAGCAAAATAAAAATAAAATGTGCTAAGTACAACTATTTACAAAGGCAGTACAAACAGAGAAAGTCCATCCGGGTTTCTTCTCAATTTTCAATCTCAGTCTCAGTGTTTTTCTTGCAAGAAATTGCAGCTCTGTTTTTATAAGTCTTTGCTGCCCCCACTCATTAAGAAAACAGCATGTTTCTCGGTATTCTTGTAAGTTTCAACAAGTGCAGCAAAAAGAATATTGTGACCCAGAACTGACCTCTTGCTTACAGCTTCTCAGAGAATTTGCAAACAGGTTAACCTCTTGAATTCCAAACAGTTTTTTGCAATCATTTCAACAGTATAACTATATACATTTCAACAGTAAAACTATATGCATTTCTAAACAAGGGATCCCAGTATCAGTTACATTTCCATATACTGAGTCGCATATATTTTATATCAGCAGATATGCAAGGGGAGAAAAGACAGAACAGCAAGAGAAGGTAAAGAGAGAGAGCGAGAGGCAGAGAACTGCAAGATCATCAGGTGATCAAGTCCTAGGTCTCACAACAAATTTTGGTTAGCCACCAGAGAGAGAGAGAGAGAGAGGGAGAATAGAACAGATCCTTGCATTTAAACTCTTTCTCCAGAACAGCTGGGACAGGGCCCTACTCAACCCTGTCACAGCTACCAATGGTAGCCCTGCTGAAGAGATGGCATGCAAGGTAGCTAAACACATACACCCCCCCCCCGGTTGACGGCCCTGCTGCAGATGCCGCCCAAAGCGGGGACCATGAACAAGAGGGAGAGGACCGGGGTATGTCGTGATCCTTGTCCCGAAGTTTGTGTTTCCCACTGGCCTTGTCCCAAAGCTTCGAGGAGTGACGGCCTGAGGACTGGGCCAGGGAAACTGAGGAGCTCCTTGTCTGCAGCTCCCGCTTCATACAGGAGACCTTCTGCTTCAGGAGAAAACTCTTGAGGATCCGCTGTTGGCAGTGCCTGGTAGCCTGGTTAAACACCTGGCAGACTTCGAAGGCTTAGAAGTCGTGGTCTGGACCTAGGCAGCAGATGCAGGCAGAGTGGCTGTCCTTGTCTGGAAACTGTTTTCCGTAGGCACACTTATTGGAGGCTTGATTGGAGGTCGAACACTGTTTTGAAGATGAAAATGGAGAAAAACCACCAAAGTGATGAAGATAAACTATGGTGATCAAAGGAAAATAAAAGAAGTGCGGAATCACGAGGAAAATGGCAGTCGACTGAAGCTGAGGCATCTCCAGAGGTCCAAGTGCACTGGTCCATAGCGGGGAAAAGAACAGGGAGAGACACGGGGACCGCCCACTCCTATAGGGTTGGAAGGGGTCAGAGTGTGACGTCGTGGTGGGCGGTGCCCTTAATAGACTGCTAGCTAGAAAAGTTTCCATGGGGACCTGGTGGCTGTAGTTCTTCAGGTGTGGCCTGCTGCAAGAGATACCCTTGATAAAGAGCTTCCTTTCCAAGAGAGGTACGTTTCTCACCAAAAAAATTCCAGGCCCTGGAGCAAGCCAGCAGAAAAATACAGGTTACTCACCTGTAACAGGAGTTCTAGGAATGGTATATGTTGTTCATCCACACTGTCTGGCAGGTATCCTTGCCGCTTTAAATCTTGCCGGAAGGTCTTCAAGCTGGCTCCTCCCACCCACCCGGGTGGTAAAACTCTCAGCTCCGCCCCATGATGCCAGATCTGGCCCACTGGAAGCTCAGGTTGTGCATCGAAGCCAGCGAGGTCGGGTGGGTCGTGTGGATGAACAACATATACCATTCCTAGAACTCCTGTTACAGGTGAGTAACCTGTATTTCTAGGGACATGGATATGTTGTTCATCCACACTGTCTGGCAGACTCCTAGCAGTTCTCTGGGAGGAGGGAGGCAAGGCGCACACCCCCGATACTTACTTGGGAAAGAGAGACTGGAGAACCGAGGTCCCAAAACCAGCATCCCGCGTGACTCAAGGTCGATGTGGTAATGGGTGATGAAGGTGTGCTGACTTCCAGGTAGCAGCCCTGCAGATTTCCTGGATAGGGACGTCCCTGGAAGCAGCCACCGATGCAGCAGTATGGCGGGTAGAATGAGCTCTTTCCCTCTGGAGGCTCCATGCCCGCCAACTTATAGAGATCTATGCAGGAGGTGACCCATGCCTTCTCGTCCCGCGGCTGCAGGTCTGCCAGGTGCGACTTCAGCGTAGGTGACAAACAGCTGGCGAACCTCTCCCCGAATTTCAGCCATGCATTCCTTATAGTAAGCGAGCGCCCTTCTAGGGTTCAGAGTATGGAGTCTATATTCGGCCTCCAAGGTGTGATTGGGGTAGAACACCGGCAGAGTCAACACCTGGTTAAGGTGAAACTCCGACACCACCTTCGGAAGGAATTTCGGGTGGGGGCGCAGGACAACCTTGTCCCTGTGGAAGACCAGGTAAGGAGACTGGAGCTCTCCCATCCTTCTGGCTGACGTGATAGCCACCAAGAAGGCGGTCTTCCACGACAGGTGAGAGAGTTCACACCTGTGCACTGGTTCGAATGGCTTGCCCATGGGCTTTGCCAGTACCAGCAGTAGATCCCACGGAGGTGGAGGTTCTCGCACCGGAGGGGAAATGTGATCAAGGCCTTTGAAAAAGCGCCAGACCACCTTCTCCTGCAGGCAAAAGACTGCTTCCGCCCGCGCCCGGTAAGCAGAGATGGCTGCCAGGTGCACCTTAAGGTCGCCGACCCAAGCCCTTGCTGAGAAAGGGATCACAGGTAGTCCAATATGCTCGCCAAGGAACAGGAGGAACGGTCCAGGCCCTTGTCTTGACACCAAATGGAAAATCTTTTCCATTTGAAGGCATAGCATTTTCTGGTCGGACTCATATGGACACCTCAACTACGTTGAGGACCTCGTCGGAAAGACCCAAGGCCTGGAACTCAGCCGCTTAGGAACCAGGCGCAGGTGTAGGGATTGAAGGTCCGGATGGAATACCTTCCCTGATTGACTGAGAGCAGGTCCGAGGCGAGCTGGAAGCTGCCTCGGAAGCCTGGAGCTGAGGCTGAGGAGATCTGGGTACCAGTACTGGTGGGGCCAGTCGGGGCTATCAGAATCACCTCCCTTGTCCTCCTTGCTTTGAGCAGCACCTTGTGCATTAAGGACGGCATAGAAGGGCCGGGGTCCACGGCCTCGAGAGGCATCCTGCAGTGAGCCCTGCTGAGGGGCGGGCATGGAACAGCCTCAAGCGCATTCTCCCTGAGGCAAACAGGTCCACCAGGTGGCCTTCCACTCCAGGGCCAAAGAGGTCGGTCCCCAGGAAGGGGACATCCGCCAATTTGTGCTGGGTATCCGCCGTGAAGGTGGATATCCTCAGCCATGCCCGACGGCGCATAGCCACTGCGGCCGCGACTGACCTGGCGCATGAGTCTCCAATGTCCAGAGCAGTCTGAAGTTGCTGCCTGGCCACTGCCCTGGTCCCGCACCTGCCTAACCATGGTCTGCAGGTCAGCCGGGAGATGAGGGACTACCTCGTCCAGGGAGCCCAACAGGGCATGGGAGAAATGTGCCATAAGCACGGCCGAGCTTGCCTGACGAAGGCCAAGGGAGGACGCAGCGTAGACTTTTCGCCTAGCATAGTCCAATTTCTTGGACTCCTTGTCGGGAGGTTTGTCCACGTCCCTAGCGTTTCCGGCACGCCGGAAAACGCTGTCGGTAACTAAACCCTCGGCTGAGGGATGTTCCGAGAAACCGGACAGGGAACCGGTAGGGACCGCATACTTCCTGGCCATCCTGGCCGAAGGTGCAGGGCAGGAAGCAGGGCACTGCCAGAGCTCCAAGGCCGGGCCCACAATGGCCTCAGCCACAGGAAAGGCCTCCGTAGGGAAATCCCCTCAGTCCAATATCTCCGTGAGGGGATACTTGGCCTGCTTGGATACGGGCTCGAGCTGCATCCCGGTGGATTCCGAGATGAGTCTGAGCAAACCCAGGAAGGACGAAGGGCTGTCGTCCAGCGACTGACCTCCAGAGGACTCCAAGTCCACTCGCTTGGAGAAAAAGGAGGAATCGTCGTCGGACTCAGAAGAGTCCGAAAAGAGCTGCCTCGAGCCTGAGCCACTCTCCACCTGCCGAGGGCAATCAGGAGTGAGGGTGACCGACAGCCTATGGGGCAGACCCTGAGCCGACCGAGAGTTCTTGGTCAGAGCCCCAAACAGCAGCTGTGGAGGCGGAGGTTCCACCGGAATCGGTGGGGCAGCTGGTTTTGGCCAAACAACCGGCCTGGAAACAGGCTCCTCAGGTAAAACGAGGGGTTGTTTCGGCCGCTCCGGTGACAGCCACTTAATGGCCGGGGAAGGCGACGGCATCGGCTTGTTCCCGGTCAGAAGGAGCTGTTGCCACATGAGGTCCTCGTATCGTCGACGTAACCCGTTGAAGCCTCCCCTCATCCGAGGAGGAGGAGGACAGACGAGTAGCGCGCCAGCTATCTGTGCCGAACGACGCCTATGACACGGGATCGGGCTGGACCTCGAAGGAGTCCGAGACCGAGAACCTCGGCTTTTCCGAGGACGGTGCGGGAGGGGACGGGTGGAACCAGCTCCTCCCTCGGCTCGGAGGGAACACCCAAAGGCTCCGGAACCGGAGGCACTGGCAAGCCCACGGGATCCTCAACTCCCACCGGGGGAACCGGGGAGAGGGGATTTTCGGCTTCGACGGTCGACAACCCGTCCAACGGGTCGAGAAAGATCTCGACTGCATCGACGGGAGTCTCGGTCAACTGACCTGACGGGGACACCGTGAGAACAGTGGCTGAAGCCGATCGACCGAAGTCGATGGCCGACAACTCGGGGAGAGGGACCTTTCCCGCTCCCAAGAGCGTCAACGAAGAGACTTACCCTTGTCTTTCTTCTTGGACCGAGAAGAAGGTCCAGCAGACGTTGGTCCCTCTCCCCTAGTGGAGAGGGACAAACAAAGCTCCTTAAAGGAAGCTGTGTAAGAGGAACCCAGGGAGAGCGGGATAAATGCCGCGGCCGAGGAAGATGCGGCCCGCGCCGCCTCCTCTTCGAGGGCGATCATCTGCTCTAGCTAATCCGCCGAGCCCGCCGCTGCAGAAACCGCCGATCGAGCCTCTTTAGACTTTACCGGAGGAAAACGTTTCTCGGGGCGTCCCAGTTGTAAACGGGCAGCACAGTCTTCGAGGACATAGGCTGAGAAGGAAGAGCACAGGTCGCAAGCCTGCGGGTCATGCTCAAGGCCTAAACAGTACACACACATGGGTGTGGATCCGTCCGAGACATCTTCTGCCTGCAAGGGCACCACCAAAATCGAGTCGATACACATCACCAAGAGTCGCCAGGATACAAGACCAAGTCTATAAGCAAAAATTTTAAATTGAAAATCCAAGAATTAGGAACCAGTCTTATACGCAGAGCGTTAAGGAGGGAACCTGAGCTCAAGCGGTAAGGAAGATCTGACGTCATGGGGCGGAGCCGAGAGTTTTACCACCTGGGTGGGTGGGAGGAGCCAGCTTGAAGACCTTCCGGCAAGATTTAAAGCAGCAAGGATACCTGCCAGACAGTGTGGATGAACAACATATCCATGTCCCTAGAAGTAGCAGTTTTGAGTTGCACAGAGATGCAAAGAAGTCAATGTCTGGATGATTGCACTTTAAGAAGAAATCATGCATGACAGAGACCAATGACTACCATATGTTGCAGAGTGCCTGGGATCTGCTGAGACAATCTGCAAGGGCGCTGACTATACTGGGAAGAAATACAGCCAACCGGAATATGTTATGTTCCACGGTTCAGTGCCAGACCTCACTGTCTCTCTGCAGAGAGGACATGAGAGGACTACACCATGGCTGTTGATGTAACACATCACTGAACTTCTGTATAGATCAACAGCTGGTAATCGGAAGGAGGGTAGTGAAGGCCTGAAGGCCAAGCACAACAACCCTCATCTCCAGAGTGTTTCTGTGTAGAACAGTGTCTAAGGAGACCACCAACCTTGAGCCTGAAACGGGCCCAGATGGGCACACCATCCGGAACCATAGCATCCATCATCATCATCATTAGAAGAGGAGACAGACAGAGAAAAGAGGACCCCATCTCCAGGTTAGAGCGGTCGAACCACCAGATCAGGGAGCGGCAAAGTGGAGGAGTGACCTGTAGGAGACACTTCTGTTCGCCTGAATGCTGAGCCCTATGGGCATAGAGGAACCACTGTGGAATCCACTTATGCAGAGGTACCAGTGAGAACAGTAGAAGCTACAAGGACTATCAATCACAGTAGACATCAGGCTGAGACATAGCCACTGGAAGAAACCAAATGAGCCTGGGCAACCAGTGCCATACTATGGTCTGAAGGAAGAAATGTCTAGCCTATGCCCATTTCCAGAGCTAGAAACATAGACTTTGATGGCAGATAAGGACTGCTTGGCCCACCCAGTCTGCCCATTTCCCTACCTATTGGATAAGCTGCAGATCCCTAATTAACCAACAGCCTACTTCCTCCTACCCCCGCCTATAATTGCCTTATGTCTGTCCCATGCATTCTTGAATTCCCCCACTGTTCTTGAACCCACAACCTCCTCAGAAAGGCCGTTCCATGTGTCCACCTCCCTCTCTATGAAAAAATACTAATTCACGTTGCCCCTGAGCCATTCCCCCTCTATCTTCAAATTGTGCGCCCTTGTTCCTGCACATTTCTTTTTCTGAAAGGTGCTACCCTCTTGGACTTTGTCGATTTCCTTGAGGTACTTGAAAGTTTCTATCATGTTCCTCCTCTCCCTCCTTTCCTCGAGGGTATACATATTAAGCTTCTTTAGTCTCTCTTCCTACAGTTTCTGGTGTAGACCCTGCACCATTTAGTTGCCCTCTCTGGACTGTCTCCATCCTGTCTATGTCCTTCGGAGATGGGGTCTCCAGAACTGCTCCTGTGTATTGGAGACATTGGCATGGAGTAAGCACTGACGTTGGCTCATTCACCAGAATGCCCAACTGCCCAAAGAGTTGTCTGGAACAGAATACTGTGTAAGTGGTCCACCTTTTGAGATGGGGCCTTCAGGAGCAAATAGTCAAGGTATGGAAAAAATGAAAATGACATACTCACTATAATTCTTGATCTTCCAGAATATCTTCACCGGTCATCATCAGTGGGTCGGTGCCAAAGGCACTAGGACCCCATGGAACAAAACCTTCAGAAGCTTTCAGCTAGGGGGCTGACGTCGGTGATAGTGCTGTGCATGAGGCTGACATATGAAATGGTGGTCATGGACTGTCCAGTAACCAAATCCTGCCCTGTTTAATGCAGTTCTGTTTGCCAGAAGAGGAACAAAGTGGGAGAAAAGGAGGAGGGAGGCAAGGCTGCCCAAGGGATAGAATATAGGATACAGAAGGAACAAAACAATAAAACCCAGCTACCAGAAAGGAAGAAAAAGAGAGGATGGGAGGAGGGCATGGTAACAGGTTGAGAGGGTGACCAAGACAATCTGGGCAGGAAGGAGAGGAGTTCCCCTAAAGGAAAAGAGATAATGAAGATCTGCATGCTCCCAGCAGTCTAAATGTTGTCACCAGGTGGAGTGCCCCAGAAACAAACAGTGAAAAGGCTCCTAGGAAATGCAGAGGAACACAGGCTTAGTACCCCTGCAAGGTAGGAGGGGGCTGTCTGGGAGGATCGGATTCCCACTAAGTAAGGAATGAAAGGAAAACCTGAGACACTGGAAGATTTGGTTATGTGGAGGGAGTTCTGCAGCTGAGAAAAATTCTGGTCAGATCCACCACGGCTGCATAATGAAGTTAGTGAAGTTGTGTAGAACTGTTAAGGAGATATGGAGAAACAACATAATGATTTGTAAGTAGTAAGATTAGTTTTAGTTTCTGTTCTAAGGAAGGCATGCACACTATTAGGAAAATATATGGAGGTGTACATTTTAATGGAAGGAATAGGAAGCTTACAAAAGAATCCCAGAGCAAATACCACTGATGTATGTGTTATCCCAGATGATATTGGCCAGACAGCCAAATTTTAAAGAAAACACAATTGCACATATCTCCAGTAATGCAAAGCATCAAGGGAAACATATGCAAATCCCCATGATGGTACAGAAGGTGGCAGTACATGAAAAAGTAATGGCTGGCATATGTTTAGCCTTGGGATTATTTATGCAGTTTTTTTTTTTTTTTTTAAGGGAAACAGGGTTTTTGTTCATGAGGTATTGTAAGTTACATTTGAGCAATGTGTTGATGTCAGGAAGTCAGGTGTAATGATGATGGACTGTTAGAGAAAATGTGACCTTAACTTTCAGAGGGGGTCGCTTTTGATAAGGGCAAGGTAGTCATGCTTGTAATAATGGGAATGTTAGTAAAGTATGAGGTCTGCGCAGAAGTGGAGTACAAATATGCAGTTTCATAAGTATGAGCTCAGAGTGCAGGCAGATGTGATATGCAGGTTTGTTTTAGAAATAGGTAAAAATAGCGATACATGCAATTAATAGAAAGCTAAATAATTACATAGACATATATAGAGAGAGAGACACACACACAGACAGGCAGAATAGGAATGGCAGTGAAGTACTGAAGTGACGCTAACCCCACCCTCACCCCACAGACATGGACAGGCATTGGGGTGTGCCTTTGGGTCATTGCCCATAACGCTCACACCATTTCACCTCACCCTACCCTGCAGACACAGATAACAGTCGAGGTGTGCCTTGGGGTTTTCAAACTTTACACTCACCTCATTCCATAAGGAAATGCTGAAATGGGTACAGTATAAGAGAATGTTGTGAACTTTGGGGCTAAAGAGTCAAAGGCACACCTTGATACCTGTCACTGGCTGCAAGGTGGGGATGGGGATGGAATGGCGTGAGCACTTCTATTGACAGTCTCAAGTCACACTCCTGATGTCTGTCAGTCCCTACAGTGCAGGGTGTCATGGTCAGAAACCCTAATGCCCTGGGCGTTTCTAGTTTTACCCAAGTTTTCAGCATGGGCTTTTGGTGACCCCATCGGATGAACAGTGACTATCAGTTCATTAGCTAAAGGAGATTTTGCACAGCGATTGTGCCATTTGGCACTCACAGGTGCAAAACACATTTTGAACAGGATGTAAAAAATGACAGCTGTACATTTCTTGCTTCAGTAACTGCTCAGCACATCTGCTGCATGACCTGCTTATTGACATTTTATATCTGCTGTGCAGTGTACTGCTGCAATGGCTGTATGGCTGAGAGGGACCTGGGGGGTGGTGTTGGATGTCAAGATGAACAACTCTGAGACTTGTAGGAGGGCAGCAGTCAAGGCCAATACGATGCTGGGATGTGTCGCTAGGGGGATCACTTCAGAAGGAGGGAAGAGATGGCACCACAATCTGCACAGGGGTTGTATACAGACCCCCGTCTCAGGGGGAGGAAATGGACAAGAAAATGATAAAAGGCATCCTTAGGATGGTAGAGAAATACAGGTTACTCACCTGTAACAGGAGTTCTAGGAATGGTATATGTTGTTCATCCACACTTATTGGCAGGTACCTTGCCGCTTTAAATGTTGTTGGAAGGTCTTCAAGCTGGCTTCTCCCACCCACCCGGGTGGTAAAACTCTTGGCTCTGCCCCATGACGCCAGATCTAGCCCGCTGGAAGCCAGGTTGTGCGTTGAAGCTGGGGAGGCCAGGTGGGTTGTGTGGATGAACAACATATAACATTCCTAGAACTCCTGTTACAGGTGAGTAACCTGTATTTTCTAGGGACATGGATATGTTGTTCAATCCACACTTCTTGGCAGACTCCTAGCAGTTCTCCGGGAGGAGGGAGGCAAGGCGCACACCCCCTACTTAGGAAACAAGGACTGGAGAACCAAGGTCCCAAAACCAGCATCCTGGCGTGACTCAAGGTCGATGTGGTAGTGGGTAATGAAAGTGTGTGCTGACTTCCAGGTAGCAGCTCTGCAGATTTCCTGGATAGGGACGTCCCTGGAAGCAGCCACCGAAGCAGCGGTACGGTGGGTAGAATGAGCTCTTATCCCTTTGGGAGGCTCCATGCCCGCCAACCTATAGCAGAGATCTATGCACGAGGTGACCCACCTGCCTATCGTCCGCTTGATTGCAGGTCTGCCAGGTGCGGCTTCAGCGTATGTGACCAACACCTGGTAAACCTCTCCCCGAACTCCGGCCATCCGCTCCTTATAATAGGTGAGCGCTCTTCTAGGGTCCAAAGTATGGAGCCTATATTCGGCCTCCGAGGTGTGACTGGGGTAGAACACTGGCAGAATCAACACCTGATTAAGGTGAAACTCCGACACCACCTTCGGAAGGAATTTCGGGTGGGGGCGCAAGACAACCTTGTCCCTGTGGAAGAAGACTCGATGGAAAGCGCCTGGAGCTCTCCCATCCTTCTGGCTGATGTGATAGCCACCAAGAAGGCGGTCTTTCACAACAGGTGAGAGATGTCACACCTGTGCATCGGTTCAAATGGCTTGCCCATGAGCTTAGCCAATACCAGCAGTAGATCCCACGGAGGTGGAGGTTCTCCTACCAGAGGGGATATGTGATCAAGGCCTTTGAAAAAGCGCCAGACCACCTTCTCCTGTGCCACCGACTGCTTCCCGTCCCGCACCAGGTAAGCAGAGATGGCTGCTAGGAATTTTAAGGGTCGCCGAATCAAGCCCTATCTGAGAAAGGGACCATAGGTAGTCCAGAATGCTTGCTAAGGAGCAGGAGGAAGGGTCCAGGCCCTTGCCTGACACCAAATGGAGAATCTCTTCCATTTAAAGGAGTAGCATTTTCTGGTAGACTCCTTACGGGAAGCCTAAACAACGTTGAGGACTTAGTCGGAAAGACCCAAGGCCTGAAACTCTAGCCGCTCAGGAACTAGGCCGTCAGGTGCAGGGATTGAAGGTCCAGATGGAATACCTTCCCTGATTGACTGAGATCAGGTCCGGTGGGCTGGAAGCCGCCTCGGAGCCTGGAGCTGAGGCTGAGGAGATCTGGATACCAGAACTGGCGGGCCAGTCTGGGGCTACCAGAATCACCCGCGCCTTGTCCTCCTCGCCTTGAGAAGCACCTTGTGGATCAAGGAGAAATGGGAAAGGTGTGAAGAGCCTGGGGTCCACGGCCTCGAAGGCATCCCCTGCAGCGAGCCCTGCTGAGGGAGGGGCCGGCATGAAACAGCCTCAGCTTCGCATTCTCCCTTGAGGCAAACAGGTCCACCTGAGGCATGCCCCAGTGGGAGAACAGATCTTGTACTACCTCCAGCAGGAGAGACCACTCGTGGGACGCAGCTCCTATCCGGCTTAGGGCATCGGCCAGAATATTGGAGGCTCCTGCCACATGGATGGCAAGGAGATCCACCTGCAGGCTGCGCATGAGGGACCAAATGCGGAGAGCTTCCCTGCACAGGGGCAAGGAGTGCATCCCGCCTTGGCGGTTTAGGTAGTACATGGTCGTAGTATTGTCCGTCTGGACCTGGACCACCTGACCCCGTACAAATGGAGCGAAGACGGTGAGGGCTAGACGAACCGCTCAAAGCTCCAGCAGGTTGATGTGGTATCGGGACTCCCGAGGGGACCAGAGGCCGTGCGCTCTGTGATCCCCCAGATGGGCACCCCAACCCATCAGAGAGGCGTCGGTCGATAGAGAGACCGTCGGCTCGGGGCAGACAAATGGGATGCCCTCCTGCAGATAAGTTGGAACGAACCACCACTGGAGAGCATTCCACATCTCTTGGGTCACTGTCACTAGCTGATCCAAAGGACCGGAGCGCTGTGACCATTGGCTGGTCAGCCCCCACTGTAGAGGACGCATGTGCCAACGGGCCCAACAGACCATGCTGGTGAGGAGGTGCAGGAAGTCCCGGGCAGGGCACAATTGCCCAACCTGAAATGATTGGGCATAGGAGGAAAGAACCTCGGCCCTGTTCGCCGGGAGCCGTGCTCTGGCTCGCAGAGAGTCGAGCTCTGCCTCAATGAATTTGATCACCTGCTTTGGCACGAGTTCCGACTTGGCCTCGTTGATAAGAAGGCCAACTTGAGAGCAAACCTGGAGGGCCAGATCCCTGGACCGCTCCACCTCCAATCTGGAGGAGGCCGCAATCAGCCAGTCGTCCAGGTAGGGGTACACCCGGACCCTTCGGCGCCGCAGGAATGCTGTCACTACTGCCATGCATTTGGTGAAGACCCTGGGAGCTAGAGAAAGGCTGAAGGGCATGGCCCAGAACTCGTAGAGGGACCCCTCTACTCTGAAGCGGAGGAATCACTGGTGGGACAGATGGATTGGGACGTGAAAGAACACATCCTGGAGGTCCAGAGAACAGAACCACATGCCTCGTTCCAAGGATGGAATGATCTGAGCCAGAGTGACCATCCTGAAGGTTCGAGACCTTAGGAACCTGTTCAGGTCGTGCAGGTCTAGAATGGGGCGCCAGCCCCCCATCCGTTTCGGGACCAGGAAGTACCTGGACACAAACCCTGGGTCTGGTGGAGGATACGCCACCTTCCTGATCACCTCCTTTGGAGGAGCAGGGCAATGTCAGCTCGAAGGGCTGACAGAGAGACTGCGGACCCCGTAAACCCCCGTGGGGTGACGGCTCAAAAGGGTGGGGCCTGCTCAAACTCCAGATACAGACCCTTTCCTACCACCTCCAACCAACACCCAACAGTCCATGGTGATAGCGGACCAGGCGGTAAGGAAGTGGCGGAGCCAACCCTCCACGAGGGGAACCCAGGGGGAAGCTATGAGGTTGGGGGCGACACCCCTCAACCCGGCACTGGGCAAGCTTGGAGGAAGAACCGGCCGAGGGACCTCCTGGGCCTTTTCCTCCTGGTTTCCTGTTAGAGGAAGCTGCAGGCTCGGCTTTGGGGTGCCAAGTGCGAGCCTGCTGGCCCTGATGCTGGTGTTGCTGGGCCGGACGTGCCGCAGGGGCAGAAGGGCAAAAGGACTTATGTTGCTGTCCACAGCCTTTGTCCTTCTGAGCAGACGTGACCGAGTCCAAGGTGGCGTTGGACTTTTCGATCCTCTGGAGGTGACCTTCCATTCCAGGGCCGAATAGGTCGGTCCCCAAGAAGGGGATGTCTGCCAACTTGTGCTGGGTATCCGCCGTAAAGGTGGATATCCTCAGCCAGGCTCTACAGCACATGGCCACTGTGGCCACTACTGACCAGGCACAGGAGTCTCCTATATCAAGAGCCGTTCGGAGCTGCTGTTTCGCCACTGCCCTTCCCCGATCCTGCACCAGCTTGACCGTAGTCTGCAGATCAGCCGGGAGACGAGGGATCACCTCATCCAAGGAGCCAATGAGGGCGTGGGAGAAGTGCGCCATCAGTACAGCCGAACTGGCCTGACAGAGGCCGAGGGAGGACGCAGCGTATACCTTGCACCTGGCATAGTCCAGCTTTTTGGACTCCTTGGTTGGGGGCCTTGTCCACATCCCTAGAGTTCCCGGAACACCGGAAAACTCTATCAGTAACCAACCCCTCCACAGAGGTGTGTTCCGAGAAACCGGACAAAGAGCCAGTAGGGACCGCATACTTCCTGGTCATCCTGGCCGAGGGCGCAGGACAGGAAGTCGGCTGCTGCCATAGCTCCAAGGCTGGGCCAACAATGGCTTCAGCAACCGGAAAGGCCTCCGTGGGAGAATCCCCTCAGTCCAGTACTTCCGTGACGGGATACCTGGCCCATTTGGATACGGGCTCGAGCTGCATCCCGGTGGACTCAGAGATGAGCCGAAGCAGACCCATGAACGATGATGGGCTCTCATCCACCGACTGCCCCCTTGAGGACTCCAGGTCAAGAGGCCTGGAAAATAGGGAGGAGTCATCGTCAGACTCCGAGGAGTCTGCGAAGAGCTGCCTAGGGCCTGAGCCACCCTCCACCTGCTGAGGACGGTCGGAAGTGAGGGTGACCGACAACCGGTGGGGCAGACCCTGACCCGACCAAGAATCCTTGGTCAGAGCCCCTGATTTCGGTTGTAGAGGCGGAGGTTCCAACACAATCAGTGGGGCAACTGGTTTCTGCCAAACAACCGGCGCAGGCCTGGGCACCTCGACCACCGCGAGGGGTTGTTTCAGCCTTTTGGGTGACAGCGACTTAATAGCCTGGGAAGGCAATGGCGTCGGCTTGTCCCGGACAGAAGGAGCTGCTGTCACATTAAGTCCTCATAGCGTCGACGCAATTTGCGCCGAAACCTCTCCTCTTCCGAGGAGGAAGACGAGAACGATTGGCGCCGCTGCTTTCCTCGGTGCCGAGACTGGGACCGCCGGTGTCGGCGGGATCGGCTGGACCGAAACGAGGTCCAAGACCGAGACCCTCAGGATTTCCGAGGGTGGGACTGGGAGGGAGTGGGGGAAACCCGCTCCTCCCTTGGCTCGGGAGCCTTGACCGGGGACTCTGACACAGGAGGCGCAGACAAGTCCTCGGTCTCCACCGGGGGAACTGGTGATGAAGGGTTGTCGGCTTCACCAGTTGACAGCCCGTCCGAAGGGTCGAAAAAAATCTTGAACGCGTCGATGGGTGTCTCGGCTGATTGACCTGATGGGGACATCATGAAGCCAGCGGCCTTAGCCACAACCTCGACCAAAGTCAAGTGTTGACTTTCCAGGGAAGGGGACCTCTCCCGCTCCCACGAACATCAACGGTGGGACTTACCCTTTGAGTCCTTCTTTTTTGACCGAGAAGAGTGTCACGATGGCCCCTCACCCTTCGTGGAGAGGGACTGGCAAAGCTCCTTAAAAGAAGCTGTGTAGGAGGATCCCATGTAGAGTGGGATAAATGCCACAACCGAGGAAGATGAAGATGGGGCCTGGGCCGCCTCAACCTCGAGGGCGATCATCTGCTTGAGTTGCTCTGCCGAGCCAGCCGCCATGGACACTGCCCAGTGGGCCTCTTTGGACTTCACCAGCAGATAACGTTTCTCGGGGCGCCCAAGTTGAAGCCGGGCAGTACGGTCTTCAAGGATGTTAGGCGAAAAAGACCTGCACAACTCGTGGGCCTGCAGGTCATGGTCGAGCCCAAGGCAGAAGACGCACGTGGCGTGCGGATCGGTCCTGGACATCTTCTGCCCACACAGGCACTACTGAAAACCGGGAGTCGATTTGTCCATTGCAGCCGCAAAGGAAGAAGTAGACTGAAGTCTAGAAAACGTTAAAATTATTTTCGGGTGAACCGAAGAGTTAGGATCCAGTCTAGACACAGAGCGTTAAGGAGAGAATCTGAGCTTCCAAGCGGTAAGGAAGATCTGGCGTCATGGGGTGGAGCCGAGAGTTTTACCACCCGGGTGGGTGGGAGGAGCCAGCTTGAAGACCTTCCGGCAACATTTAAAGTGGCAAGGTACCTGCCAAGAAGTGTGGATTGAACAACATATTCATGTCCCTAGAAAGGGGAAATATTGCTGATGGGGGACCTGAATATGCCAGATGTTAACTGGAGCACCTTTGCTGCACCCACATCCAAGAGCAGGGCCATTCCAGATGCCCTCCAAGGGGCATGCCTCGGACAGCTAGTTTTGGAATCCACTCGGGCGGGAGCAGTCTTAGACCTGGTACTCTCAAATGGGGACAAAGAGAGGATCTCAGAACTAGAAGTGGGTAGCCATATGGGAACAAGCGACCACCAAACAGTATGGGTCACGATAAACTTAGCTGTAGAGTCAAGCCATACAAAAGTGAAGGTACTGGACTTCAGGAGGGCTGATTCTGTCAAAATGGGAGAGTGCCACAGAAAAGCACTAGCAAACAGGCAAGAAGGTGAGGTGGAGCAACAATGGGGAAACATCAAAACCACCATAACAGATGCAACAAGCCTTTGTGTGAAGCAAATAAACAAATCAAAATGAAAGAAAAAAAACTCTATGGTTCTCAAAAGAAGTGGCGGGGACGGTTAGAGAGAAAAAGATAGCATTCAGGAAGTATAAGAAAACACAGATGAAGCAGTACAGAGAACTGTACCAGTCAAAGCAGAAGGAAGCGGGGAAGGCAGTCAGAATAGCAAAGGCCCAAACCAAAGAAAAGATAGCCAACTCGGTTAAGAAGGGGGGATAAAACATTTTATAGGTACATTAGGGAGCAAAGAAAGACTAAGGCAGGGATACTGAGGCTGAATAAAGAGGAAGGTGGTTGGGCAGAGAGCGACAGTGAAAAAGCAGGGATACTGAACAATTACTTCTGCTCAGTATTCACAATGGAAGAGCAGGGGGAGATACCTAATCCAGTCAATAGAAGCACTCTGGATAGGAGGGTTGATATTAGTCCTTTCACAGAAGAAAGGGTTCTGAAAGAACTCCTAAAACTGAAGGTGGATAAAGCAATGGGGCCTGATGGGATTCACTCCAGAATTCTAAAAGAACTAAGAGAAGAACCAGTAACACCACTGACTACCCTTTTAAATAAATCATGGGGGGATGATGTGGTACCTGAGGACTGCAGAAGGGCAGATGTGATTCCTCTTCACAAAAGTGGGAGCAAGACAGAGGCAGGAAACTACAGACCTGTCAGTTTGACCTCAGTGGTAGGGAAAATGACGGAATCACTTCTGAAGGAAATAATTGTTGAGTACCTAGAGGCCAGTGGGGCAGGGACCCAAGGCAGCATGGATTCACAGCAGGAAGGTCATGTCAGACAAATCTAATTGATTTCTTTGACTGGGTGACCAAGTAGTAGACCAGGGAGGGGCTGTGGACATGACCTACCTAGACTTTAGCAAGGCATTTGACACAGTCCCGCACAAAAGATTAATAACCAAATTAACCAGCCTGGGAGTGGGTCCCAGGGTGGCAGCCTTGGTAAAACACTGGCTGGACGGCAGGACACAGAGGGTAATAGTAAATGGAGTCCACAGTGAAGAAATGGGGGCTACTAGTGGGGTACCGCAGGGTTCAGTACTGGGGCCGATCCTTTTTAATGTCTTTATAAGTAACATTGCAGAGGGACTGGAAGGAAAAGTATGTCTCTGCAGATGACACAAAGATCTGCAACAGGGTTGATACGCAAGGTGGGAAGGATGAAAAGGGACTTGGCAAGGTTAGAGGAATGGTCAAATGTATGGCAGCTTAGATTCAACGCAAAGAAGTGCAAAGTAATGCACCTGGAAACAAAACCCAGGGGAAGAGTACACAATGGGGGTGAGATACTGACAACAACAAAAATGGAAAGGGACCTGGGGGTAGTCATATCAGATGACCTAAGGTGGTCCAACAATGTGAGAGGCAGTAGGAGGGCTGGGGGGATACTGGGATGCATGGAGAGGCATCACCAGTGGAAAACAGGAAGTTGTTGTCCCTCTGTACAGATAGTTGGTAAAGGCCACATCTGGAGTACTGTGTACAGTTCTGAGCCCCATCTCCACAAAGACATAGACAGGGTGGAGGCTGTCCAAAGGAGGGCAACCAAAATGGTGCAGAGTCTGCACCAGAAGACATATGAAGAAAGACTAAAGGAGCTTAAGATGTATAGCCTCGAGGAAAGGAGGGAGAGGGGGGACATGATAGAAACTTCCAAATATCTCATGGGAATCAACAAAGTCCAAGAGGGTAGCATCTTTCAGAAAAAGATGTGCAAAAACAAGGGGCACAATTAGATGACAGAGGGGGGATGGCTCAGAGGTAAGAAAAAATTACTCACCTTAGTAATGTTGTTTCTTCTAATAGAGTCTTGCTGTATTCTGACATATGCAGTGATATTCAACCTTTGAACTGCCCCGAGAGGAAAGAGTTAACTTTCCATGCAAGGCATGGAACGCTGAGCTTGAGCTCGGTTGAGCCTCTGTCTGTTGTTGTTTGAACCCAAACCACCAGATCTTTACGAGCTATACTCACTGGGCGTCCTGTGTGGAAACTGTAAACTCAAACTAGCCAACTGGCAACTAAATTTAATAAAAGGTTTTTGGTTCCAAGGCAAAGACTCAAGTCAGGAAACCCAAAAAACAAAACACAACACACACACACACAAAATTAAGAGGGTGAGAAAAAGGGGGCACCTCTAGGGTGCCAACACTATCCTGCTCACCCATCCCAAAACCCAGGTTCTGAGAGGGGAGGTGGGAGAGGTCAGAATACAGCAAGACTTCATTAGAAAAACAACATTACTAAGGTGAGTAATTTTTCTTCAAACAACATGAAGTCTTGCTGTATTCTGAATATCTGACTACCAAGCAGTACCTCCATGGAGGAGGACATAACCTACTTCGGAACAGGCTCTGAAGCACTGCTGTGCCAAACCGAGCATCACTCCTAGCCTGGATATCCAGAGAGTAATGCTTGGTGAAAGTATGTATTGTTTTCCAAGTGGCTGTTTGACAAATCTCTAAGATAGGAATATCCCTGGCAGCAGCCAGGGAAGCAGCTGTACCTCTAGTAGAGTGAGCCCTCAGGCCTGAGGGTGGGATTCTGCCTAATTTTTCATAGCAGAATTGTATACAAGAGACAATCCACCTGGCAATAGATCTCTTAGTGTCAAGTTTTCCCTTACCAACCTCACCATAAGTGAGGAACAATTCGAGGGAGTCAAACCTGTGACCCTTGGTGCGCTCTATGTAGTAGCTAAGGGCTCTTTTCACATCCAGGCTGTGTAGCCTACTCTCCCCAGAGGAGTAATGGTCAGTGAAGAAAACAGGAAGAGACATAGACTGATTAAGGTGGAAATCTGAAACCACCTTAGGCAAAAACTTCCTATTAGTCCTGAGGACCACCTTGTCTCTATGGAAGGAGATAAAATCAGGCTCCACTGACAGGGCCTGTAACTCACTTATGCGTCTGGCAGAAGTAATGGCTACCAAGAACACAGTTTTCCAAGTCAAGTACTTAAGCTCTGCTGAAGACAAAGGCTCAAAGGGGTTACATAAGCTGAGCAATGCAAACATTAAGGTCCCAAGCAGGGGCAGGGTCTCTGAAGGAGGATTGGTATGCAGCAATCCTTTGAAGAACTTACAAAATACAGGATGAGCTGAAAGGGAAGAGGGCTTGCCTGCTGACAAGAAGGCAGAGACAGCTACCAGATGCACTCTAAGTGTAGCTGGTCTGAGGCCCAAGCTATTGAGATGAACCATACAGTCCAGGACTGTAGGCAACCCAGCAGACTCTGGAGAAATATGGCTCCCAGAGCACCAAATAGTAAACCTTTTCCATTTGGAGTTGTAAGTCTTTCTGGTGGAAGGCTTTTGAGAAGCCTTTAAAATATCCAGAACATCTTGAGAGAGGTGCAAATCAGCAAACTCTAACTCTTCAAGAGCCAGGCCTTGAGATTGAGAGATTTGAGATTTGGGTACCAAACCTTCCCCTGAGAACATGTTACCAGGTTGTAATTCCTGGGAAGAGACAGGGGAAGGTGGACTGCTAAAGACAGCAAGAGAGGATACCAGGGCTGTCTGGCCCAGTCCGGAGCAATCAGAATCACTTTGCAGGGTTGAGACCTGATTTTGACTAGTACCTTGAACAGGAGAGGGAAGGGAGGGAAAGCATACAGGAATTTCCCTTCCCAATTGAGAACTAGAGCATCCAGGGAGACTGATCCCAACACTGGGGGTCTGCAGCAAAAAAGAGGAAGTTGGTGATTGTCTGGGTCTGCAAAAAGATCTATCTGTGGAGTGCCCCATCTGGAGAAGATCACCTTCAAAATTAGGGGATCTAGGGACCATTCGTGAGGGCCCTGAGATATCCTGCTGAGAGCATCTGTCAGGACATTGTCCTTCCCTGGGAGGCGCACTGCTATCAGAGAGGTGTTCAGAGAATAGGCCAGAGACCACAACTTCATTGCTTCCGTGCACAAGGCTGTAGACCGAGTGCCCCCTTGCTTGTTGATGTACCACATTGTGGTGGTATTGTCTGTCCTGATCTGAACAACTTTGATCTGAACAGACTTGGAAAAAACCTGAAGTGCTAGAAACACTGCTCTGAGTTCTAAGAGACTGATGTGAAGCAGAGATTCTTGAGGTGACCACAGCCCTTGGGTGGTCATATCCCCAAGTGGCTCCCCAGCCCAAGAGGGAGGTATCTGTGGTAAGGATTAGAGAATGAGATTGAGTGACAAAGGGAACTCCTTGTCTTGGTTGTCCTGATCCTGCCACCACTGCAAAGCCTGGATCAGGGTTCGAGTCACTGGGATTAGCTTGGTCAGAGAATCCTTTCTCTGAGACCAGAAGGCTCTTAAGTGGAACTGAATGTCCCTCATCTGAAATCTTGCTCCTTGGACCACTGCCATAGAGGCAGCTATGTGGCCCAGGAGCTGCAGAAAATGCCTTGCTGGTCGAGACACCTGAAGGGTGAATGAAGAGGCCAGTATCACAAGGGTCCTTGCCCTGTCTAGGAGAAGGAAGGCTCTTGCCGTTATTGTATCCAGCTCCGACCCTATGAAGGTGAGGAGCTGCACTGTCTCTAGAACTGATTCAGGAGGAATTCTAGAGAAGTGAGCAGTTGCTGAGTTATCTGAAGGTGTGACCTGACTTGGTCTGGAGACTGACCCACTATAAGCCAGTCGTCCAGGTATGGAAAGATGGAGATCTTTTTTCTCCTTAGGAAAGCAACCACTACTGCCAGGCATTTTGTGAACACCCTTGGAGCTGATGTTAGGCCAAAGGGCAGTGCTCTGAATTGATAGTGGCCTGAAGGCAACTCGAACCTGAGGTACTTTCTGTGGGAGCATCTGATGAGAATGTGGAAATACGCATTCTTGAGGTCCAGGGAGACTAGCCAGTCCCCTGGCCTTAGAGAGGGTAGAATTATTCTCAGAGTCACCATTTTGAACTTTGGCTTTAAAAGGTGTTTGTTTAAATATCTGAGATCCAGGATGGGCCGCCATTCTCCTGTCTTTTTGGGGGTTAGGAAGTACCTGGAGTACAATCCTTTTCCCTTGTGTAGGGGTGGAACCCTTTCTATGGCTCTGAGTGCCAACAGGGAAGAGATCTCTGCCTCTAGGGCAAAGGCCTCTGAAGGATTTGCAGGTGGAAAGGATCTGGTTCTCATCTTGGGAAATTGTTTGAAGCTGAGAACCAGTCCCTGGCTTACTACTTCCAGGACCCATTTGTCTGAAGTTAAAGACATCCAGTCCTGGACAAAGTAAGCCAGTCTGCCCCCTACAGGTAGTGGAGAATCGCCGGGCCATCCCATCAGGGTGCCTGTTTGGCAGGGGCTTTAGGCTGAGGGGTGGTAGCAGACCTGCTTATACCCCATCTGCCTCTCCCTCTGAAGAACCCCCCTCTGGGCAAAGGTGGAAGAGGAGGCCTGGGCTTGGTAGAAAGGCCTATGAAAAGGCCTGCCCCTGGAATGCTGCCTCTGGGGAGTGGCTTGCCTTTCTTTGGCCTGAGCACTCCTATAGGTGGTCCTGTATTCATCCATTTTCTTCATGTAGTTCTCTGTCTGCTCCCAAACAGAGAATTACCCATAACAGGAAAAATCCATGGCCTTAGTCTGGGTATCCTCGACAGGCTAGTACATCTGAGTCAAGCCATCCTCGAAGGGCCACAGATGTAGCCATGACTCTAGATGAAACATCACTGGAGTCTACTGCAGCATGAAATTGCACCTTGATGCCTCAATACCATCTGCAGCCACCTGCTGCAGCTCCTTGGCAAGCTGGCCGGGACCTGTTTAGCTAGAGCCATCACAGTGTCCCATCTAGACTTCTGGTATCTAGCTGTGTAGGCCATATAATTAGCCTGCCTGAGTCCCAGAGATGCTGCCATGTACTGTTTCTTTGCCATGGCATCAATCCTCCTGGAGTCTTTATCTGGGGGATGTGAAGCCAAGGGTATATTTGCCTTATCACAGGCAGCAGCCTGCACTACCCCAACATGGCTGCATTGCTGGGAAAGGAACTCCGTATTTGAGCCTGAAAGAGTATACCTCTTGTCCATTCTTCTGTCCACAGGAGGTATAGAATTAGGAGTCTTTAAAATTTTAAATGTCTGTTTCCCAAAAGACTTATGAAGGGGAATAGACAGTCTCCTGGACTCTGGGATGTCCATCATCTCAACATAATCAGGCTCCTCCTGATCCTCTACTGCTTCCTCCATAGGAAGCTGGAGATTTCAGCTACTTTTGTAAAACATAAAATGGGAAGGGGACTCAGAAAGCCTAGGAGGAGAAACGCCTGAAGGTCTGTCTGGGGAGATGTCCGGGTCAATGGGCACATCCAGACTTTCATAATCACCATCACTATCCTCATACTCCCCCTCCTCCTCCTCCGGTTCATAAAAATCCTCTAAATTATAATCCAGAACCGGAGGAACCGACCGAACCGAGCCCCTAACCGATGGTGCCAGTTCGGTCGGAACCGGAGTTAGCGACTGCACAATCCTTATCGCTTTGGCAATTTCATCAGCGGTCAGAGAAAGAACTTGTGGATCCAAACCGGCTGACTTATCCCTTCTTTTTCTTTTAACCGGAACTGACTCCTCAGTCGGTTCCTCCTTTGTCAAAGAAGTTTTGCCCTGGTCAGGGCACTCCTTCTGGTTCGTTGAATTTAACCGGGCTGGCCATCCGGGTCAGCGGACTTTTTGGCCTCCCTTTCCCTCCGCCTACCTACTCTCTTTTCCAGGGTAGCTGTGGGAAAACTTTTTCAAATCTGGCAGTCTGAATCGAGGTGGTCAAACCCCAGACAATAAACTCAGGTGGTGTGGGGGTCAGCCTTAGCAAAGGTTTCCCCACACACACTACAGTGTTGAAACCCAGTGGGCCCAGTTTTTCTCCTGAGTTTCTCAGACATGGCCAGTCCTAACCAAACTTACCCTTTTTTCGGCAATCCATTAGGTAAGACACTTATTGGTTCCTGACCGTAGCTACGGGTCATAAAAGAAACATAATGAAACTGCTTTTTTAGAACCAATAAGGACCAAGTTACCACACTCTAAAAAAAGCAGAACAAACTTTTTTAACAAACCTGATCGGTTCAAACCAAACCGATCCGACGTTTACAAGTTCCACACAGAGCTAACAATAATAAATCTATCTAGTACTCACGGTACCACAGACAGAGACTGAACCCACAGGTTAGATGGATTAAGTTCGGTTGAAACCGAGGGAAAAACAACGCTTTAACAGACTAAATTGAACCAAGCAAAGGAGAAATCTCTGGAGCAATTGTTCAGAGAGGCGGAGTAAAGAATCTAGTGGTTTGGGTTCAAACAACAACAGACAGAGGCTCAACCGAGCTCGAGCTCAGCGTTCCATGCCTTCCACGGAAAGTTAACTCTTTCCTCTCCGGGGCAGTTCAAAGGTTGGATATCACTGCATATGTCAGAATACAGCAAGACTTCATGTTGTTTGAATATGAGGAAGTATTTATTCACAGAGAGGATTATAGATGTATGGAACAACCTTCCTGAGGAGGTCGCAGAGTCAGAAACAGTAGTGGAATTTAAGAATGCATGGGACAGACATAAGGCAATTCTAGTAGGGGGGGTAGGAGGAAGTAGGCTGTTGGTTAACTAGGATCTGCAGCTTATCCGTTAGGTAGGAAATGGGCAGACTAGGTGGGCCAAGCAGTCCTTATCTGCCATCAGATTCTATGTCCTCTGTATAACTGCTTGGTGAGGCCGCACCTCAAGTACTGTGTGCAGTTTGGAGACCACACTTAAAGAGGGACCCTGAACTCCTTGAGAAGGTCAGAAGAAGGCAACCAAAATGATCTGGGGCTTGGAGGAAAGGACCTATGGGGAGAGGCTTGAAGAGCTAAATATGTACACATTGGAAGAGAGAAGGATGGGGGACATGATAGAGCTCTTCAAGTACATGAAGGGGGTAAATAGGGGAGGCGCAGTCACAGTGCTCCGAAGGAAGGAGGGGAGACAAGTAGAGGGCATGGGTGGAAGCTGAGCGGGCAGACTCAGAGGAGAAAGGAGGAGGTGCTACTTCACTGGGGGTGGTAGAACCATGGAATGCACTGCCGGGGGCTGGTGGAGGCAGAGACTGTGGAGGGGTTCAAGAGGGGGTGGGACAGGTACAGGGGAAGGGGGGAGCACGTCAATTCGCTCCCGACATTACACACCGCGACAACTCGCTCCCGACAATACACTCCCGTCAACTCACTCTCGATGTTATATTCCGAGTTATGGTCAGTATTACACAAGGCATTAATGCTGGCACTCACAGATTTCAATATGTGAACCCAACAGATTTAACGTCATTTTGTAATTCTACCAGCATAAAATAAAGTTTTTACATATGCATGGTACTGCTAAATTGCATTATCGCATACTGATATGGCATGGACCTGTTTTCACAGCTACACAGAATGCGCCACAAAACATTCCTCCTGAAACAACAGCATATTACGCAGTTCCACTTTGAATATGTATTGTATGTAGTCGAAGAAATTGTACGATAACAGTTTGAAGGCTGGATTATTACATTCTCAATTTAGACAATAACAGGTACTTACTACTCTACAAGCGCCACTTCAAGGTAGTACCCATTGGTTGTAAATGTAGGGACAGCTGAGCACAACGCAGTAGCCATATCCTCATCGTGGAGCCAAATTTCTTATTATTTTGATTCTATAAGTATTATTGCAGTGCACACAGTGTCCACACAGAAAAATATCTTGTATATCAATAGATGCCTAAAGTGTTGTGGACATTTTTCTGGTATTGTATGCACTGTTTTAGATAGAATGTTAGCGAGTGTCCTACTGAAAAATATGTGTATTACTTGTTTGATCGTTCAAGGCAGTACCCACTCGGTTGTAAATGTAGGACAGCTGAGCACAACGTGTAGCCACTCTTTCCTATGAAACATAACAAAATGTGATACCTGTAGCAGAAAAAGAGTTGTTGCATTGGAGTAAGGTCGGTCCAATTCTTGGACTGAGGAGAGAGAGTCAGACTGAGGAGGTGCAGTGACATGGGGGGTAGGATTTGTTAAAGAAGAAACAGGATGAGCACAAAAAATAAAAGGGTAAGACATAGAAGGGGCTGGATAAATGGCAGGAACAGCAGGCTCTGGCGCAAGACAGAAGGCAGGCAGTAAGGACACAACAGCCTGGTGGCCAGAATGTACTGGAGTGAAAACACGAGGCGTAAAACTGCGGAGTTAACTGACGTGGATATGAATTGTCGGAACGAATTGACGCGCGCATTGTCGGAAGCGAGTTGACATTGACCCGGGAAGGGTTGTGGAAGCAAAGTCCAATGAAGCGGGAATACCCTAGACTGGGAAGGGAGAAGCCAGAGAGAGAGAGCGGAGGGGGCAGCAAGGTCAGCTCCCAGGGTGGTGACTGACCAAACAAGCAGACACGAAAGCCCGCTAGGCCTAGTCTGCTGGCTTTTTTGTATGCTTACTACACCAACATCATGAACCATAAAACAGATAACTGCCATAACTAGGGAGGCAGTATAGCACAGTGGATTAAGGCTCTTAACGGCAAATCTGGAGATCTGGGTTTGAATCCCACAGCCCCAACTTGTTTGTTTCATTTATTTATACTGATAGGACCATGAGACAAAAATGACCCGTTTTCATGGGCGATCAGTGTAAAAATAACAAATACAATATATAAATACATACATCTTAAAAAAATACAAACAAAAGGAAATATACACATACCAATACATATAAATATGTCTTAACACCATTATTCAAAACATTTACACTTGCACTCAGCAAAAAGATACTCTTTCAACCTATGCCTACAGGAGCAAAGGGAAAGGTTCACACAATCAAAGACAGACTGTATTGTATTAACATGTAAGATAAAGCATTTTGTCCTAGGAAGTACACATTCTTGGAATGCAAGAGAAAAATTATCTGACCATGTATTAACACTAGAATTCTGTTTTTAAAGATTAAGAAAAGAGGTCTGGGACTCTATTAAGTATAACCTTTTTGCTAATATACCCAGTTGAAGTTTATATCTTCTGACCAGAGGAAGCCAACCCACTTGCTCTAGAAGATTACAATGATGGACCCTTTGTGGAGATTTTACTACAAATCTAGCAACTGAATTAAGTAACATTTTCACCTTAGATAGCAACCCCTCCCTTGCAGTACAAAAAAACAAAACCCCAACATCAATTAACAGCAATAAAAAATTTGGGTCAAAAACTTGCATACTGGGTGACCCCGAGCAAGTCACTTAAAGGAAAACTACACCCAAAACTTCAAAAAATATATGCTGTGCAGAGTGTTGTAATTTGTATGTAAAGTTCTAGTGTTTCCTTCCCTCTTACTGGTATTAGGAGTTTTTCCTAAATTAGCCTGCTAGTTTTAGGGTAGTTTTACGACCCCTGGAGATCTCCATATCAAATAGTTTTATTGCATTTCTTTGTCCTACAATGCATCTTGTTACATGTGATGGTGATGTAGCAGAGCCCATAAATCCAGCAGAAAGCATTGCATTACAATCAGTTCACAACAATAGAGATGGCTATATTTTAAAATCTGTAGAATTCAGCTTGGTGACCACCCTCATCCTAAAGGTTTTACTGTCCTGAAAAACTTTGCTGCTGGTAATTTTTGTGCAGCTTGTAAAGCTTCAAGATATTTAGTTTGTTTGGCATGTGTGTGCTGAATGTTGGGTCTCTCTTACATCACAGTCACATGAGACAAGATGCACTGTGGGAACAAGAAATACAATTACGCTATCAGGTATGAAGATCCCCAGGGGTCGTAAAACTAGCATAAAGCTAGCAGGCTAATTTGGGAAAAACTCCTAATACCAGTCAGAGGGAAGGAAACACTAGAACTTCACATACAAATTAAAACACTCTGCACAACATATATTTTTTCAAGTTTTGGGTGTATTTTCCTTAACTCCATGTGCTCCCAGGTTGCTCCTGTAAACAAGCTTTCAGCTTACTGTGCCACTCCTGGTTAAACAATTGAAAGGAAAAAAAACAATACAATGTAGACTATTTTTCTTGCTTTATCTTGCTACTACAAGCTTTGACTAACACAACCGTCCTTATTTATAGATTATGTGTCTGTGACCTAGGCAAACTACACTTAAAATCTCACACATTAATAAATAAAATATCAGAACAGCATTTATTTTAGTAGTATCTTCTTCCTTTTCAGGTGCCCATGACACTGTGTGTGTGTGTGTGTGTGTGTGTGTGTATATATATATATATATATATTAATATATTTTAACTTCAAAACACTAAATCTATTCAAATGCAAAAAACACAAAACTTTATTCTCTTCACACAATAGTGTTAAACTTTAGATCCCAGAATGGCCAAGAAACAATTTAGACTTCACTCTTGCATGCCACCGCCACTCCCACTTCTCATGCAAACAATCAGTTGCAGAAACCCTTTCATTGCTAAGGTATGCACGCTTACATCACAGACACATAAATCTTACAGAACTCCTAAAAAACAAATTTATCAAGACTGGATTTCTGAGTTAAAACCTGTCATTTCTAGGGACATGGATATGTTGTTCATCCACACTGTCTGGCAGGTATCCTTGCCGCTTTAAATCTTGCCGGAAGGTCTTCAAGCTGGCTCCTCCCACCCACCCGGGTGGTAAAACTCTCGGCTCCGCCCCATGACGCCAGATCTTCCTTACCGTTTGGAAGCTCAGGTTCCCTCCTTAACGCTCTGCGTATAAGACTGGTTCCTAATTCTTCGAAAGTTTGAAATCAAAAGTTTTTTGCTAAAAAGACTTCGGTCTTCTTTCCTCGCGGCTGCGATGGACAAATCGACTCCCGGTTTCCGGAGGTGCCCTTGCGGGCAGAAGATGTCTAGGATGGATCCGCACTCCACGTGCGTCTACTGCTTGGGCCTTGAGCACGACCCGCAGGCCTGCGACTTGTGCTCTTCTTTTCGGCCTACGTCCTTGAAGACCGTGATGCCCGATCACAACTGGGGCGCCCCGAGAAAAGAATTCCACCGGTAAAATCTAAAGAGGCCGGTTGGCAGTGTCCGGCGGGCTCGCGGATCAGCTCGAGCAGATGATCGCCCTCGAAGAGGCGGCGTGGGCCGCTTCCACCTCGCTCGCGGCATTTGTCCGCTCTCTCTTGGTGCCTCGTGACTTGGCTTCTTTTAAGGAGCTTTGTCCACCTCTCGACGAAGGTGAGGGTCCAACTTCTTCTGGACCCTTTTCCAGGTCCAAAAGAGCAAAAGTAAATCTCTCCATCGGCGCTCTTGGGAGGCGGGAAAGATCCTCCTTCTTGTGGAGCAGTGCGACGGTCCGACCCCTCAGCTCGGCCACTGGCTTCACGGTGTCCCGTCAGGCCAGTTGACCGAGACTCCCGCGTCGGCGTCGAGATTTTTCTCAACCCGTTGGACGGGTTGTCTGCTGGAGAAGCTGAGAATCCCTCTCCCGGTTCCCCGGTGGAGTTGAGGATCCCGTCAGCTCGTCCGTGCCTCCAGTTCTGAAGCCTTGATTGGTTCGTCCGAGGCGAAGTGCGATTCGACACTTCCCTCGCCCGTCCTCGGCCTGGCGAGACTCTGGTCTCGGACATCCTCATGATCTAGCTGATCCCGTCATGGCGGTCTGGTCTCGGCACCACGGCTAGCGGCGCCGCTCTTCCTCTTCACTCCTCCTCGGGCGAGGCTTGGCGCAAGTTGCGTCGAGGTATGAAGCAGGGCCCGATTTTCCTGCGGCACATCAGACCAAAGTTCTGGGCAGGGTTCTCATTTTGCCGCAGAACTTCACGACACTCAACACCAATTTCTGCGCAATTCTGCGGCACATTTTTACCCTTAATTTTTTTCCTTTTTTTGTTTTTTTCGCCATATCTGACACAATGCACGCTCGTAACACAGTCATTTTATGGGTGTTTGTCATCAAATTTTCAACATAGCCAGTTTAAGACCTCTGCTCATGAACAGTATCACTGTGATTTTATTAATCTGTCCGAACATTGATTTAGCACACCGACTGTGCCATTCTGCGCTCTAGGGTGGAAACACATTTTGGGTGAGATGTGAAAAATGACAGCTGTACTACTCATAAGACAGTGTGGTGAAATGGCAATGTTGAAACTCTGGATGAAAATATTGAAATTTATGAACTTACGGCGCGCCTGTAAGAACTATAGCCTTGCGGCTCGTTAAACAGTCATTTTTGGAATTTTGGCACAAATTTTCCAACATGGGGTTTGGGCCCCTTCTCATGAATGATGTCACTGTCATGGCGGTATTCGGTCGAAGGGTGATTTACGAGTCACTGCGCGAAATCACCCGAGCCAAATAACGCCATGACAGTGACATCATTCATGAAAGGTCCCAAAACCCCATGTTGAAAATTTGCAAAATTCCAAAAATCATGAGATATGCAATAAAGTTGAACCCTCCTATCTAGTCCATTATACAGCTTACCGGCATTTCCTCAGTTCGCGATTCGCCTTTGAAGAGTGCAGAGCGTGTTCCCCGGTCAACGAAGATCGTCGCGCCGAGTCCGGAGGTAATGTATGGGGTGGGGGTGTGGGAGGCTGGTGCGCAGTGGGTGGGTGCGGGATGTGGGAGGGGCTCGGGAGACACACCGTGGGACAGTTTTTGTTTTGGGAAAAAAAAAAAAAAAGGCGTCGCGGGACCGCTTACCACGCTGGGGTGGGCTCCCAGCGTGGCTGCATGACTTTGGAGGCGTTCAGCCAGCGGGGATTGGGCACCCGTCGGCAAAAAAATTGCACGTTGCCATGCTGGGTGGGCTCCCAGCGTGCGCTTGCTGACTTTGGGGCGTTCACCGACGAAGTTGGGCACCTCCGTCGGCAAAAATTGGCACGTTGCCACGCTGGGGTGGGCATATAAGCATTTGGGGGACAGTGAAGCCGGAGGAGTTGGGCACCCCGTCGGCAAATGAAGCAGACGTTTGTTCCGCGGGCGGCCGAATTCCGCGGGTGAAGGCAAATTCTGCGGATATTTCCGCGGTTTGCCGCATCCGCGGAATCGCGGAAAACTCGGGGCCCTGGGTATGAGGAACTCATGTGGAAACAGCTCCTTTTGACTGGGAATACGCAGACGCCGTCGTCTTCCCCGGCCATTAAGTGGCTGTCACCGGAGCGGCCGAAACAACCCCTCGTTGTAGCCGAGGAGCCTGTTCCCAGGCCGGTTGTTCGGCCAATTCCAGCTGCCCCACCGATTCTGGTGGAACCTCCGCCTCCACAGCCGTTAGTTGGGGCTCTGACCAAAAATTCTCAGTCGGCTATGGGTTTGCCCCATAGGCTGTCTGTCACCCTCACTCCCGATAAACCTCGGCAGGTGGAGGGTGGCTCAGGCCCGAGGCAGCTCTTTGAGGACTCTTCCGAGTCCGAGGATGATTCCTCCCTCTTCTCCAAGCGCATGGACTTGGAGTCCTCGGGAGGACAGTCAGTGGACGATAGCCCTTCGTCCTTCTTAGGGTTGCTTCGGCTCATCTTGGAGTCCACCGGGATGAAGCTCGAACCCGTTTCTAAACGGGCCAGGTATCCCCTCACGGAGATTCTGGACCGAGGGGATTCTCCTACGGAGGCCTTTCCTGTGGCCGAGGCCATAGTGGGTCTGGCCTTGGAGCTTTGGCAGCGCCCTGCTTCCTGCCCTGCGCCTTCGGCCAGAATGGCCAAGAAGTATGCTGTCCCTATCGGTTCCCTGTCCGGTTTTTCGGAACACCCCTCTGCTGAGGGGTTGGTTACCGACAGCGTTTTCCGGCGTGCCGGGAACGCCAGGGATGTGGACAAACCTCCCGACAAGGAATCCAAGAAATTGGATTATGCCGGGCAAAAAGTCTATGCTGCGTCCTCTCTCGGCCTTCGTCAGGCCAGTTCGGCCGTCCTCATGGCACATTTTTTCATGCCCTGTTGGGCTCCCTGGATGAGGTCGTCCCTCATCTTCCCGCGGATCTGCAGACTACGGTCAGGCAGGTGCGGGACCAGGGCAGGGCAGTGGCCAAACAGCAGCTCCAGACTGCTTTAGACATCAGGGACTCATGTGCCAGGTCGGTGGCGGCCGCAGTGGCCAGCGTGCCGGCTTGGCTGAGGATATCCACCTTTACCTCGGATACCCAGCACAAGTTGGCGGATGTTCCTTTTGGGGACTGACCTCTTGACCCCTGGGTGGAAGGTCACCTGCAGAGGATCGAGAAGTCAATGCTACCTTGGACTCTGTCTCTTCCGCTCAGAAGGACAAAGGCCGCAAGCCACAGCCTAAGCCCTTTCGTCCTTCTGCGCCCGCGGCGAGCCCGGCCCAGCAACGTCAGGGCCAGCAGGCTCGAGCTTGGCATCCCAAACCCAAGCCGTCGGCTTCCTCCAACAGGAAGCAGGGAGGAAAAGGCCCAGGAGGTCCCTCGGCCGGTCCCTCCTCCAAGCCTGCCCAGTGACGGGCTGAGGGGTGTCGCCCCCATCCCCGTCACCTTACCCCTGGTTCCCCCCGTGGGGGGACGGCTCCGACACTTCCTTTCCGCCTGGTCCGCTGTTACCACGGACAGGTGGGTACTGGAGGTGGTGGGAAAAGGCCTGCCTCTAGAATTCGAGCAGGCCCCGCCCTTCAGAGCCGTCGCACCTCGGGGGGCTCTAAGGTCCACGCAGCACTCGGTGGCCGTGCTGAGCAACTCCCTCCCAAAGGAGGTGATAAGGGAGGTAGAGGACCCCCCCTCAGACCTGGGGTTCGTGTCCAGGTATTTCTTGGTTCCGAAACGGACGGGGGGCTAGCGCCCCATTCTCGACCTGCACGACCTGAACAAGTTCCTAAGGTCTCGAACCTTCAGGATGGTCACTCTGGCGCTGATAATACCATCTCTGGAACACGGCGTGTGGTTCTGCTCTCTGGACCTACAGGACGCGTTCTTTCACATCCCTATCTGTCCGTCACATCGGAGATTCCTTCGCTTTCGAGCGGAGGGATCCCTCTTCGAGTTCCAAGCCATGCCCTTCGGCTTATCTCCAGCTCCCAGGGTCTTCACCAAATGCATGGCAGTGGTGACAGCATTCCTGCGGCGCCGAGGGGTCCGGGTGTACCCTTACCTGGACGATTGGCTGATAGCAGCCCCCTCCAGACAGGAGGTGGAGCGGTCCAGAGATCTGGCCCTCCAGGTTTGCTCTCAAGTCGGCCTTCTCATCAATGAGACCAAGTCGGAACTCGAGCCGAAGCAGGTGATCCTGTTCATCGGGGCAGAGCTCGACTCTCTTCGAGCCAGAGCACGGCTCCCGGCGGACAGGGCCGAGGTTCTTACCTCCTTTGCCCAATCATTTCTGGTTGGGCAATCGCTCCCTGCCCGGGACTTCCTGCGCCTCCTGGGTCTCATGGCGGCCTGTACCAGCGTGGTCTGTTGGGCACACTGGCACATGCGCCCCCCTTCAGTGGGGACTGGCCAGCCAGTGGTCACAATGCTGCGATCCATTGGACCAGCTAGTGATAGTGACCCAGGAGATGTGGAATGCTCTCCAGTGGTGGACCGTTCCATCTCATCTGCAGGAGGGCAGCCCATTTGTCCGCCCCGAGCTGACGGTCTCTCTATCGACCAATGCCTCTCTGATGGGTTGGGGTGCCCATCTGGGGGAACACCGAGTGCACGGCCTCTGGTCCCCGCGGGAGTCCCGATGCGACATCAACCTGCTGGAGCTCCGAGAGGTCTGCCTAGCTCTCACCGCCTTTGCTCCGTTTCTCCGGGGTCAAGTGGTCCGAGTCCAGACGGACAATACCACGACCATGTACTACCTGAACCGCCAGGGCGGGACGTGCTCCATGCTTCTATGCAAGGAAGCTCTCCGCATTTGGTCACTCGTGCGCAGCCTGGAGGCGGATCTCCTAGCCATTCATGTGGCAGGAGCCTCCAACACCCTGGCCGATGCCCTGAGCCGAATAGGGGCTGCATCTCACGAGTGGTCTCTCCTGCCGGAGGTAGTACAAGATCTGTTCTCCCACTGGGGCACACCTCAGGTGGACCTGTTTGCCTCCAGGGAGAACGTGAAGCTGAGGCTGTTTCATGCCCGCCCCCCTCAGCAGGGCTCGCTGCAGGGGGATGCCTTCTCGAGGCTCTGGACCCGGGCCTCTTTTACGCCTTTCCCCCATTTCCCTTGATTCACAAGGTGCTTCTCAAGGCAAGAAGGGACAAGGCGCAGGTGATTCTGATAGCCCCAGACTGGCCCCGCCAGTTCTGGTACCCAGATCTCCTCAGCCTCAGCTCCAGGCTCCCGAGGCAGCTTCCAGCTCGCCCGGACCTGCTCTCAGTCAATCAGGAGAAGGTGTTCCATCCGGACCTTCAATCCCTGCACCTGACGGCCTGGTTCCTGAGCGGCTAGAGTTCCAGGCCTTGGGTCTTTCCGACGAGGTCCTCAAAGTTGTTGAGGCGTCCCGTAAGGCGTCGACCAGAAAATGCTACGCCTTCAAATGGAAGAGATTTTCCATTTGGTGTCAGGGCAGGGCTTGGACCCTTCCTCCTGTTCTGTGGCAAGCATTTTGGACTATTTATGGTCCTTTCTAGTCAGGCTTAGGTCGGCGACCCTAAAGGTGCACCTGGCAGCCATCTCTGCTTACCGGGCGCGGGCCGGGGAGCAGTCGGTGGCGCAGGAGAAGGTGGTCTGGTGCTTTTTCAAAGGCCTTGATCACATTTCCCCTCCGGTGCGAGAACCTCCACCTCCGTGGGATTTACTGCTGGTACTGGCAAAGCTCATGGGCAAGCCATTCGAACCAATGCACAGGTGCGATCTCTCACCTGTCGTGGAAGACCACCTTCTTGGTGGCTATCATGTCAGCCAGAAGGATGGGAGAACTCCAGGCACTCTGCATTGAGTCTCCTTACCTGGTCTTCCACAGGGACAAGGTTGTCCTGCGCCCCCAACCGAAATTCCTTCCGAAGGTGGTGTCGGAGTTTCACCTTAACCAGGTGTTGACTCTGCCGGTGTTCTACCCCAATCACACTCGAGGCTGAATATAGGCTCCATACTTTGGACCCTAGAGGCGCACATTATAAGGAGCCGAATGGCTGAAATTCGGGGAGAGGTTCGCCAGCTGTTTGTCACCTACGCTGAAGCCGCACCTGGCAGACCTGCAGCCAAGCGGACGATAGGCAGGTGGGTCACCTCCTGCATAGATCTCTGCTATAAGTTGGCGGGCATGGAGCCTCCCAGAGGGATAAGAGCTCATTCTACCCGCCATACTGCTGCATCGGTGGCTGCTTCCAGGGATGTCCCTATCCAGGAAATCTGCAGGGCTGCTACCTGGAAGTCAGCACACACCTTCATCACCCATTACCACATCGACCTTGAGTCATGCCGGGATGCTGGTTTTGGGGCCTCGGTTCTCCAGTCTCTCTTTCCCAAGTAAGTATCGGGGTGTGCGCCTTGCCTCCCTCCTCCCGGAGAACTGCGAGGAGTCTGCCAGACAGTGTGGATGAACAACATATCCATGTCCCTAGAAATACAGGTTACTCACCTGTAACAGGAGTTCTAGGAATGGTATATGTTGTTCATCCTACGACCACCGACCTCCCGGCCGGACGCACAACCTGAGCTTTCGTGGCCCAGATCTGGCGTCATGGGCGGAGCCGAGAGTTTTACCACCCGGGTGGGTGGGAGGAGCCAGCTTGAAGACCTTCCGGCAAGATTTAAAGCGGCAAGGATACCTGCCAGACAGTGTGGATGAACAACATATACCATTCCTAGAACTCCTGTTACAGGTGAGTAACCTGTATTTACAGCACCTATGTAAATAATAGTTTACTGTCTACAAACAATGCTACAGACATGACATTAACAACATTTCTGTTTTACATGGAAAAAATCCATATAGTGTATGGTAGAATGTTATTGTAGGCAAAATTCAGTTCAAATACATAGCTGTTGTACCATCGTGGAGACGTCATGATGGTGTTGTACCTGCCTGAGGATGTTACCACGATGGTACAACTAAATAGAATGACATTGCGTGCACTCAGTAATCAGAAGGCGGCAGCGAACGCTCGATCTCATCAGACAACAATTTAAAATATTTAGTCAGTTGTCTGCGAGCATAATCGAGTGATCGCAATGACTCCTCCTCGGATGACGAATAACCACAGTAAGTTGACACAAATGTGTAGTCTCAGTTAAAAAAAAAAAAAAAAAGCTTCTTAACTGAGACTGTCTCCCCCCCTTCCCCAGGTACCTTTCAGACCGCATCATGCAGCACCGACTCTGGGCACTGAACTATTGAAATCTGCAGAAGCAATTAAATCTCTCAAACTTTAACCTGTGATGTCGAAGTGCGTTGCATGCTATGATGGTCTATGCCTCGGAGGTGTGTGTGTGTGTGTGTGTGTGTGTGTGTCGGGGAGGGAGGTGTCTAGGGCGAACAAAGTCTTAGAAATAATTTTGGTGACAAAATTTGCCTCCCTCACACCATACAAGATAAAATAGGCGAACAGTTAACAGCAGTGTATGCATCTAAATGGTGCCATTAACTAACGACTCTCTCAAGCTGTGCCTCGAGGTCTATCAGGTTGTTACAAATATCTCGAAGCATACACAGTGCTGTTGTTAACTGCTGCCCACTTTATCCTCTATATAATGAGCTTGTCACAGGATTTGTGACATCTGTCTGCATGTTTTTTGTTTGTTTTTGTTACAAATGTGAAGTATCTTTTTAATAAAGTATAAAAATATGTATGTGAGAGTTATTTAGTTTGGAAAATATTAGTTTTATTATTTTAAAATGTGTGATACACTAAATGTCTAGTGCAGTGACCCATTGTAATATGGAATCAAATGTGTAGCTGAAATAATCACTGTCATCCTATTGCTTTCATGCCATACCACAGGCAGGAGAAAAACTGACTTCAAAGTATTTTACATTTTCTAGGATGCAGCTTCATACCATACACTTCATTTGTTAAGAAAAAAGAAAATCTTGTCGAGAGCAAAAATCAGCACTAACTGCTAACAGAATGCTGATACCTACATTTACAGTTTAGCAAATAATTGAAATCTAACTGAGTGGGGTTTCTGTAAGAAAACAGCTAGAGTCGTTAATTATAGCACTGATGATCTGGGAAGTTTCTGTGCTTTTATGGTTGTGTATAGTTTGATAAGATTAAAAGTTTCAAAATTTAAACACTCCTGCTAGCTATACCTGACACACACAGAAAACAAAAAGAGTGAATTAGATCTATTTAGTAGCTGTTGTCTTACAGACACCCTAGTTAGCTAGCTCTCAGGTATCTGCTAAACTGTAACAGTTGCCATTTATGCTCACTGGATAAGAACAGTTATACAGTTCTGCTGTTGTGAACTAATATATATATATATATATATATATATATATATATATTGAATATGGTAAACAAATAGTATTAATCCCAAAAGCTGAACTTTTATGTTTTTAGTATATAAATGTTTAAGAAAAACCTGTGACTCTTTCAACTGGAATCGGAACGCTGTGTCTACTGTTTTCCTTGGGAGCTGTAGTTTTGGCATGCCTTAATTACTCTTTCCTTCTGAGGTCCCAGGTGGCTCTGAATCATTTGTTCCAAGGGTTTTTAAGTCAGTTTGAAGGCATTAAGTATATTCTGTTCTCCTAGTCCTTAATAAAATGCAGGGACTCCACAGACTTGTTCTGTTGCTTTGTCCAGGTCCCAAACTAGTGTCTTGTTCCAACATGATAAATCCACCTCAGGCCCCTCCACATGAATAAAAAAAAAGGTGGGGGTGGATCTTTAGAAGCTTCTCGGGTGGAGGTGGGGGTGGATCTTACTTCTCCCAAAAAACTAATGCTGCTTCCCACTACTCAGGTTCCAGTTCTTGTACCGCCCATTTAAGAAAGAAAATAGTATCCTGCAACCATTGACTAACATGAAAGCGTATTTATTTGGTGGAACACATTTCTTGGAGAAGGGTAGGCAGGAGGAGACTATTTACACCTTCAGTCAGTTCCACGGACAGAAAACATGACATCACTCCTTTTGTAGATGCAAAATGTCTGCAGGCTCCACCTACTGCAGCCGTAAAAAGGGGCAATTCTGCTAGAATAAGGAGTTACCGATGACTCATCTTTTTATTTATTTTTTTGTTAAAAACAAGAATGGAAGAAAAAGGTATAGGAGATTTCCTAAGCCAAATATAGAGAATACTGGATGGGCAACTGTGCACAACCAGTATGTTCTGACACAGAGGGGTTCTAATTCCCTCTGACTACGAGAGATCTGTGACAACCCACCTCTCCCTCTGGGCTGAAACAGCTTTTAGAGAGGTGTCTGTCCTCGGGTATTCGCTGCCACCAGCTGGAGTCGTCCAGCGCCAACCTTCAAGTTCACAAACTTGAATAATTAAACGTGCAATTGCACAAGTTAAAGTCTGGTAGTGTGTCTCTCTCAGGTGGCGGATGCTACACAGAGTTTACCTCAGCCAGTGGAAACCAAATATTACCTTAGAAAAACTGACATCACAGTCACAACTGTTGAGCAAATAAATAGCTTTTTACTTAACAGAAAGTACAATGAGCATTTACAGGATATATATTTATAACACAAGAGAATAACACTCATACAGGAAAAGTAAACAAATGTTTTTAAATAACAGATGTCAAAAGAAGAAGGCTATTACTTAAATATGCTAGCACTAAACTTACCCTTTCCTGTCCTTCTAAGAGACACTGGACCCTAATTTAACTGCCAGATCCCACGGACATAGCTACAAGGGTAGGTTCCAAACTTATGTTTCCCCTCCCAGCTTCCAAAGCACAAGAGAGCACTTCATTGTCTTTCAGCCTCTTATATATTCTCCTGGGAATAGGTAATGCCTATTCCCCCTTTGAATTTACCAACCATCTAACATGTATGTATTTAATTGTCCCAATCAGTCTGCACACCTATCAGTGACCAATTATATTCCATTTTAACCTTCAGTTTATATTTGAATGACCCAATCCGTTCAAACTAGCCTGTGTATGTGTCTGCAGGTCTGTGTGTGCGTGTGGAGATGTCCACTCGAGATTTATGACCCAGCTCTTATCTAGCAGCTAGGGAGGACTGCAAATTCCAGCTTGTGAATGCTGCTGGACAGTGGATTTTAGCCTGTATGTGTTTTTTTCCAAACTGCTAAAAAAACACCAGCTAGAGAATCCAAACTATTAACTCTTTCCTTCCCATTTCTGTCATAAGGTCCATGGAATTAGAACCTCGAGGTGGCAGAACACACTGGTTGTGCATAAAGTAGTGCATCCTGTATTTTTTTTTATTGTGCATAGTATTATGTGAAATGTGCACATAGCAGTTCTTTGGCTTTCAGAATAAAACTGATTTGTGCGGTCTCCAGATGTTCCAAAATGCTGTTGTATACTACCACAGAAGGATACAATCACATTCCATTACTTTTGAACTGTGGTACAACAACATTTTGAAAGGGATGGAATCCTATACAGAACAATGCTCTACTATACACTACGACAAAGTCCTGTAAATGTTCATCTGAAAGGAAATTAGATAAAAGGAGAGCTACCCAGGCACTCTAAAAAAGGAAATGGAAATTATGTACCTACCGTAATTCTTGATCTCCTTGAACGAAGTCTCCACCACTCATTCACACTGATGGGATCTATGCTGGAGGTGCCAGGACCCAGGGGAGCAAATTTTTGCAAGAAGGCCAGCGCCAGAGATGGAACTGCGAGGAGTGGCGCCACGAGCCTCAACTCGTGCAGCAATGACTTTCTCGGCGTCGACCCTCCAACCGCCGCAGTACCTTTTTTTCCGAGGAAGTGCAGCATAACTAACCTAGAAGGACTGCCTAACAAAAAAATGGACATAAGATAGTCTGAGTGACCCATGTAAGAAGGGTCAAAAAGAAGCCTTCACAGCCTAGACATTGAGGGTGTGAAGACCAACAACAGAGGTGAGCTCGGGGGATGGTGGGTGGGCTTGTGAATGAGTGGTGGAGACTTCGTCCAAGAAGATCAAGAATTACGGCAGGTACATAATTTCCATATCTTCCTGGACATAAAGTCTCCACCACTCATTCACACTGATGGGAGAGTACCGAGCTTACAATCCCCCGAGAGGGTGGCAGGAGACACCAAGAGCTCACAAATGTAGGACAGAAGTCCATTAAGGATAGTCCTGCCAAAACGAAAGATGTCACCTGGCATGGACATCTAGGGCATAGTGCTGACGAAAGTATGCACTGAGCTCCAGGTAGCCACATTGCAAATGTCTGCAATAGGCACGTTGCGGATTTCCGCCAAGGATGCCGCGACTGCTCTAGTAGAGTGAGTGTACACGCTGCCCTAGTTTAACCTGCATCATGGAATAACAGTGGCAAAGGCATGCCACCAACCATGCCGAAATGCATCTGATAGCAACAGGTTGACCCAGTCGGGTCTCGCTGAAGGAAACAAACAGTTGCTGAGCTTTGCGAATTTCTTTTGTTCTATCCACTTAGAAACGCAGAGCTCTTTTGACATCTAAAGAATGAAGGGTATGCGTTCCTTCATTTTGGAAGTTCACAAAATAGGTAGGACCAAAGGTTGGTTTAGATGGAATTCTGAAACAACCTTAGGGAGAAACTTAGGATGGGTCCTAAGAACTACTTTGTCCTTATGGAATTAATGAATTCCAATACCATTTTGTACTTCGTATGTTTTCCCCCTCATTTGTTTTACTTTTCGTCCTGAATACAGCAAACAGCAGCAGTTTTCTTCAATTGCTATAATATAGTACCAGTTAGCAAAATTGGGCATTTCTTGTAATTGCACTGTTTATCTATCGGCGCAACTGCACAATAGACATGTAGCATAATGCGAAATGCCCTGCGCTTCTTGCAAATGGTGGTGTTTGTGCAGTGCGATATTGGAGTAGATAAACAACTGCAAACAGTCAGTAGAGCCAGAAATAGTGACATTTTGGGAGATAAAGGAATAAACAGGCAGAAATAACAAGTAATATGCTAAACTGAATGCAAAAAACAGCAGTGAATGGAGTCCTCAGAAGTGGGGAAAACAACATTGCGACGGGGTGGGGTTTTCAATTTGAATGCAGGTTAGCTATTGGCTCAAACGTGGTGAGAGCTTCTTCATGGGATTGGGTAGAATGACATGTCACTCAAGTTGTACTGAACACTGCAGTAGTGAAACTGGGTTCCAGCTCAGTGGTTCAGTTTTTTTATGGGTTGCTTAATGAGTTGTACTGCATTAATAAGTAAGCCGAAACTGAATATCAGCTAGAAGCAAACCATTTGGAAACTTGTATTAATTCATTTCAGTGAAAACTGCACACATTAAGCAACTCACTGCAAAAGCTAAACCAGTGAGTTGGAGGAACAGTTTAATGCGACTTGTACTGTAGCTAGAGGCTCGAAAGGTTTGAGTGAGCATGTCTAGCACAAGATTACTGTCCCAGGCTGCGACTGGACGTCTGGTATGCAGAATAACCCTAAGAAACCTCTTAACTACTGGTAACTGAGCCAGTGAAAGGGAAAGTACTGGCTCATGATAAGCTGAAATGGCACAAAGGAGAACTTTGACCGTAGAGTATTGTAGACCTGAATTTGAAAGGTCTAAAAGGTACTCTAGAACTTTATTTGGTGGGCAGGAAAAAGGATTCAAAGAGGATTTTGCACACCAGAGAGAAAAATGCTTCCATTTGGCTGTGTAAGTCTTTCTAGTGGCTGGCTTGCGTGCAGCCAAAAGAACATCTGAAACTCTCCGACAGACATTGAACCTGTTCACTTCTATCTCTTCAGGAACCAAGCGTGAAGGTAAAGTGACCTCAGATTGGGATGGACCACAGGCCCCTGGGTCAGAAGGTTTGGCTGAAGGGGAAGCGCTTTTGGAGGGGTTTCTGACATACTGTTGAGTAACGGAAACCATATCTGTCAAGGCCAGAAGGGAGCAATGAGGATCATTTTGTCCCCCTGGGACTTAAATTTGAGAAGCACCCTCTGAATTAGCAGAAGAGGAGGAAGGCGTATAGAACATTTTGTCCACTGCAGCCTTAACGAATCCTGACAGAAAATGCCAGGCCCTGGATTTCTGGAGCAGAAGAGAGACAGTTTTGTGTTGAGTGGGGATGCAAGAAGGTCCAGGTCTGGAGTTCCCCACTCTGCGAATAGTGACTGAACTATGGTTGAGTCGAGAGACCATTCGTGAGGATCTGTCTCTGTTTTGCTGAGATGGTCTGCCAGTTTGTTCTGCACTCCCGGCAGGTAGACCACCTGAATTAGAGCCTTGTGCTCTAGGCACCATTCCCACACTCTCATCGCTTCCCTGCATACAGGGTAAGAGTGTGCACCACCCTGCTTGTTGATGTAATACATCACTGCTTTGTTGTCCATTTGAAGGAGAATGTTATTGTGACAGAGAATGTCCATCAAATCCCAGACTGCATAAAGGACGGCTCTCATTTCTAGGACATTTATGTGATGCTGGGACTCATCCTAAGTCCACATACCTTGAGTGTGGAGATTCTGACAGTGAGCTCCCTACCCCATCAGGGACGCATCCGTGGTAATGGAAATCTGATGATCCAGGGGAGCAAAGGGATGCCCTTCCAGAAGGTTGTCCTCTTGCGATCACCAGGTGAGTGACCTCTTCAGAGGTTCTGTCACCTTGACAAGAAAGGACTGAGGGTGAGTGGTTGGGGACCACTGAGTACGGAGCATCCATTGAGAGGTTCTCATGTGGAGGCATACTAGGGGTACAGTGAACACCGAGGATGCCATAGGACCCAACATCCGTTGTCGAGATAGCTCAGACAAGCTATTCTCTCTGATGTATCAGGACCATCTGTAGGATATTGCTCCTTCTGTCCTCTGGTAAAAAACTCTTTGACAGGAGGTGTCCAGAAGAGTTTCTAAAAAGGAGCTTCTGGGAGGGCTGTAACTATGATTTCTTGAGGTTTAGCAGGACTACAATGGACATGAGAAAGTCTGAGGCCGTGGCTATGGCATCAAGAGTTCCTTGCCTGGAAGGGCTTGCTAGAAGCCAGTCGTCAGATATGGGAACACTTGTATTCCGATCTTTCTGAGAAGCACTGCAAGAATTGCACAACACTTTGTAAAACTTGTGAAGCCAAGGATAGCCCAAAGGGCAGGACTCTGAACTGATAATGCTGGCCCAGTGCTATAAACCGTAGGTATTTGTGATGCTTTGGGTGTATAGGAATATGTTGGCAAGCGTTCTGCATGTCAGGAAGCTAGCCAATCGTGTTGATGAAGCAAGGGTAAGAGGGTCAGGCGATGATATCTTGAACTTTTCCTTGAAAAGAAACTTGTTTAACTTTCTAAGGTCAGAATGGGCGCATGCCGCTGGTCTTTCGGGACCTAGAAGTAATGGAGAGAAACCTGTGTTTTGTTGATCCAGCGGAACTATTTCTACTGCCCTGTTGTTCAGAAGGCCTTGTATCTCGGAGGCAAGAAGGTCTGACTGTATTGTTGACAGCCTGGGCTGCTGTTTGAGGGACGATCTGGAGGAGTTTCTGAAAGGCTGAGGGAGTACCCCTCGCAGATTATCCAGAGGACCCATTTGTCTGATGTTATGGATTTCCACTGGTTGTAGAACTGAGTCAGACGACCTTCCACTGCTGAGGAAGAGTCCCCCTCGGGCAGTTAAGGTGGAACCTGGGCCAGAAACTCAGAAGGTGGCACTGGGTGCTCTGGGCCCTTGTGTCTTCTGTTGCATTTTCTTTTGAGGCTGGGGGGCTTGGTTTTTGTTAAAACCTCCCCTACCCTTGCCCCGAAAGGACTGACGGTTGTGAAATTGACAGTTGTTAACATCCCCCCACCCAGAAGGGGTGGGGCCAGGCCGAGCCGTTTTAATGGCTGACCTAGTCTTCTGTGTGGCCTCCAGCGCTTGCTCTACTTGAAGTCTGAACAGATACATACCGTCAAAGGATAAGCGATGAACTGTTGTTGGGCATCATTTGTGAAGCCCGAAGTGCGTAGCCAGGAGTGATGATGGGTACAAATGCCTGCCGCCGCCGCTTGGGAAGTAGTATCGAAAGCATCCATAGCTGCTTTAACCTGCTGGTTGTTGGACTCAATACCCCTGGTTATGGTCTGACGTAGCTCTGAACTAGAGTCCGACTCGGATAGAGCTTCCACCATCTGTTTGAGCGAATGCCAAAGAACATACTCATACTGAGAAAAGTAGCCCTGGTAGCTAGCAATATGCATACCCAGGGTGGAGGCAGCAAAGATTCTCTTCCCTAAGGTGTTTATCTTATGAGATTCTTCGTTTATAGGCCGGGCTGTAGATGCCTGAGGAAGAACGGTCTCATCATTCTCCGCCAAGACTATAATAGGGTCTGCAAAGGCCTGGGAGGCCAAAATGGGTCGATCCTTGGGAGCAGCATACTTCCTGTCTATGGACTTAGCCACAGAAGGAATGAGAGTGGGATTATTCCATACCATCTGAGAGAGCATCTCAAAGGATGGTTGTACCGGGGGAGTTAAATCCATAGGGACCTCCGGGACATGTAGTTATTGGAGTCTCAAAAGCTTCCCAGGGTCGATATCTGTAGTCTGAGAGAAAGAGTAGAACTCAAATTTTTCAGCAGAGACTTAAATGACGAGTCTTTAACCACAGGTTCTGTGGGAGGATTGATCCCTGCTCCTTCAACATCATTACCCAGTCGAAGATCTGGGTCAGGCTCAATATCATCACCCGACAGCCCCGGAGGAACTGTATGGACAGGAAAGGAGTGAAAATCAGTAGGAAGGGAAGAAGAAAAAGGATTCGGAGTTGAGAACCTCTGAAGGCTGGACAGCGGCGCACCAAGCCTTGGCACTGAGAGACACATTGACGTTGAGAGCTCCCGACAGCGCCAAAAGCAATCCAGGGCCCCGAAGACTCCGATTTGAAGAAAAAGGAGGAAGAATACCAGGAGATAAAGGCATCGGTGTGGCCCCCTGCGCCACAGCTATGTGAGAGGAGAAAACACCTGAGCGCAGGGTCGACGGCACCGAAGATGGCACCACGCGACTAGGAAAGTCCAACCACCCTACCCACTCCCCCAACGGGCCCGAAGGCCCCGGAGTGACCCAGCCTGGCAGCTGGACCAACCTCCAAGCCCACTGCTCCCTAAGAGCGTCCCACTGATGAAACTGCTCATCGGAAGCCCTTTCAGTAGGCGGGGAAGGGCTCCAATGTCGAAGAGGTTGGTCACTGGCGACAGAAACCGGTGACTCCGGAGGAGGAGACTGGCATCCGATCCCAACAACTGACCGTCGATGCGCAGACATACCAGAAGGCAACCTCGAGTTAAAAAAAAAAAAAGCCTCCTTTTTTTTAGACCTGTGGGCCGAAGAAGAGCTCGAGGCTGAACGGTGCCGAGAGTGCGACCGTTTTCTTTTATGCTTCTGGAGGAACCAACCATCCCCCGCAGGCATCGGACCGTCCATTGTCGGACCCTCCCTCTGGAGAGGGTGGCGGACCGACCCAACCTGGCTGACTGAACAGCTTTCATATGAAGTCTCCCTACCGTCACCTGACCCGCTCATGGTAGACTCCGTCAGTAGAGGGGCTAAAGACTTCTTTTTCTTAATAAGAAATTTTAAAAGTAAGCGGTACGTATTCGTAGATAAATTACAGAACAACAAACTGAAAACTATGCTGCTAGTCTGAAGTTGAGCGACGTCATCACTGAAGTGCACTCGATGGCGGGAAAAAAGGAACTGAGGCGGTTGGAGGATTGACACCGAGATAGTCATTGCCACACAAACCAAGGCTCGCGGCACTGCTCCTCATGGCTCCATCTCTGGTGCTGGCCCTCTTGCAAAAGGTTTGCTCCTGCTGGGTCCTGACGCCTCCAGGGTAGATCCCATCAGTGTGAATGAGTGGTGGAGACTATGTCCAGGAAGATCGTCAGATCCACTTTTTTTTGGTAATATGCATATATTGTTTTTGAAGCCCAGAGGTTAATCAGAAGACCCCCAAATTTGCTTTTTTGGTTTTGTTCTCTGTGTAGAGCTCCAAACAAAATGCGAATCAAGGGGCCAAGTCAGGGAGATGAACAAATAATAGAGGGAAAGATAGAGAGAAAGAGAAAGACAGGGTGAGCTACCCAGATGCCTGGTCATTAGCAGAGGATGGTGGAAGGGTTGTGGTAATCTATGGTGAAGATATTCTGGAAGATCAAGAATTATGGTGAGTATGTAATTTTCATATTTTCCAAGAATCAGTCTCACCATTCATTACCAGTGGGTCAGTGTACTCAAGCTTACCACCCAGAAGGTGGTGAGGCTCACCCTGAGGGAAACAGTTATTCCTCAGCCTCATGTGGGGATAATCAGAGAGACAGGGCCCCTTTAGGTCTGGTGAGGCCTGAGACTCATCAGGGGCAGGCAGAAACTCCTGTGGCCTGGGAGCAGGAATTCACTCTGCCAACTCACACCTGACCCTGTGGTAGAAAATGGGCCCCTGAAATGTTTGGCAATCATCCTACAGAGGGCCAAGGGTGACACTTTGGAAAGACGGAGCCATGCCCGATGCAGACTGCAGTTCCCACCAGCCTGGAAGCTACCTCACTGGTGTCATAAGATGCCATTGCTTGGTGCCTCACCAGCTCCAGTCCGTGGGTGGAAAGACAAATGGCCTGTCTGGTTATCTCACAACCTGGCAGAGATGCTAGGAGCTGACCCAGGGTCAACCATAGGTCACCTGGTGTGCCGAGATGCACAACATGGTGCATGTTGCTGAGAAAACCCTTTGACCCCAGGCACCAAACTCCGCAGACTCTGATACTGGGGTACGGTCATGCACTGGGCACCCATGCCTAGAGGGGGTGTCAAGGAGCTCGACCCACAACAGGAGTGTGGCATGGCTCTTGGAGACCCAATGGGTGCTCAATACCCACAATGGACGTCCCTTGGGGTTGGAGAGGGGGCAGAGGGATGGAGCAAGAGATCCCTGGGCTCCTCTGCAAAAGGCTTAGGCCACAGAGGTATGACTGTGGAGTCATAACTGTATTCTCCAAGGAAGGACAGTGTCAGGTTAGCAGGATTGTGGCCTGAAAATGGTCAGTTCGCAGCTCTCTCATCATCTCCAAGAGGAAATGCTGCCATTGAGTGTATTCAGCATCTGAGTTGTGTATCGATGCATCCCCTTCTTCAAAGGGGGAAGACGAAGAAGATAAAGAGCCTGACTCAGGGGGCAGCAGTGCTGGGGTTTCAGTCCAGAAGATGGCCTGATCTAGTGACCTGACATATATTGGAAAGGCACTCGATGATACCCTCAACTGCTCCCAGGTCACAGCCCCCAAAATACCCATAATGCCAGGTAGGTGGGGGGAGGAGGGTCGCAATTGACGGTTCCACCATACCGTGGTGACACGGAGCACACCGACTGCCAGTACAACAATGGCACAACACCGCCAATTGGTGTTGTGCCGTCGCTGGAGTAAACTGTGTTTTCAGTAGGGGGCTTTGCCCCACACCTCCGGATGGGAAATAACCAACTCGAGTTGGAGTTGGTTCAGGAGGAGGCAACATCTCAGAAGCAGCAGTGAGAACCCAGCAGACCATCACAGCGAACTGTCGGAAATATTGCTGTGATGGTCTTCGCTGTATTCCCATCACTGTTGCGACATGATACTGCAATGGACCAGGCTAGTTCCTCTGCCACGACTGCAAGAACATACAGGGGATTTCACCTGAGGGGAGGGCCTCACAGACTCAACCACCATGGAGCTTTGAATCGTCAAGGAACGATCCAGGTAGTGCCCTTGGGGGAAATCCCTCAAGAAGGGAAACTGGAGATGTGAAGGTCCCACAGGGTGGCTCCTATCCCCATCCAAGACAGGCCCAGATACTTTCAGAAGGACCAGCCGACTTGAGTTGGCACTGCAACTCCTGCCAGAGTTGCCATTAATCCTGGGCCAAGAGTGAACTGCCAAACGAGACCTGCCAGTTTTCATCTTATCTAAAAGGGCTTTGCCCCTTGGGCCAGGCCTCAAATCAGGCTCCACATCCATCACAGGAGCAGGAGGAGGAGCAGCACCACAATTGACACTACATCTCTCCTTGGCACCACAAACAGCACTGGAACCCTCCCTGATACCAAGGATGGCACTGGAGCCCTGCCCCCTTCCCACCACAGCCAGCACCAACCCCGTTCCTGGTGCTGGAATCTGCAGTGGATGGTGCTGGAAGAAGGAGCAGGGATAGAGCTCGACTGGCACCAGGCAGAAAGGAGCCCCGATGCAGATTTCTGCATAGAACTAGGCCCACAAAAGTCCCCATCATCACCATAGCGCAGAAGCCAGTCAGATCGTCCGTCCTTGCCCCTTCCCAGGACATCTGACTGCTAGGGGAACTCTATCCAGAAGATCTCCAGTGGGTATCTGACTCTGGGAGCTTTTCTTCTCCCAGTCTTGCAAACAGAGTCAGAAGGGGACCCGATGTTGCAGTCGGCATCGCTTCACTCACCAGTCTTCTTGCCAGGAGCCAAAGGGGCGCCAGACCCCAACCCCAAGGTGCCCACCAATGTAGGCTCAGCGTATAGCTCCTACCTTGGCACTGGGGATACCCATTGCCCCAAAGGGGATCTGGACTGTGAGAAGTGCACAACTGGATCCGGGGAGGGGCAGCTGTCCAAAGCCCCTTCCCCAGGCTCTCCTCTCAGCGAGGACTAGAAGAGGCCTGGTCTCCCACAGTATGTATAGCACCAGGGAGGGCTCAGGGAAGAGCCCAGTGACTTAACTTGGAATCCCTAGTGTGTGGCCTGCCTCTGAAGATGTGGGGTGAAGGACCCCACCTCATCGCGCAGATCTCGAGAGTGCGGAGGTCCACAGAGAAGCGGATGTCACAGTGGTCTATGTCATAGTCAGCTCCAAGGCAGATCCTGCAGGAGTCATGACGCTCTGGATGAACACAGGCCTCCCACAGGGGCACCAACACATGGAAGAGCATCCATCAACAACTTCTCTTTGTCTTTTTTCTTAGGCCCCTGGGATCCTGACATGATTCAAAATGGAAAATAAACAAAAAAAGCAGAAAAAGGGCTTAGCGCTGCACAGGAGGACAGGGGAGAAGAAATATGGTACCAGAAAGGCCGAAAAAGTAGCACAGTGTCGAGCAAAGCGGTGAACTGAGGTGTGATGCAGAAGTTTCTGAGCATTCCCATGGAGCTGCTCCTCGATGGCAGGAAAAACAGAAGGTAAGCAGGGGACCCATGTTGTTCACTGGTCAGTCGACGAGAACCACATCATATGAGCCTCGCGGGTGACGCCATCACCAACGTCGCTCCCTAGCTGAAAGCTTGTGAAGTTTTTGTTCCCGGCGGGTCATAGTGCCTACAGCACAGGCCAACTGGTAAGGAATGGTGAAGAAGACTGATTCTTGGAAGGTCATAAAGTCCTTCCTTTCTGAGGGTTTTTGCAACTGCTACAAACCATTTGGTAAAGACATGTGGTGCACAAGAGAAGCCAAAGGGCAGCACACGAAATGGATAGTGAGAGCCCAGAAGCATAAACCACATGTACAGAGGGACTTGTGAATCTTGATAAGGAGGTAAGCATCCTTCATATCCAGGGCGCTCAGCCAATCCCCTTGCAGTAGTAGGTGGAGCAGGGACTGTAGAGAGACCATGCAGAAACTTTTGTATTTTATAAAGAGGTTGATGCCCTGAAGTCCAGGATGGGTCGTAAATCTCTGGTCCACTTCAGTATAAGAAAGTACCAGGAACAGCAGCCCTTATTCATTTCTGCAATCGAGATAGATTTTACAGCCCTACTGCAGAGGTGGGATTCAACTTCCTCTGGCAGGAGGGTAAGATGTCCCACAGGATGATGATTTGGCATGGGGGGATTACAGTTGGAACAGAGTCTCGTTCTAGAGCATGTCCTAGCTGAACCACATCCAGCATCCAAATATCTGTCGTGAGCTCCCTCCACTGTGGGAGGAAGAGGGAGATGTGACTTCCTACAATCCTCTAATCTCAAGGGGCTGGGGGAGGTGGAAGGAAGTCATAAGGCTCCTGGGGAAACTGGTATGCCACCAGCACCTACAACACTTGGTGACCCTGGAATGGGCACCGGGAGACAAAAGGGCCTGTAGGGTGGCCTGGGTCTGCTGGGAGCCATAGGTGGCCCTTAGAAAACCTCTACCAGGTCAGGCACAGGGCTATGAATAGAACCAGGGTTTTATTTGACTCTAAAACTGATTAGCGTTTTGCTCATAAAAGTGCTAAAACATTGTAGAAATGCATAGCACTTGCCTCACTGTGTTTAACATACATAACACTTCTAGAAAACCTATATAAATACTTTCTGTACAGTTAGTATTGTCCCAGGAAAAAACACTAATCAATTATTTAAAACCCTGAGAACTCCTGCCCCGACCCCAAGGCTTTGGACTGAGGGTGTACAGGGACCTCAAGTTCATTTAAGATGTCTGCAGATCCGCAAACCAGACCCCAATCGGAACCAAAAGCGCTTCCCTCTAAAGGGAGTATTAAGGACTGACTACTGGCCATCCCTAGCAAAGCCAGCCACATATGGCCATGAGCGGCAGCATAGGCAAATGCTAGAAGCAGCCACATGAGCTACAGCATCAGACATATTATCAGCCTACCTTAAGAGGTGCTTACAAGCCTGCAGACCATGAGCGAGCAATGTCCAGATTGTAATATTTAGTAAATGTGTGAGCAGTACTCAAGGGGCAGCAGCGCAGATGTCAGCAGGGGACACACTGTGAAAACTACTGCTACTGCTGTCTATTGGACTTCAGTATTGTCTGGTCCATCAGGCAGCTTGCTGGCCATGGCAGCCATACACTTCATAAGTTAGACTGATATTTAATCATTTAAGCCTAGTAATTGGCAATCCTGAGGCCAAGAAACACAGAAGCATAAGTCCTCTTGCCCAGGACATCACACTTCCTTGATTCATTATCAGGAGGCAGAGAACATATGTGTTTTGAGACTTTAGAACAGTTTTGTGTAGCCACAATAACAGAATATGTTTTAGGTTGTGTGGAATGATAAGATTCGTCTGTGGATGCAGGATACTGTGTATCTGCTTACACTGCACAGGAGGCAAAGCACCAGGCTGTGCAAAGTAGCATTAGTGGCATCCTCCAAAACCAAATGGATCAGAGGAACAGTAATCATAAGTAGTCCAGAAACCTTTAAAAATCCATAGAGGGTCTTCTCAGAGGAACAGAAACCAACAATTTGTCAGCAGAAAAGGAATGGTAGGCCCATCCAGACTGCCCTATTTTCCCTGCCTATTCTGACACCACTGACTATCTCGTCACTGGCATCCCACCTGCCTCCCTTTCCTACACTAATTATACCCTTGTGCCTATCCCACATGCTTGGATCTCACCACTGCTTTTGCCTCCACCACCTCTTCTGGCAGGCCGTTCCAGGCATCTACCACCCTTTCTGGGTGTTCTGTTGCTTTCCTCCTCTGAAGAGACTTCCCACCTGCACCTTGTTCACCCCTGAGGTACTTCAATATCCTAATCATGTCCCCACTTGCTCTCCTCCAGGGAGTACAAGTTGAGAATCATGCAGCCTCTCCTGCTGCTTGTGCAACCCCCACTCTGGTAATCCTCCTCTAAACCACCTCTACGAAGTCTGAAAATCCACAGTACTCTGGGAGGGGGAACGACTTAGCGAGCGATACAGTGGCAACACCACCTCTCTCCTCCCTATACACCCCAGTATCCCACTATGCTTGCCTATTGCCTTGTCACACTGCCCTGCCACCTTCACATCATCAGATATGATTACACCAAGGTCCCTTTCTTGCTTTGTGACTGGCTGTACCCCCCAATAGACAGCTCCCAGGTTTTCCTGCCCCACATGCATGACTCCTTCTCAGCAGTAAAGCCTAACGTGGACTGTGTCTGCCATAAGAAATCCTGAAAAGAGGCATCCTCTGGATTGGACCTAGGTGTATAATGCAAAATGTCCTCACTACAGGAGGATAAAGGTTAGCTGGAGCCCACCACATTAGGGGGAAATCATACCTTCCTCCTCCACCAAATCTGGATTACATTCCAGCTACTCTTCCTTAATTATATGCCAGCTCCTCCTCGTCGACGGGAAGAGACAGCAGGTTGATGGCAGGAGGAGGCCACACATGTGAAATCATTGATGGTCCAGGCATCGAGGGAGCTCCAGGCTAGGTTTAGAAAATGTCAGCTGGAGCCCCTCGGCAGCAGCAACAAAGTCAACGGAAGTGGACCTGGTGATGGCGATGGGAGTCACTGAAATAGTTCAAACATAGTCTGCAATGGCATTTGTGTGTTGACCAGCTCTGACGGGGTCCTAGACGACTGATTCATCCATGGCACAGTACATGGTGAAATCAGCAGAGAAGCCCTCAACATGGAATTAGAGCCACTACCAGCCCCGAACCTAATGTCAGAGATGGTAGGGGGCAGGGGGCAGCAGAACCCGTGGACTTATCCTGGGATCTGTCTATTTTAGCAGACTTACCTCTGTTAAGAAGAAAGCAAGACCTGGGAGGACAGGCATCTTTTTTATAATGTCACTGCTTTTCTTTGTAAGCATGAAGGTGTTTCCACCAACTCAGCAGCTTTCTCCTTCGTGTCTTTCTTTGAGTATTGCAGATGGTGCAAATTGAGGGTTGATGGCGAGCTGTGGGGAGAAGAGCACGTGATGGCTGCGAGCAGCCTGTCAAACTCACTGTTTGTGTTCCCTTGCCTTAAGTTAAACTCTAAGGCCTTCTTGCGACATCTCCATGTAGCCTCGTTAAAACCTACAGCGTGCTGCAGGCATTCACATCATGAGAGATACCTAGGCAGCACATGCACACATCGTGAGCATCGCCCTTATAAATCTTAACTTTACCACAATGATAATAGTGGAACAGTGGTGCCTTTTCTTTCGTCATTGGCATAAATGTTAATTAAAATTTTTGAAGTAGTGAAGCAAAAATGTTAGCGAAACTTAATAAGTTCAACCACATTTTTCAGCAGCTGTGGACTGATGAGCAATTGACAGCAGGAGAAAGAACTAAGAGTCACCCACATTATACAGGTGGCAACAATGCACTTCAACATGGGTGCCTTCAGCTACCAAACATTTCTGGGTGGTCCTGACACTGACAACTTATAGTTCTGTGATGTGTCTCAATGGAGGGAGATATTCTCAAAGATCTATGGTTACATGACAGTAATCAATTCTTCTAGCAACTGAGATTTAGGTCACCATTACAATGGCAAACTCTTAGGAGTCCTCAGGAGAGGGCAAGGCATAAGGCTTTTTCTCCTTTTATTTTGTTTAGGCAAATAGAGATTGAAGGACCCAAAAGTAGCATCCCGGTGACCGAGCACATCAATACTGTAATGTAACAGGAATGCGTGCTCATTAGACCAGGTAGCCCTGCATATTTCAGAGATAGGAATGCACCTAGCAGAAGAAACAGAGGCAGCAATATGTTTACTGGAGTGAGCCTGCAACCCCTTGGGTGGCACCCTTCCAGCCAACTGGTAACAAAGAGACATGTAGGATGGAGTCAAGGTTGTAGGCTTCAATGGGGCCAACGTGCAAGTCACAACCTGCCCCTAAACCGGTGGGAGTTCGACCAAGGTCGACCAATCTGGGAAATTGAGGGAGATCATTCCCAGTCCCATGATGGATGTCAACAGTGCTTCTTGTGCTTACATAGAAACACAGAGTTGACAGCAGATAAGGACTACAAGAGCCCACTCAGTCTGCCAATTTCTTTTTCTACCTTACAGATGTGCCATTGGCCTTTGCTTCTGGGATAGGCTCTCTCTAAAAGTCTGGAGAGCCAAATACATCTCACAGAACTTGTCTGTGAATGACCCCAGGTGGGCTCTGCCAAGACAGAGGACAAGACCATCCCGGCCACTGTCACCTCCCTCTTCCAAAGCCACAAGCTGGGCTGCCCGGCCACAAAGGCACCGAGGGTAGAAACATACATATAGAAACATAGAATTTGATGGCAGATAAGGACGCTTGGCCCACCCAGTCTGCCCATTTCCCTACCTAATGGATAAGCTGCAGATCCTAGTTAACCAGCAGCCTACTTCTTTCTACCCCTACCCCCTAGAATTGCCTTATGGCTGTCCCATGCGTGCTTGAATTCAACCACTGTTTTTGACTCCACAACCTCCTCCGGAAGGCCGTTCCATGCATCCACAACCCTCTCTGTGAAAAAATACTTCCTTACATTACCTCTGAGCCGCCCCCCATCTTCAAATTGTGCCCCCTTGTTCTTGCACACCTCTTTTTTTGAAAGATGCTACCCTCTTGGACTTTGTCGATTCCCTTGAGGTACTTGAGCGTTTCTATCACGTCCCCCCCCTCTCCCTCCTTTCCTCGGGGCTATACATATTAAGCTCCTTTAGTCTCTCTTCATATGTCTTCTGGTGCAGACCCTGCACCATTTTAGTTGCCCTCCTCTGGACAGCTTCCATCTTGTTTATGTCCTTGCTGAGATTGGGTCTCCAGAACCGCATACAGTACTCCAGATGGGGTCTCACCAGCTGTCTGTACAGAGGGATAACAACTTCCTGTTTTCTACTGGTGATGCCTCTCCCTATGCATCCCAGTATCCCCCCAGCCCTCCTTACTGCCCTCTCACACTGCTTGCCCACCTTTACGTCATCTGATATGACTACCCCTAGGTTCCTTTCCATTTTTGTTGTTGTTAGTATCTCACCCCCCGCTGTGTACTCTTCCCCTGGATTTTTGTTTCCCAGGTGCATTACCTTGCACTTCTTAGCTTTAAATCTAAGCTGCCATACATCCGACTTTCCTCCAACCTTGCCAAGTCCCTTCTCATCCTTTCCATCCCACCTTGTGCATCAACTATGTTGCAGATCTTTGTGTCATCTGCAAAGAGACATACTTTTCCTTCCAGTCCCTCTGCAATGTCGCTTACAATGACACTGAAGAGGACAGGTCCTATTTTCAACCCTGCATCACCCCACTAGTAACCCCCTTTCTTCAGAGAGGACTCCATTTACTATTATCCTCTGTGTCCTATTCTCCAGCCACCTTACCCAGGCTATCATCTTGACCCACTCCCAGGCTGGCTAACTTGTATATTAATCTTTTGTGTGGGACTGAGTCAAATGCCTTGCTAAAGTCTAGGTAGACCATGTCCATAGCCCCTCCCTGATCTACTACTATGGTCACCCAGTCAAAGAAATCTATTAGATTCGTCTGGCATGACCTTCCTGCTGTGAATCCATGCTGCCTAGGGTCCTGTGCCCCTCTGGCCTCTAGGTACTCGACAATTCTTTCCTTCAGAAGTGATTCCATCATTTTCCCGATCACTGAGGTTAAACTAACTGGTCTGTAGTTTCCCGCTTCTGCCCTGTTCCCACTTTTGTGAAGGGAATCACATCTGCCCTCCTCCAGTCCTCAGGTACCACCCCATCCTCCCATGATTTGTTAAAGAGGGTAGTCAGTGGTGTCACTAGTTCTACCCTTAGTTCTTTTAAAATTCTGGGATGAATCCCATCAGGCCCCATTGCTTTGTCCACCTTCAGTTTTAAGAGTTCTTTCAGAACCCTTTCTTTTGTAAATGGGCTGGTATCAACTTCTGTATCCAGAGTGTTTCTACTGTTTGTTTTAGGTACCTCCCCCTCTTCATTTGTAAATACTGAGCAAAAATATTTGTTTAGTATCTCTGCCTTTTCACAGTCACCCTCTGCCTACCCCCTTCCCTTTATTAAGCCTCACTATCTCTCCCTTAGTCTTCCTTCACTCCCTGATGTACCTAAAAAAGGGTTTATCCCCATTCTTAACTGAGTTGGCTATCTTTTCCTCAGTTCGGGCCTTTGCTGTTCTGACTGCCTTCCCAGCTTCCTATTGCTTTAACTGATACAGTTCTCTGTCCTGCTCCTTCTGTGATTCCTTGTACTTTCTGAATGCTTTCTTTTTCTCTTGAACCTTCACTGCCACCTCCTTTGCGAACCATAGTGGTTTCTCACATCGTTTTGTTTTGTTTATTTGCTTCACACAAAGGCTTGTTACCTCTGTGAAGACAGTTTTTATTATTCTCCATTGTTCTTTCACCCCTCCTTCCTGCCCATTTGTTAGTGCATTCCTTAGGCACTAACCCATTTTGACAAAGTCAGCCCTCCTGAAGTCCAGTACTTTTGCCTTTGTATGGCTTGACTCTATTGCTGTATGTTAGTATGCAGTATGGTAGTATGCAGTCCATTGGCCTACAGAGGTAGGAAAGAGTCTTTCATTCCGCCAACGAGCTTAGATGCATGGCCTGGTATGATAAACATTGTTTCATGCCATGATGTTTTTTCAAGCAACAGATGCATGTAGTGTGCAGATCGTTATCAGACAGTTTCTGAACACAACGCACAAAGCACTTAAAACTAGGTTTTGTTTTTCCATCTTGAGAACTGTCGATGGAGCATGAACAAGAAAACGAGATAAGCTTGATGAGTCGAAAACTTTTTGTAAATGTCAAAGTTCACTAAATAATCAGAATCCTCTAAAGCATGCAGAACTATGAAGGAGGAGAAGCCCTGTCCTTTCCAGCAGAAAAGAAGACCTGACATTGATGGAGTGGAGCTAGAGGATGCCACCATGGGTGGTGGAGAAGCTTACCTTAAAGACATTCTGGTGACTATCTCCAGCAGACTGCCAGAGTGTGACTGAATTAAATCCACAAAGGTAGAACTGTTCTTTCCAAGAAAAGACCAGAGTGTAGTGGAAACGGAGCCAGAGGACTACTTGTTTGATGTTAGGAGGAGTTAAGCTTGCAGACTGTTCCAGTGACAGAGAATACTAAGTGCAAGACTGTCTGTAGTGAACTGAATCTAGGTAGTTAAATGGGTAACATTTCAGGGCAGATCAGCCCCACTACTGTTACACTGAGAAAAAAAAAATGAACCATTCATGACTGCTGGGCTGCTTTATATCAGCTACTACAGCTTCCTACATTTATTTGTATTATTTACCAGCAGGATGTGGTGAAATTCCAGTCTTACCTTGAGTCTTTCTGGCCTGGTTAGGTATCGCTAGTGTTCCGCAGCACTGGCCAGATGTTTCCTCCATGTTCTGCCTTTTTGCAGACTAAAATGTTAGGGGAAAAAAAAAAGCACAGAGGAAAAGAATCAAGCACATGAGAAAGTAGCTTGGTTTACAGCACTGTGGTCTAGTGGTGAAATATCTACTGTACCAATTGATTAATCCAACAATTATTGGATAGGCTAACTGAATAACTTCTACGCACACATTTTCCTCCTGGGAAGCAAGGAAATACTTAAGAGCCCCTAATGATACAGGAAAACTTGATAACACAAAACCAAAACTTTGAAGTCACATTGATGCTCCCTGCTCCTTCTAGGTGCACCCACGAAAACCACGTGCAAAACAGACCCTGTGGCTATCTGGCTCACTGCAGTGGGAGTTGTAGCCAAGTGGCTACTCAGAAGATGGCTCACCCTGAATACACCTCTCTGACTGAATTGCTCAGGTCCCTAGCCCAAGTAGCTACATATGAGAGACTATTCAATTTCGCACTAGGGTCTATGGTAACGTATGATCAAATATGGGGCCCATTTTTGAATTCTGCATACTGTCATAACTTGCAGTGAAGGCCTGGACCTACCTAACCCCATTCCTCTGGGCAGCCACTGGCTGTACATGCTCATATGCCCACAGGAAGAAACCAGTTGTGTATTGATAAAGTGTAACAGTTATCAGCAGTGAACAAAGTGCATGCTATATTGCAACTAAGATCATGCTGAAATTTGATGTTTTGTAACTCTCTAATAGTAGGAGTCATGCTTTCATCTGTATCATATCTGCTGTATATTGTTGTGTTCATTAGGAAAATAAAAACTTTCCACTTCAAAAACCTTGAAGTCACCTTAGTTTTGTTTCTATATACATTTTATTCGCCCACCCCATCCCATCCACCTAGCTTCTCAGGACTTACCTTCCCATCGACGCTCCAGCTCGGACAGAAGCGAGGTGGCTGGTCGCTGGTGCAGGGCTCATGAGGGACCGCCTTCATCCTGCAGCCGGGTGGGGGGTTCCACCTGGTTTTGTACATGCCTCCTAGGACCCAGACTATACAATGTGTGAGGCAAGCAAGCTCTGCCTCCACAGAAACGCCCTAACATGTCTAGCCATGGCCCCACTGCCACCTGGACATCTCCACGTGGAAGTGTTGCAGCAATCACAGTACCCCCTCCTTGAGGAGAGGAGAGCTGTCCCTCAGATGCTCAACCCCCGGCCATCCCCTAAGTGTCCCCGTGTCTGTTCCCAAACCCAGCTTGCCAAAGTGGGTGGAGGTAAGATACCAGCATTTCAGTCCTCCGCCACTGGGCCAGAAGACACGTTAGTTTAATAGATTTTCTGCAACTGGCTCCACTCTTTCCTTTATAGCTACGCACAATACCATGAAAACAGAATCCCTGATTCTAGACTTTACCTACTTCAGCAACGGCTTGTCTAAAATTGACATCACAATCCTCTCCTTGTGACAGCAAAGTATTGCCATGAAAATGACGTCAACAACAGCGAATTGTGTCACTTATTATAACTGTAGTTTTACTTCATACATACATATATACATAATGTTGGTAGATAAGGACCTACATGGCTCACCTAGTCTGCTCAATGTTACCCTTGCTACTGAGCTGTCCCCTTACCTCCCCTAGATTTTACCCTCCTTCTTCACTCCCAGGATTCCCATGTGCCAATCTCATAAGTGCTTGAAACCAGATACCACTTCTGTCTCAACCACCTCCTCTGGCAGGTTGTTCCAAGCATTCACAATCCTCTCGTGAAAAGTATTTCCTCGTGTTAATCTTAAGAGTCTACCCTCCAGTTTCATACTGTGGCCCCTAGTTGCTGAACATCCTTTCATCTAAACAGGCTCCCCACTGCATCCTGTTAATACCTTTCAGATATTTGGATGTCTCGATTATATTCCTCGTTTCTCCTATCCTCCAGGGAGTACATGTCCGGCTTCCTCAGCCTTTCCACGTATGCCTTCTGCTGCATCCCCTGATCCATCCAAGTGGTCCTCCTCTGGATTGCCTCCACCCTCTCAATATCCCTGTTAGGGCATAATCTCCAGAACTGAACACAGAACTCCAGATGAGGTCTGACCAGGGCCATATACAAGGGCATGATGATCTCCCTCTTTCTACTGACAGTGCCTTGATTTGTACATCCCAGGATTCTGTCTGCCCTCCTCACCACTGCTTTGCACTGATTTGCCACCTTCAAGTCAGATGAGATGATGATGATGATACCAAAGTCCCTCTTGTTCCACCCACTGTTATTTCCTCCATGTTAATCATATACGTCGTTCTAGGATTTCCATGTCCCATATGCATAATATGAAAATTATATACCTACCATAATTCTTGATCCTCCTGTGTATCTTCACCATTCATCACTGGTGGGTGGTTAGCTGGAGACAAATGCGCCCAGGAACTTTTTTCTGGTAGGAAGGAGAAGCGGCGCCATTGGTGCCACTGCCAGACCAACGCACTGCATGGAGCTTGCAGATTGGCCAGTAGCGCCATTGGCTCCTTCTCCACCCCAGTTCTGCGCACTGGAGAGACGGGAAAACAGGAGCTAGAGAAAAATAAGAGCAGGGCAAGGGAGCCCGAGAGAGAGCAAAAGGAAAGGATGTAAACTTAAAAAGAAATAGGCTGACCAGAGGACAGAGGAGGAGGAGGAGGAGGACTTAAAAGGTTATGGGCTGAAAAGGCCCCAGTCCCTAGACGGCCAGAAGGGCAGGAAGAGAAAGAAAGAGAAAGAATTAAGGGGATAGGAAGGGGTGGGGGCAAAGACCCATCCAGGATATAGAGCTGGCCTAGGGCAGATCTTCCAGAAGGTAAGAATCCAACAGGGAAGACTCTGAGGGAACTCGGGAGAATCCTGCTAAGATGGGTAAGGCCCCCCACTCAAACCTTTAACCCCTTGGAAAATTTCTGCCCCCCCACTACCGTTGATCAGGAGAACCCACAGGGTTCTTTGGGGGGGGGGGGATTCCACTATTAAAGTGTCCCTCCCAAAGGGACGGAGATAACAAGGAGGGCGTTGGGAGTTTCAGTCAGCCCCAGAACCCCCCCCCCAATTCTAAGGGACTCAAAGGTCTGCACACCCCCAAGGGATTAGCCGGCTGCTGAGATCAGGCCCAGGATAAGGGGGAAGGGCCCACAAGAAGTCCCTGTGTTGGCCCAGACAGAGGTCCTACTAACCCTCCTCTGAGACCCTCTCAGAAGTCTCCTAGAAGGCCACCAGGAGAAGGAAGGGGAAAACCTCAGCAGAGTCCCATGAAGGACAGCGAGCAGGGAGGGGGCATGGCTCAGGGACTGAGGCCTTGTGAGGGGCAGTGGGTGGGATTCAGTGATGAATGGTGAAGATGCACAGGAAGATCAAGAATTAGAGTAGGTGCATAATTTTCATATCTTCCTTATGTCAATCTTCACCATTCATTACTGGTGGGTGAGTACCAAGCCCCCCCCCCCCCACCAAAGGAGGCCCAGTAAATCCCTTAGAGAATATCATCCCTCAGCCCCCCCATGAGGAAATAATGGGGGGGGGGTGAAGAGACCCTCCACTGGCCAGTTAGGCCTCGGACTGATCAGGGTGAGGCAGGGTCCCCCATCCCCTTGGGGAAAGGAAGGCACCCCTGCAATTCCCATCTTGCCCTGCGGAAAAAGAGACAGGTCCCCGAGGAGGAGGAGGCCAGTAACCTATGCTGGGCAAAAGGTGGCAACCTTGAAAGGCGTAGCCATGCCATCCGCCTAATGCAGGTCTCTGTCCCTGCAAGTCGTGAAGCAATTTCACTGGCGTCGTAAGATGCCCTTGACTGGTGCCTTGCCAGCTCCAGACCTATAGCAGAGAGGGCTATGGCTTGCCGGTTAGCCTCTGAATTGAGCAGTGATGCCAGCGCCTGGCCCAGCATCGCCCACAGATGCCTGCTATAGGCAGTGTGGTGCGCCTGATGAAAAACAATGGATAGTACCATCCGCACAGAGAAGAAAACTCTCCGCCCCCAGCGATCGAACTCCGCAGAGTCAGGATCCGGGGTTGTCATGGACCGGACATCTATGCCGTAGGGTGTCCAGATGCGCCAATCCTGAAATGGGATGAGGTAGAGCCTGGACCCATGGGTACAATACTGCCTCTGGTAGTCCATGGGAGCTGGAACTGTGGCATATGGAAGCTGCCAAGTGCTGTATGACACCTCCTGGAAGGAACTGGCCAGGAAGGGACCACTAAATGGTGTGCCCCAACTCCTCCTAGAAGGCTTGCGTCGAACGCTTGGTATTTTGCTGCCAAAATATGTAATATGCAAGTCCCTGACCAGCCTTGCTAGGAAGTGCTGATACTGGGTTTGATCAGCGCTGAGGATACGTGGATGGAGAACTCCTCTTCCTCAGTGAAGGAAGATGAGAAGCTGAGGAACTTGTGAAGTCAGACTCCAGCTGAAGAGGGAAAGCGGTGAAGACCTGTTCATCCACAGCCCTAACGTATGGGAAATCCAGGCCGGGATCTGAACTGTTCCCAGGTCAAAGGTCCCAAAAAGCCAACATGGCCTGGGAGAGGGGGGAGCCAGACGCAAAGGCACAGGCGAACCAGTCACTGTATGTGACGTGCCCTTGCCAGGGCTGGAAGACCCAACAGGCAATCCTGGCATAACAGGGAATCCGCAGGTCTGCAAAGTCACCATCCTGTTAAGAAAAGAAAAGCCATCAGGACTGAGCCCTGTAGGGGAAGCTTCTCTATGAGGGGACCAGGGCCACAAGGATCCAGAAGGGCGGTCCCCAGACACACCCAATGAGGACTCCCTCGAAGGGGATGAAGGAGATCAGCACTGAGACTCCTCCCCAAGCCATGGAGGGGTGCCGCTGTCCTTCACCCCATCCACTCAGAGGAAGCCCTCTTCCTTGCACCCTGTGCCAAAGAACCCCCCCAATTCCGGTGACTCCCCAAGGAGAGTTGCAGAGGAGGGAGGTTCGGTCTTGACCTTGATAGAGGGGATGGCACCAGGGACGGCAGCCAACCCCTCCCTCAAAGCCCGAACCACGACCCCCATAGCAGCAAGACCGCCAGCCCGCACCTGTCCCATCAAGCTGCGATCGGCCGGAGAGTCAGCGCAGGCCGCAGTCGCTGAAGCTACAGAAGGGGGCACCTGGGGAGGAGCAGGAGTACTAGGCCGTGAAGAACCCTCCAACTCAGAGGAGTAAGGCTGCCAGTCCGGATCAGCCTCCGAATCATCCGGCTCTGAAGAGGAGACGATCCAGAAGAGATCCAGACCAGCAGCTCTGGGGACTTCTCCTGCTGCGCGCCATGGGCTGGCCCTGGCACCCCTCAAGGCACCACCCCAATCACCAGAGCCGCTGCACGGCCCGAGATCCCGAGGCAGCACCGACAGGTGGCGCTGAGGAACGCCCTGCACCAGGACCCGCAGACGTGGGCCCAGACAACAGGGGAGCACTCACCTCTGAAGAGGTGACTGCCAGAGCAGTGCTCCTGGCCCAGCCTCGAGTGGAGCCAGACCGGACCTCCGGCACCGTGGTAGAGACTTCCTCTATGGCAAGGCAAGAAGAAGAGGTGGCCCCCTCTTCACCAGACCGTGTAGGCTCAGGAAGGGACCTGGAGGAAGGGCCGAGAGTCCTGCACTTGGACAGATAAGAATGATGATGCTCCCTGAAAGTCCATGGAGCCCTGCCGACTTTTAACACACACTGTTCCAGAACGTGGTGGTCCACAGAGAAACAGGCATCGCAGGTGTCCATGTCGTGCTGGGGTCCAATGCAGGTGAGGCAAACATCATGCTGGTCAGTAATGGAGATCTGTTGGCTGCAGAGACACTAACACATAGGGGGTTGTCCCACTTTCTTCAGACGTTTCTTGTCCCGAGGACCAGGCAAGATGAGACAGTAACTAAACACAAAAAACAGAAATAGACTCAACACCGCTTAATAAAAAGGAAAGATCTTATCGGCTGGTAGATAAACGGCGCCAAGTGTGGTACAGAACCGAGGCGGAGTCGATTGGTGACGGTGTCAAAGAAGTTCAGCATCGATAACAGCCCCAAGGAGCAACGACTCTGAGGAACAAGGCTTCAACCGACTTAGGCCACAATGTCGCAGAGGAAATTCTGAGCTGCTGGTGAGGTGCTGTCTCAACGGTGGGAGAAGCAGAACTGAGGTGGAGGAGCCAACGGCAGTTACTGGCCAACCCACAAGTGCCATGCAATGCGTTGGCCTCTGGTAGCGCTGGCTCCTCCCTCCTACAAAAAAAGCTCCCGCTGGGTACTTGTCTCCAGCCAACCGCCCACCAGTGATGAATGGTGAAGACTGACACAGGGAAGAGTTTGCATTTCCCTGCACTGAAACCTAGCTTCCAGACCATGGATCACCTCTCTAGCCTAACCAGGTCCTCCTTTATTCTTTCAACAACCCCGAGGTCTCCACTCTATTACCTATCTTGCTATTATCGGTGAAGAAGCATATCCTCCCCTCTAAACCTACCTAATGTCCCCAGTGAAAATGTTGTAAAGAACTGGGCCCAGTACAGACCCCTGAGGTAACCCACACGTGACACTCCCTCCTCAGAGAGCACCCTGTTAACCATCACCCTTTGACTTCACCTAAGAGCCAGTTTCTTTGTTTTTTAATTACTCTATCTCTCCTCACTACCTGCTAGCTCCGACCCTTTGGGACATCCAACGAGTCATCCTCTTACCACACACCCACCAGGACTCACCTCTCGCTCCTCCATGGAACTTCGGTTCCCCCCTCGAGCGGGGACGAGGTGGGGTCCAACACCCCATAATCTAATTTCATCAGGCCAAGATGGTGGTCCTGGTGAGCGGGGCACATCGGAGGCATGCTCTGGGAAGTCCATCTTCCCGGAGCCAGCAGGTGTCTTTCCTCCTTTTCCCCCTCCCCTATAGTGCTCAACCCCCTGACATCAAGGCGGCAGGCGCCGACATCCGCGCTGTAAAGTGGCCGCCTGATCCCCTGCAATTGGGGCTTGTAGTACCCCGAGCCTCTGCTCGGGCTAAGGCCACAACCTTCCCCGGAGAAGGCGAGCTGTTGTCGAATGCTCAAGCCCATCTCCCCCCTGGCCAACCCACCAGCGACCAGAGTCCGTTCCCGAATCCGGGTTGCTGGCATGGAGCGAGGTGTGGTGTCCAGCGCCTCAACCCTCAGCACCACCAGGCCGAACAGCCACTTTCCTCACCTACTTTATTATGGCCGGATCCACTCCCAGGCCCTCCATTTTGTTTAATAATCTTTTTTGGGGTACAGTGACGGAAGTCCTTCTGAAATCCAGACAGGCCACATCCACTGCCCCCGTCACCTAGTCGAAAAACCCTATTAAGTTCATCTGACAGGATTTCCCCCAAACAAACCTGTGCTGTCTGTGATCAACCAGCCCCTTCCCTTCTAGGTAGTCCACTAGACTTTTCTTCAGGAGTGACTCCATGACTTTCCTCATCAGTGACGTCAGGCTCACAGGCCTGTAATTTCCCACCTCCTCCCTGTCCCCCCCCCTCCACAATGAAGCGGTACCACAGTTGCTCTCTTCCAGTCCTCCAGGACCACTCCAGTTTCCAGTGACAGGGTGACCGCTCTGCCAGTGGTTCCACTTTTTCTATCCTTAGCTCTTTCAAGATCCTGGGATGCATCCCATCCAGACCCATGGCCTTATTAACCCAAAGACCACCTAATTCCCTAACGACCCTATCTGCCGTGAAGATCCACTCCCAGGTCCTCCAACCCTATCCCCCTTCTGTCTGTCTTAGGCCCCCTGTCCTCATCTTTTTTGGTGAACACTTAACAAAAATACCTGTTCAGTACATTCGCCTTAAGGCCATCATCCTCTACCCTAGCTCCCCCCTCCTCTCAATCTGGTTATACCCACCTTGTTTTTCCTCCATTCCCCGATGTATCTAAAGAACACCTTGTTCCTTTCTCTGATCTTATTTGTAATTTTTAACTCCATCTGCGCTTTAGCCCTTCTAACAGTTTTCCCCACTTCCCTTTGCAATTTCTGATATCATTCCCTGTCACTCCCACTATGCGTTTTCTTGTAGACCAAGAACACCTTCTTTTTGGCCCTCATTCCTACCACTGCCTCCCTCGAGAACCATATAGGTCTCCTCCTTTTTCTACTTTTACTAACCTTCTCAATTCCCATTTCGGTTGCCCTTTCAATAGCTTCCCTGAACCATTTCCATTTCTCTTCCACCACCTTGCATCCACTTAGTTTTGTCAGAGCTTCCCTCAGGTATGTCCTCATCCTTACGAAGTTAGCTCCTCTAAAATGCAGGACCCTAGTTTGTGTGTGGCCCTTTATCGTATCTATTTTCACTCCTTGGTCGCCAGAGCTGCTCCCTATCGGGGGCATCCAGCCGCCGACCACCTCTGCCGTGGACACCCAGACTCCTGCAGCCCCCCCTGCAGAGGGGCTGCAGGGAGCCCCCTACTCCCTGTGAAACACAGATCCAGGAGGGTGCCGCAGCAAAACTGCAGACGCCATTAAGCTGCTCGCCTCAGGTGCCATTTTTCCCTGGTTTTCTGTGCATGCTCAGACAGTGCCTCCAGTCTCCACTGGGGGCCGCTGCTGAGCGATGCATTCCCTGATCCCACCCCCAGAGAAGAGAGCAGTCCTCCGGACGCTCAATCTTCTCCGACCCCTGCCGACCCCCGGTGCCCAGAGTCCGTTCCTGAACCCGGGTCACCGGTGTGGGTCGAGGTAAGACACCAGCACCAGTCCTGTACATCACCGCGCCGACCTGCTCCAATCTGGTTTTGACATCAAAACAGTGCCTTGTGGTCACTGGTCCCCAGGAGTTTGGACACTTCCACCCCTTCAAAACTGTTCTCATTTGTAAAAACAAGGTCCAGTATTGCCCCCCAGTTGGCTGATCCACTAGTTGCCACAGACAGGCCCCCTGCATTGCTTCCAAGCCGTCCATGTCTCATGGGGTTGCCGCTGCTGGGAGTTCCCAGTGTACATCCAGAAGACTAAAGTCTCCTGGCAGCAGCAACTCTCCCTTGTCATCGTCAAGATATCCTGAAGCAAGACTTTGTCCAACTCCTCGCTCTGCATAAGGGGTCTGTATGCTACCCCCACCCACAGTATCAACCCTTTCCCTCTTTCCAGATTTACCCATAGTACCTCATTTCCCACTTCCCACCCTGCAATTCTGTGACCCTAATATTTTCTTTTATATAGAGGGCAACTCCCCCCCCCCTTTTTTTCCTACTCTATCTCACCTGAGCACAGTGAATCCTGGAAAAGTCAGGGCCCAGTCTTAGTGCTCTGTGCACCAGGTTTTTTTTTTTTTTTTTGTGGGCTACTGACAGAGAGCTCTGGTCCCTCCCTTGAAGGGACTCATCCTCCAACCCGATAGTTGGGTCATCATAGACCCTGTCGGCTCCCAATTTTGCTGTTTTAGCCCCAGGCCCATGACCATGCAATGAGCGGAGCAGCTGGCTCCGCCTCCGCGGAGGCAGCCTAAAGCCCTGGGCGTGGGTCCTCCCGTTGTTGGTGGCGCACCTGTGCTGACACCCAGCCACCGCTGTGTGTCAGTCTACAGCATGCAGTTTGATCCCAAGGGAAGGAGGGCTGCCTATGAACAATCAATCCTTCCCTCGCCCCTGCTGGCCGCCAAGCAAACCGGGTCCATTCCCAAACTTGGGTGCATCATGGCGCAAGGTGTGGTGTCCAACGCTTCAACTGTCAGCACCACCGGGCCGGCCCATGTACCAGGTTTCTGTGATTGCCACATCAAAATTCTCTGATGCTATAGCCACCTCCAAGTCAGGGGTTTTATTCCCCAGTCTCTGCATGTTCACGCACATTGCTCTCCACTTACTCATCCCCCCAACCATCTGCCTCTCTGCTCTTATTCTTATTTCAATCTGTTGGGGAGTGCCCGCTAGGACCATTGCTTTCCTAACCCCCTCTCCTGTCCTAGCTACATGTTCCCCCTCTAATGGTTTAGATGCAGCACCTCTTCCATATACCCAGTCAACTTATCCCTGAGTATCATGGTACCCTCTGCATGCAGGTGTAGTCTGTTTTGGGCATACATAACCTCATATGGGAAGCAGGAAAGGTCTGTAGTAGGTACAGAATTAAGACAGGAGGCCCTGAAAGATAGCTAGTCCAAAGTCTGCCCTGCGCCTAGAAGCAATGCCCAGACTGTAATGCTTAGTCAAGGTGTGGACAGAGCTACAAATGGCTGCTGCACAAATGTCTGCGGCAAAAACATTTCTGAAACAAGCAGTAGATGAAGCCATGCCTCAGGCTGAGTGCCCTTTAACTTCCACTGGGAGTGGCTTGTTATACTTCTAACAAATGCAGTTTGCCAACCATCTGGACAAACACTGTTTGGAAACTGTAGCGTCCTCTCTCTTGGGCGCAAAGGAAACAAAGCTGATCCATTTGCAGACTCATTTAGTCCGGTTCATGTAGTAATGTAAAGTTCTGTGCACATCAAGAGTGTACAGAATGGCCTCCTCTTGGTTAGAGTCCTTGCTGCTCAGGATAGTACACTGGTACCTACCTTTGGTAGTAACTTAGGATTTGTACACAGAGCCACCTGGTCACTATGGAAAATAAAATAAGGCTCCTTACACATGAGGCCCTGAAGCTCGAAAATCATTCGAGCAGAAGTAATGGCAACTAAAATTAGCGCTTTCCAAGAAAGATAGCGCAGGTCGCAGCTCGAGGCCAATTCAAAGAGAGGCAATGTGAGCTTTTCGAGAATAAAATTCAGATCCCACAGAGGAACAGGGTTCCTGACCAGGGGTTTCTGTCCTGGATCCACAACTACCTTGACAACAGGTTACAATCTGTCTCCTTCAGCAAGGTTCTCTCATATCCTGCCCCTATCTCCTATGGCGTTCCTCAAGGCTCCAGTCTTGGACCCTTGCTCTTCTCAATATTTATTAATGTTATTCCCACCACCACCCCCACTGTCACTCCATTATGTATGCAGATGACTTGCTACTCTATGCTGCCTCTAGCTCCATCGATTACCTCAATACTCATCTGTCATCGGTGTTTATACAACTCCAGTCCTGGCTCTCCTCCAACTCCCTACTACTTAATTTACCCAAGATCCAGGCCATGCTCTTTGGGTCCTCTAGGAAAGTCCATGCTGTGTCCCCCAAGCTTAGTGTGTTTGTCATGATGGGTCAGTAGTCACTACCACTGACTCCTTTAAATACCTGGGGGTGACGCTTGATCCTGTACTTGACTTCTCCTCTCACAGTAACGAGGTATGCAAATATGTTAACTACAAGATTGCTGTCACCTATCGTGTGCGTCACTCCTTAACCCCTGCTGCTAGGATCTCTGTAGCCAGGGCGGTCCTGCTTCCAAGGCTACTATATGCTCTCCCTCTCCTCTCACAGGCCAAAATGGGTGTACTTCAAAAGTGGGATACCACTTACAACAACAGTTGCAGATCTCTATCGGCCCCTCGCCTTACACACCACTGTTTGCTCTACTCTGCCTTACACTGGCTGTAACTCAGTTCCTGTCGCTTCTACTCTCTGGGTTGTTTTATTGACTCCTTGACTAGATATCCCTGTCCTGACTCTCTAGGGCTATGCTTTCCCCGCGCATCACTCCCGCCTCCAAGGTCCTCTGACGCTCAGCTACTTTCTGTCCCGTACTGCTCAACTAAAATGGAGGAGCAAGCTTTCTCTCATTTCATTCCCAAATACTGGAATTCCCTTTCCTCCCCACTTAAAGTGCTCCTTATCTCGCTCCTCCTTTAAAAATGCACTTTTTTCTCACCTCTATGCACTTGATACTTGTGACTGTAACTAACCTTGCTTGTTCTTCTGCTCTTGCTCTTCCTTGCCTCGGCTACTGCCTCACAATACTCCATGCGTATCACTGGGCTTGCCCACATTTGACTTTCTCATCCCTGCATGGAAGGTTATTTGCTTGTATGTATAATTTTCAACTATCCCTGTATGGATACCTGTTGGAAGCTGTCATGTTTTGATTGTATGCTACCTGTGACTGTTTCAAAGATCGTATTTTGTACTCTCCCGGGTCGTGTCTGAAGATAGGCAGTTATTGCCCAATGTACTTATCTGGTCATCAAAAGTTAATAAATAAATAAGCAGGAGCTGCAAAGGGCTTGACCGGCCGGCCCGCCGGTGCAGCGGTTGGATTTCCACTTGCGACGCCAGTGACCCAGGTTCGGGAACGAGCACGGGTCACTGGAGGACCAGCTGGGGGGAGAAGGATTGAGTGTCCCATGGACAGCTCTCCTTCTCCGGGGGGAGGGTAGGGAACTGGTCCGGCGCCTGCTGGCTCCTAGCGGAGGCTGGGAGTATCACAGGACGCATGGCCTAAATGCTAACTGGGGGAGGAGCGGACGTCAACATATGCCGTGACGTCACTACGCTGCCCCCAAGAGAAAAAGGGAACATTGCTCGCTGGCTGCTGGATGATGGCTCTCTGTTCCCCGAGTGCCTCCAGCGCCTTTCCAGGGCCTCCTGCTCCTCAGCAGCATCCCTGTGCCCTAGTAGTGAGTGTGCTGGGGTCATCCTCTCTCCCCCGGTGCCTTCCCCTCGGAGAAGGGACCCATGTGAAGGGATACGCAGGGATATCCCGGGACAGCTGCCACATAAGGACCAGAGGAGGGGCTGGGTAAGGACAGTGGGGCTGTAGGGAGCCTGTGGAGCCCAAAGGAGTGGGGACGGGGTTAAAAAAAGGAGCTTGACCTGTTCTTCCAATAGAAAGAAAGATTTTAAGTCACAAGACTGAGTCGGGATATACCACCGGGGTGGTGGGAGAAGCTTAGCTTAAAGATGTCCGACCAATCAGACTGTTCCAGTGGAACTGCCAGAGACTGGATAGTAAACCATATACACACCATTATAAATTAGACATGAGGTTGCTGAAACACAAGGAAATGTCCTTAAGCAGCATATTCAACCCTAAATTAGGGGCATTACAATACCCCTATGAGACAGTGAGAGGGAGAGGGAAAGTGGGAGAAAGAAAGAGAGAAATTAAGAGTTGAGCATGGACAAATCTAAATGCCAAAGAAGGGGTTTTGTTAGATTAGCCCCCACCAATTAGTGAACCCAAGGGTTTCAGACGGAACTTACCAGCGCAATGTTGAACTGCCTTACCGGAGAATCTGTAGAAGATAGTATCCCGTCCTCAGGCTCCTTCCACATGTAAAGCCTTGGGGGTTTGGGGGGACAATCTTCACTGAATGTCAGTCGAATGATGGGAAGATTACTATTACAAGAAATAAAAGGTTTAGATCATTTACTAGAAATTCAATTAAAATCTAACAAAATACACCTTCCTGTGAAGTAAAAATTTACATTTGGATGCCCTCAAGCCCCCACAGTCTGAATTTGCCCCATTAATAAAAAAGGGGAGTAATGGCCCAGGTTGTGCTGCCCTACAGGCAACCACTGTTCAGAAGTGGACGTCACTTGCTGAATCAGGAGCAGGCCAGGCTGCAAACAGCTGCTGAAATGCAGTGTGGCAGTGGGTTCCAGCACTAGCGAGACCTGTGGGTGGGCCAGGAAGCATAATCCTCACATAGGGGTTCACTGATGTGTGAGGCCATCAAGACATTGCTCATGCCTGGGAATAAGGGAGTATTTAAGAAGAGAAAAAGAAAAAGAGGGGGAAAAAAAAAACCTCCCTGCAAGCTATATGATGGCTCAACGAGCCTAAACAGGGTATATCCCTAGTTAGACAGCAGGGATGGGGTTGGGGGTACATAGACTGGAAGAATGTAAAATGAGCGGTTTTTTTTATGTTTTTCACAAAATGAATATGTCATCACATTAAAGCCACAACCACAAACCTAAGAATACTCTCTGGTTCCAAGGGAACCAGAGCATACCACTACAATTCACAAGTTACATAGATAGATACTTTATTTATATAGCGCGCCTTCCCTGAGACTTGGTGCGCTTAAAAAAATCATAAAACAATAGGTACATAATATCAAATAAGCAAGCTTAGTAGCCTCTCCAATCAACGCAAATATCAAGAACTAAATAGAAAAAAACTGTAAGCATTTTTATAAAATAATTAGAGGACTTAGACGATGGGCTCCCACGGAACTGTCCTCTTCAGCATAGAAAAAAAATTCGACAACAGAACACTAGAGGGAGCATCAGCACTCAGCAACATTTGAATGGCATTCTCATTCCACATCACCATTCTACTCTGATGCAACATCTCAACATTGAGATGAAGTGTTTGTATGGCACCACTACTGAACTTGTTGTTAGAAAAGTAATTACCAAATGAAGTTATTTAAAAGGGTTGGCCAGGAAGGAACACATTCAATTAATGAAGTTATTTAAAACATACTTCTCAACAATTTCTCACTGAAATGAGGGACATGGATGCTCAAAATGAGGGACAAGGAGGACACTGACCCTCATAATGAGAGCTACATCTTCAAAAACATGGAATACAAGTTCAGAACACAGTGGAAACCATTGTGTTTAAGTGAATAAAGTTATTTTGATTTAACATCTTAGAATATTATGAATTGTTGTTTTACTGCATGAATTTACAAACATACTATGGTGGACAGCACATTTTCCATGAACCACACAGCACTTTTGAGGGGGAAAATGTGGGGCATTCCTCATTATCAGGGACATTTGAGAGGTAAGATTTAAAAGGGTTGGTCAGGAAGGCACACTGAGCTATACAGCAAGTTGCCAGGTGTGTTCTGGGAAAGGGGAACATGAAATAATACAAATACACAAGATAATACAGCCAATGTAACAGTGAAACCAAATGGCATGCAGAACAAAAGTCAAAACATTTGGTACAGAATTAAAATAGAGGTAAATCACCTGTAGCCTACTATTATTCAGTTCACATCCACACTTGTTCACTCCTCAACTGAGCATGTTCAGTGACCGGAAACTTCAAGCTCAGCTCCTCCCCCAATTGAAAGTGTCATTCTCAACTCCATCTTATTAGCCTTCAGATCTGCCCACTGGAACAGAAGAAAAATTACTTACCACAGTAATCTTGTTTCTTCCCAGTGATACTCAGGTATTCATAACTTTCTGCAGTAAGCCTTCTAGGTAGGACTGCCTGGAGAATAGAACACATGCAAATGATGGAACTTCTTTGCAAGTGACAACTTTTCAAATGCTACCCTATACTAACTGACAGTGTTCTAAACTCCTCAGATTTCCTAGAAGCCTGGAAAGATAGACCCTTGGAACCCAAATACTGGAAGTATTAATGATTAGTATAATTCAGATAATAAAATTCGAACACCCATAAACTCCTTAATAAAATCATCCAACTGGAGAAAGAAACACAAGAAGGAACCCCAAAATGTCAATCACCTGAAAAAGGGAGAAACACATGTGAATCGTTTGCCAGAATTGTACTCAAATGTGGGATATATACTGTAGATATAACTATATATTTGGTAGCACAGCATGCAGGAGTGCAGAGGCTAAAGGTTCTGGAAGGGAAGGCAGGGTGGGAAGTTATGAATACCTGAGTATCACTGGGAAGAAACAAGATTACTATGGTAAGCAATTTTTTCTTCTAACCCCAGTAATATTCAGGTATTCATAACTTTTCTGCAGACTACAAAGCAGTATCACTGGAAGTGGGCACAGAACTTTATTTTGGAAACAGACTTTGCAGGACTGCTGTGCCAAACCTAGCACCACCCCTGGATTGAATATCCAGGTTGTAGTGCTTTGTAAAGGTGTGTACTGTTTTCCAGGTAGCGTGCTTTACAGATATCAACCAGAGGAACATCTCTGGCAGCTGTTAAGGTAGTAGCTGTCCCTCTTGTGGAGTGGGCCCTCAATCCTGTTGGGGGCTCCCTACCAGCTTTAGTGTAACAGAATTGCATACACTGAACTATCCAACGAGAAATGGGATGTCACAGGGAAGCAGCCAAAAACCTCTCCAGCCATGTTAATGGTTGATGGATCCTCAACCCTTGACCCCAAGGTGATCGCAAACATCTTCAACACGGCTTTTTCAGACCTTAGTGCTGTTCTACCCCATGACTTTTTCGAAAACAGGGCCTACTCCCCAAATACCTCAGCCCCTCAGTCTAACCATCCCCTCTTCTACTTCAGGAAGGTAAGGCTGAATGAAGCTCGCAGCTATATTACTGCAGCTATCTCTAAATCTAGATCTAGTAGCGACACCTTGGACCTTAAGCTTCTTTTGCTCACCCTCGATGAGGTAATTCATCTATTAACAAAAATCCTAAACCTCTCTCTCAGCTGTGGAAAATTCCCGGATCTATGGAAAACAGCCACTGTTACACCCATCCATAAAAGTGGGGACAAGATGATTCACTCAAATTGTCGCCCTATCTCCATACTGCCCCCACTCTCTAAGGCACTTGAGCGCATCGTGGCTGATCAACTTACCGACCACTTGGATAAATACAATATACCTTGTCCACAACAACACGGCTTCGGAAAGGTCACAGCACCACCACAGCCCTTCTTGAGTTCACTGGAGCTTTGCACAATCCCTTGACAGCGGCCTTCTCACAGGGGCCATTTTAATCGACCTCTCAAGGCCTTGATACAGTACACCATGGATTATTAATACACCAACTACTGAATGCGGGCTATCACCTGACTCTTCTCTCTGGTTTAAAAGCTACTTAGAAAACTGGTCACAGAGAGTTAAAATTATGGACGCTCTTCTAACACCCTGCCTGTTCGCCGGGTGTCCCACAGGGATCTATACTGGGACCCTCCTTTAGCCTTTTCTAAACTCCTCCTTACCACTGCTCTGAGCAGATCATACTATATGCCGATGATGCTGTTGTATTCTCCACTCACAAAGATCCTGCAACTCTTCAACACAACCTTCAACTTGGTTTCAGTTCTGTAGAGACATGGTTTCTTAATCATAAACTGGTCCTCAATGACAAGAAAACCAAATCTATGCTCTTCTGCAGCTCTCATAACCCACACAAGCTACACCACCTGGCTATCTCCACCACCCAGGGGAACACTCTAGATCAGGTGGGGTCCTTCAAATACTTAGGGATACAGCTTGACCCTAATCTCTCCTATGGACTTCATGTAGATAATGTAGCTAGAGCTGCTAATACACGGCTTGGTCTCCTCTACAAACACAGACCACACCTCACGCCAGAAGCTTTGAAGGTTGCAGTCCTGAGCTCTGTGATCTCTGTAATAGACTATGGTCTCATCATTTATGGCTCGCCACAACCACAACCCTTAGATGCCTCTCAACTACCTTAAATAAAGCATGTCGGCTCATCACTGGTGCTCACCGTCTCCACACACATGTGACCTGTACACTCAGACCGGCTGGCTCCAACTATCAAACCGCATAAAGTTTCTCACCTGCTCCATGGTGAAAAAAATCTACCTTGGCCTTGCACCTTCTGGGGTCTCAACTCTGTTACAACACTGAATTAACAAATGGCGCCTTAGGAGATCCACGCTACAGCTACTGAAAGTCCCCCACTGTCACACTTCAAAGGGACAACGCTCTTTTGCTTATCGAGCGCCACTCTGGTTCAATAGTCTCAGCCCAACCATCTCCTCTGCCCCAACTATTGGTATGTTTAAAATTAGGCTCCGGGACTATCTCACTACCAACAGCTCCTGTGACTGCCCAACTTAACCTTGTTTCTCCACTTCCTTTTCTGCTCTAGTTGTCCCCTCCCTCCCCTCCTCACTGGATTCTACCCTCAGATCTTGGTATGCCCAATGCTGCACGTTTCACCCTCTTGCCACCCTTCCTACATTCCTTCTTCCCCCCCCACCCTCTTCCCTCTCCCTATGACTCTGGCACTTCTTATCTGTTGTCTATTTTCTCTGACAAATGCCGCTGGCTGCCTTGTTACAATGCTACCCTTGAACTGTATTAATCTATAATCTGTTTGCAATGTCCACATTGTTGTAATGCCTGTCTTGATGTTCCCCATAATTTGTATTTCTTTGACGTGGAACCTTTGTAAAAGAGCCATGGCTCAAAGGTATTTGTAATCCTAGACTTGATAAATAAAAATGGACATTTTTGACATTGGGTTACCCTTTCCCACATCCCAATAAGTCAGGAACAGCTGTTTTCTGTCCTGCCTATGGTCCTTAGTGGCTGTCATGTACTAGCTGAGAACTCTTTAGACATCCAGACTGTGAAGTCTTCTTTCACCAGAAGTGGAGTGCTCGGTGAAAAAGACAGGTCGGGAAGTGAATTAGTTAAGGTGGAAATCAGAAACCACCTTGGGGAGGAATTTTCTGTTTGTCCTCAGGACTACCTTATCTCCATGAAATGAAATGTAGTCCTGTTCAATGCAGAGAGCCTAAAGTTCACAGATTCTTCTTGCAGAGGTCACTGCCACTAGGAAAACTGCTTTACATGTGACATATTTTAGGTGAGCGGAAGACATGGGCTCAAAAGGAAGTCCCATGAGCTTAGCTATGCACACATTGAGATCCCATGCTGGCACTGGTTCCCTGTGAGGGGGATGCAAATGGGCCAGACCCTTAAAGAACCTCCTAAAGATAGGTTCTAAAGCCATTGTTGCCTTCGCTCCAGCAGAAATGTAAGCAGATACTGTGGCCAGGTGACCCTTCAAGGTGCTGGGATGCAGTCCCAGGGAATGTAAATGAGAGAGGTAGTCAAGAACAGCTGATACCCCAGCCTGTACTGATACAAATTCTCTAGCTGAACACCAGATTGAAAACCTTTTCCATTTTGAAGAATAGATTTTCTTAGTAGAGGGTTTCCTGTACCCACTCAGAATGTCTAACACTGCTTCAGAGAGGTGTAAATTAGCATATTCTAAGTCAAGCGCCAAGCTTTGAGACCGAGACACCTGAGGTTTAGGTACAGCAGGATTCCCTGGTTGGAGGTTAACAGGTTGTGCCTCCGAGGGAGGTGTATTGGTTTGGCTACAGACATGGAGAGTAGAAGAGAGTATCATGGCTGCCTGGGCCAACGTGGAACTATCAAGATTAGAGATGCCGAATGGGATCTGAGCTTGAGCAGTACTCTGAATACCAGGGGAAAGGCATACAGGTGCTTCCCTGACCAATCCAGAGACAGAGCATCCATAGGCAGTGTACCCTGATCTGGTGGCCTACAGCAATACTGTGGCAGGTGGTGGTTCTGGTGAGATGCGAACAATTCTATCTCCGGAGTGCCCCACCTCCTGAAGATCACTTGCACCACTTGCCTGTTCAGAGTCCATTCATGATGGGCCTGGTTGATTCGACTCAAGGCATCTGCTAAGGTATTGTCTTTTCCAGGCAGATGGATTGCCTGCAGGAATACTCCCAAAGAATAATACAGAGCCCAGATTTTCATGACTTCTGTGCCGACAGAACCTGGCCTGGTGTCTCCCTGCTTGTTTAATAGTACATTGTGGTGGTGGTGTTGTCTGTTCTGACTTGCACCACCTTGCCTTGCACAAATGCTGTAAAAGCTTTTAGTGCCAGAAACACAGCTCTGAGTTACAGCAAGTTTATGTGTTGGAAGGACTCTGCAGCTGACCAAATTTCCTGGGTTGTGTGATCCCCTAAATGGGCACCCCAACCCAGGAGAGATGCATCTGTTGTGAGAACAACTGACGGAGACTCTCTCTGAAAATGAACCCCCTCTCTTAGGTTGGGTTCCTCCTTCCACCACTAGAGTGCTTGTAACAAAGTTCTTGTTACTGGAATGGGCTTTGAAAGAGGGTCTTTTCTTTGACTCCAGTGAGCCCTGAGGTGGAACTGAATGTCTCTCATTTGGACAAAATCTCAAAAGCTGAAGCACTCGCTAACCCCATAATAAAGTCGAACCCAGAGCTACTATTTTAAATATTTATTGCAACAACCAGTCCACCTGACGCGTTTCGGACACAAGTCTCTAATTTGGAACCTGGAGCCCAAGAATATGCCTGTGGCTACAGCCATACGGCCCAGTAGCTGTAGAAACTGCCTTGCAGTTTTGTGTTTGTACAAGCTGGATGAATCTGCAATCAGATGGAGACTGACTCTGTCCACAGGCAGGTAGGCACTCCCCTGCAGGGTACTGATCTCTGCCCCTATGAATTGCAGGACTTGTACAGGAATGAGGACTTATTTTTTGTGATTGATCAGGTACCCCAAAGACTCCAGGAGCCCCTGGGTGGTCTGTAGATAATAGTTTGACTTGGTCTGGTGATTTCCCTACCACCAGCCAGTCATGTAAGTACAGGAACACTGTGACACTCTGCCCTCGATGGTGTGCCACAACTGCTGACAGGCACTTTTGAACACCCTTAGGGCCGAAGAAAGTCCAAAAGGCAGGGTTGAAGACTAGTAATGGCCTGAAGGGAGTCTGAACCTGAGATATTTTCTGTAAGACTCCTTTATGGGGATATGGAAATAGGCGTCTTAAGTCCAGTGATGCCAACCAGTCCCCTTTTTGGAGTGTTGGCAGAATCAATGCCAAAGTTACCATTTTGAATCTTGTTTTTTCCAGATGCTTATTCAGAGCTCTGAGATCCAATATAGGCCATCACTCCCCACTTTTCTTTGTGATGAGAAAGTACCTGGAGTAAAAACCCCTTCCTCTGAAGTGGGTTGGGACAGGTTCTACTGCCCTTAGTAGCTGCAGGTTTCAAACCTCTGCCTCCAGCAGTTACTTTTCTGCTAAGGAGGTTGAACTGAAAACCCTGTTTTTTTGAGGACGGAAGGATTTGAAGTTCAGAGACAGACCCTGACTCACTACCTCCAGGACCCACTTATCTCTGGTGATGTTTAGCCAAGCCTGGAGGAAGTGAGACAGTCTGCCTCTGACTGGGAGGGAGAAAGCGGCCTGTGCAGGCATGTCAGGGTGTTTGTTTTGTTTGGGGCTGAGGCTGGGTCTATGACCCTTGCCTAGAGCCCTTTCTACCCCTGCCCCTGAAGTACCCTTGTTGTGGGTACTGCTGGTACTGGAGTATGGCCACTGGCTGGAAAAAGGGCCTGGTGTAGAAGGACCTGCCCCGCCTTCCATAAGGCTTGGTGAATGGTGAACCCTTCTCTTTATTAGAGTTGCTTCTGTATGTGGCCTTGTACTCGTACACTTTTTTCATATAGGCCACTGTTGATTCCCCGAATAGAGCATTTCCTTCTAGAGGGAAAGAAAGAGCCTTTGACTGGATGTCTTGAGTGAGATTTATGGCACGTAGCCAGGCAAATCTCCTCTGGGCTATCGTGTTTGCCATCAATCTGGCTGCAGTGTCATTTGTATCAGCAGCCATTTGGAACTGGCATTTAGCCACCTCTAGCTCAAACCTGACAGTTTCTGCTAGGTCGTCAGACAGGGTGAGGGGGCTTTCTGAGCCATGGCCAAAACTGACTGCTGCAAGGACTTCTGGTACTGGGCAGCGTAGACCCGGAAATGTGCTTGTTGTATGGCTAAAGAAACTGCAAGTACTTCCCTTTTGCTATACTGTCTATTTTCCTAGAGTCCTTGTCTGGTGGGTGTGATGCTAGAGGAACCTTAGCCTCATCACAGGCAGCTGCCTGTATTACCCCTTGATGGTCTGGATGGGAAAAGCTTGTTGTATGGCTAAAGAAGCTGCAAGTACTTCCCCTTTGCTATACTGTCTATTTTCCTAGAGTCCTTGTCTGGTGGGTGTAATGCTAGAGGAACCCTAGCCTCATCACAGGCAGCTGCCTGTACTACCCCTTGATGGTCTGGATGGGAAAAGCAGAATTCTGCCCCTTCCCCCTCCATCTGATTTTTTTGTCCATCCTCTTGTCAAGAGGGGGTGGAATTAGGGGTTTGAAGTAATTTCAGAGCATCTTTTTGGAAAACTTATTTACAGGAAGGAGGAGAGCTCTGGTGGGGGTTAGCCCCATCATTTCTAAATACTTCATCTCCTCTTCATCTTCAATCTCCTCCCTTCTGGTGATGTCCAGTGCATCAGCCATTTTTCTCACGAAGGTAAAATGTGAGGAGTAATCTTCGGATGTTCTGGGAGGAGTGCCAAATTCCTGCTCAGGGGATACCTCAAGTTAAATGGGTTCCCCTTCCCCCTCCTCACATTCACTGTATTCTTCCTCTTCTGTGAAGGAAGATCTGCCTGTGCTACCAGCCTGTCCCACAGGGGTCTGAACAGGTGGCTGCTGATCAGTAGGCACTAGGCCTTGTAATGCCTGAATTACCCTGAAAGCCTGGGCAATTTCTTGAGAAGGCATAGTGGAGGCAGGCACAGAAGTTCCCTTTTTTGTAGGTGGGGATTCTGCGTGTTTTAACTTTTTGGATTTCTTAGAGGGAACCAGGGAGTCAGCTGGTTCAGTATCCCTCTTGGTGCTCCCTTGTCACCCATCTCAGGGGTACAGGCAACACAACAGCAGAAGTCGTTTGACCCACATTAACAAGGGGTATCGGCTGGTCAGAGCCAGAGGGACCCCGGGTGGAGGAAGTTTTTTTATCAGCTGTTCCAGGCATTTTTCAACAGTTTTTTCAGGGAATGATTTGCAAATATCAGATTTCTCCGTAAGATGCTCATATCCAAGGCAGGCCACACACAAACTGTGTTTATCTGCCTTGACAAAGACTTCTCCACATTGTGAACAATTTTTAAAAACGGGTTCACTGATTTTCTTCTTTGGTTTTTCTGACATTTGTCATTGGTACCAATAAAAAAGCAAACTGCTAAGCCAGTTAAGAAATTTAAATAAAACTTAGTGTTTGTGGTCAGTTCTGGAACCGATACGGAACCGATGGAACCGAAGGAACAAAAAGGAACCGAGATTAGTGGTTTAGTAACCAAAAAAAGCGGTTATAAAAAACAAAGTTTTAAAACTAAAATTTATAAAACTAACAGGATTTTTTAATCAGAAAACCCTGACTAAAATAAAAACTAACCAGGTTCACTCCTGGTTATACCGAACTGAGAGGAACCGGCAAAAAATAACTAAATAATGCTAGACTCAGTTAAAAAACAATAAACAATAAGTATAAGGCAGCAAATGAAATAAAAAAAGATACTTATAGTATTTTATAAGTTTCTTCATGTCACAATGAAAAACAGAAGAGCGACTCTCCAAGTGACCAGACTTTTCAGGCGGAGAGTGAAATCTGAGGAGTTCAGAACACTGGCAGTTAGTATAGGGCAGCATTTGAAAAGTTATCACGTGCAAAGAGTTCCACCATTTGCATGTGTTCTGTTCTCTCTGGGCAGTCCTATCTAGAAGGCTTACTGCAGAAAGTTATGAATACCTGAGTATTACTGGGGTTAGAAATCCAAAGCAAGCTTTGAGTGAGGATTTTATGTGGATGTAAACTCAATACTTGTAGCAAAAAAAAGTTTACAAGTGAGTAACCTCTACTTCTAACCACCTAGAGTCTTTCCACACTTGAGCACACTCCTAGCAGTCACCAGGATGAGGGGGCAAAGTGCACACCCACGTCAGGCAAAAACAGATTTGAAGATTGAGGTCCCAATCACGGTATGACGACTGAGCTCATTGATGCTACAGAGGGACAGGAACGTGTGCACACTGGACCACTTAGTAGCCCTATAAATCTCCTTGATCAGGAGATAACTGGCTGCAGCAACAGAGGCAGCAGTATACCTGGGAGAGTGAACCTTCAAACCCTAGCAGCGCCTCCCCTGCCATCCCATAGCAAGAACTGACGCAGGTTTTCAATCTGACAATCATCTTCTCAAGTGCCAGTCTGCCCGAAGCAGCTACAACATATGTAAGGAACAGTTGCTGAACTTTGCCACAAGCCACTGCTATGCGCTCTTTCTACTACAGCAAAGCACCTCCAAGGAATAGCAGACATGCTCTGTCTCCAAAGTGTGACACATGAAAAAGGAGAGGAGACTCAATGGAGAGAAATTAAGGAAGGTATACCCCATGCCACAGCATGCTGTTTGAAGAAAATGAACAAGGGAAAGAGGAGTGTCATCCAGGCACAGCTCAGGAAGCATAGGAAAACCAGAAGCAGTTGTAGAATTCACCAAAAAGTATTTATTTACACTAGCAGCATCATAAAATAAACTTGTTCAGTATAATTATTTACAAAGGCAAAATAAAAGTTTTCTTTCAGTCTCTGTATCCCTTGTTCTTCTAATTTTTCTTGCAGTTGTAGCTTAGCTGTTTTATAAGTCTTTTCAACCCACATCCTTAGCAAACATCCTGTTTTTGTAAGTATCAGGCAGGGCTGCTAGAACATAGTGAGCTTGAGCTGAGAGGCCCCCATTTGTAAAGGGCTTAGAAATTGAACTCGGGTAACCTCTAGTTTCTAACAGCTTTTTTCAGTCATCTCAAATTATAAATATATACAATTCAACAGTAATACTATACATTTTCCAAACACAAGGGATCCCAACATCAGTTACATTTCCTTACAATGATTTGCACATATTTTTATATCAGTAGAACTATATATGCAAGGGAGAAAAACAGACAGCAAGAAAAAAACTGAGAGAGAGTGACAGGCAAAGAACTGCAAGATTGTCAGGGTGATCAAATCCGAAGTCTCACAGGAAAATATGGTTGTGCAACCGGCCAGACAAATAGACAGGAAAGGACAGAGCCCTGCATTTAAACACCTTCTCCATAACAAATGGGACAGGGTCCTATTCCACCCTGTCACATACATCCCCTCTCCTTAAGAGGGAACCTGTTTTATCAAACAGGTTTCCAAAACTTTCTATTAATTCTCTAACATTTGCTGCTAATTTTCAGAAATTAAGCACATGTGCATCATCTGTTTTTTCTATAACAGTACAGCAAACAGTAACATTTCAACTTATGCATTTGTTTTTCAACCTTCAGAACCCTCAATTCCTGATCCATATCTTGACAGAAAATCAGCATTGCTGTTCTCTTTCCCAGATTTGTGAATCACAGTGAATTTAAAAGGCTATAGTGCCAGGTACCACCTTGTGATTCTGGAATTTTTATCTTTCATTTGGTTAAGCCAACAGAGAGGACTGTGACCAGTTACAAGAACAAAGGCAGTTCCTAGTAAATAAAATTTAAGGGACTCCATGGCCCACTTTACTGCTAAACATTCCTTTTCGATAGTGGAGTACCTTTTCTCTCTGTCATGCAATTTCCTACTTATGTACAGAATAGGATGTTCTGTCCCATCTATATTTTGACTCAGTACTGCACCTAGTCCTACCTCTGATGCATCTGTTTGTAACAAAAATGGTTTCTCAAAGTCTGGGCTTCTTAAAACAGGAGCTGAACATAATGCAGCCTTAATGGCTTGAAAAGCTTCATCACACTCTGAGGTCCATTTCACATTATTTGGGTACCGTTTCTTTGTGAGTTCAGTGAGTGGAGTAGCTAACTCAGCAAAGCTGGGAACAAATCTCTGAAAATAAACAGCCAGCCCTAAAAATGACCTGACATGATTCTTTGTTTTAGGGACACGGCTGTTAGCTACAGCTTCTATTTTAGAAACCTTTGGCTTAACTTCTCTATTTCCCAACACATAGCCCAAATATCTGGTTTCCTGCATACCCAATGCACATTTGGCAGGATTAATAGTCAGATCTGCATTTTTGATAGCTTGGATAACTGCTCGTAGGTGTTCCAGGTGGCTTTTCCAGTCTGGACTGTACATCATGACATCATCCAGGTACGCAGCACAATTACCAGTGTGAGGGGATAAAATGACATCCATGTACCACTGGAATGTAACTGGCACACCGTGTAAACCAAATGGCATGGTGGTGAACTGACAGAATCCTACAGGGGTGACAAATGCAGTTTTATCTCTGGATTCTTTAGCTAAAGGTATCTGCCAGTAACCCTTGGTGAGATCGAGGGTACTGATATACTTTTCACTCCCCAGTCTATCCACCAAATCATCTATTCTGGGCATAGGATAACTGTCAAATTCTGACACTTGATTTACTTTCCTAAAATCAAAGCAAATTCTAACATCCCCATCTTTTTTGTTTACAATTACCATGGGAGATAACCAAGCCCTCGTCGATTCCTCTATGATACACAATTCTTTCATTTTTTGTATTTTTTTACCCATGTCAGCTCTTAACCACTCTGGCAATCTGTATGTCTTTTGCCTAATAGGACGAGCATTCCTTATCACTATTACATGCTCAACCCCTTTTGCTCGGCCTGGTACCATGATAAAAGTACTGTTAAATGTCCTTAGCACATTAAGAATATCTGCAGTTTGTTCTGAAGTTAAGGAAACATTCACCTTTACAGCATCAGCATTCACAGTTTGTTTCAGCCTATCATAAGCTACATTAATATCTTCCTTATCAGTTTCTTAAAACTAGCAAGGAAGCTTTTGGCATTTTTTCATCCCATTTCTTGAGGAGGTTAGCATGGTATATCTTAATAGGATTTTTCCTGTCAGGGGTCTCAATCTTGTAGTTAACAGTGCCAAACACAAGGGATCCCAACATCAGTTACATTTCCATACAATGATTTGCACATATTTTTATATCAGCAGATCTAGATATGCAAGGGAGAAAAACAGACAGCAAGAGAAAATAGAGAGACTGGCAGGCAAAGAATTGCAAGATTGTTGGGGTGATCAAATCCGAAGTCTCACAGGAGAATATGGTTGCACAACCGAACAGACAAATAGACAGAAAGGACAGATTCTTGCATTTAAACACTTTCTCCATAACAAATGGGACAGGGTCCTATTCCACCCTGTCACAAGGAAGAAGAGGGTGCTTTGGTTCTCTAAGGAGGTGGCAAAGGCAATGAAGCAGAAGAAAACAGCATTTAGAAAGTACACGGAGACCCAGAAGGATGAAGACAGGGATGTATCTCTGGCAAAGCAAAAGGAGGCAGGAAGGAGGGTGAGGGCAGCTAAAGCAGTACCAAAGGAGAGGACTGCTAAGGAGGTCAAAAAAAGAGAATAAGACCTTCTTCAGGTGTGTGAGGGAAAAGTGGAAGAAAATGGGAGGGATAGTGAGTAGCAGGAGGGCAGATGGAGACTGTAGAGAGCAAGAGGACAATGAAGAGAAAGCAGCAATACTGAATGATTACTTCTGCTCGGTCTTCACAGAAAAGGGTGGGGACAGAATGGATCAGTATGCTGCAGTAAGCAACAGGGAGAGGATGGGTGGACACTTGTCCATTCTTGGTGGAAATGGTTCAGAAGGGATTGGAAGCATAAAAGAACAATAAGGTGATGGGGCCAGATGGGATTCATCCAAGGATCCTAAAGGAACTGACCATAGTACTACCAGCCACTCTGCTAGCACTTTTTAACACCTAACTGGAGATGGTTAAAGTTCCAGAGGACTGGAGGAGGGCTGATGTGGTCTCTCTGCACAAACAAATGGCAGTAAGGAAGTTGCTAGAACTACAGCCCTGTCAGTCTCACATCAGTGGTGGTGGGGAAGTTAATGGAGACACTACTGAAAGAGAGGCTCGTGGAGTACCTGGAGGCAAAAGGGCTGTAAGACCACCAATAGCATGGTTTCACCAGAGGGAGCTCATGTCAAACTAATCTCAGATTTCTGATTGGCTTACCAGGAAGGTGGATCAAGGGAGAGCAGTGGAATTCAGTAAGGCTTTCAACACTGCTGCACAGGAGGCAAGTTAAGAAACTAAGCAGTCTGGGGGTTGGGGAGAAAGTGATAAGTTGAGTATCAAACTGGGGTAAGAGACAGGAGGCAAATGCTGGCTGTAAATGGTAGCCACTCAGGTGATAGGTGAGTGACTCGTGGGGTGCCACCGGGTTTGGTGCTGGGACCAGTCCTCCTCAATGTCTTCATAAGCAACACTGCAGAGGAGCTTGAGGGTAAGGTGTGCCTTTGCGGATGGCAGAAAAATCTGCAACTGGGTTTGGTGAGGGGCCCAGTCCTCTTCAATGTCTTCATAAGCCATGTTGCAGAGGAGCTTGAGGGTAAGGTGTGTCTTTGCGGATGGCACAAAAGTCTGCAACAGGGTTGACACTCAAAGGGTGGACAGAATGCAAAGGGATCTGAGAAAACTAGAGGAATGGTCTGGGGGTGGCAGGGGCAGCTAGGTTTCAATACCAAAAAATGCAAGATTATGCACTTAGGGCTGCAGAGCTCAGGGACTGTGTATAAGATGGGAGGAGTGGAGCTTACAGTCAGCAAGCAAGAAAAAAACCTAGGGATCAACATATCTCATGACCTCAGGGTAGCTGAGACATGTGACTAAGCAGTGTGAAAGGCTAGCAGGACACTGGGGTGCACTGGGAGATGGATTTCTAGTAGGAGGAGGGAAGTGGTGCTGCCGTTGTATCACTCACTGGTGAGGCCCCACCTGAAGTACTGTGTCCAGCTCTGTAGGTTGCACCTCCCCAAGGACACAACAAATAGAAGCAGTACAGAGGAGGGCAACCAAAATGGTTATAGGGTTGAATGAAAAGCCATACGAAGAAAGGTTGCAGGAACTCAATATGTACTCCCTGGAGGAAAGAACAGCAAGAGGAGACATGACTGAGACCTACAAGTACCTCACAGGAGTGAACAAGGTGCAAGTGGATGGTTTATTTCAGAGAAAGAAAGGCACCAGAACAAGGGAGCATGCAATGGAGCTAAGGGGGGAAGTGAGAGATTTGCAGAAATACTTCTTCACAGAAAGGGTGGTGGATGACTGGAACAGCCTGCCAGAAAAGGTAGTGGGGGCCAAGATTGCGGGGAGCTTCAAGCAAGCATGGAATATGCACAGAGGAATACTGGGTAAAAGAACAGGGAAGGAATGACACCTATGATCAGTCAGGGTTAGTGGTGAAAGAACAGGCAGGGTCAAGGGGCAGACTGGATGGGCCTAAAATTCCTTTTCTGCCAACAGTCTATATTTCTATGTGAAGGTTTGGAAAGAGGGTGGGGAGAATAAGCACATGGTTAAGATGACTCTCCAAAACCACACGCAGCAAGAACTTCACCTGGGGGGCGCAGGAGAAAAAAACAGGTTACTCACCTGTAACAGTCGTTCTAAGAGTGGTATATGATGCTCATCCACACTGTCTGGCAGGTGCCTTTCCCCTTTAAGACAGGCAGGAAAGTCTTCAAGCTGGCTCCTCCAACCCACCTGGGTGGCAACTCCCTTGGCTCTGCCCCGTGATGCCAGATCTTGCCCACTGGAAGCAGAAGGGTGCGCCACAGTCAGGGGAGGTTGGGTGGGTAATGAACATCATATAACACTCCCAAAACTACTGTTACAGGTAAGGAAATACAGGTTACTCACCTGTAACAGGAGTTCTAGGAATGGTATATGTTGTTCATCCACACTGTCTGGCAGGTGTCCTTGCCGCTTTAATTCTTGCCGGAAGGTCTTCAAGCTGGCTCCTCCCACCCACGTGGTAAAACTCTCGGCTCCGCCCCATGATGCCAGATCTGGCCTGCTGGAAGCTCAGGTTGTGCGTCAAAGCCGGGGGGGGGTGGTCGTGAGGATGAACAACATATACCATTCCTAGAACTCCTGTTACAGGTGAGTAACCTGTATTTCTAGGGACATGGATATGTTGTTCATCCACACTGTCTGGCAGACTCCTAGCAGTTCTCCAGGAGGAGAGAGGCAAGGCGCACATCCCCAATACTTACTTGGGAAAGAGATTGGAGAACTGAGGCCCCAAAACCAGCAACCCGGCGTGACTCAAGGTCGATGTGGTAGTGGGTAATGAAGGTATGTGCCGACTTCCAGGTAGCAGCCCTGCAGATATCCTGGATAGGGGCGTCCCTGGAAGCAGCTACCGATGCAGCGGTATGGCAGATAGAATGAGCTCTTATCCCTCTGGGAGGCTCCATGCCTGCCAACCTGTAGCAGAGCTCTATGCAGGAGGTGATCCACTTGCGTATCGTCCGCTTTGCTGCAGGTCTGCCAGGTGCAGCTTCAGCGTAGGTGACAAACAGTTGGTGAACCTCTCCCTGAACTTCAGCCATCCGCTCCTTATAATAAGCGGCTCATAGGGTCCAAAGTATGGAGCCTATACCTGCCTCCAAGGTGTGACTGGGTAGAACACCGCAGAGTCAACACCTGGTTAAGGTGAAACTCTGACACCACCTTCGGGAGGAACTTCGGTGGGGCGCAGGACAACCTTGTCCCTGTGGAAGACCAGGTAGGGAGGCTTGATGGAAAGCGCCTGGAGCTCTCCCATCCTTCTGGCTGACGTGTTAGCCACCAAGAAGGCGGTTTTCCACGACAGGTGTGAAAGATCACACCTGTGCATTGGTTCGAATGGCTTGCCCATGAGCTTGGCCAATACCAGTAGATCCCACGGAGGTGGAGGTTCTCGCACCGGAGGGGAAATGTGGTCAAGGCCTTTGAAAAAGCGCCCGACCACCTTCTCCTGTGCCACCAACTGCTTGCCGGCCCACGCCCAGTAAGCGGAGATGGCTGCCAGATGCACCTTAAGGGTCGTCGATCGAAGCCCTTGCTGAGAGAGGGACCACAGGTAGTCCAGGATGCTTGCCAAGGGGCAGTCGGAAGGGTCCAAGCCCTTCCCCTGACACCAAATGGAAAACCTCTTCCATTTGAAGGCATAGCATTTTCTGGTCGACTCCTTACGGGATGCCTCAACAACATTGAGGACCTCGTCAGAAAGACCCAAGGCCTGGAACTCTAGCCACTCAGAAACCAGGTCGTCAGGTGCAGGGATTGAAGGTCCGGATGGAATACCTTCCCCTGATTGACTGAGATCAGGTCCGGGCGGGCTGGAAGTCACCTTGGGAGCCTGGAGCTGAGGCTGAGGAGATCTGGATACCAGAACTGGCGGGGCCAGTCTAGGGCTACCAGAATCACCTGCGCCTTGTCCCTCCTCGCCTTGAGAAGCACCTTGTGGATCAAGGGAAATGGGGGAAAGGCGTAGAAGAGGCTCGGGGTCCACGGCCTCGAGAAGGCATCCCCTGCAGCAAGCCCTGCTGAGGGGGGCGGGCATGGAACAGACTCAGCTTCGCATTCTCCCTGGAGGCAAACAGGTCCACCTGACGCGTGCCCCAGTGGGAGAAGAGATCTTGTACTACCTCCAGCAGGAGAGACCACTGGTGAGACGCAGCCCTATCCAGCTTAGGGCAACGGCCAGGGTGTTGGAGGCTCCTGCCACCTGAATAGCTAGGAGATCCACCTCCAGGCTGCGCACTAGGGACTAAATGCGGAGAGCTTCCTTGCATAACAGCAAGGAGCGCGTCCCGCCCTGGCGGTTCAGACAGTACATGGTCGTGGTGTTGTCCCTCTGGACCTGAACCACTTGACCCCGCAGAAACGGAGCGAAGGCGGTGAGAGCTAGACGGACCGCTCGGAGCTCCAGCAGGTTGATGTGGCATCGGGACTCCCGAGGGGACCAGAAGCCGTGCTCTCGGTGTTCCCCCAGATGGGCACCCCAACCCATCAGAGATGCGTCGGTCGAGAGAGAGACCGTCGGCTCGGGGCCGACGAACGGGATACCCTCCTGCAGATGAGCTGGAACGATCCCCACTGGACAGCGTTCCACATCTCCTGGGTCACTGTCACGGGCTGGTCCAACAGATCGCGGCGTTGTGACCACTGGCTGGCCAGTCCCCACTGAAGGGGACACATGTACCAACGGCCCCAACGGACCATGCTGGTGCAGCCGCCATGAGGTCCAGGAAGCGCAGGAAGTCCCGGGCAGGGCGCAATTGCCCAACCAGAAATGATTGGGCAAAGGAGGAAAGAACCTTGGCCCTGTCTGCCGGGAGCCGTGCTCTGGCTCGCAGAGAGTCGAGCTCTGCCCCGATGAACAGAATCACCTGCTTTGGCACGAGTTCCGACTTGGCCTCGTTGATGAGGAGGCCAACCTGAGAGCAAACCTGGAGGGCCAGATCTCTGGACCGCTCCAACTCCTGTCTGGAGGGGGCTGCTATCAGCCAATCATCCAGGTAAGGGTACACCCGGACCCCTCGGCGTTGCAGGAATGCTGTCACCACTGCCATGCATTTGGTGAAGACCCTGGGAGCTAGGGAGAGGCCGAAGGGCATGGCTCGAACTGAGGGATCCTCCGGCCTGAAGGGAGGGAACTTGATGGGACGGACGGATTGGGACATGAAAGAATGCGTCCTGGAGGTCGAGGGAGCAGAACCACATGCCTCGTTCCAAGGATGGGATTATCTGAGCCAGAATGACCATCCTGAAGGTCCGATACCTTAGGAACTTGTTCAGGTCGTGCAGGTCGAGAATGGGGCGCCAGCCCCCCGTCCGTTTTGGGACCAGAAAGTACCTGGACACAAACCCCAGGTCTGAAGGAGGATCCGCCACCTTCCTGAGTACCTCTTTTTCGAGAAGCAGGGCAATGTCGGCCCGGAGGGCCAACAGCGAAGCTGCGGACCCCGTGGCCCCCCGAGGGGCAACGGCTCGAAAAGGCGGAACCTGCTCGAACTCCCGAGGCAGGCCTTTTCCTACCACCTCCAACACCCAGCAGTCCTCGGCGATAGCGGACCAGGTGGAAAGGAAGTGGCGGAGCCGTCCTCCCATGGGGGGAACCGAGGGGGGAGTGATGAGGTTGGGGGCGGCACCTGTCACTGGGCAGGCTTGGAGGAAGAACCGGCCGAGGGACCTCCCGGGCCTTTACCTCCTTGCTTCCTGTTAGAGGAAGCCGTCGGCTTGGGTTTGGAACGCCAAGCGCGAGCCTGCTGGCCCTGTTGCTGGTGCTGCTGGGCCGGTTGAGGAGCAGGGGCCGAAGGACGAAAGGACTTCTGCTGCTGATGGCGGCCTTTGTCCCTCTGGGCGGAGGTGACTGAGTCCAGAGTGGCACTGGACTTCTCGATCCGCTAGAGGTGTCCCTCCACTCCAGGGCCGAAGAGGTCAGTCCCCAAGAAGGGGACATCCGCCAATTTGTGCTGGGTATCCGCCGTGAAGGTGGATATCCTCAGCCACGCCCTGCGTTGCATGGCCACTGTGGCCGCTAGTGACCTGGCACAGGAATCACCTATGTCCAGAGCAGTCTGGAGCTGCTGCTTCGCCAACGCCCTACCCTGGTCCCGCACCTGGCAGATCGTGGTCTGCAGGTCAGGCGGGAGATGAGGAATGACCTCATCCAGGGAGCCCATGCGGGTGTGGGAGAAGTGTGCCATCAGCACGGCCGAGCTGGCCTGTCGGAGGCCGAGGGAGGACGCAGCGTACACCTTGCGCCCGGCAAAGTCCAGCTTTTTGGACTCTTTGTCGGGGGGCTTGTCCACATCCCGAGCATTACCGGAACGCCAGAAAACGCTGTCGGTGACTAACCCCTCAGCAGAGGGGTGTTCCGAGAAACCGGGCAAAGAGCTGGTAGGGACCGCATACTTCCTGGCCAAGGGCGCGGGACAGGAAGCAGGCCGCTGCCAAAGCTCCAAGGCTGGGCCGACAATGGCCTCAGCCACCAGAAAGGCCTCCGTGGGAGAATCCCCTCAGTCCAGAATCTCCATCAGGAGATACTTGGCCCGCTGGACACGGGCTCGAGCTGCATCCCGGTGGACTCCGAGATGAGTCGAAGCAGACCCAAGAAGGACGATGGGCTATCGTCCACTGACTGGCCCCCGGAGGACTCCAAATCGTACTGCCTGGAGAACAGGGAGGAATCATCGTCGGATTCCGAAGAGTCTGCAAAGAGCTGCCTCAGCCCTGAGCGACCCTCCACCTGCCGAGGATGGTCGGGAGTGAGGGTGACCGACAACCTGTGGGGCAGGCCATGACCCGACCGAGAATTCTTGGTCGGTGCCCCCGACTTAGGTTGTGGAGGCAGAGGTTCCACCACAATCGGTGGACCAGCTGGTTTCGGCTTAGCAACCGGCCCTGGGGCGGGCAACTCGACTGGAACGAGTGGTTGCTTCGGCCGCTCTGGCGACAGCCACTTGATGGCCGGGGTTTTAGCCGGGGTCGGCTTAGGCCCGGATAACAGCAACTGCTGCCACATCAAATCCTCGTAGCGCCGGCACAACTTGCGCCGTAGCCTCTCCTCACCCGAGGAGGAGGACGAGGAAGAACGGTGTCGCCGCTTACTTTGGTAACGGGATCGAGACCGCCGATGTCGGTGGGAACGGCTGGACCGAGAAGAGGTCCGAGACCCCCGGGGGGACCGAGGGTGGGTCTGGGAAGGGGCGGGGCATACCCGCTCTTCCCTTGGCTCGGGAACTTTAACCGGGGACTGCGGTCCCAAAGGAGCAGGCAGATCCTCGGTATCCACTGGGGAACCGTGAAGTAGGGTTGTTGGCTTCTCCAGTCGACAGCCCGTCTAACGGATCGAGAAAATCTCGACTTCGCTGACGGCAGTCTCAGCAGGCTGGCCCGACAGGGCACTGCGGGAAGCCAGCGGCTCAGCCGCAACCTCGACCAAAGTCGACGGTCGACTGCCCGGAGGGGACCTCTCCCGCTCCCAGGAACGCCGACGGTTGGACTTACCTTTCGACTCCCTTTTCTTGGGCTGAGAAGAATGTCCTGAAGGCCCCTCTCCCTTCGTGGAAAGGGACTGACAAAGCTCCTTGAACGAAGCTGTATAAGAGGAACTCAGAGAGAGCAGGATAAATGCCGCCGAGGAAGAAGAAGAAGATGCGGCCTGGGCCGCTTCCTCCTCGAGGGCGATCATCTGCTCGAGCTGCTCAGCTGAGCCAGCCGCCGCGGACACCGCCCAACGAGCTTCTTTGGATTTCACTGGCGGAAAACGTTTCTCGGGGCGCCCAAGCTTCAAACGGGCAGCGCGATCATCCAGAACATTGGCTGAAAAGAAACGGCACAACTCGCAAGCCTGCGGGTCATGATCTAGGCCTAAGCAGTAGACGCACGTGGAGTGCGGATCCATCCTGAACATCTTCTGCCCGCAGGGGCACCTCCGAAAGGCGGGAACAGATTTGTCCATCGCAGCCGCGAGGGACAAAGAAGACCGAAGTTTGGAAAACTTCAAAATCAATTTCGGGCGAACCGAAGAATTAGGATCCAGTCTCAAATGCAGAGCGCTAAGGAGGGAACCTGAGCTTCCAAGTGGTAAGGAAGATCTGGCATCATGGGGCGGAGCCAGCTTGAAGACCTTCCAGCAAGAATTAAAGCGGCAAGGACACCTGCCAGACAGTGTGGATGAACAACATATCCATGTCGCTAGAACTTCCTTTTCTAGGGACGTGGATATGATGTTCTATCCACACTGTTTGGCAGACTCCAAGCAGTTCTCCAGGAGGAGGGGGCAAGGCGTACACCCCCTACTTGGGAAACAGAGACTGGAGAACTGAAGCCCCAAGACCAGCATCCCAGTGTGAATCAAGGTCAATGTGATAGTGGGAAATGAAGGTCTGTGCTGGCCTCCAGGTAGCAGCCCTACAGATTTCCTGGATAGGGATGCCCCTCAAAGTAGCCACCGAGGCAGCAAAATGGCAGATGGAATGAGCCCTAAGCCCAACGGGAGGATCCCTATCCACCCACCTATAGCAGAGATCAATGCAGGATACAATCCACCTGTGAATCGTCTGCTTGGCTGCAGGCCTGCAAAGTGCGGCTTCAGTGTAGGTGACAAACAGCTGGTGAACCTCTCCCCAAACTGCAGCTGTGCACTCTTTATAACAAGAGAGCACTCACTGCAGGTCCACCTTGAGGGAGGAGTACTGGAGACCCGAGTTGGAGAGAGAGAGAGAGAGAGATCAGGTAGTAGAGGATATGGGTCACTGGGCAGGTGAAAGGATGTAAACTATGTGTGGCAGTCCACATGGCAAACCGCTTCCACTTTATGGCATATATGGCGCATGTGGAAGGCTTCCAGGCGGCCACTAGGGTGTCCACCACTCTGTTCGAGACCCTCAACCTGGCGATAGCTATGTCCTCAGGAGCCAGGCATGCAGAAGAATGGATCTGAAGTTGGGATGGACCAGGGCCCCCTGAGCCTGTATCAGCAGATTCCTGCGAAGAGGAAAAGGCACAGGAAGTTCCTCTGCCATCTGCTGTAGCAAAGGGAACCAAATCTGTTGGGGCCAAAACAAAGCCACTGGGATCATGCTGGCCCCATCCATCTGCACCTTGATTAGCACCCTCGGAAGTAGAGGAAATGGAGGGAAGGCGTAAAGAAACCTCTCATTCCAGGAGAGGGACAACGCGTCTCGCCAGAAAACTCCAGGCCCTGGATACAGCAAGCAGAAATTGGGCAGTTTTGCATTGCGTGGGGATGCAAAAAGGTCCAACTCTGGATGACCACATGCGTCAAACAAGTCTTCTGATACGGATGAAAGAAGCTCCAATTAATGCATGCTGGACTGTATCCTGCTGAGACTGTCCGCCAGAGTGTTCAGCACACCTGGCACGTGGACTGCTGTGAGTGTCAGACTGTGATCATACGTCCAGTACCACACTCTCATGGTCTCCCCTGCAAAGAGGGTAGGAATCATTCCCCCTCGCTTGCTGATGTAGTAAACTATGCTTAGATTGTCTGACTGCACCAGTAGCTGACCCGGAGCTAGGTGCTCCTGAAAGACCTGCATGGCGAAGAGCACCGCCCTCATCTCTAGAACACTGATATGCAGGGAGGCTTCCCACTGGGAACAAGAACCCTGCGTCTGGAAAGGAACCAGGTGTACTCCACACTCCAGACCTGAGGCATCCGTGGATAGGATCTGTTGTGGAGAGGAGATCTGAAATGGGACTCCTTGAAGCAGATTCTAGGGGTCCAATCACCACTGCAGCCCCTTGAAAACCGGGAAGGAGACCAGGACTGGCTGATCTAACTCATCGGTGCATTAGTCCCACTGTACCTGGAGGGTCCACTGCAGTGTGCGCATATGAAGTCTGGCCAGTGGAACAGTGGGTATGGTAGCTGCCATTAGGCCTAGCAGTTTGAGGCAGGAATGTAGCGACTTTCAGCAACTCCCTGAGCCTGAGCTATGAGACACTCCGCCCTGTTTTGGGGCAGGAAGGCCTTCCCCTGTGCGAGTCAAGAACCACCCCTATGTACTGCAACCATTGAGAAGGTACCAGAACCAACTTGGGCAGATTGACAGTCATGTCCAGGGAGCGAAAGAGCTGGAGAGTTCCCGCCAGAATCAGCAAAAATGGTTTCCTGGACAGGACCTTAGGAGTCAGTCATCCAGATAAGGGAAAACATACAGTCCCTCCATTCTGAGAGCTGCTGTGACTGCTGCTAAGCACTTGGTAAAGATTTGTGGTCCAGAAGACAATCAAAAGGGCAGCACTTTGAGCAGATAATCCTAACCCTGAAAGCAAAAACAGAGAAACTTCCTTTGGGAAGGAAAGAACAACATGTGCACATAGGCATCCTGCATGTCCAGTGAGCAGAACCTGTCCACTGTTTTGAGCAGGGGTATCAAGTCTGATAAAGTTACCATCCAGAACTTTTTGTACTGGACATACAGATTGAGGTCCTTTACATCCAAGATGGGCCTCAGATCACCAGTCTTTTTGGAGACCAGGAAAAAACTGGAGTAAAACCACTTATTTCTCTGGTGCTTGGTCACTGGCTTAACAGCCTGCTTGTGCAAAAGGGACTGTACTTCCTCCCGGACAACAGACAGATGAGCCGGAGGATAATAGGAGGTTGGGGGTGGGGTTTCCGGAGGCAGCTCAATGAGTTCCAAGGTGCGTCTCCTTTCTAAGATCTGCAAGATCCATGCATCCGAAGTTATGGTTCTCTTTTGATTTAGATGGAGGGAGAGCCGACCTCCGACCACAGCCTACTGGTCCGGGACAAGAAGAGCGGGGTCTGTCAATGAGTCAAGCAGAGGTGGAGTCAGCCATAGGGGCTAGTTTCGCACTTCTGGGATGCTTGACCGCTGCTCAGGCACTGGAGGGGCAGGCAAGGCACCCTGGGCTCTACATTTGCATTGGACCCAGGGAGCTGTCCTGGACCTACTGTTTATTTTACGAAAACAAGGGCACCTTCTACCCCTTGGTTGGGTGTGGTACAGGGAATGGACCGACTTGAGTGTCCTGCCCGAGACTTGCAGATCATTAATGATGTCCTGGACATCAGGGCCAAACAGCTTGGTGCCATTAAACGTGGCATTAAGCACCTTTTGCTGCACATCTGCCACAAAGCCAGGTACTCTGAGCCAGGAGTGCCTCCATAGGCATATGCCAGTGGTAGCAGCCCTGGCAATGGTGTCAGCCACGTCATACAGGGCTCTGAGGAGATGCTAACTAACATTCTCAACAGCTTGAAGGCACTGAAGTAGTTCTTGCTTTTGAGTGCCCTCTGGAATGGCCTGGGAGGCAGCCTTGCCCCTCTTTCGGTCAGCATTCTAGTATTTTACCATGTGCGACAGATAGTTTGCAATCCTCAGACTTAGAGTAGAGGAGGCATATACCCTTTTAACCCCAAGGTCCATTCTGTAACACAGTTTGTCCAGGGGAAGGGAACTAAGGTGCTTAGGGGCCTTAGATTTATCATGAGCCAGGCCGGCCCAGTAGTGCAGAGGGCTGAGGCGCTGAATGCCTTACCTCAGGTCAGAGAGCCGGCATGGGGGCAGCAGGATTGAGCAGCCCATGCATGTGCATGCACGGCTGGGACAAGGGCCGGGGAGAAAAAAAATGGAATAAACAGGGCTGGCAGTATAGCCTAGAGGTTATAGGAATGAGGTGTGAACAAGCTTGATACATCCAGCAGACCAGACCGGAGTTTGATTCTCACAGCCTCGACTTGCATACTGTGCGATTCTGAGCAAGTCACTTAACCGCCCAGTGCTCCCAGGTTGCCCCTGAAAACAGGCACTTGTGCCTAGTGGGCCTTACCCGGTTACCAAAGACTAAAATAAATAAATAAAAATAAAATATTTATATATATATATATATATATATATATATATATACACACACACACAAAAAAATATGTCATAAGCTGCCTTGATGACCACTGAGCCTGTCGCAGAATGGGCAGAATAACAGAGAAGACCCTCTGGGGGGGGGGGCATGATAAGGTTTGTCCACGCTGTGAGGCATAGCTGGCACAATGTCTGGTTTGTGCTAGGCTGCCATGGCTGCATTCCTCTAGGTTGGTAAGACTGGAGGAATGATCTTTGGAAGAGATTCTGGAATCTCCATGAAGTCCACCAATTCTTGCCTGGTGGCATCCTCTTCCTCAGTGTTGAAGCCCATGGCTGAGGATAGCTGCATCATTACATTGAAAAAACGTGGGGTCCTCTGGAAGAGACCTAGGGGCATGCTTCACCGAGTTCTGTTCTGACAGAAAAGGCTGCAAATCTGTCAGAAAGCAGAATCTCTTCCTCTTATTTCTCCTCCTTATCAGGAAGAATGAGGTCTGGATAGTACTCCTCCTCCTCCTCGATATCAACTTCTTCTATTTCTGGGCCTGACATCGGATGTTTAGACAACAGCCCAAGGGGAGCATCCCAGGGCCAATGATTAGATGTCAACAACGAAGTTGTTATCAACGACGTTAGTGATGGGGGCCTAAAGACTGCCAGCTGTTACACAATCCCATTAGTGAATTTGAGCAGGACTTCGTTTAGGTCGATGGTGGCCACTGACGGAGACAGGTTTGATGGCACAGGTGTCGATGACCTGCCTGCTGGATCCTGAGAACCCAAAGAGCCTGTAGCCCTGGACGGAGAAGGGACAAATTTTGACCGGAGAGTCATTGATGATGAGCCTGTCGTCGACCAAGAAGGGGCCGACGATTCGGAGGTCGACAGACGGCCACCCTAAGAATAGGGTGGAGGAACTGTCGGAATGGGTCTGGTGGGCACAGAGACCTGGACAGCAGATTTCTTCAACAGTGTGTGACAGAGTTGAATATGGCCCTGTCCCAGTTCTTATGCAGACAGAGTTAAATGCAAGGATCCATTCTATTCTCTACTTTTCTGCTTGTTGTCTGTCTGGTTGCGCAACCATATTTTCTCATGAGACATAGGACTTCATCACCCTGATGGTCTTGCAATTCACTACCTCTCGATATATCTCCACCTTCTCTTGCTGCTCTGTCTTTTCTCCCACTTGCATACATGCTGGTATAAAAATATATGTGAATTATTATGTGGAAATGTAACCGATACTGGGATCCCTTTGTTTAGAAATGTATATAGTTTTGCTGTTGAAATGTATATAGTTATATTGTTGAAATGATTGTAAAAAGCTGTTTGGAACTCAAGGGGTTAACTTGTTTGCATAACAATTCTCATGAAGTTACTGGACAACTAACTGAACCGCTTTTCTCTAGTGATGAAGTCTACACAGTTCTTAACCAAATAAATAGTTCCTCAAAACCAGGGCCAGATAATATTAGCTCTCTGTTTTTGAAAAAAGCTGCCCCTGCATTGGTACACCCCCTTTCTATTATTCTTAACTATTCATTGAAGGAAGGCACTGTTCCAGTTGACTGGAAACGTGCTTTAGTCATACCACTATATAAAAAGGGAAATCAGGGGCGTATTGAAAATTATAGGCCCATAAGTCTCACCTGTCACTGCTGTAAACTTATGGAACGCCTCATTAAAACTACACTTTAACTTTACTTAGAACTATCTGGTCTTGCCGGCCCGTGGCACTGAGGGTTGAGGCACTGGACACCACATCTCGCACCACGCCAGTGACCAGGGTTCGGTGACTGATTTGGGTCGGCTGGGGAGAGAGAGGGATTGAGCGCCAGACGGCTGATCTCCCCTCGGGAGGGTTGCAAGTTAGCCCCGGCGCATTACTGCCATCTCCTGGGTGAACCTAGGTACTGGCAGTGCGGTCTGGGAAGCAACAGAATGGGAGGGGCCGACGTCGACTGAGGGTCCTGAGCGGAGGTACGTCTCAGCACACCTCTGACTCACTGGTCCTCCTTGAGCACTGACGTCGGCATGGAAGGGCACAGAACAAGGGAAAAACCCTGTTCTGGATCTAGGCAATGAACCCCAGCATGCTATTTGCTTAATGAGCTCCTGGACAGACTTATAAAAAGGAGCTGCAATATTTTGCGACAGAGAAACTGAGATTGGAAATTGAGAAGAAACCCAGATGGACTTTCTGGGTTTATACTGCCTTTGTAAATAGTTAAACTGATCAAGTTTTTTTTTTTTTGACTTTTAATAATAATAAATCACTTGTTGCGAATTTTACAACTGCTCCTGGTTTTCCTATGCTTCCTGGCCTGTACCTTGACAACAGATGGTGTCAGCTTAGGTGGGATTTACGCCGTGCATACTCTAAGCCAGGATTTTTCTGCGTACCTACTATACGTGGTACCAGGGAAGCACAGATGAAAGGTATGGATTCTGCAGCAGCAAGCCCAGGAGTGGTTACCAGGAGAATGGCAACCAAACTAGCAGAGACAGAAGTCCAAGCTGAGACTGTACAGCTAGCACCAGTTCTAGAAAAAGAACAGGCAGTGACAGAACCTGAAAGCCTGACTGCCTTTTTCAAATGGTGGGCTATACAACAAAAAGAGATGGAGAAACAGAGAAGAGAGAAGAAGAAATTCAACATTTAGAAGAACAGAGAAAAGAAGAAATGCAACCACTCAAACAGCAGAGAAAAGAAATGCAGCAACAGGAGCAGCAGAGGAGAGGAAATGCAGAGACAGGAGCAGCAGTGGCTGGATGCCTTGCAAGTTCTCAAATCCAGAGGATCTGGCACTGGTCCAGCAGAACAACAAGACACAAACAACTTAAAATACCTTAAACTTACAAGTTGTGTCCCTCGGATGACATTGAAACATACCTGACAACTTTTGAAAGGGCTGACACAGCCTGCCAGTGGCCAAAGCAGCAATGGGCAATCAGACTGGCACCTTACCTGACAGGGAAAGCCCAACTTGCCTATAGCAATATGGACACTGTACAGTCAGAAAACTATGACTTGGTGAAAAGCAAAATTCTGAAAAGATTTGACATCTCAGGCGAGACCTACAGGCAGACATTTCGATTTCTGAAGTACAACTCAGTCAGCAATCCTCGAGAAGCCTTCACCAGACTCCGAGAACTCTTGATAAAATGGCTCAAACCAGAGAGCAAAACAGTCCCACAAATCATCAACACATTTGCAATGCAGCAATTAATCAACATCCTGCCTACAGATGTGCAGCTTTCAGTAAAGGAACACTGACCACAAAGTGGAGCAAAGGCCGTTTCTTTGACCGAAGACTACCAAATGGCCAGGCAAACACCATAGCAGCGAGGTAACAGCCAAGCATCGGTAAAACACTCTTTTCCCCCATTTAAACTCCAAGTCTGATAAGAAATCTTGTGGGGGGTAACAAAACTGTACCCTCTTATTTGCTATAACGGTAATAAGCCAGGTCATATTGCAAGAAATTGCTGTAGTAAGAAGAGTGATACTGGAGCAGATTTGTCCTTAGCAAATTGGGACAAGTACTTAACAGATGTGAAGGTAGGAGATAAGATTACGAAGGGACTTACAGATTTGGGAAGTAGACAGACCCTAGTGCATACTGAAGTGCTAGGAAATCAATGTGCAAAAGCACCAGGTACTGGTGTCGTCTGCATCCATGAGGACACTCGATACTATTCCACCACCCAAGTAACTCTGACTATTAAGGGTGTGTCGCATCAAATGAAAGTGGGGGTAGTACCTAAGTTGCCTGTACCTGTGATTATTGGAAATGACTTTCCAGGATTTACTGAGTTAATCAACGAGGGCGTAAATCCTGATGTTTCAGCAACTGTGATGACAAGAGCTCAAGCAAAGACGATCTCAGACGGTGGGGACTCTTTTCCTTTTGCCGATTTTAATCTGGAATTGTTTGAGCACAGCTCCAAGATCCGGAGGTCCAGGAAATAAAGACCACACCTGAAGAAACAGTGATGGATATAAAGGATTACCATATGAAAATACTGAAACTAAACTGATAACTGATTGTGATTTTCTTTCCGATCAAGCTAATGATGTTGCTCTCCAGGGTTATTTTAGGCAGCTGGGGGCAAACTCAAAACAGGGTGAATCTATGTTTAAAAAATGTAATGGGCTACTGTTCAGAGTTTGGGTTAAACCTCAGACACAGGACCAGATATAACAATTTGTTATACCACAAAAATATAGATCCGAGTTGTTACAGATAGCACATGATAGTCCTATTGCTGGTCACTCGGGGAAGGATCGTACCCTTGCCAGATTGCTGTACAGACTTTACTGGCCTGGAATTCATGAAGATGTTGCTATCTATTGCAGTTCCTGTGCTGAGTGTCAGAAAGTAGCCCCAGTGACTAAAAAAGACAAGGTGCCCCTACCCTTGATAGATGTGCCTTTTGAGAGAATTGCAATGGATGTGATTGGCCCCTTAGACAAAAATAAAAAGGGTAATCGATTCATTTTGGTAGTATGCGACTGTGCTACTCGATGCCCAGAGGCAGTTCCAATGCGTATGGTCATAGTCCCAAACGTTGCAGCAGAGCTTCCCCAAATTTTCAGCATGGTGGACATACCAAAAGAGATTATTACTGATCAGGGTAGTAATTTTGGTACTGCATTAATGAAGGAGCTGTACCGACTACTAGGCATCACTGCCATAAGAACCTCCCCTCATCACTCTCAGACAGATGGTCTTGTTGAGCGTTTTAATTAAACCTTAACATGCATGTTAAAAAGATTTGTGGAAGGGAAAGACTTGGACCAGTGTGACAGGGAGTTCCTGCCACTCTTGAGGACCAACCTTTTCTTAAATCTGTTGCAACAGTTCTTCTATTTCTTAACCTTATCTATTCTTTACAATTTCTAGTCCATAAGGTTGGCCACCTATGGGCACCCTCTTCCCTTTCTTGACTATGCTTTAGTGTCCTCTTTAATTTTCCTTTCTCCTCTCAGGTCCTCGTACAGGAAGGTTATTGTGGTGACCTCCAAGCGTAAGTAAAACAGGTTGTATTTATCATTGTTCGATTTAGTATGTAATAGCACTATGTCATAAAATACCTTGATGTATATACCTTATGTTTATGAAACCTGTAAATGTTGAAAATACCATGGCACTACGTGTTTTTGATAATCGTAAAAAGTATTAGGAGACTATTATTACAATTAAGTTAGTTGTGCTATTTAAAATGCATGTAAATTGCTGTAAACTGAACAAGTCTGAAATATCATGGCAATCTGCATATATCCCATGATGCTTTGCATTATGGCAGTATGTGTGATGTTGTGTTTCTTTGAAACTTGGCTTATTGTCATTGCCCTTTGGGGTAACCCTTGTTTCAGCGTTTCTGCACTGAGGTTCTTTGTTTTTAGCTTTAGTTTTTTTTTAAGCTTCCACTACCCAAGCAAACAAGGTCCGCATAGGGGTGGAGGTTGAATCTCAACTGCTAAGTTAGATCAGAGATCACTGAGTCAGTAGGTGGTGGCTAAGTGTAGAGGAAAGACTTGCAGTCTGTTGCTGCAAACTGATGTACTGAAGAAGGGATATGCCATTTCTTAAGGTTATCTCATGTATTTTGAATAAACATTACACAGAGATTGTGTGTTGAACTTGAAGTTCAGTGTCTGGTCCATCTGTTATCCCACAACCCCTTCTCAACCAGAACTTATCTTACCTGCTTTTTCCTTGCAAAAATTGCCACAGGCATCAACAGTTTTTTCACCATTTGAAAAGCTGTATGGTAGACAACCTAGAGGGCCACTAGATGTAATAAAAGAAACATGGGAAGATAACCCCATCAAAAACTACCTATTGCATCTTATATGTGTGCCCTGAGAAAGAAACTGGCAAAATATGTTGAAATTGCCCATAATACTCAGGAAGAGGCCCAAAACCAGCAGAAGGTATATTATGACCATGGGGTAAAAGAAAAAGTTTTTGAGCCAGGTGAAAAGGCCTTGCTACTGTTACCCACTACAGAAAATAAATTGTTAATGAAGTGGCAAGGGCCTAATAAGGTTCTTAGACATACTGGCACTGTTAACTATGAGACTGAGACCCCTGACAGGAAAAATCCTACTGAGATATACCATGCTAACCTCCTTGAGAAATCGGATGAAAAAAAAAAAAAACATCAAAAGCTGTTTTGCTAGTTTTACCAGAAACTGATAAAGAAAATATTGATGTAGCTTATGATAGACTGGAACAAACCAACTGCTGATGCGGTCAAGGTGAATGTTTCCTTAATCTCCGAACAAACTGCAGAAATCTATAACTTACTAAAGACATTTAACAGTACTTTTACCACAGTACCGGGCCGAGCAAAAGGGGTTGAGCACATAATAGTGACAAAGAATGCTCACCCTATTAGACATAAAACACACAAATTACCAGAGCAGTTAAGAGCTGACGTGGTTAAGGAAATACAAAAAATGCAAGAAATGGATATCGTAGAAGAGTCGAGAAGTGTTTGGTCATCACCAAAGTTGATTGTAAACAAAAAAGAAGGGGGCGTAAGAATATGCCTTTATTTTAGGAAACTTAATCAAGTGTCAGAATTTGACAGTTATTCTATGTCCAGAATAGATCATTTGGTGGACAGACTGGGGAGTGCCAAATACATCAGTACCCTTGATCTCACCAAGGGTTACTAGCAAATACCTTTAGCTAAATAATCCAGAGACAAAACTGCATTTGCCACCCCTGTAGGATTATATCAGTTCACCACCATGCCATTTGGTTTACATGGTGCACTGCTACATTCCAGTGGTACATGGATGTCATTTTTATCACCTCACACTGGTTATTGGGCTGCGTACCTGGATGATGGCGTGGTGTACAGTCCGGACTGGAAAAGCCATATGGAACACCTACGAGCAGTTATCCAATCAATCAAAAAGGCAGGTCTGACAATCCTACCAAGTGTGCATTGGGCATGCAGAAAACCAGATATTTGGGCTATGTTTTGGGAAATGGAGAAGTCAAGCTTGAAGTTTTTAAGATAGAAGCTGTAGCTAATAGCCCTGTCCCCAAAACCAAGAAATATGTCAGGTCATTTTTAGGGCTGGCTGGTTATTTTCGGAGATTTGTTCCCAGCTTTGCCGAGTTAGCTACTCCCCTCACTGAACTCACAAAGAAGCGTTTCCCGAATAATGCAAAATGGACCCCAGAGTGTGATGAGGCTTTTCGAGCCATTAAGGCTGCATTATGTTCAGCCCCTGTTTTAAGAAGCCCAGACTTTGAGAAACAGTTTTTGTTACAGACAGATGCATCAGAGGAAGACCTAGGTGCAGTCTTGAGTCAGCATATAGATGGGAAAGAACATCCTATTCTGTATATCAGTAGGAAATTGCAAGACAAGGAGAAAAGGTACTCCACCATTGAAAAGGAATGTCTTGAAGCAAAGTGGGCCTTGGAGTCCCCTAAGTTTCACTTACTAGGAGCCGACTTGTAACAAATCACGATGCTCTCTGCTAGCTTAACCAAATGAAGGATACAAATTCTAGATTCACACAGTGGTACCTGGCACTACAGCCATTTAAATTTAAAGTGATGCACAAATCTGGGAAAGAAACTGTCAATGCTGATTTTCTATCTAGATAGGGATCAGGAATTGAGAATTCCGAAGGCTGAAAAAAAAAATGTGCGAGTTGAAACTTCTCTGTTTGGTATGCTGCATATGCACTGATCTATAAAGATTATAAGCTACTGTCATGTTAAAGGAGAATTTAAAAAAAGTTTTTGAAACTTGTTTTTGTAAAACAGGTTCGCTCTTAAGGAGTAGGGTATGTGACAGGGTTGAATACAGTCCTGTCCCAGTTCTTACGCAGATAGAGTTATATGTAAGGATCTGTTCTATTCTTTCCTTTTCTGTCTCTTCTCTGTCTGGTTGTGCAACCAGATTTTCTCGTGAGACCTAGGACTTCATCACCCCAATGGTCTTGCAATTCTCTGCCTCTCACCATCTCCCTACCTTCTCTTGCTGCTCTGTCTTTTCTCCCCCCCTTGCATATCTGCTGGTATAAAAATATATGTGAATCATCATGTGGAAATGTAACTGATACTGGGATCCCTTTGTTTAGAAATGTACATAGTTTTACTGTTGACATGTATATAGTTATACTGTTGAAATGACTGCAAAAAGCTGTTTGAAACTCAAGGGGTTAACCTGTTTGCAACCTCTCTGAGAAGCTGTAAGCAAGAGGTCAGTTCTGGGTCACAATGTTCTTTTTGCTGGACTTGTTGAAACTTACAAGAACACTGTGAGAAGCATGCTATTTTCTTAATGAGCTCCTCCACAGATTTATAAAAAGGAGCTGTAATGTTTTCCAAAAGACAGACACAGAGAGAGCCTGAGATTGAAAACTGAGAAGAAACCCAGATTAACTTTCTTTGTTTATACTGCCGTTGTAAATAGTTATACTGAAGAAGTTTATTTTACTTTTAGTAATAATAAATCACTTGTTGTGAATTTTACAACTGCTCCTGGTTTCCTATGCTTCCTGAACCGTGCCTTGGACGATACAGTGCAGTCGCAGCCAGCGGAAATCCCCAGAAGGAGGACAGGCCTATGAGGAAGGACATCAACAGCTGAAGAGGTCATAAAATGACAGACTGTGACCTCTCCTCTCCCCCCAGGACTTGTCTCAGGTCTTGGAGACCAGGGAGTTTGAAGAACCAGTAGCAACTGAGAGGCTGGGACCCTGGAGAACCCCTGCCTAGAACTGGCTACCTGTTGATTGATCAGGAAATTTATGAGTCTTTGTGCGTCGCCTGAGGGTTGTTTGGTCAAACTTCTGGCAGAGCTTACACTCAGAAAAGAACAGTTACGCAAGAACTTACCATAACAGTAGATCTTCGAGGGGATCTCAGTCATCAGGTTACACCATAGGAAACTTCGCCATTGGAGACAGGGAATCCACATGAAAGATTTTCAGCAGTACAACTGGGGATGTCCACGCCGTCAATGTCACCAACCCTATATAAGCATGGGCGGCTTCACTTCCTCCTCAGTTCTTTCCCTCTGGAGATGAAAGGTTCACGCCCTGAGGAACCGAGGAGAAATATAGGGACCCAGCCCTAGATAAAAAGATGGAAACGCGGGGGTGCTGTGGAGCCCCAGCAAGATGGCGGTATAGCTTTCAACCACCGTGAACAACTAACAGACTCAAGCCCTGAAAACCTAATTCTTCTTGAAATCACTTGCTTAAAAGTTCTGTACCAGATATTGGAAGATCTCCGTTCCACCATGGGGAAGTCACAGAAACATAAGACAATTCAGGAGAGGGCATGAAGAAAAAACTTTTCAGCAACTCTGACCATGAGGTCGGGCCCAGGTTGCTGAGCAATTGTAGCTGAACTCACCAATACAGAGATCTTGCAAACCTTGGGTGCTAAGTTAAACACCCTGATCCAATCAGTAGCAGGGCTTTCTGACAAGTTTGATTCCTTGACTAACCGTGTAGCTACGGTGGAGACAACTCTGGAGACTGTGCAGCTCGTCACTACGGAGGCTACCAAACGCTCTGAGTCAGTGATGGAGACGGCATCAAACGTTATAAAAGAAATCCATTATTCATGCTCCCAGCTTGAAACTTTGGAAAACCAAACAAGCTCAGCCAACTTGCGTGTAATTGGGCTTCCTGAAGGCTGGGAAGGGGACCATTTATTACTCTTTGTGGGGAAATGTCTCCAGCAACAACTTGGAGAAGAGGAACTTGGTGGGCAGCTCAACATCCAAAAGGCCTATCGGGTTACCTCCAGGGGACGATCGGATAATCCAGATGGTCCTTGAGCTGTGGTGGTTAGCTTGGATGGAGTATGAAAGTACAGTTACGTAAGAACTTACTGTAACAGTAGATCTTCGAGAGAGGCTCTTGCAGTAGGTAATCACTTGTAGGACTGGTGTCGGAACCATGCAGAAACTTTTGCTAGCATTGTCTGTAATGGGACCGCCCACCGATGTCGTCACTGACGCTGCTGCTGACACTATAGTGAGCGATCCGCCTGTTCTCCAGTTCTCCAGTTCTCCTGCTGGAGACCACCAAAGGTCATGACAGGAGAAAGCAAAGACACTCCTGAATTCCAAAAAAATGGCTTTGTGGAAAGAGAACTATAAACTAAAAAAGGGGGAAGGTGGGTGGGAAAAATGTTACCTACTGCAAGAGCCTCTCTCAAAGATCTACTGTTACAGTAAGTTCTTACATAATTGTACTATCTTACTTTGACAGGGCTCTTGCAGTAGCTAATCATGTGTAGGACTGAGTCCCAAGCAGTAAAGAGCCCAAGGAACAAGAAAACATGGGAGGCTAGAACATAATCCTAGTAGAAAAACCAGGAAGTTAGGACAGGAGTCCCTAGAGGACTGGCAGTCCAAAACCGGCCCTACACCTCAAGGCAATTTCCAAACTGTAATGTTTTGTGAAAATGTGGACAGAACTCCACGTAGCTGCTGCGCAGATATCTGCAGCAGATACATTTCTGAAACAGGCTGTGGAAGCAGCTATTCCCCTGGTGGAATGTCCTTTAACCGCACCCGGAAGAACCTTACCATACTTTTGGTAACAAAAAGTACTGTAGTTTGCCAGCCATTTTGAAAGACACTGTTCGGAAACTGCCGTACCCTCCGTTTTTGGTGCGAAAGAAGCAAAACGTTGATCCATCTTGCGGACATCTTTAGTCCTGTTCATGTAATAATGTAAAATTCTGTAAGTGTCAACGATGCAGATAGGATAGCTTCTCACTCAATTAGAATGCTTGGGGTAATAAACCGCAATTTAAAGACTGATTAAGGGTCGCCTTTGAAACGACCTTAGGAAGAAACTCAGGATTTGTACATAGAGCCACCCTGTCTCTGTGAAAAATCAAATAAGGAACCTTGCACATCAGGGCCTGGAGCTCAGAAATTCTATGAGCTGAGATAACTGTAACTAAAAATAGAGCTTTCCAGGACAAAAAGTGCATATCACAAGAACTTGCCGGCTCGTGGCAAGGTAAAATTTTTCCCAAAGAAAATTAAGGTCCCATGGTGAAGCAGGGTTGCGCACAGGGGGTTTCAGATGCAGGATACCCTTCAAAAAGGTTTAGGAGACCTCTAACTGAGCCATAGTCTTGCCTCCTACTGGAACTTGGTAGGCAGAGACGGCTGCTAGATGCACCTTCAGGGACAAATAACTCAAGCCCAGGTTCCGACAGATGAAGAAAATATTCCATAACCTGGGGGAGCGGGACACATGAAGGAAGCCAAATCTTTCGCAGTGGCCCATATGGAGAAACGCTTCCACTTCATGGCTTAGGTAGTTCTGGTGGATGGCAATCACACCTCCACCAAAATTTGAGCTACCCTAGGTGAAATCCCATACCGAGAAGCAGCTATGTCGTGAGGTGCCACGCATGAAGATGAAGGGACTTTAGTCTCGGACGCACCATTGTGACCCCTTCCTGGATGAGAAGATCATAAGATAGATGTAGAGGTATGGGAGGCTCCACTGCTAGCTGTTGAAGCAGTGGAAACCATATTTGACGAGGCCAGAAAGGAGCTATCAAAATCATTTGTGCTCATTCTGACTGGAGCTTGGTCAACACTCTCTGTAATACTGGAAAGGGAGGGAATGCATACAGAAATCTCCCTGACCAGGGAAGCGACAGTGCGTTCTTGCCAGAAAGCACCATGCCTGGGATCGAGCGAGCAAAACTTGGAAAGTTTTGTGTTTGATGGGGCTGCAAACAGATCCACCTCTGGATGACTCCAAAGGTCGAAGATGTGATCTATTACCTCTTGCTTTAGCTCCCATTCGTGAGCCCTTACCCTGCTGTGACAGACTGTCTGCGAGAATGTTCTGCACCCCTCGGAAATGAACTGCCTGGAGACGGATTTTGTGCAGAAGTGCCCAGTTCCAAACACGCAATGCTTCTCTGCAAACAGGTACGAGCGGGTGCCCCCCTATTTGTTGATGTACCACACTACGCACATGTTGTCCATCTGGATCAAGAGCAATTCCTGAAGAAGAATGTGCTGAAAAGCCTGAAGAGCATAAAGCACTGCACTCATCTTTAGCACATTTATGTGCAGGTGTGGAAGGGACCACAGGCCCTGGGTTCTCTGGTATCCCAGATGGGCACCCCATCCCTGTCCCAACGTATCTGCAGTCAGTATTTGGGAGTGGGGAAGGGTCTGGAAAGGAACTCCTAGCAACAAATTGCTGGAGTCCTGCCACCACAACAGGTCCTGTTGAACTGGGGTGGAGATGAGGATCATGCACTCTAAGTTGTCTGCCCTCTGATCCCACTGAGATCTTAAAAGTCCACTGTGAAATACGCATGTGGAGTCTGGCCAATGGGACTGTGGGAATAGCCGCTGCCATGAGGCCAAGAAGACGGCGAATGTCTCTGACTGAGCTATGTTGACTGGACAATACCAGCTTGGTCTGACTTTCCAGGGTGTCTACCCTGTCCAGGGGGAGAAAGGCCATGCCCTGCATCACCCTAATAAACTGAAGGCATTGGGAAGGAGCAAGCTGAGACTTGGAGTAATTGACCGTGATACCCAGACACTCAAATAGGTGCAGAGTAGCTGATAGGGAGGCTTCCAACTCCTCCCTCAAAGGAGCTGCAAGGAACCAATCGTCGAGGTAGGAAAAAACAGTATGCCCCTGACATCTCAAGGTCCCTGCCACTACCGCTAGGCAATTGGTAAAAACCTGAGGGGCGGAGGACAGGCCAAAAGGAAGAGCCCTGAACTGGTAATGCTCCTCTTGGAAGTAAAACCTGAGGAATTTGTGGTGTGGACTGAAGATTGGGATGTGAAGATATGCATCCTTCATGTCCAGAGCACAAAGCCATTGACCCTTGGATGGGTGAGGCAGAAGGCTTTGCAATGTCAGCATCCGAAACCTCTTGTATTCTAAGAGGAGGCTTGGGGTACTGAGGTCCAATATCGGGTGAAAATCCCCTGTCTTTTTCGTTACCAGAAAGTGGGAGTAGAATCCCTTCACGATCTGGTTTGCTGGCAATTGCTCTATTGCTTCTTTGTGAAGAAGAGCCGTGATCTCCTCGCTCAGAAGGAGGATATGCACCCTTGGGTAATGAGACGACCTTGGTGGATTGTCTGGAGGTTTTTCTCGAAATTCTAGACTGTGACAAAGCTTTATTAACTGAAGCACCCAAGCGTCTGTCGTGATGGGCTCCCAGTCTCCCAGATGCCTCGTGAATCTTCCACTCACCTATTCCTCTGATAGACAAGGGGGGGGTCACCAAGTCAGGAGTAGGAGGGAAGGTTAGGTAGGGCCGCTCCCACAGCTCTGAGTTTTGGCTTGGGGGTTAGCAGCAGAATTGGGAGCCTTACCCTTAAACTGATGTTTGGGCGCTTGCTGGTTCTTCATCTGGAGTCTGTTTTGCCAACGAAAAGGATGCTTTTCTTGATGCTGTCTTGGCCGATACATAGTATGAACTGACCGAACTGCTGTGTCTTTATCCTGCAGGCTAACTATGATGTCCTGGGCACCCCCAACGAACAGGACAGATCCCCTGAAAGGGGCATTCTGGATAGCCAACTAAACATCAGGGGCAAGGTCTGATACTCTTAGCCAAGAGTACCGGCGAAGGCTCACAGCAGCGGCCGTATCTGTAGGGGAGGAACCCACCGCATCGTAGGTGGCCCACAAAGAATGGCGTCCAGCCACCTTGGCCATTTTCAAAGTGGATGCCAAGGATGACTTTGAATCAGAGTCCGGTAAGGCCTCGACGACAGGTTCGAGACAGCAGAACAAAGTCTTCTGGTACTCTAGCATGTGCAAGACATAGTTCAGAGCATGTTTTGCTATGGTAGAAGAGGCATAACATTTTCTCCTGAACTGGTCCATTTGTGCGGACTCCTTGTCAGGAGAGGAGGTACTGAGGTGCTTCAGCTTAGCAGATCTATCATGGCCTGCCGCGATGACCACCGAGTCTGCTTTAGGGTGTACTCTGAGGTGGACCTTATCCAGTGTCCTGTAGACCCAGTCAGCCTTTTTCACCATGGCCAGGATAGAGGAAGGTCTCTGCCATACAGCTGAGAATAAATCCTCATGGGGTTCCAGGCAGTGTGGGGTGAGTACCGGACTTGTATCAGGAAAGTCCAGATGCTCTGCCAACCGTCGTCTTTTTGGGACCAAAGCCTCTGACTTCCACCCTTGGGCCTCCGCTATCTACTTGAGGAGGTCCACAAAGGAGGGATCTTCTGGTGGGGACTTTGGGGATTCCCGAGGGACTGGTTCCTCATGGGGAGGGGTTTATAGGCCCGAACTGGAGCTTGAGGGATCAGAGTCCATGTCGGAATCTTCCAAATCCTCTGGAATCTCAGTAATTGGAGGATGTGGATCCCTGGTGATGACTTCAGATGTCAGGGGCTTTGTAGGTTCTGACAGATGACCTGACGTCGAAGGGCGAGTACATATCGATGAAGGCGCCCTAGGCGAGGGAGCTTCGCGGCCGACGTCCGGAGGGACAGGACGCCTGCTGTCTAGTTCGGAGATCAACTGACTTTTGGTCACCATCCACCATCAATTTAGACTTTCCCTAAAGTCCACCTGAGGTTGTGAAGGAGGTGGAGTGGGAGGAGGAGGTGGTTGAGTAAACCCAGATCCAGGCCCATGTCCCCAAAACTAGGAGGAGGTAATGGTGTGAGAAGCCTGATGAAGGGTATGAACTAGGGTAGCCTGGATAGTAATAGGCTGATGAAAAAGGATCCGGCATTAGGCGTGACGCTGGGTAACCAGACAGAGGATAAACTGATGTCAGAAAGCCTGATGTCAGACCGTAGTGAGGGTAACCTGGCGATAGGCATGATGGCGGGTATCCACACAGCTGCTATGATGGAAGGTATGTTGAAGGCACTGACGGAGGGTAGCCAGGAGGAGGCCCAGCCAAGGGAAAGCCCGACGGCGGCACTGATGGGGGATAGCCTGATGGCACCGATGGAGGGAAGCCTGATGGTCCTCCAGGAATTCCCAAAGAGCCTGTCACAGGGTGGAATAGGACCCTGTCTCATCTGTAAGAGAAAGTATTTAAAATACATGGTTCTTTCCTTTTCTGTCTCTTCTAGGTCTGGTTGTGCAACCAAATTTTTCTGTGAGACTTCAGATTTGATCACCCTGACAATCTCGCAATTCTTTTCTTCACACTGCCTCAGTTTTCCCTTGCTGTCTGTTTTTCCTCCCTTGCATATCTAGATCTACTAATATAAAAATATATGCAAATCAATATGTGGAAATGTAACTGATGTTGGGATCTCTTTTGTTTAGAAAATATATAGTGTTACTGTTGAAATGTACATATTTATAATTTGAGGTGATTGTAAAAAGCTAATGGAGAACTCCAGAGGTTACCTGAGTGCAAATGTTTGAGCCTTTTGTAAAAGCTGTGCAAAGGGGGGCCTCAGCTCAAAGCACACTGTGTTCTAGCAGCCCTGCCTGATATTTACAAAAACAGGATGCTTGCTAAGGATGGGGGTTCAAAAGACTTATAAAAGAGCAAAGCTGCAACTGCAAGAAAGATTAGGAGAAAAGGGGACACAGAGACTAAAGGAAAATTTTATTTTATTTTGCCTTTGTATATAGTTATACTGAAGAAGTTTATTTTATTATGTTACTGCTACTGTAAATAAATATTTTTGGCGTATTCTATAACTGCTCTTGGTTTTCCCTATGCTTCCCGACCTGTGCCTCGACAATAGAGCCTATGGGCTCAGAAGGGCAAGATCCCGAGGGGTGCCCCGAGGGAGGAATACTTATTTATTTATTTAGTTTTTGTTGACCGGGTAAGTGCACTAGACAAATCCTGCCTATTTTCAGGCACGACCTGGGGGAGGGGGATACAGATGAATGCCAACTGACCTTGAACCAGATTAAGCTGTTGGTGGTATTTTTTTTTTTAGTGAATGAGGGAAATTTGGCCAGGACACCGGGGAAATTCCCCTGCTCTTTTCGATAAGTGCCATGGGATCTTTAACATCCACCTGAACTACCACCAATCCAGGCAGATAGGAAGACCCAACAGGGCAAGGCCCGATGGCGGTCCCGGCAAAGGTAAGAGAACCTGCGGGCATTGAGGGACAGGATCTGGTGTCACAATAGGTGGTGTTGGAGTCACCGTAAGGCCTGTCGGCATGCTGTCGTTGGGTAAACCCAGTGAAGCGTGGCTGTCCGTCGGGGCCTGCAGGCCCAGCAATAGCAGAGGGAGCTCCAACAGATCAGGCGACGGGGGTTCGCCATGAAGGGAACCCCAAGGAGACCCCTGTCCTCCAGCCTGGATGGTGCTGACATCCGGCAGTGCTGCATCACAGCCTGATGGGTGCGAAGAGGTTGTGCTATCATCGGAGAGTCCGATGATTGACCTGGGTCATGCAGGAGTCAGAGGACCTGGTTCCCGACTTTCCAACTCTGGCCAAGTGCTCGCCAGAGAGTCCAATGAGCGGCTTATCAGTGGCGTCTGCTGCCTTAGAGCCCTGGGAGGAACTGGGCCTAAGAGTGGCGGCGGCATCGGATCCCACTGCAACCAGAGGCGGTGGAGGGACCAAGGCCGGTTCTGTAGGCAGGAGCACAGGCCTGGTCACGGCGCTTACCTTGTCAGAAAAAGAAAGCCAGTCCTCCGAAGGGCCCATGGGCGGCTTCGTTGGCGAGAGGGACTGCCCCTGCTCCCTGTGTTTCTCTTTATCATTTTCTTCTTCTTCTTGTGAGAGTCCACAGGTGAGGAAGAAGCGCTCTTAAGCTTTTTCAACACTCGTTCCATAGAAGCCATTTTTCCCTTCAGGACATGGGCCTCAAGGGACTACTGGTGACATTTCTGCATGGCCAGGTTAAAACGGGCACAAGCCTTGCACTCCTCGACTTTGTGGTTAGGCCCTAGGCAGAAGAGGCAAAGGCAATGTTGATTTTTGTGCTGTAGTTGGACGCCGCACAAACCACACTTGTTTTTATGCTGATCCATTGGAGAAGAGGACGCTATACAAACGATTCTTGAGAAAAATAAGTAAACAAATACTCATTTGGAATGGGCATTCAAACTGTTGTGACAAACTTCTGTCGGTTCAATGTGCGCAGGCTGACGGCGGGAAAGAACTTGAGGGCAGATGTGGGGACTGCCTACTATATAGTATCATGCTGACGTCAGTCACAAGACGTCTGGTGGGCAGTCCCCTGTCAGACAAAGCTAGCAAAAGTTTCCAAGTAGTCCTGATGCCAGGGGACGCCAGTCCTACAAGTGATTACTTACTGTAAGAGCCCTCTCGAAGTATGATCGAGAGATAAGAGTGTTGGTGTTGGCCTGTTGAAAGAGGGTCCTTCTAAATGGTGGAGCACAAGTTCGTCTGTTTCCCGACTTGAGTTATGCCACAAGGCAAAAAAAGAAAAGGTTTGATGGAGTCAGGGCACTTCTTCAGCAGGCTGAAATACCCCATGGTGTTCCCGGCCAGGCTACGAATTGTCCATAGAGGAAACATTTTCATTTTTACTGATCCATCTGATGCTTTAAAATGGGCCCAGAAAACCAGAGTTCGAAGACCAGACCCAGAGGACTCTCAGTCTGCAAATTCAGAAGAACAGACTTGATTTAGAGATTAATTTCTCCTTCCAAGTACGCTTTTAAGATACTTGTTTCGAGGGGCTAAAACCTGTCCTGGGTCAGGTCAGATAAATGTTAAAAATGTCAAAGCTCATTTGCTTTGTACTATGTGAGCAATATGTAGACCTGTTGATTAAAGTTTTCATTCTTTTTCAAAAACAGTAACAAAGCTCTATTATGTGCTTTTTTTTTTTTTTTAAATTCTCCTTTGTTCCTGGGGGTCCTCTGTCACTCTTCGGCCTAGTCATGGCCTTCCCAGAGCTCCCACCACCTGTCTATTTGGCGCCTCGGTCACCCCGGCTTGCCCAGTGGGGGCGGGCACTGATCACTCAATACCAGTGCCTTGGGCAGTAACTGGTTGGGAGTCGGCGGCAGGGGTGAATTGAAGCCAGGAAGGCTTCACTTGAGCGGAGGATCCCCTCCTTTTCCTCCTGAATTTTTCTCCCGGGCCGAGGGGCGTGCAATGGCCGCGGCGTCCTCCCCAGAGATTATGCAGCAGCGTGGGTGCTCCCGGCCTCCGCCAGGAGTCCTCAGCCTCGGATGCTGTCCGCACCCTCCCCCCAGAGAAGGAGAGCAGTCCAAAGGACGCTCTATCCTTCTCCCCCTGGCCAGCCCTTATTATGTGCTTATAATATCTGTTTAGTTGTACTATGTAAGTTGAGTATACTTGTCTAACACATCAGTTTAATACTTTCGATTTGCATGGCTCTCTTTTTGTTCTTCTCTGGTAGGAGACTATAGACTTGGACTTCTATTCTTATGTTATATGACATACCCTTATGCCATGACGCTCATGGGCTTATGAAAACTGCAACTACTGTACTTAGACATTTTTTTGATTATTCTATAAAGTTTTCCCCCCAGATGATGTATCTGATTGACGTAGTGACTACCGATTGATTGTATTAAGAGGAGCAGCACCCTCAGTGTAATCCAGTATATGCTTTGCTGCTATGTCTGAGTGCTTTTACTGTATATACTTGTCAAAACAATAAATATATAGTATAAAGAAAGAAGATGGAAACAGCAGATAGCCGGATCCTGAAAAGAAACCCTTAGACGGTGGGAGGGGAATATCCCTAATGACTGAGATCGCCTCAAAGATCTACTGTTACAGTAAGTTCGAATGTAACTGTTGGATCTTTTTTGGGGGTGTCTCAGTCATCAGGTTACACCATAGAAATGAGTACCAAGCAGTGACAAGTGAAAACAGACAGTCTGGGAGGCTGGATCTTCATAAAACGTAAGACAGGAGTCCTTGTAACACAGCCCTGCCAAATACTGCATGGGCTCTAGAGGAAATGTCCAGACTGTAAAGCTTGGTTAGTGTGTGGATTGTAGTCCAGGTGGCAGCAGCACACATATCAGCTGCTGAGGCCCCCTTGAAATTTTGCTTAGAAACAGAAGTGCCATCTCTACCTGGGGAGAAAGAAAAACTGCTTAGACTTTCTGGACACATTAGTAAGGAGCAGATAACACTTCAAAGTTCTGCTCACATCAAATGTATGGAGCAGTGCTTCCCCAGGATAGCCACACTCAGGGAAATAATTTGTAAGGTGGACAGACAGATTGAGGTTACATTCTGAAACCACCTTAGGCAAGAACTTAGGATTTGTGCTCAAAGACACCCTGTCTGTGAAGAATCAAATAAGGCTCCTCGCATCAAAGGCCCTGAAGCTCTGAAATTCTTCGAGCAGAAATAATTGCAACCAAAAACAACGCTTTACAAGAAAGAAAGTGCAAATCGCAAGACGCGATAGGCTCAGAAGATGATAAGTTCAACTTTTCCAAAATAAAATTCAAGTCCCAAGCCAGGACAGGGAAACAGATTGGAGGTTTCAGGTTCAGGATGTCCCTGAGGAAAGTATGGGAGACATCCAACTGAGCAATAGTATGGTCACCTACAGGCTCATGAAAGGCAGAAATAGCAGAAAGGTGAACCTTGAGGGATGAATACTGGAGGCCTGAGTCAGACAAAGAGATCAGGTAGTCCAGGACATGCTTTACAGGGCAGGTGAAAGGGTCCAGGGATTGTTTGGCAGCGAAGATGGCAAACCGCTTCCACTTCATGGCATAAGGGGTACGGGTGGAAGGCTTGCGGGCAGCCACAAAGATGTCCGCTACCCTGACAGAGATCCTGAACATAGCTATGGCTACATCCTCAGGAGCCATGCATGCAGATGGAGGGACCTTAGGATAGGATGGACCAGGGTCCCCTAAATCCTGGGTCAGCAGATTCATGCAAAGAGGCAGAGGGACCAGAGGTTCCTCCACCAGCTGCTGAAGCAGAGGGAACCATATCTGGCGAGGCCAGAATGGGGCTACCAGAATTATGCTGGCCCCCTCAATTTGCACCTTGGTAGGCACCCTCTGTATTAGTTGAAACGGAGGGAATGCATACAGAAACCTTCCGCTCCAAGAGAAGGACAACGTGCTTTGCCAGAAAACTCCAGGCCCTGGATCTAGTGAGCACAAATTGGGCAGTTCTGCATTGAGAGGGGACAAAATAAGGTCCAACTCTGGATGACCGCATCTCAAACAGATCTTCTGCTACAGATGAGAGAAGCTCCCACTCATGCATTCTGGACTGAGTCCTGCTGATGCTGTCCACCGAAGTGTTTAGGACACCTGGCATTTGGACTGCAGAGAGCATCAGACTGTGCTCCAGTGCCCAATACCATACATGCATTGCCTCCCAGCAAAGGGGGTATGAGTGAGTCCTGCCATGCTTGTTGATGTAGTGGACTACACTCAGATTATGCGACTATACCAGCAATTGGCCTAGGGTTAGATGCTCCTGAAGAAAAAATTACTCACCTTAGTAATGTTGTTTCTTCTAATGGAGTCTTGCTATATTATGACTATTGCAGTTTGCCCCAGCCTTAGAAATGCTCGGAGGTGAAAGAGTTAACTTCCATGCAGAGCATGGAGCTTAAACACGAGCTGGTTCAGAAGCTCTGTTAGGCTGGTTTCAAACCGAAACCATCAGATCTTTATGAGCAAAAACTCACTAAGGTTCTGTGTGGAAGCTGTAACCTACACTAGCCAACTGGCCACTAATATATTAACACATTTTTCCTGGTCCCAACACAAAGACTCAAGTCAGTGGACCAGAAAAATAAGATAAAATAACTAAATAAACACAACACCCAAACATGAAAGAGGGCATCAATAAATGCCAACAGAGGACTACCCACCCCATACCCAAAGTAGGAGTTCCGAGAGGGGCAGGCTGGGGGGGAGGTCATAATATAGCAAGACTCCATTAGAAGAAACAACATTACTAAGGTGAGTAATTTTTCTTCAAACAACATAAGTCTTGCTATATTATAACTAATGCAGACTACACAGCAGTACCTCCATGGAGGAGGGACAGAACCTACTTAGGAATAGGCTCTGAAGCACGGCTGTGCCAGACCGAGCATCCCTCCTGGCCTGACTATCCAGGGAGTAATGCTTGGTGAATGTGTACTGTCTTCCAAGTAGCTGCCTGACATATCTCCAAGATAGGGATGTCTCTAGCAGCAGCTAGAGATGCAGCTGTACCTCTGGTAGAGTGAGCCCTCAGGCCTGAGGGGAACCTTACCCAGCTTTTGATAGCAAAATTGGATACAAGAAACCCATCCACCTGGCAATGGATCTCTTAGTGGCAGGTCTCCTTTCCCAACCTCACCATAAGTGAGAAACAGTTGGAGGAGTCAAACCTGTGACCCTTAGTACGCTCTATGTAGTAACTTAGGGCCCTCTTAACATCTAAGCTGTGCAGCCTCCTCTCACCAGAGGAGGAATGGTCAGTGAAAACACTGGAAGTGAAAAGATTGGTTAAGGTGGAAATCTGAAACCACCTAGGCAAAAACTTCCTGTTAGTCCTGAGGACTACTTTATCCTGTGAAAGGAAATAAAGTCAGTTTCTACTGATAAAGCCTGTAACTCACTTATACGCCTGGCAGAAGTGATGGCTACCAGAAACACAGTTTTCCAAGTCAAATACTTAAGCTCTGCCAAGACAGAGGCTCAAAGTGGGGTTGCATTAGCTGAGCAATGCATACATTAAGATCCCAAACGGGGCAGGGTCCCTGAATGAAGGATTGGTGAAGCAATCCTTTAAAAAACTGGAAAATACAGGATGAGCAGAAAGAGAAGAGGGCTTCCCTGCTGAAATGAAGGCAGAGACAGCAGACAAGTGCACTTTCAGGGTGGCTGGTCTCAGTCCCAAAGAATTAAGATGGACCATGTAGTCCAATACAGTGGGTAGATCAGCAGATTCTGGGAAACATGCTTCCAGAACACCATATGGAAAACCTTTTCCACTTGGAGTTATAGGTAGCCTTGGTGAAGGCTTCCTAGCAGCCTTCAGGATTTCGAGAACACTTTGAGAAAGTTGCAAATCAGCAAACTCTAACTGCTCAAGAGCCAAGCCTTGAGGTTGAGGGATTTGAGATTCGGATACCAAACTCTCCCCTGAGCACAGGTTAACAGATTGTGGTTCCTGGGGAGACACAGGGGAAGATGGACTGCTAAGGACAGAAGGAGTGGGTACCAGGGCTGCCTGGCCCAGTCTGGAGCAATCAGGATAATTTTGCAGGGCTGAGACCTGATTTTGACTAGTACTTTGAACAGGAGAGGGAAGGGGAAAGGCATAAAGAAACTTCCCTTTCCAATCGAGGAGAAAGGCATCCAGGGGAACTGAGCCCAACACTGGGGGCCTGCAACAAAACAGTGGAAGTTGATGATTGTCTGGGGCTGCGAAAAGATTTATCTGAGTAGTGCCCCATCTGGCAAACACTATCCCCAGTACTAGGGGATCCAGTGACCATTCGTGATGGCCCTGGGAAATCCTGCTGAGGGCATCTGCAAGGACATTGTCCTTGCCTGGGAGGTGAACTGCTATGAGGGAAGTGTTCAGGGAGTAAGTCAGAGACCACAACTTCATCGCCTCGGTGCACAAGGCCAAGACCAAGTGCCCCTTGTTTGTTGATGTACCACATTGTAGTGGTGTTGTCTGTTCTGACCTGTACCACCTTGTTCTGAACAGATGCAGAGAAAACCTGAAGTGCTAGAAAAACAGCTCTGAGTTCCAACAGATTGATGTGGAGCAGAGATTCCTGAGGGGACCATAATCCCTGGGTGGAGAGGTCGCCCATGTGAGCTCCCCATCCCAAGAGGGATGCATTTGTAGTAAGGGTCAAGGAATGGGACAGAGGGATGAAAGGCACCCCTGTCTCAGATTGCTCTGATCCTTCCACCACTGAAGGGCCTGGATCAGGGTTCGAGTCACTGGGATTAACTTGGATAGAGGATCTCTTCTTTGAGACCAGAAAGCTCTCAAATGGAACTGAATGTCCCTCATCTGAAATCTTGCTCCTTGCACCACAGCTGTGGAGGCAGCCATGTGCCCTAGGAGCTGCAGGAAATGCCTTGCTGGTCGAGACCTGCAGAGTGAAGGAAGGCCAGGGCCACTAAGGTCCTTACCTTTCCAAGGAAGGAAGGCTCTAGCCTGCTTGGTATCCAGTTCTGCGCCTATAAAGGTGAGTACCTGGACAGGTTCCAAAACTGACTTTGGAAGATTGAGAAGAAATCCCAGAGGGAAGCAGCTGCTGGGTAACTAGCAGGTGTGATTTGACCTGGTCTGGAGACTGACCCACAATGAGCCAGTCGTCCAGGTAGGAAAAATGGCAATCTTTGCCTTCTTAGGTGAGCGACTGCTACTGCCAGACACTTTGGAACACCCTTGGGGCAGAAGTGAGGCGAAGGGCATTGCTCTGAACTGAAAATGGCCTGAGGGCAGTTGAATCTGAGGTACTTTCGATGGGAGCTTCTGATAAGAACATGGAAGTAGGCATCTTTGAGGTCCAGGGAGGCTAGCCAGTCCCCTGGCCTTAGGGAGGGTAAAATCATTCCCAGTGTCACCATTTTGAACTTTGGCTTTAAAAGGTGCTTGTTTAGATATCTTAGATCCAGGATAGGCTGCCACTCTCCTGTCTTTTTTGGGGTAAGGAAGTACCTGGAGTACAGACCCTTGCCCTGGTGAAGGGGAGAAACCTTTTCTACAGCTCTGAGAGCCAGGAGGGTTGAGACTTCTGTTTCCAAAGCAAGAGTCTCAAAGGGTTTGTAGGTGGAAAGATCTGGCTCTCATCTTTGGAAATTTCTTGGCTGAGAACCAGACCCTGGCTCACTACTTCCAGGACCCTTGTCTGAAGTTAAAGACTGCCAGTCCTGGGCCAGTGAGCCAACCTGCCCTACAGTTAGTGGAGGCCAACCCTGGGCATCCCATCAGGGTGCCTGTTTGTGCAGGGCTTTAGGCTGAGGGGTGGGAGCAGGCCTGCTCGAACCCCATCTGCCTCTCCTCTGAAGAACCCCTCTGTACATAGGCTGAAGAGGAGGGGGCCTGGTCTGGTAAAGGCCTGTGAAAGGCCTACCCCTACCCCTTGGGGGCTGCCTCTGAGGACTGGCTTGCCGTTCCTTGGCTTGTGCACTCCTGTAAGTGGTTCTATATTCATCCATTTTCTTCATATAATTCTCTGTCTGCTCCCCAGAGAATTTCCCACCACAGGAAAATCCATAGCCTTAGACTGGGTATCCTGTGACAAAGTAGTACACCTGAGCCAGGCCAATCTCTGAAAAGCCACAGATGTAGCCATGACTCTAGAGGATACATCGTTAGAATCCACTGCAGCATGGAATTGCACCTTAGATGCCTCAATACCATCAAGAGCCACCTGCTCCAGCTCCTTTGCAAGCTGGCCAGGGACCTGTTTGGCTAAGGCCATGACAGTATCCCATCTAGATTTCTGGTATCTTGCAACAGAAGCCATATAGTTAGCTCGTCTGAGTCCCAAGGATGCTGCCATGTATTGTTTTTTGGCCATGGCATCAATCTTCCTGGAATCCTTGTCAGGAGGATGTGAAGCCAGTGGAATATTAGCTTTATCACAGGCTGCAGCCTGAACTACTAACATGACTGCATTGCTGTGAAAAAAATCTGTATCAGGACCTGACAAAGTGTACCTCCTGTCCATCTTTTTATCCACAGGAGGCACAGAATTAGGAGCTTTTAAAATTTTTATTGTTTGTTTTCTAAAAGATTTATGTAAAGGGATGGACAACCTCCTGGACTCTGGGATATCCATCATCTCCACATAGTCAGGCTCCTCTTGCTCATCCAAAGCCTCCTCTAAGGGAAGCTGGAGGGTCTCAGCAACTTTTTTATAAAACAAAAAATGAGAAGGGGACTCAGAAAGCCTAGGGGGAGACTCACCTGAAGGTCTGTCTGGGGAGATGTCCGGTTCAATGGGCACATCCAGACTTTCAAAGTCACAGTCACACTGATCATAATCCACATCCCCCTCCTCTGGTTCATAGAACTCTTCTATATCATAATCCTGAACCACTGGAACCGACCGAACTGACCTTTTGCCAGACAGTGGCGGTTCAGAGGGAACCAGGGACAGGGACTGGACAATCTGTATTGCCCTGGCTATCTCAGCAGCAGTTGGAGAAGGAATTTTGGACTCCAAACCTGCTGATTCTTTAGATTTCTTTGCTGGAACTGGCTCCTCAGAGCCAGCTTTTCGTTTGCCCGAGGAAGTCTCGCCCTGGTCAGAGGGCACTCCCTCCGGTTCGGTTGGCACCGAACCGGGCTGGCCATCCGGGTCAGCGGACTTTTTGGCCTCTCGTTCCCTGAGCCTGCCCACTCTCTTGTCCAGGGTGGCTGCAGGGAAAATTTTACAAATCTGGCAGTCTGAATTGAGGTGGTCAAACCCCAGACAATAGACACATGTAGTGTGTGGGTCAGCCTTGGCAAGGCTTCCCACAGACACTACAGTGTTGAAATCCAGTGGGCCGGTTTTCTTTTGGTTTCTCAGACATGATGCCAGCCTAACCAACAAACTTGCCCTTTTAATGGCAGTGCCAGGCAAGACACCCTTATCGGTTCCAAAACCGCATCACGGGTCGTGGAAACCGAAGGAAATCCGCTTTTTAGAACCTATAAGAACCGGAACTGTGACTCTAAGAAGCCTTAAAAGGCTCTAAACTTATATTTTAATACAACTCGATCGGTTCAACTGAACCGATAATACTTTACAAGTTCCACACAGAAAAAACCCTATCTATTATTTACGATTACCATAGACAGAGCCTGAACCGATCGGTTTTGCGGTTAAAATAATGAAATCGCGGTTAAATTAAACCGAGAAATAGCGCTTTAAACCGAAAAAATGAACCGAGCAACAGGAGGAATCTCCGGAGCGACTGTTCAGTGAGGCGGAGTAAAGAATCTGATGGTTTCGGTTTGAAACCAGCCTAACAGAGCTTCTGAACCGAGCTCGCGCTCTAAGCTCCATGCTCTGCATGGAAGTTAACTCTTTCACCTCCGGAGCAGTTCTAAGGCTGGGGCAAACTGCAATAGTCATAATATAGCAAGACTTCATGTTGTTTGAAATGCTTGCATGGCATAGAGTACTGCTCTCATCTCCAGGACACTGATGTGCAGAGCGACTTCCCACTGGGACCAGGAGACCTGGGTTTGAAAGGGACTGCCATCAAGGCACATATCAGGAAGCATAGAAAAACCAGGAGCAGTTGTAGAATTCATCAAAAATTATTTATTTATACTAGCAGTATCATAAAATAAACTTGTTCACTACAACTATTTACAAAGGTAAAATAAAATGACGTTTTCTTTCAGTCTCTGTGTCCCTTGTTCTCCTAGTCTTCCTTGCAGTTGCAACTTAGCTCTTTTATACATCTTTTCAACCCCCATCCTTAGGAAGCATCCTATTTTTGTAAGTGTTCTGTTCTTCTAAGTTTCAGGAGCTGCTAGAAGACAGTGTGCTTTGAGCTCAGGCCCCTTCGTCAGCTTTTGCAAAAGGCTAGAAGATTTGCACTCAATTAACCTCTAGAGTTTACAATAGCTTTCTGCAATCATCTCAGAATATAATTATATACATTTCAACGCAACACTATATATTTTCTAAACAAAAGGATCCCAACATCAGTTACATTTCCATACAATGATTTAAATATATTTTTATATCAGTGGATATGCAAGGGAGGAAAAGACAGACAGCAAGAGAGGACTGAGAGAAAATGAGAGGCAAAGAATTGCAAGACTGTTCAAGTTGATCAAGTCTTAAGTCTCACAGGAAAATTTGGTTGCGCATCCAGACAGAGAAGAGACAGAAAAGGAAAGATCCTTGCATTTAAACACTTTCTCCATAACTGGGACAGGGTCTTATTCTACCCTGTCACAGGGACCCAGGTGAGCCCTTCAGCCCAGACCTGAAGCATCCATGGTTAGGATCTTATGCGGGGAGAAAAGCTGGAAGGGGAACCCTTGAAAATTTGTGGGGTCCATCCATCACTGCTATGCACTGCATACAGGGGAGGAGACCAGGACTAGATGGTCCAACTCGTCCACACGCTGCTCCAACTGCACTCTGAGGGTCCACTGGAGAGCACGCATGAGGAGTCTGGCTAGAGAAAGAGAGGGAATGGCTGTAGCCATTAGGCCCAGGAGTCTGAGGTACAGTCTGGCAGGAATGTACCGACTCTGAGTGACTTCCAGAGCTTGAGCAATAAGGCAATCCGCCCTGTTTTGAGGCAAGAAGGCCTTCCCCTGCTCTGAATCCAGGACCACCCCAATGTATTGTAATCTTTGTGATGGTACTAGGACAGACTTGGGCAGGCTGATTGTGATACCCAGAGACAGGAAGCTGAAGGGTACATTCCAGAGTCCGCAACAGCTATTCCCTGGATGAGGCCTTAAGAAGCCAGTTGTCCAGCTAAGGAAAGATATACAGACCCTCCCTTCTGAGGGCTGCTGCATCCACTGCTAAGCATTTGGTAAAGACACGCGGCGCAGAGGATAAGACAAGTGGCAACACTTTCAACTGCTAGTGTTCTCCCTGAAAGGCAAAGAGACAAAACCACCTCTGAGGAGGAAAGACCGTAATGTGCAGGCAGGCGTCCTGCATGTCCAGTGAACACAGCCAATCACCAGTCTTAAGGAGGGCAAGAGGACTGGCAAGGTTACAATCTGGAATTTTTCGTACTGGACAAAGAAATTGAGGTTTTTCAGGTCTAAGATGGGCCTCAAATCTCCGGTCTTTTTGGGGGCCAGAAACAACCTGGAATAGAACCCCTGATTTCTTTCCCGCCTGGGTACCAGCTCTATCATCTGCTTGCGCAGAAGAAAAAATTACTCACCTTAGTAATTATCTTTCTTTTAGTGGAGTCTTGCTGTATTCTGACAAATGCTGTTAGGTCCTGCCTTTCAACTGCCCCAGAGAACATAGGGTTAACTTTTCTATGCATGGCATAGAATGTTCATCTCGAGCTCGGTTGAAGCCTCTGCCTGTTGTTATTCGAACTGCAACCATCAGATTCTTTACTCCGCCTCACTGAACAGTCGCTCCCGGAGATTTCTCCTGCTGCTCGGTTCAAAGTCGGTTGAAGTGTCGGTTTTCGGTCAGGTTTCTTCCGAAATTGTTGTTTCCTCATAGTCGGTTCAAGTCTCTGTCTGTGGTACCATGAGTACTACATAGGTTTTGTTCCGTTTTCTGTGTGGAACTTGTAAAGCTGTGGGTTGGTTCGGCTGAACCGATCATTTTGAGGTAAAATTTGTACTTTACTTTAGTGTGTGGTTACCAGCCTGTATTGGTTATCAAAAAAAAAAAAAACTGGTTTTAGTACATTTTTTTTCCCCAAGACCCGTGACACGGTCAGGAACCGATAGGGGAGTCTTGCTAGGCAGATTGCCGAAAAAAGGGTAAGTCTGGTTAGGTTGGCCATGTCTGAGAAACCCAAGAAGAAAAACAGGCCCACTGGGTTTCAACACTGCAGTGTGTGTGTGGGGAGGTTTTTGCTAAGGCTGATCCCCACACCACCTGTGTTTATTGTCTGGGGTTTTATCACCTCGATTCAGACTGCCAAATTTGCAAATATTTTCCCAAATCTACCCTGGAAAAGAGATTAGGTAGACTGAGGGAAAGGAAGGCCGAGAAGTCCGTTGACCCGGATGGCCAGTCCTGTTCGGTTCCAACTGAACCAGAAGGAGTGCCCTCTGACCAGGGCGATACTTCTTCAGGCAAAAGGAGAGCCGATTCCAAGGTATCGGTTCCGACAAAAAGAAAAAGAAAAGACTAGTCGACCAGTTCGGATCCAGAATCTCATACTCCGACCGCCGATGAAATAGCCAAAGCGATTCGGATTGTGGAATCGCTTCAATCGGTTCCGACTGAACCGGCACCTTTTGGCAGAGACTCGGTTCAATCGGTTCCCCCAGTTCCGGATTATACCCTGGAAGAATTTTATGAACCGGAGTTTGAGGAGGAAGGAGAGTTGGAAGATGATTATGGTGATGGTGAAAGTCTGGATGTGCCTATTGACCTGGACATCTCCCCAGACAGACCTTCAGGTGTTTCTTCTCCTAGGCTTTCTGAGTCCCCTTCACACTACATGTTTTACAGAAGGGTGGCTGATACCCTCCAGCTTCCTGTGGAGGAGGCAGTGGAGGATGAGGAAGAACCTGACTATGTAGAGATGATGGACATCCCAGAGTCCAGGAGACTGTCTGTTCCCCTCCACAAATCTTTTGGGAAACAGACACAAAAAATTCTTAAGTCTCCCAATTCGATACCTTCTATGGAAGGCAGGACCTAACTGCATTTGTCAGAATACAGCAAGACTTCATGTTGTTTGAAGAGACTGGACTTCCTCCCAGAAAACAGACGGGGATAATGAGAAAGTGGAGGAGGGGTATCTGGAGGTCACTGGATGGGCTCCAGGGTATGAACACACTCTACAATCTGTAGAATCCAGGCATCTGAAATTATGGCTCTCCACTGATTCAAATGGAGGGAGAACCGACCTCTGACCATTACCTCCTGGGCATGGACCACAGGAGGGGGGTTTGGCAAGCAGTCAAGCTGAGGCGTGGCAAGCTGTGCAGGCTGATCCCTCAGTTCTGGGGCACTTGGCTGCTGCTCCAGAATTGGACGGGGCAGGCAAGGAGGACTGGGCTCTACACTTTCCCTGAATATGGGGGCCTGAGTCTGGTCTATCAGTTTGCCTATGAAAAGTAGGCAGTCTTCTGCCACGCGGCTGAGTGTGATAGAGGAAGTGGACAGACTTAAGGGCTATACCAGAGGCCTGAAAATAATAGATGAGGTCCTGAACATCAGGGCCAAAAAGCTTGGTGCCACTGAAAGGGGCATTAAGCATCTTGTTCTGTATGTCAGCTGTAAACCTAGATACCTGGAGCCGTGAGTGCCTACAAAGGCATATGCCAGTGGCAGCTGCTCAGGCAACAGTATCGGACAAATCATAAATGGCCCTCAGGAGATGTTTGCCAACATTCTCAGCAGTTTGGAGGCAGTGAAGCAATTCCTGTTTCTGGGTGCCATCTGGAAGGGATTGAGTGGCAGCCTTGCCCTCTTTCCAGTAGGTATTCTGCAATTTCACCATGTCAGACAGGCAGTTTGCGATCCTCAAACCTAGGGTAGAGGAAACATAAATCCTTTTACCCAGAAAGGTCAGTTCCATGACACTTCTTCTTTGGGGGAATGGAGCTAAGGTGCTTAAGCACCTTAGACCAGACATGAGCAGCTTTAATGACCACAGAGTCAGTTTCGGCCTGGGCAACAAAAATGGAAGGCCGAGGGGCATTCTAAAGTTTGTCTGCCCGTCGGGGTATAGCTGGCTTCTTGTCTGGTCTGTGCCAGGCTGCAGTAGTAGCATTCTTAAGGGCAGGAAGCACAGCAGGAATGATCTTAGGGGGAGATTCAGGAATCTCCAAATAGTTCACCAGATCCCTTCTGGTAGCACCCTCCTCCGCCTCTGTCTGGAATCCCATAGAGGAAGACAGATGCTTCACAATATTGAAAAAATTAGCATCCTCAGGGGGTGACCTGGGGGTTTCCTTGACAGAGACCTCACTGACTGAAGAGGCAGTGGATTTGTCTGAGGTGAGGAACTCTTCCTCCTCCTCCTCTACATCCTCCAAAGGAGGTGGTCAGGGTGATATTCCTGTACGAGGTCGACCTATTCTTCTGGGTCTGCTGTCGTATGTGAAGTTGACTGCCCCAAGGAGGTTCCCTGGGCCTGCGACCAGGCACTGACGATGATGCTCTCGTCAACAGAGCCAGCAACGGCGGCCGGTTAAAGATGGCAAACTGCTGAACCAGCATGCTACAGAAATGGACAAGAACTTTGTTCAAGTCCAACATCATCGCAGCAGGAATGGGCAACGGCATAGAGGCCAACAACCCAGCCTGCAGGCCTGACGAGCCTGTAGCCCTCAGAGAAGAAGGGGCAGATCTCAAAGGGACAGTCACTGATGATAAACCTGTCATCGACGGACCTGGATGTTGCTGGCCGAGTTCCCTGGGAGTCGGGCACAGAAGCTGTCGGTATGGCCCTTGTGGGAACCGAGACCTGGACAACTGGTCTCTTTGTCTTGACAGCCACTGCCGATGAGGAGCCCCGCCAAAGAAAGCCAAGCCAATGAGGAACGTGATGGCCGCTGAGGGGAGTGGTCGCAATCCCGGTCTTTTTTATGACTTTTCCCCAAGGACTTGTCTTTGACCACTGAAGCCTTGGAGCTTGTAGAACCGGAGGGCGACTGGGCCGCCATAGCCCCAAAGGACCCAGGCTCCGAGCTGGCTACCTGTTGTTCCATGAAGGTCTTTAGAGCCTTTCTGCATTGCCTAAGGGTGATTTCCTTAAACTTTTGGCAGAGCTCACAGTCCGTGGCATCGTTGTCAGGCCCAAGACAGCAAATACAAACCGAGTGCTTGTTGTTGGAGGCAATCTTCCTTTCACAGTGGCAGTAACAGAAAAGAGATGTAGAAGGTCTAACTGTCAACATAAATGAAAACAGAAAGTAAATCTCCAAAAAGAGATTTAAATAAGGGTTGGTAGAAAAATAGGCCGTAGACCGAAAAAGGTGTGAACACTGCAATGGCTCTTCTGCGGAGACTATGCTTGCAAGTCAATAGAGGGAAAGAAATGAAGAGGGTGCATGGCTACCCATGCCTTTATAGAGCTGATACATTGACAGCGAGGGCGGCCCTAGTTGTATTGTTTAAAATCTTCCGTGTGGATTCTCTTTTACTGACTGTGACGTTCCTACGGTGTTACCTGATGACTGAGATACCCAGGAAGAAGATCCTATATTTCAAAGGGCAAAGATACAGTTCATTATCCATACTCTGGCAGACTCGTAGCAGTTCTCTGGAAAGAGGGGGCAAGGCATGCACCCCAATCTAGTAAACAGAGACTGAGGAACCAAGGTCCCAAAAGCAGAATCACGACGTGACTCAAGGTCAGCACTGTAATAGGAAATTAAGCAGTCTATGTTCCAACGCATTTCCTGTATTGGGACGTCTCTGAAGGCAGCCATCAAGGTAGCGGAATGTCTGGTGGAACAAGCCCTTAGCCCTATGGGAGGGAGGCTCCCTATCAGCCAACCTACAGCACAGTTCAATGCAGAATGTTTCCACCTGCCAATCGTCCACTTTTACTGCCAGTCTGCCAGGTGCGGCTTCAGCATAACAAACAGCTGCCGAGCCTCAGTAACCTCGCATATCAGTCATGCACTCCTTGTAATAAGTGAGCACCCTCCGCAGGTCCAGGGTTACTAAAGTGTACCAGAAGCTTAATCACCAGGTTATGGTGAAACTCCAATACAAACTTCAACAGGAATTTTGGGTGGAGGAAAAGAACGACTTTGTCATTGTGGAAGACCAGATACAAAGGCTCCACTGAAAGCTCCTGCAGTGCACTAATCCTTCTGGCCGATGTAATGGCCACCAAGAAAGAAGCCTTCCATGGCAGGTGATATATCTCACGCCTGTGCATAGGCTCAAATGGCTTACCCATGAGCATAACCAGCACCTGCAGTAGGTCCCATGGTAGTGGTGGCTGTACATGCACCAGAGAGGACAGCTGGTGAAGGCCCTTAAAAAAAAGCACCCAACCACCTTGTCCTGGGCTACTGTTGGCATACCAGCCCACATATGGTATGCAGAGATGGCTGCCAGCTGCGCCTCAAGGGTCATTGCTTCCAGGCCCAACTGAGAGAGGCACCAGAGGTACTCCATGATGCTTGCAAAAGGGGCATACATCTCCTTGCCCTGAGATCAAACGGAAAACCTCTTCCATTTAAAGGCATAGCACTGGCAAGTTAACTCTTTCTCAGAGGCCTAGACAACATGGAGCAAAACTTCCGCAAGACCCAAAACCTGGAGCTCTAGCCACTTAGGAACCAGGCATTTAGGTGCAGGGACTGAAGGTTCATGTACTGGACCTTCCCCTGTTGACTGGTCTGCAAGTCAGTGTGGAGAGGGAACCACCAAAGAGGCTTGCTTGCGAGGCAATCTGGACACAAGAACTATTTAGGCCATGTCGTCGAGGCACAGGTCAGGAAGCATAGGAAAACCAGGAGCATTTGTAAAATTTGCAACAAGTGTTTTATTATTAACAGTAAAATAAAAAAATAAAAAAATTGTTTAGAATAACTATTTACAATGGCAGTATAAACATAGAAAGCAGAGTCCTTTTTCTTCTCAATTTTAAATTTTAGTCTGTCTGAATCTAATAGATTTCTTTGACTGGCTGACCAAAGTAGTAGACCAGGAAAAAGCTGAGGACATGGCCTACCTAGACTTTAGCAAGGCATTTGACACAGTCCCACACAAAAGATCAATAAACAAGTTAGCCAGCCTTGGAGTGGGTCCCAAGGTGGTAGCCTGGGCAAAAACTTGGCTGGACAACAGGACGCAGAGGGTAATAGTAAATGGAGTCCACTCCAAAGAAAGGGGAGTTACTAGCGGGGTACTGCAGGGTTCAGTACTCGGACTGGTCCTCTTTAATGTCTTTTATAAGTGACATTGCAGAGGGACTGGAAGAAAAAGTATGTCTCTTTGCAGACGACACAAAGATCTGCAACAGGGTTGATACACAAGGTGGGGTGGAAAGGATGAGAAGGGAGTTGGCAAGTTTGGAGGAATGGTCAAATGTATGGTAGCTTAGATTCAATGCAAAATAGTGCAAAGTAATGCACCTGGGAAAGGAAAACCCAAGGGAAGAGTACACAATTGGGGATGAGATATTAACAACAGAAATGGAAAGGGACCTGGGGGTAGTCATATCAGACAAGCAATGTTAGAAGGCAATAAGGAGGGTTGGGGATAATGGGATGCACAGGTAGAGGCATCACCAGTAGAAAACAGAAAGTTGTTATCCCTCTGTACAGACAGTTGGTGAGACCCCATCTGGAGTACTGTGTGTAGCTCTGGAGACCCCATCTCCACAAGGACATAGACAGGATGGAGGCTGTCCAAAGGAGGGCAACTAAACTTTTACAGGGTCTGCACCAGAAGCCATATGAAGAGAGACTAAAGGAGCTTAATATGTATACCCTCGAGGAAAGGAGGGAGGACATGATAGAAACTTTCAAGTACCTCAAGGGAATCAACAAAGTCCAAGAGGTTAGCATCTTTCAGAAAAAGATGTGCAAGAACAAGGGGGCACAATTTGAAGATAGAGGGAAGAAAGCTCAGAGGTAATGTGAAGCAGTATTTTTTCATGGAGAGGGTTGTGGATGCATGTAATGGCCTTCCTGAGGAGGTCGTGGAGTCCAAAACAGCAGGGGAATTCAAGAATGCAAGGGACAGACATAAGGCAATTCTAGGTGGGGGTAGGAGGAAGTAGGCTGTTGGTTAACTAGGATCTGCAGCTTATCCATTAGGTAGGGAAATGAGCAGACTAGGTGGGCCAAGTGGTCCTTATCTGCTGTCAAATTCTATGTTTCTATGTCTTTGTCTTTTGCAAAACGTTGCAACTTTTTTTTTTTTAAGTCTTTGCAGGAGATCGTTAAGAAAACACCATGCTTCTCACACAATGTTTTTCTCAGTTTTTGCAGGTGCAGTAAAAAGAACATAGTGACCCAGAACTGATAGCTTGTTTACATCTCTGCAAAAGGCTTAAAAAACGTTTTTCAGATTAACCCCTTGAGTTCCAAATAGCTTTTTGCAATTATTTCAACATTATAACTATATATAGTTTTAAACAAAGGGATTGCAGTATCAATTGCATTTCCAATGATTCACATATATTGTTATACCAGCAAATATGCAAGGGGGGGGGAGAGAAAAGACAGAACAGCAAGTGACTGCAGAGAGATACTGAGCGGCAGAGAATTGCAAGGCCGTCAAGGCGATCAAGTCCTAGGTCTTACGACAAAATCTGGTTGCGCAACCAGACAGAGAAGAGACAGAAAAGCAGAGAATAGAACAGATCCTTGCATTAAACTCTTTCTCCATAACAAATGGGACAGGGCCATATTCAACGCTGTCACATACGCCACCCTCCTTGGGGTGAACCTGTTTTACAAAGACAGGTTTCCAAAACTTTCTAGTAATTTTTATCTAACATAAGCATATAACCTTTACAGTTCTGTGCATAAGCAGTATCCTTGTTTCCATAACAACTGCATAGCAAATACTGAAGTTTAAACTCGCACATTTTTTTTTCAGCCTTTAGAATTCTCAATTTCAGATTCATATATAGACAGAAAATCAGCATTAACATTCTTTTTCCTAGATTTGAGCATCACTTTAAATTTAAATGGCTGTAGTGCCAGGTACCACCGTGTGATTCTAGAATTTTTATCCTTCATTTGGTTAAGCCAACAGAGAGGATTGTGATCTGTGACAAGTAAAAAGTCAGCTCCTAGTAAGTAAAACTTAAGGGACTCCATGGCCCACTTTGCCGCAAGGTATTTCTTTTCAATAGTGGAGTACCTTTTCTCTCTGTCATGCAATTTCCTACTTATGTATAGAATAGGATGTTCTTTCCCATCTATATGCTGACTCAAGACTACATCTAGGCATACTTTTCATGCATCAGTCTGTAACAGAAATTGTTTCTCAAAGCCTGGGCTTTTTAAAACAGAGGCTGAACATAATGCAGCCTTAATGGCTCTAAAAGCCTCGTCACACTAAGGGGTCCACTTCCCATTATTCGGGAACTGTTTCTTTGTGAGTTCAGTAAGGCAAGTCGCTAACTCTGCAAAGCTGGGAACAAATCTCTGATAATAACCAGCCAGCCCTAAAAATGACCCAACCTGTTTCTTGGTTTTAGGGACAGGGCTGTTGGCTACAGCTTCTTAGAAAACTTTGGCTTGACTTCTCCATTTCCCAAAACATAGCCCAAATATCCCATTTTCTGCATGCCCACTGCACACTTGGTAGGATTGTCAGGCCTGCCTTTTTGATCGACTGGATAACTGCTTGTAGGTGTTGCAGGTGGCTTTTCCAGTCTGGACTGTACACCACAACATCATCCAGGCATGCAGCACAATTACCAGTGTGAGGAGATAAAATTACATCGATGTACCGCTGGAATGAAGCGGGTGTGCCATGTAAACCAAATGGCATGGTGGTAAACTGATAGAATCCAACAGGAGTGGCAAATGCAGTTTTGTCAATGGATTCTTTACCTGGGGGATTTGCCAGTAACCCTTGGTGAGATCAAGGGTACTGATATACTTAGCACTTCTCAGTCCGTACACCAAACCATCTATTTTGGGCATAGGATAACTGTCAAATTCTGACACGATTAAGTTTCCTAAAATCAGGGCAGATTTTTACTCCCCCTTCTTTTTTGTTTACAATCACCATTGGTGATGACCAAGCACTTCGACTCTTCTATGATACACAATTCTTTCATTTTTGTATTTTCTTAACCACGTCAGCTCTTAACCGCTCTGGTAATCTGTATGTCTTTTGTCTAACAGGGTGAGCATTTCTTGCCACTATTACATGCTCGACCCCTTGGTACTGTGATAAAAGTACTGTTAAATGTCTTTAGCAAGTTACAAAGTTCTGCAGTTTGTTTGGAGGTTAACAAAACATTCACCTTTACAGCATTAGCAATTTGTTCCAGTCTATCATAAGCTACATCAAGAGCTTCCTTATCAGTTTCTGGTGAAACTAGCAAAACAGCTTTTGGTGTGTTTTCAACCCATTTCTTGAGGAGGTTAGCATGGTATATCTTAGTAGGATTTTTCCTATCAGCAGGGGTCTCGGTCTCATAGTTAACTGTGCCAGTATGTCTAAACACTTCATAAGGCCCTTGCCACTTTATTAACAGTTTATTTTCTGTAGTGGGCAACAGTGGCAAGACCTTTTCACCTGGCTCAAAAACCTTTGCTTTTACCCCATGGTCATAATACACCTTCTGCTGATTTTGGGCCTCTTCCTGATTATTATGGGTGATTTCAACATATTTTGAAAGCTTTTTTCTCAGGGGACACATATGAGATTTATTAGATTGTTTCTGATGGGGGTTATCTTCCCATATTTCTTTTATTACATCTAGTGGCCCTCTACGTTGTCTACCATACAGCATTTTCATTTCTTAATCCCCCTATGTCCATCAGTCTTTTGTTGCCACCGTTTCTTGAGGCGTCATCTTTCTTTCCTGAACTTCTGGATCTTGTAGCTGTGCTCAAACAAGTCCGAATCAAAATCAGCGAAAGAAAAAGAGTCCCCACCATCTGAGATTTTCTTTGCCTGAGCTCTTGTCACCACAGCTGCTGAAACATCAGTATTTACTCCCTGTTTGATTAACTCAGTAAATCCTGGCAAGTCATTTCCAGTAATCACAGGTAACTTAGGTACTACCCCCATTTTCATTTGATGTGACACCCCATTAATAGTCAGAGTAACTTGGCTGGTGGGATAGTATCGAGTGTCCCCGTGGATGCATACGACACCTATACCTGGTCTTTTAGACATTGTTTTCCCAGCACTTCAATATGCACTAGGATCTGTATGCTTCCCAAATCTATACTATAAGTCCCTTCACAGTCTTATCTCTCACCTTCACATCTGTTAAGTACTTGCCCCAACTTGCTAAGGCAAATCTGCTCCAGTGTCACTCTTCTTACTACAGCAATTTCTTGCAATATGACCTGGCTTATTACAGTTATAGCAAATAGTCTTTGGGCACAGATTTGTTACCCTCACCAGAGTTCTTAGCACACATGGAGTTTAAATGGGAAAAAGAGAATCTTACCAGTGCTTGGCTGTGACCTCACTGCTGTGTCATCTGTCTGGCCATTTGGTAGTCTTCAGTCAAAGAAACAGCCTTTTCCCCACTTTCTGGCCAGTGTTCCTTTACCCAAAATTGCACATCTGTAGGCAGGATGTTGATGAATTGCTCCACTGCTACTGTGTTGATGATCTATGTGATTGTTTTGCCCTCTGGTTGGAGCCATTTTATCAGGAGTTCTGTGAGTCAGGTGAAGGTTTCTCGAGGATTGTCAACCGAGTTGTACTTCAGAGACTGAAATCTCTGCCTGTAGGTCTCTCCTGAGATGTCATACCTTTTCAGGATTTTGCTTTTCACCAGGTCATAGTTTTCTAACTGTGCAGTGTTCATACTGCTGTAGGCAAGTTGGGCTTTCTCTGTCAGGCAAGGTTCCAGTCTGATTGCCCATTGCTGCTCTGGCCACTGACAGGCTGCAACAACCCTTTCAAAAGTTGTCAGGTGTGGGGCAGCCCTGTGGTGCTGAGGGCTGAGGTGCTGGATGCCACTCCTCGCGCCATACCGGCGACCCATGTTCGGGAACAATCGCAGGCCGCTGGGGGTCAGCAGGGGAGGAGATGGACTGAGTGACCAATGGACTGCTCTCTATCTCTAGGGAGGAGGGAAATTTGCAGTCAGCGCTCATCTGACCCCTGATGGAGGCTGAGGCTTGGCGCTGCACTGCAGCAAGAACTTGGGGTGGGAGCACAGCAGACGCTTGGTGGGGATGCACGTGGGTGTGTGCCTGCCGCTGACGTCATTGCATGCTGAGCTCCTGCAAGGGAGAAAAGCAGAAAAAGAACCTGGTGGCTAGTCATTGCGGCTTGATGGCTGTACCCCTGCACTGGATCGTGGACAGACAGGTGAGTAGGGGTCTCCCCGCTGCCCCACCATGGGGGGGTAAGCCATGGGAGTTTAAAGGATGAGGGCCTGAATGAGTGGAGGCAGGAGTCAGCAGCCGGAAGAGGGTCCAACTGGGGCCGGGGGGTGGGGTGGAGAAAGAAATAGATAGCTTAACAAAAAAGTTGTCAGGTATGCTTCGATATCATCCGAGGGACACAACTTTGTAAGTTTAATGTATTTTAAGTTGCTTGTGTCTTGGTGCTCTGCTGGACCAGTGCCAGATCCTCCAGCTTTGAGAACTTGCAAAGCATCCATCTATCACTGCATCTCATCTTTTCTCTGCTGTTATAGTTGTAGTATTTCTTTTCTCTGTGCTTCTAAACATTGAATTTCTTTTTCTCTCTGCTATATTTCTTCTTTTCTCTGTGCCTCTAAATGTTGAATTTCTTTTTCTCTCTACTGCATCTCCTCTCTTCTCTGTTTCTCAGTCTATTTTTGTTGTATAACCCACCATTTGAAAAAGGCAGTCAGGATTTCAGGTTCTGTCATTGCCTGTTCTTTTTCTATAACTGGTGTACACTCTCAGCTTGGACTTCTGTCTCTGCTAGTTTGGCTGCCATTCTCCTGGTAACTACTCCTGGGCTTGCTGCTACAGAATCCATACCTTTCTTCTATGCTTCCCTGGTACCAGGTCTAGTATCCACACACAAAACTCCTGGCTAAGAGTATGCATGGCATAAATCCCACGTCTCACACCATCTGTCACATTGAGGCACAGGTCAGGAAGCATAGGAAAACCAGGAGCAGTTGTAAAATTTGCAACAAGTATTTTATAATTAACAGTAAAATTAAAAACAAATTGTTCAGAATAACAATTTACAATGGCAGTACATAGAAAACAGTCTTTTTTCTTCTCAATTTCAAATCTCAGTCTCTCTCTGTCTTTTGCAAAACATTGCAGCTCTTGTTTATGTCTTTGCAAGAGCTCGTTAAGAAAACAGCATGCTTCTCACACAATTTTTTTGTCAGTTTCAGGAGATGCAGCAAAAAGTACAGTGACCCAGAACTGACCTCTAGTTTACATCTCTGCAAAAGGCTTAAAAACTTTAGGCTAACCCCTTGACTTTTCAAGTAGCTTTTTGCAATTATTTCAACATTATAACTATAGGGGGTTTTAAACAAAGGGATCCCAGTAGCAATTACATTTCCACAAAATGGTTCACATATATTTTTATACCAGCAGATATGCAAGGGGGAAGAAAAGACAGAACAGCAAGTGAGGGTATAGAGACAGTGAGAGGAAGAGAACTGCAAGACCGTCAGGGTGATCCAATTCCTAGGTCTCACGAGAAAATGTTGTTGCACAACCAGACAGTGAAGAGACAGAAAAGGAGAGACTAGAACAGATCCTTGCATTTAAACTCTTCCTCCATGACAACTGGGACAGGGCTATATTCAACCCTGTCACAGGCCAGTCTGGAACTATCAGATTGTCCGTGCCTTGTCCTTCTGGGCCATGGCCACCACCTTGTGGATCAAGAGGAAGGGAAGGAAAATGTAACGAGGCCTGGGGTCTAGGGCCTCACAAAGGCATCCCCCAACAGTGTCCCAGATTGTAGGGGCTGAGCTCAAAATAGCCTCAGCTTTCTGTTCTTCCAGGAGGTATGCAGATACACTAGAGGGTGCCCCACGGGGAGAAGAGCTAGCATACCATTTTGTGATCCAGGGACCACTTGTGCAACATGTCTCCCACCTGGCTGAGAGCATTTGACAGCTGATTGTTCACTCCTGTGACAAGGATCAGCAGGAGATCTGCACTGAGGCTGTACATGAGGGGCCTGGTGTGGAGGGCCTCCCAAAACAGAGGAAGGGAGTAAGTTCTGCCTTGCCTGTTCAGGTTAAAACATGGTCATGGTATTGTCCATCTGGACCTGCATGACCTGACCACTGACCAGCAGAGCAAATTCCAAGAGAGCCAGCTGCAATGCACAATGCTCCAGCAAGTTGGTGTGGTCACAGGACTGCTGGGATGACCGGAACCCATGGGCTGTGTGGTCTCCCAGGTATTCTCCCCACTCCACCAGAGATACTTCCATCACAAGCATGAGGGTTAGCACTGGGCATGCAAATGGGGTTCCTTCTTTCAGATGGCAAGGGACTAGTCACCACTAGCTGGCATTCCAGAACACCTAGGTCACCATGATGGGTTGAACCAAGTGACCTAAAGCACTGGGACAACTGGAGGCCCATCTCCCACTGCAGGTGGCTCATCTGCCAGCATGCCCAATGGACCATGCTGGTGGTGAATGCCATGTACCCCAGCAGCAGTAAGAAATCCTGGGCAGGGGCGTGAGCACCCAACCTGAAATGTTCAGGCGAAGGAGGTAAGGTCCTGTGTCCAGTATGCAGAGAGACAAGTCTTGGACTGCACAAACTTGATATCCTGCGAAGGGATCCATTCGGACTTGTCTGGGTTCATCAACAGGTCCAAGCTCTGCAGGTCTGGAGGGCCAAATCTCTGGAGCAATCTAAAGCCTTCTTTGATGGCCTGGCTATCAGCCAGTTGTCCAGGCAGGGACGCAACCTGTTTTCGTGCTGCAGGGAGACTGTTACCAGTGCCATGCATTTGGTGAAGACCCTGGGCACGGAAGAGAAGCCAAAGAGCATGACCCGGAACTGATGGAGAATCCCTTCTGCATAGACCCGAAGGTACTGCCAGTGTGATGGATGGATGGGAATGTGAAAAAGACATTCTGAAGATCAAAGAAGCAGAACCACAAGCCCTGTTCCAGGGATGGTATAATCTGGCTCAGAGTGACAATCCTCAACTTGCGCTTCTGCATAAACTGGTTCTGATCGTGTAGATGCAGTATGGGACACCAGCCCAGCCTCATCCACATTCCGTTCTAGAACCAGGAAGTACCTGGACATGTACCCCTGACTTGCCAGGACATCTGGGACATAGGCTAGGACTACTTTTACGAAGAGCTGAGCAATGTCCTCCTTTAGGGCAGACAGCATGTCCTGCAACACCAAGGACTCCCGAGGAGCTTGGAGACAGTAAAGTAGGACAGCCTCAAAGTCTAGTGGAAACCCTCTGCCTACCACATCCAGTACTCCCATGTCCATAGTAATATGAGGGGCCAATGTGACCAGAAGTGGTGTGGCTGACCCACCACTGGCAGCTGGGTCAGGGACTGGAGAGGCAGGAGGATGACAGCCCCACAACCTGTCACTCGGCAGCTTTGAGAGGGCTTCAGCCACTGGGGCCAGAGGGGGACCAATTCCCCTATCCCCTCCTCTTTTCGGCCCGTGACCACAGAACCTGTCTTAGGGGTGCCAGGTTTGGTATTGCCCCTGCTAGTGCTGCTACTTAGGCTGTGGTGGCTGAAAGACCTATAGTGGAAGGTCTTCATTTTAGGCTTCTGAGCCTTAGGGGCCTTCTGGGATGAAGTCACACAATACAGGGTAGTGCTGGACTTCTCTATTCTGGTGAGATGTCCCTTCACCTCTGGGCCAAAGAGGTCGGTGCCCAAGAAAGGAACATCGACCATCTTGTGCCGAGTATCCATAAAGGTGGACAGCCTCAGCCAGACTTTGCAAAATATCACAACGATCTCTGCCATGGCACAGGAACAGGTGTCACACATGTCCAAGGCTGTCTAGAGCTGAAGTTTAGCTAGCGTGCAACACTGGTCCTTGATCCACTTCACCAGCAACTGCTTGTTGACATGGAGGTGAGGGAAGATTTCATTCAACCTTCCTAACAGGAAGCTACCAAAGTTGGCCATCAAGACAGCATAGCTGGCCCAACACAGATCCAAAGAGGAAGCAGCATAGACCTTCTTGGCTGCATGGTCAAGCTTCTTTGACTCCTTGTTGAGAGGCTTGTCCACATCCCCATGGCCACAAGACTTTCGGAAGGCCAAGTCAGAGACCAACTCTCAGCTGAGGGGTGATCCTAGTACTCTGAAAGAGTAGGAACAGCACATGTGCAGACCACAAGGGTAGAGGTTGCCGAGCAGGATGCTGGATGCTGCCAAAGCACTAGAGCTAATCCCTAGATGGCCTCAGCCATGGGAAATGCAACCCCAGGGGAATCGGCCATGTCCAAGATGTCTGTAAAGGGATATTTAGCCCTCTTCTGGATGGGCTCCCAGGACATATTCATGGACTCCAACACCAGATGGAGGACAGCCCCAAATTACACCGATCCGTGGTCAACAGACAGATCCCCGAGCAAGGCATGAAGATACGAGCCCTTGAGGACAACATGGATGAGTCTGAGGACTCCTCAAATATGGATATCAACCATTTGCCACTGTGGACCACTAGCATGTCTTCCAACTGGGTGATCTCCACCAACAGCCGACTTGGCAAGCCAGCAGCAACATGGGTGTCCTTAGTCGGGGATCCCATCAAGGGTTTTGGTAGAAGCAGCTCCACCCACAAGGGTGCAGAGGCAGATACTGGTGACAGCTACCAAGGGTGAATGGACCAGCGTGGGCATCATTGGCGGCTGCCAGGTTACCATAGGTCCAAGGGGAACAGCCCTACCCCACCCTGCTATGGTCCACTGCAGCATCCTGCAGTGGTGCCTGAGGAGTTTGAGAAGCACTGATGGAGTCTCCTCCCAGTTGAGTCAGACTGAGAGCACAAGGAGCGCCTCGACCTTGAATGTCAACCCAAACACCTACGTTGAGGAGAAGCCTTCAGAGAGTCGGTGCAGACCACATACCAAGGCATGTTGACAAGCATCAGCTTAGGAGGCAGAACCACTGGTGAAGGCTTGTCCCAAGCTGAACCAGTCGGGGACAACAACCAAGGGGGAGTGGGGTAAGTAAAAATGCTGCTGTATGTAGAACTGAAAGGCTGGACAACCTAAAGGAGTCGAGATGTGTCCCTGTCCCCAGTTATTCCTGCGCCTGTTAGGCTTAACAGCCAAGCCGGCACAGAAAGGAAACATGCCAACCAATAAAGAGGAAAAGGGCCTGGCATAGCCAGAAGAAAACCGTCAGGGAAGAACAAATTGCTCTTCCTGCAACAACGGGGATGTACCCTGTGCAAACGCTAGTGTAGTTTGATCCAATCTAATGAAAAGCACCCATCCACAGACAGGGCTTCTGTCATCTGGAGATAAGATTTGGATACTACCCAAGAATTCTAGGCAGGAAGAGGGCAGATGGGAAAGAAGAAACAAGGGACTACTTTTTTTTTTTGTAGTTAGCATGGTGCCCAAAAGGGAAACTCACTAGTTATTTCATGAGATTTGCTTCAGTGTGTGTGTGTAGTGGGAAACAAATAATGAGTCCAAACCTCTGGTTTGTTTTTTTTTGTGAGTGTGTGTTTAACAATAAGCTGCCATACAAAGACGGGAGAAGCTGGGAAGCAACATGTAGCACTAGACTCAGCTTTTGGCATCACGTGGACAATAAAGTAGAACGGCACTGTGCAGAACAAAAAATTAAGGTGACGCAGTGAAAACTTTGTGGCAGCAAGGCGAACTGAGGTATATTCCCATGGTGTGCTCTTGACTGAGATTGTTGAGGGACCTATCAACGGCTTCTGGCTGGCATGCTGCACCACATGGGGATGCACAGGCACCATGCTCAGTAGTCTTTGCCAGCCCCCTGGCCAAAGCTTCGCTCCCACGGGGTCCTGGTGCCCATAAGTGGGACTCAATGGTGAAGACTGATTCATGGGGGATCAACCTCCTGTCCCACTCACTAATGTGAAAAACTAGTCCACTTACAGGAGTGAGTTTTATATGTCTACTCCTTCTGGGAAGCCTCCAAGACGTGGAGAACATCCTAGGAGAGACCCAGAACAGCCTGGAACTCTAGTCACTCAGAAACTAGATGGACATGTGCAGGGGGACTGTAGGTCTGGATGCCTGACTGTTCTCCCTGATCCCATCAGCAGTTCCGTGAGGAGTGGAAGCCACTATAAAGGGCCTGCTTATAAGGCCGAAGAAGTTCTGGTACCAGGATAAGTGCACCCAAGTCAAAGACAATAAGGACCAGAGATGCCCTTTCCCAGCGTACCTTGATGACCACATTGTGGATCAAGGGAAAAAGAGAGGGAAGCCATAAAACAGACCCTGGGTCCAAAGTTTGGAGAAGGCATCCTCCAACAGTTTTCCGTGTGAGGGAAGCTGGCACAAACTACCCTCTGTTTTCTTTTACTCCAGGATGCAAACAGGTCCATCAGTGGTGAGAGCCACTTGGCGAACAGGTGTGATACCACCTCCTGGTGCAGGAATCACTAGTGAAACATCTCCCCTATATGGGAGAGAATCCGCAAACTCGTTGTATGCCCCTACAATGTTAAATGCGAGATCTGCCTACAGGACTCACACAGCAGGGACCAGGTCTGGAACATCTCTGGACACAACAAGGGAATCTATCTCTGACAGGTTAGTTCAGGTAGAACATGGTGGTCATGTTGTCTGCATTAATCTGCAATGACGTGAACCTTGATAAGTAGGAGTAAACTTAGCCAATGCCAGGCGTACTGCTCTGAGCCCCAGCAAGCTGATGTGTAGCAGGACCTTGCTCAGCGACCAGAACACATGTGCTCTGTGACCTTACAGAAGACTACTACACAGGAGATGCGTTTATCATCAAGGTGACGGACAGTTAATCAGCTGTTCACGTCAGTGTAGGACTGGGACCCCTGGCACCCCTAATTCCCTCTGAATAGAGCACATACTCAAGTGGACACAGCAGACCACAGCTGTCATAGAGGCCATGAATCTCAAAAGCCAGAGAAAGTCTCAGACCAGGCACAACTCAACAACCTAAAGTGAGCCAGCAAAGGAGGTTAGATCCTCTGCCCAGTCTGAGGGCAAGCAGGCCCTGACTCATAAAGAGTCCAACTCCACTCCAATAAGAAGGATCACTGCTGTGTTACCAGCACAAACTTGTCTAGACTGCCACTCAGACACAAGCCCTGGAACTTCAGGAAGGCCAGATTCCTGGACTATTCCATGTCTGTCCTAGCGCTGGCTGTCATTAACCATTCTTCAATACTGTGGAATACCTTGACACCTGGGGCCTGAGAAAGGCTGCTATGACTAACAGGCAACTTTGGCGAACACCATGGTCGCTAATTAAAGACCAAAAGGCCTTGCTCAGAATTACTCGAAGTTTCCATACACAGTAAAGGGGTTCACAGACACCACTCCTGCCACTGAGCGAACCAAACTTCTGGCAGAGTCCAGTGCCACCTGTAACTGATGCTTAGAGAGTCAGAGAGAAGCCATAGTCACTGAGAATGTGCCCCACGAACTGACTGCAGGAAGCAAATGAATGAAAGCAAGCTTATCTAAGGGCTCGCAGCCGAATCTGGCCACTAAAGCTGCATAGCTGGCTTACCAGATACGAAGGGAGACAACTGCATACACTTTGCGACCAAAGAAGTCCTGCTTCTAGGACTTCTCTGTCACTTCTCCAATTCATCCTGTACCATGGCTCTTTGGAAGTTCTCAGATGCCGCAAGTCCCTTAAGGGACAGGTGCTCAGAAAATCCAGACAAACCACCCACAGGAAGCATTTGCTTGAGCTCCGTACAATAGGGAGAAACATGGCATGAAACCAGGTGCTGCCACATACAGAGCCCCAGGACCAGCACGGTCTGGGTAACTGGGAATACCACCACTGGTGGGTAGTTCTAATCTAGATGTACATAAGGGGGTACATCTCCCCCTTCTGGACTTCTACTAAGGGAATGTCCAAAGATGGAGACAAATAGTCCAGAAAGGCTGAGGAAGTTGAATGCCCAGGTGTAGAGAGGCTATCAGAAGAATCAAGGTTCCCTCAATTATGGCGAAACAACATGGAAGACCCCTCCAAGTCAGTCTCTCAAAACAGAAGCGCTCATACTTCTTAACCTCTTGCCACAAAAATCAGGGACAAGGCTAAAAAAATCAGGGACAAAGACCCAAAATCAGGGAAACACCTTAAACATTGGTAATATTCACTCTGAATGCTGCTAGAATAAGGAGATTAGTGTAAAATGAATTTTATGTACAAGAACAAGTCTGTAACTTAAATGTTTAACATTATTTTGTGCTTACAATTTCCACTTTTCAGTCAAAAACCCGACAAATTTTATGAGGGACAAAGGAAAATTCTGAGAAAAAATCAGGGACATCACTGAAAATCAGGGACAGTTGAGAGGTATGGAGGCGCTGGTCAATCAGGAGTGTGGATAACCCTCTCCGAAGGGGTGAAAACCACCAAAAGAATTAGCACTCCCTCATCTCTGGCAAGTGCCCAATGAATTCAGAGAGCTGGTAGGCTATCGTCTTAATACCACTAAAACAGAGGTTTTGCAATTCCACTATACCCCTAGTACACTCACCAAACCATGTTTAAAATTTCGCTGGGACTTGCCTAAGCTAAAGTACTTGGGGGTCTATTTGTCTGTTAATTTAGCAGCCTGAACTACGAACTCTTTACAAAACAACTTGTAAAAGACTTGGAGACATGGAAGACCGTGCCCTCTTTCCTTATTACAGTACATAGATAGCATTCGAATGATCCTTCTGCCCTGACTACTATATCTAGCCCAAACCCTACCAATATTCCCCCTTGGGCTCTTTTCAACAATGGGACAGATTACTGTAGAACTATAAATATTCACTGACAAAAAATATTTGCTATAATCGCACTGTCCCTTTAATGCAAAACATTATTTTTACAGTGAAGTTTTACTGTCTTGTATGGTCACCCTAGTAATCAATCTGGTAATGTCACGTGGTGTCTGAGCATCTGAGCATGGTGCCGAATAAACACAGTCAAACATGGAAGTATGATTGTGCTCAAACTTTATTAGACCACTCCAAAGTGCTCGGAAAGCTTATAAAAAAAAATTAAAAATAAAAAGTAGAGAAAAGATGAAAGGCGAATGGAAGATCTTCAATCTCCAATCTGGCATCAGACCTAGTCCACCTCATCTACACCCTCAGGTACCTCAGTCTCTGAAAAAAAGAAAAGCTTGAACAACAGTGCATGCTTGTGTGATTTATTAAAAAAAGTTAACCTGTTTTACCATTCAAGCATTTTGAGTGCACCTGTAAAATTCCAGCATTTTTGAAACCATGTATGCGGTCCTCCTTTCGTGTGGATAATTTGAGAAAGCTTGTAACGAGCCACTGGGCATGCCGGCTCTTTAGGCTAGCTGTGCATAGGTCCACAGAAATGTTAGCACTGCTTGTGCCACTTTTCAGCAGCTCAGAAATCACAGAGGCATACCAGTCTGCGAATTCTTGTTTTAAGGCATCCTTAAAAAGCTTAACTGAAATTTCCAGTGGGTGCAGTAAACTGATGCACGATGCAGGGACGAAAACAGGAATGATGTGCCTCTCAAAGTTACTGATAACATCTTCCGTTGTGTGACCTCTGAATAAATCTAAAATAAGCAATAAGCACTTAACATCAGACAGATTCTGGGTATTTTTTATGTTTTCAATATAAGGTGCAATCTCAGTGTCAGTGTATCGGATGGTGGTCTCACTATTGGCCCAGTGGTTCTCTGTATGCGCTATGTACTAGTCGTCAGGAAATGCAAAGAAAAGATGACACTGATGCGTCTTGCCCTGGTAGATTACTTGAGGGGCAAGATAGTGACCAGAGAGAGTGCATGCTAGTACAACTGTGATCTGCCTTTTGTCACCCAGACCAGAGACCTCAATTTGTTTTTTCCCCATACACTCCATCATCCATTCAGAGCAAGGGATACGATTGATCCCAGTTTCACTGAGATTTATGATTAGCTTGGGTGGTATCAATTCATATCCGGCTGCATTGGAAATTCACTTTAGAAACTGAGCCTTCAGGGAGTCAAATTGAACAGGTGTTTTTCTTGCAGCTTTTGTACCTTTCCATTTGCTAAATCCCATCTTGTTTAGAAAAAGCCATGACTACTGGCGTGAGAAAGTCATGGAGCCACTGTTCTCAGCTGGCATCAGGGGGCGGGTGGCTTTCACAATACCTGTGGCAATAGCAGCAAGAACCCTGCCATTAACCACTGCCCCTTCAGTTCGAAGTGTGTGAATAATGTTTTTTAATTCTGTCTACCTCCTCCATCAGAAGGGGCAGTCGTCCTCAGGGTTTTATAGGCAGAATCTTGGGGATATTTTCAGGTCTGGTGTCTCCTTCAGTTTTGCTAAGTAATCCCTTTTAAATGTTTGAATGGTGCTTTCATTAATTTTTGTTTTGTATTATGATTCATAAAACCAAACCGCATTCATCACTCCTTGCTGACAGGCGTACTCACCCAACTCAAATCGAACCTCAGGTGCATACACCTTGTATTGCACTTTTGGATGCTTACAAAAAAGGCAGAGAGGCAGTGCATAACTCACTTGTTACATTTTCGGCCATAAGCCGTGATACTCCAGCTGTGACTGCCAGTATATCTGCGTCCAGGTCGTCAGATTGTAGTGCAGAGAAATCCCAGTTCTGTACCTTCTTAGGGGCCATGCTGAGCCACCGCACCAGAGACATTTTGCGTAAGTGTGTAGCAGCACAGTATCCGACAACCAGCTGCAAGTGACAGGTAGGATTCTCAGCTGATGATGCAGCTCACCCAATAGCATGTGCGATGATTTTTTGGTATGAGAGTTTGAGCGAAGAGCTGACCGTGATTAAAACTTTATGCTGATATTTATAGTTCTACAGTAATATCCCGATATATTTGCGTGTATAAAATTTCTTCCTACAACTCCCTAAATTAGAGGGAGGGTTAACCCTACCAAAAATATCCCTTTATCATGCAGCAGGCCAGATACATACAGCTCTTTACTGGCTGACTGAAGAATAGACAGCCCACTGGAAGACCTTAGAATTAACAGAAGAGGACAGCCTCTCAACCCAGAAAATATTACCTGTCCCCCTCCCACAAACTGATGAAATCTCCACTAATCATTGTATCCTAACCATTTTACTATTCTAGAGGAAAGCTATCCTTCACAAACAGCTTAAGACAACCAGATTTTTAATTACCCCCTCCCCCTTTCCCAGAATTCCTCATTTGCACCTGGAACCCTCGGTTTCATCAACTATTACTCTCCATATTAAAGAGCTAGTGTACTGCTTGGGATTAATAGTAATTTTCAGATACAGTCAGCTATCACTTCTTACATCGCAAGTATTTTGCTTTTCTGTGTGTTAATTAGAAGACTTTCCACCTGACAGTATGGGGGTGATGTGTGGACCAGCACTCTGCTAGAGGGAAAAAAAAAGTCAATTCTGTTCCTCCCACTGCATCATCAGAAATGAGACCCAACACCTTGAGGGACCACAATCCTTGCAGCCTGAGTAGTGACTTTCACAAGCTACCAATCAACATACAGGAAATTGTGACATCACTAGTAACCATGGAAAGCCAGCCTCTGCTGCTTCTTGTGAAAGTGAAACCTGGCAGTGAGAAATGGTTCTCATTGGTTACTAGTGATGTCATTGTCAGTGTGGTCTCAGTGTTGATGTAGCGGGAGGAACAGAAATACAGGTTACTCACCTGTAACAGGAGTTCTAGGAATGGTATATGTTGTTCATCCACACTGTCTGGCAGGTATCCTTGCCGCTTTACATCTTGCCGGAAGGTCTTCAAGCTGGCTCCTCCCACCCACCCGGTGGTAAAACTCTGGCTCCTGCCCTCATGCCAGTTCTGGCCCGCTGGACTCTGTACAGCGCCGGCCGGAGGTCGGGTGGTGTGGATGAACAATATTATACCATTCCTAGAACTCCTGTTACAGGTGAGTAACCTGTATTTCTAGGGACATGGATATGTTGTTCATCCACACTGTCTGGCAGACTCCTAGCAGTTCTCCGGGAGGAGGGAGGCAAGCACACACCTCTACTTAGGGAATAAAGACTGGAGAACCGAGGCCCCAAAACCAGCATCCCGGCGTGACTCAAGGTCGATGTGGTAATGGGTGATGAAGGTGTGTGCTGACTTCCAGGTAGCAGTCCTGCAGATTTCCTGGATAGGGACGTCCCTGGAAGCAGCCACCGATGCAGCAGTATGGCGGGTAGAATGAGCTCTTATCCCTCTGGGAGGCTCCATGCCCGCCAACTTATAGCAGAGATCTATGCAGGAGGTGACCCACCTGCCTATCGTCCGCTTGGCTGCAGGTCTGCCAGTTGTGGCTTCAGCGTAGGTGACAAACAGCTGGCGAACCTCTCCCCGAACTTCAGCCATGCGCTCCTTATAGTAAGCGAGCGTCCTTCTAGGGTCCAGAGTATGGAGCCTATATTCGCCTCCGAGGTGTGATTGGGGTAGAACACCGGCAGAGTCAACACCTGGTTAAGGTGAAACTCCGACACCACCTTCGGAAGGAATTTTGGGTGAGGACAACCTTGTCCCTGTGGAAGACCAGGTAAGGAGACTTGATGCAGAGTGCCTGGAGCTCTCCCATCCTTCTGGCTGAAGTGACAGCCACCAAGAAGGCAGTCTTCCACGACAGGTGAGAGAGTTCACACCTGTGCATTGGTTCGAATGGCTTGCCCATGGGCTTTGCCAGTACCAGCAGTAGATCCCACGGAGGTGGAGGTTCTCGCACCGGAGGGGAAATGTGATCAAGGCCTTTGAAAAAGCGCCAGACCACCTTCTCCTGCGCCACCGACTGCTTCCCGGCCCACGCCCAGTAAGCAGAGATGGCTGCCAGGTGCACCTTAAGGGTCGTCGACCTAAGCCCTTGCTGAGAAAGGGACCAAAGGTAGTCCAATATGCTCGCCAAGGAACAGGAGGAAGGGTCCAGGCCCTTGCCCTGGCACCAAATCGAAAATCTCTTCCATTTGAAGGCGTAGCATTTTCTGGTCGACTCCTTACGGGACGCTTCAACTACGTTGAGGACCTCATCGGAAAGACCCACGGCCTGGAACTCTAGCCGCTCAGGAACCAGGCCGTCAGGTGCAAGGATTGAAGGTCCGGATGGAATACCTTCCCCTGATTGACTGAGAGCAGGTCCGGGCGAGCTGGAAGCTGCCTCGGGGCCTGGAGCTGAGGCTGAGGAGATCTGGGTACCGTACTGACGGGCCAGTCTGGGGCTATCAGAATCACCCGCGCCTTGTCCCTCCTTGCTTTGAGAAGCACCTTGTGCATCAAGGGGAACGGGGAAAAGCGTAGAAGAGGCCCAGGGTCCACGGCCTCGAGAAGGCATCCCCCTGCAGCGAACCCTGTTGAGAGGGGCGGGCATGGAACAGCCTCAGCTTCGCATTCTCCCTGGAGGCAAACAGGTCCACCTGAGGTGTGCCCCAATGGGAGACTAGATCTTGTACTACCTCCGGCAGGAGAGACCACTCGTGGGACACAGCCCCTATCCGGCTTAGGGCATCAGCCAGGGTGTTGGAGGCTCCTGCTACATGAATGGCTAGGAGATCCGCCTCCAGACTGCGCACGAAAGTGACCAGATGCGGAGAGCTCCTGCAAAGAAGCATGGAGCGCCGCTCCGCCCCCGGCGTGTTTAGATAGTACATGGTCGGGTCTTGTCCGCCTGGACCCAGACCACTTGACCCCAAGAAACGGAGAAAAGGCGGTGAGAGCTAGCGGACCGCTAGAGGTCCAGCAGGTTGATGTGGCATCGACCTCGGGACCAGAGGCCGGGCGCCGGTGTTCCCCAGATGGGCACCCCAACCCATCAGAGAGGCATCGGTCGATAGAGAGACCGTCGGCTTGGGGCGGACAAACGGAATGCCCTCCTGCAGATGAACTGGAACGGTCCACCACTGAAGAGCATTCCACATCCCCTGGGTCACCGTCACTAGCTGGTCCAATGGATCGCAGCGTTGGGACCACTGGCTGGCCAGCCCCCACTGAAGGGGCGCATGTTCCAGCGGGCCCAACGGACCACGCTGGTACAGGCCGCCATGAGACCCAGGAGGCGCAGGAAGTCCCGGGCAGGGTGCAATTGCCCAACCAGAAATGATTGGGCAAAGGAGGAAAGAACCTCGGCTCTGTCCGCTGGGAGCCGTGGCTTGGCTCAAGAGAGTCGAGCTCTGCCCCGATGAAAAGAATCACCTGCTTTGGCTCGAGTTCCGACTTGGCCTCGTTGATGAGGAGGCCGACCTGAGAGCAAACCTGGAGGGCCAGATCTCTGGACCGCTCCACCTCCTGTCTGGAGGGGGCTGCTATCAGCCAATCGTCCAGGTAAGGGTAAACCTGGACCCCTCGGCACCGCAGGAATGCTGTCACCACTGCCATGCATTTGGTGAAGACCCTGGGAGGTGGAGATAAGCCGAAGGGCATGGCTTGGAACTCGAAAAGGGATCCCTCCGCTCGAAAGCGAAGGAACCTCTGATGTGACGGACGGATAGGGACGTGAAAGAACGCGTCCTGCAGGTCCAGAGAGCAGAACCATACGCCGTGTTCCAAGGATGGTATTATCTGAGCCAGAGTGACCATCCTGAAGGTTCGAGACCTTAGGAACTTGTTTAGGTCGTGTAGGTCCAGAATGGGGCGCCAGCCCCCGTCCGTTTCGGAACCAGGAAGTACCTGGACACGAACCCCGGGTCTGAGGGAGGGTCCGCCACCTCTCTGATCACCTCCTTCTCGAGGAGGAGAGCGATGTCGGCTCGGCGAGCTGACAGCGAGGCTGACTCGAGGCCCCCGAGGTGCGACAGTTTGAAGGGTGGGGCCTGCTCGAACTCCAGAGGCAGGCCCTTTCCACCACCTCCAACACCCACCGGTCTGTGGTGATAACGGACCAGGTGGAAAGAAAGTGGCGGTTGCCTCACGGGGCACCTGGGTGAGGCGACGGGGTTGGGGGCGACACCTCAACCCATCACTGGGCAGGCTTGGAGGAAGGACCGCCGAGGGACCCCACGGCCTTACCTCCCGCTTCCTGGAGGAGGAAGCAGAGGGCTTGGGTTTGGGATGCCAAGCTCGAGCCTGCCGTGCCGCGGGCGCAGAGGGACGAAAGGGCTTAGGCTGCGGCCTTTGTCCTTCTGTGCAGATGAGACCAAGTCCAAGGTAGCATTGGACTTCTCGATCCTCTGCAGGTGACCTTCCACCCCAGGGCTGAAGAGGTCGGTCCCCAGGAAGGGGACATCCACCAACTCGTGCCGAGTATCCGAAGTGAAGGTGGATATCCTCAGCCATGCCCGACGGCGCATAGCCACTGCGGCCGCTACTGACCTGGCACATGAGTCTCCAATGTCCAGAGCAGTCTGAAGCTGCTGTTTGGCCACTGCCCTGCCCTGGTCCTGCACCTGCCTAACCGTGGTCTGCAGGTCCGCCGGAAGATGAGGAACTACCTCGTCCAGGGAGCCCAACAGGGCATGAGAGAAATGTGCCATGAGTACGGCCGAACTGGCCTGACAAAGGCCGAGGGAGGACTCAGCATAGACTTTGCGCCCGGCATAGTCCAATTTCTTGGACTCCTTGTCGGAAGGTTTGTCCACGTCCCTAGCATTCCCGGCACGCCGGAAAACGCTGTCGGTAACTAGCCCCTCAGCTGAGGGGTGTTCCAAAACCAGACAAGGAACCGGTAGGGACCGCATACTTCCTGGTCATCCTGGCCAAGGGCACAGGACAGGAAGCAGGGCGCTGTCAGAGCTCCAAGGCCGGGCCCACTATGGCCTCGGCCACCGGAAAAGCCTCCGTAGGGGAATCCCCTCAGTCCAGTATCTCCGTAAGGGGATACCTGACCCACTTAGACACAGGTTCGAGCTTCATCCCGGTGGACTCCGAGATGAGCCGAAGCAATCCCAGATAGGACGAAGGACTATCGTCCATCGACCGACCTCCAGAGGACTCCCAAGTCTACTCACCTGGAGAAAAGGGAGGAATCGCCGCTGGACTCTGAAGAGTCCGCAAAGAGCTGCCTCGGCCTGAGCCACCCTCCACCTGCCGAGGTCGATCGGGAGTGAGGGTAACAGACAGCCTATGGGGCAGTCCCTGAGCCAACCGAGAGTTCTTGGTCGGAGCCCCAAATAACGGCTGTGAGGCGGAGGTTCCACCGAATCGGTGGAGCAACTGGTTTTCACGAACAACCGCCTGGGAACAGGCCTCGGTAAGTCGAGGGTTGTTTAGGCCCCCAGTGACAGCCACTTAATGGTCAGGAAGACGACGGCGCCGGCTTGTTCCCAGTCAGAAGGAGCTGTTGCCACATAAGGTCTCGCATCATCGACGGAATTTACGCCGAAGCCTCCTCGTCCGAGGAGGAGGACGAGCGGTGGCGTCAGCTACTGCCGTGCCGAGGACCGAGACCGCCTATGACGGGCGATCGGGCTGGACCGCCAAGAAGTCCGGAGACCGAGAACCCTCGGCTTTCCGGGTGGTGCGGGAGGGACGGGGAACCGCCTCCCTCGGCTCGGAGGGTTCACCCGAGGGCTCCGAACCAGAGGCACTGGCAAGCCCACGGGATCCTCAACTCCACCGGGGAACCGGAGAGAGGATTCTCGTCATTGGCAACAACCCGTCCAACGGGTCGAGAAAATCTCGACCGCGCGACGGGAGTTCTCGGCCAACTGGCCTGACGGGGACACCGCGAGACTCAGTGGCCGGTTTAACGACCGACCAAGTCGATACCGACAACTCCGGGAGGGGATCTTTCCCGCTCCCAAGAGCGCCGACTGAGGGACTTACCTTGTCTTTCTTTTGGACCGAGAAGAAAGTCCAGCAGACGTTGGTCCCTCTCAGTGGAGAGGGACAGACAAAGCTCCTTAAAAGAAGCTGTATAAGAGGAACCCAGGGAGAGCGGGATAAATGCCGCGCCGAGGAAGATGCGGCCCGCGCCGCCTCTTCAAGGGCGATCATCTGCTCTAGCTGATCCGCCGAGCCCGCCGCCGCGGAGACCGCCGACCGGGCCTCTTTTGACTTTACCAGAGGAAAACGTTTCTCGGGACGCCCCAGTTGTAAACGGGCAGCACGGTCTTCGAGGATGTAGGCTGAGAAGGAAGAGCACAGGTCGCAAGCCTGCGGGTCGTGCTCAAGGCCTAAACAGTAGACACACGTGGAGTGCGGATGTGTCCGAGACATCTTCTGCCCGCAAGGGCATCTCCGAAAACCGGGAGTCGATTTATCCATCGCAGCCGCGAGGGATAGAAGACCAAAGTCTAGAAGTGCAAAACTTTAAATTCGCAAAACCGAAGAATTAGGAACCAGTCTTATATGCAGAGCGTTAAGGAGGGAACCTGAGCTTCCAAGCGGTTAGGAAGATCTGGCGTCATGGGGCGGAGCAGAGAGTTTTACCACCCGGGTGGGTGGGAGGAGCCAGCTTGAAGACCTTCCGGCAAGATTTAAAGCGGCAAGGATACCTGCCAGACAGTGTGGATGAACAACATATCCATGTCCCTAGAACTGACTTTTTTTTCCCCTCCAGACACAGTGCTGCTCCACACATCATCCCAGTACTGCCAGGTGGAAAATCTTCAAAATAACAAACAGAAAAGAAAAAATACTTGAGATATAAGAAGTAATAGCTGACTACATCTGAAAGTTACAATTAATTGCAGGTGGTTTCTAAGCAGTACACTAGCTCTTTAACATGAGATCCTGTATCCTCCTTAATCTTCCAGGTTTACCAAGTGCTTCTTGAATACCAGGGGCTCCACGTAGACTATTAGGGTAAAATGGGAGGCAGGCTTAAAGACCCCTACTTCTGAATCAGATTGGAGTAAATACTTGGCTCATATTCACAAGCCAACCTCCTCTCATTGCTGGAAGGAGTTCTCTTTGAAATACTTGATTAGATTTTTCTGAACCCCACAGATTGTGACCAGACATATTCCAACCCAGAGTGAGCAGTGCTAGAAAGGCTATGGCATTAGCCTGCCACTCGTGGCCTTATTTTCTGGTCATGTCCACTACTACAGACATACTGAGCACAACTCCTTGCAGTTCTTCAGATAATTTTTGGTACAGACTTTACGATCTGTGCTACAACTGTACTATTCCTTGACCACCCCCCCCCAGGACACAGAGATCCCAAAACAGAAAAAATGGGTTGGATCTGCCTATTGGTGGCAAAACAAATTATAACCAGACTGTGGTTATCCCCCATGGTTCCTACGGTGTTGTGCTGGCAGGATAGCATGTTCCAAGTTTATGATATGGAGAAGTTGATAGCTAAACTGAACATCACTGAGCACTTTGACACCTTATGGCAGAAATGGGTTTTGTATATGTTACATCATAAACCGGGTTTTATATCTTAAAAATCTAATATGTGCGTAACCTGCTTCTTTCATTTTCATTTGTTTCACCAGGAAGGTGTACTGGATCCAAAGACCCTTTTTCAACCACGCCTGGGGAAGGGATAGCAAGAATACAAACAAAACAATAAAAATAAAGTTAAAATCAAACACAACATGTAACATAAGATCACTAATAATGTTTACAGTATAACAGAGTAACATACTTTCATTCAACACACTTTAAAAGTCACACAGCACATACAACTCCATTAAGTAATGTTATTTCTAATTAAAATTTCATCATGTGACCCCATCACACCCACAGCTAGAGGCACCGCACCATTCAAGTAATTTTCAAAAGTTCTCCTGAAAACAAGGGCGTAGCTACCGATACGCCTGGCACGCCACGGCGCATGTAGACCAGTGCGAGGGTAGCAGTACGGCCGGCGACGGCGCAGCATTTTGTAAATTCCACCTTTGTGCAAATTGTTTCCTTATTTTCGCAGGCTTTTCCAGGGCCCAACAGCCAACAGTGCCGAGAGTCGCAATTAAAGGGAGTAAAAGGGGGCGGTCTCAGATGACGCACGCCTCATTACCATTAAGCAGACCTGATTGAGACATGTGCTTTGTCCTCAATCAGGTCCGCTACCGCTTGTGAGGAGGCGTGCCTAGTAAGGGGCGGGCCAGGCAGGCTCTTTAAATTCCCCTGGAGCTCTCTTGAAAGCGAGTCAAGCTGTGGATTGGACGGACTGGAACACTACTTGCTGGCGACTGCCGTTGCCGACTTGCAGACTGCTGTAGAAGCCGAATCGACCGACGGAGTGTTACCCTGCACTTCTGGTAGAGGAGATAGCAGACAGAGGATTAGAGCTGCTACCGCTGATACGTAGTTTGCCTGACCTCCCCTTAAAACGGGTGCATTCGCTGCCACTGCTGCTCCTGTAGTCTGTTGTCAGTGCTGTGCTGTGCCCTGTGCTATTCAGTAGCCAAGAAGAGGAATTTTGGACACCAGCAGCACCTGAGTCTGATACTGAGTCTGTGGGTGAAAAATATCATCTGTTCCAGGTATGTTTTCACTCAGTTGGTTAATATGTGACACTGCTGCTCTTGTGGTGGATGGGCAAATAATATTAGCAAGGCAGTAAATGTAGGCAGTTCTGCTTCTGGTGGTGTGTGTGTTCATGGTATAATATTTAACATTGGGCTCTATCAGAACAAAAAGGGGCAGATATTCTGGCAGGTAGAATAGACTGATTGATAGTGAGGATTTTGAACCATATATGGTGTGATTAAAGGAGATGAACAGCCAAGCACAAGGAAAATAATTATGAGAGGGTTTAAATAGGAAGGAAATGATTGTGATGGGGAAAAGTGTGGGAAACATTATGGAAGTGAAGGCAGGTTATAACGGACCCATAAGATGCAAGTCGCACATAAGACAAAAAATATACAAAAATGTTGCGTCCCAGCACATTTGCTGGTCTTTTTATTTTTTTTTCACTTTTTGGGGGAAACTGTTTCCAATCACCCAGTATGTTTTCATATTTTAAAATTATTTGACACATTTTGAGGGAAAGGGTGGTTAACTCCTCAGCCAGCACAGGCACTGTCGCAGATAACAAGGACAGGTTGAATTGTGGGACCAATTTAATGTGTGTGTGTGTGTGTCCATGAGAGGGAGGATGGTGACATGGGTGACAGGGAGGGTGAGGGGTTAATTTTGTGAAATGATCTGAGTGAAGGGAAAGAGGATGGGAAGTACCTTTATGCAGTGGTTGAGGGAAAGGTTATTGTAGCTCTAGCATTGGAGTTGGAATCCCAGTATGGGTGGGGGTCCAACACTGGGGCCGTGGTGGGAGGAGGAGGATGACATGTGTGACAGAGTGTGGGTAAGGGTGGGTGGGGGTTAATTTTATGAAATGATCTGAGTGAAGAGAGAGGTGGGAAGTACCATTATGCAGTGGGTGGGGGAAGGGTTACTGTAACTCTTGACACTGGGGCTGGAATTCCAGTGTTTTTTGGGGGGGTCCAGAACTGGGACTGGGCACATGGTGTCAGACTCAGGGATGGGGGATACAGGATGAGAAGCCAGTGGTCATGCAAGATGTATTTTTATTTTGTTTTGGAACAAACAAAACAAAACAAAAAAAAAGGCAACGGATTGGGTACCTAGTTTCTGAATAAATGAGGAACAGTGTATGACACTGGGATTCGACACCTAGTGTCTGAAAATGAAAATGGGGGGTGCGGCCCTTTAAAACCATAAGCTGTGGCACAGAGCAGTGAGGCACCTGCTCAGCAAGCTGGTGACCCGGTTTCACACGTTGCACCCCAGAGAACTGGAGGGGAGATGACTGGGGAGGTATCAGAGTGACCACGCAGACTATCTCCTCTCTGGAGGAGGGAATGGCTCATACCACTCCATGAGCTGCTCCTGGAGGGAGGCAGGTGGAGAAACACTTGATGGCGTGGATGGCCACATACTACTGTCCATCTCTCCAGGATCTGGAGCAATGTGCATCCATAGGGAAGAGAAGGAAAGGGAGAAAATGGGAAACATGGTCCATATCTAGTGCCCCAGACGAAACACAGAAACAGATGTTGATGGCAGATAAGGACCCCATTTTTTTTCTACCTTATGAATGTGCCACAGGCCTTTACTCTGTCAATGGCCCATCTATTCATACTCATCTGTATTGCTCCCTTATGCCCATCCCATGCCTGTTTGAAGCCCTGTGCTGTATTCATATCGACCACCTCCTGAGGTGGTTTTACCTCTTTGCTCTAGTCAACGTATACATATTGTGGCATATTTTTACTTTAGAGGACTGTCTTAGGATTAAGTGCACGGCGATATCACGGCCGCGTCACGCATTCAGGCAATGCTACGCTCACGGACTGTCAAAAGAAACGAACGGTGATATTTTTAATGCTTACAACAATTGTGCACTGCAGACCGGGAGTGTGGTGGGTGGAGCGCCCCCCACAGAAGGAATGAAATTTACTATAAAACTGTAGATCATCATTGGGGACCCGGGTGGTGTGGGGGGGGGCGCAGAGCGCCCCCACAGAACAAATGTCAAAAAGCAACTCTGCAAGGCCACTTTTTCAATCATGACAACTGTAGTATTGAATTTCAACAGCAGCTGAGTGGACATGGAGAAATCTGATTTGGAGCGTTCTGACTGATTGCAAGGTGTGTGTGGGGGGGAGCGTACAGATGTCAGTGGGAGGACATATTACCATAATCCATTGAATTCTGAAACGGGGCACTGTGTGTCCCCTAATCTAATCACCCATATTGTGCTCTAGTCAGGATATACATATTGAACTGTTAATCTGTCACTTGTTGTTTGATGCAGCCCTGCATTATTTTGGGTGCCCTTGTCTGGACTACCTCAATTTTGTTAATGTCTTGTTAATTTCTTCCCTGTGATTGTCAGCATCTCCCCTCCCAACCTATAGGTGGCTTCAGGGTTTCTCTTCCGTATGTGCATGATCTTGCACTTTGCGTTTACACCCCATTGCCACTCTTCTGATCTGCTGCTAAAGCTACTTTTGTAGTGAGAAGTGTGTTCTTTCTCTGCTGTAGTTTTTAGCTCATAAGAGGGATATAATTCATGGAACTACCCAGCTAACAAAAACTAAAGTTATTGGTCAATGTTTAAAATGCACTCTGCAGAAATGTGTGCTTTGGGAACTGCTTTTTTGAGTGGTGTGCTTTTTTTTTTTTTTTCCACCTAATAAAGGTTTGATAGTGGTTGTATGGCTTTTTCATGTAGTATTACTGTTCCTTGGTCTTGAATGACCACTTAATGCATAATAGAAATACCTAAAGTAACTGCTGCTGTTAATGCTGTTAGAATACGCGCTGGTCACAAGAAGGGTTATTGGAAGCAGTCACAACTTGACATCAGCAACTGTCTAAGTTTAACCTCCAGTTAAACCTTGAAGGAATCCTAGGTGGATGCTGAAGTGATATCATGGATGCAGTGAGTTCATTAATTTTTTTTCTTTATTTTAGTCTTTGGTAACTGGGTAAGACCCACCAGGCACAAGTGCCCATTTTCAGGGGCTACCTAGGAGCACTGTTCAGTCACACAGTATGCAAGTGGAGGTTGTGAGAATCAAACTCTGGCCTGCTGAATGTGCCAAGTTCATTCACACCTTGTTCCTCCAACCTCTGTGCTATACTGCTAACCCATAGCAGTCAAGGTAGGCAAATAACCTTTGTCCCAGAGGTGCGACAGCAGTGTACATTAAAAATCTGGCTTGTACAGCTTCTGAAGCAATGACAGTTGATAGCAGAGGTAATACGTTTTTGCACTCCAAGGGCCTTTTGCCTAAGCTTTTTTGGACAGTAACATGTTTGGTACATGAGTACCTTTGGATTGGAGCCAGTTAGTTGATGGAAAGAGAGTAAGTTCTGAGCCTATCAGGGAGTAGGAAAATAGCATAGTTAGTCTTGTAATTCATAATTAACTTGTGCATATGGAACCATCTTTCTATGACTATGAAATTACTCTGTAGCCTGGATTCAAGAACCTTATGGTCTGTATCACTGGTAAACAAGACGGCATCATCGGCATATAAAAGGATGTGACCCTGACAGGAGTAAGGAAGGTTGTTGAGAAATGCTAAATAAAAGAGGGTCCAAGATGCAGAAGTCAACAAGGAACTCCAGATAGGACAGGTGTGCTGTCTGAGTGGGTGTTACCAATCTTCACCTGCTGTGTACGGTTGTGCAGGTAACTTTCAAACCAGGCTACACTGTCACGAGCTAGGCCAATGGTGGTAAGCTGTTCGACCAGGAGAGCATGATTCATTGTCGCACGACTTGGTTAAATCAATGAAAAGCAGCACTGACCAGGTATCCTTGATCTGAGGAGTGTTGAATAAAGCCTGTGAACTCCAGAAGGGCAGTAGCAGTATACCATTTCGAACTCGTGTTATGGAATTGTAGATTTTTCTAAGTATTCAACCAGCTGGTCAGCCACTATATGCTCAAGAGCTTACTGGTGTTTGATAGGGAGCACAGGGAAGTTAAGTGTCTTGCTCAGGGTCACACAGTATGCAAGTGATGGCTTATGGGATTCAAACCCAGGTCTCAAGATCTGAAGCTTTAAACCACTGTGCTATACTGTCTCCCATGTTTGAGTCTTGACGGTATGAGCTGCATCGCAAGGTAGTCCTGCATGCAGCAATGCAGTCACAGTGCTGCAGTGAATAGTACAGATGTTGCACATCAGAGTGCAGGCAGTAGCTGTCCCATTAGGAAAACACAGTTGTGATCCTGCAGTAACCATCCATGTGGAAGGAACTAGTTGGTCTCTAACAGACTGCGGAGCTGTGTGCTCTGTTACAGAGCAGTTGCTTGCACGGGCCTGGGCTGTCTAGGTGTTCTCAGATTTAAACAGGAATGTTTCTTTATGCTACTTGAAATCATACAGCCCTGGTATTGTTTCCGCTATGCTACTTTGATGGCCCTGTCAACTTTATCTGTACAGGGAAGCAGTTTTTCAATTGCAAAATGGCACATTCTAATTCTAATTTCTATTTTAAATTAAGGGTGCCATCTGCGAGGTTGGGTACAAGGGGCATAAGCTGCGGCGGTGTCTGGGGAAAGTGTGCTACACAGAACAATGGACTCAATTAAGAGAAAGCAGCCATCAGGGTCACAGGTGCGAAAGGCCAAACGGGCCAGAATGGAAGAAAATGCACAAATGTCTCGGCTGATGCAGTCCTTCATCATCCAACCCACATTCACTGCAGGGTAAGCTTTTTTTGATGGTACTGATTCATCCACTTGTGTGTGTAAACAAATATCTAATTAGTCTCAGTTTACAAATTTATTTACTTATTGTTTTAGTGGTAACAATGCAGCTACACCACAGATGAAGGAAGACTTAACACAAGAATCTGTGCAGATTCCAAATGCATCTGCCACTGAAACCGAAGCCACCACAGAATCCCAGACCTCACAAGCTGCATCCCAAGAACCTGATGAGGCTGACCTGCACTCTGTGATGGAGCCTGTCGAGGCCAACATTGTGCCACTGACAGATGTGCAGATACCTACTCTTGTTGGAGAGTTGGAGTTGAACCAGCCAGACACTGAAGACCTTGGCTGTTTGGATCGTGGCCACCTCACTGATGCACAAAAGAAATGCATCCTTGGAATGCAGTGGCAACCACCATCTTGATTTCAGTTTCCTTCCCGGCTAATGGGTTCTGAAATTGCCAATCAACGCTTAAGGAGATTCAATCCACAATACCTGCAAGCATACACATTTGCAAGATATTCAAAGTCTTTAGATGGTGTGTTTTGTGCCCATTGTTTTGTGTTTAGTACCAGAAGTGGCACTGTGTTGATATCCACGCCAATGAGGGACCGTCAAACAGCAAGAAAACCCTTGAGAGGCACAGCAAATATAAGAACACTTGAATGCCACTGCTAAACAGATGGTTTTCTGCATCTGTGATGGCAAGCTGGTGACTGCCTACCAGTCTCTAACTGACCAAAATACAAGGGTGTCCCAGCAGACCAACCGCTTCCCGCGCAGGATTGTAAAATAATCTTGTTCTGTGGAAGAAACAACGTTGTCCTCTGCAGGAAAATATACAGATGGAGGAAACTTCCAGGAATTATTACAGTGCACAGCAGAACTGGACCAAGAATTACAAGATCACCTGAGACTAGCTCCCAGAAATGCAGTCTACACATCTCCTCAAATCCAAAACGAGCTGATCCAGCTTATGGGCCTGCAACTGCAGCGAAAAATTTTACAAAAAGTCAAACAAGCTAAATGGTTCAGCCTAATTGCAGATGGTACGACTGATGTATCAACCAAGGAACAGATATCCTTATGCGTTCGCTGTGTCCACCACAACACCATAGGTGACACTGAGATACGTGAAGATTTTGTAGAGTTCACAGAAGGCTTCGACAATACAGGTCAAGGACTGGCAGATCTCTTTATGCGACGCCTGTCTGCCTGGGGCATTGACATCAACATGATGAGAGGGCAAGGATATGACAAGGGCAGTAATAGGAGTGGTAGATTTAATGGAGTCCAAGCAAACATTAAGGCTGTTGTGCCGGAAGCCTTATATACAGTCTGCAAAGCACACAGCCTCAATACTGCAATTGTTCACTCCTGCTCCATGAGGCAAGTATCAAACATGTTTGACACTACAAAAAAAAATTATTGCCTCATTAAAGGCATCCGCCAAACGGAATAATATTTTCCTTACAGAACTGAAGGAATTTCGCAACATCCCCAACGATTATGATGAACCTGCAGATCACATCAGAACTATTCCTGCAGCAGGCAACACAAGATGGATAAGCCAGGCTGACTGTCTGTCAAGGTTTAAGGAGAAATACTTGGTGGTTTGTAGCACACTGGAGAAGATGTCAGAATTTGAGGATGATGCTGAACGGTTTCTTTATTCAATCACCAAATTTGACTTTATCGTGACCCTGAGTTGTGTTGATCACATTATGGCCTTGACAAAACCCTTGCACCTTTATTTACAGCGTGTGGACATAGACCTCATTCAAGCGTCCGAGGAGGCTACTACTTTGTGGGAAGTATTGAGGGGCATGAGGGAGTCCTCCGAAGTTCATTTTGGGGAACTGTACACAGACATCATGTCACTGGCAGCCTCAGTGTGCACTGAGGAATCTGTTCCCGCGACCTGTGGAAGACAAACGCAACGCAGCAACATCAATGCCACTAGCCCTAAGGAATATTACAGGCTCAACATCTTTATTCCATTTCTGGACCATGTCTGGAGCTACAAGAGCAGCTTATTGAGTGTCGGCCTCGCCCTTGCTCAGTACCTTGTCCCACAAAAGTTACATTTGCTAATACATGAGGAGCAAGTGTTTGAGCTATATAATGCATACAAGGTGGATTTGGGCAGCATGGCAGAATTTAGGATGGAGCTCGAAGATGGCGTGCACAGTGGGTGAATATTCCAGTGAAACAGAGGCCAGAATCTCTAATTATGACATTGCAGCACCTAAATTCAGCACTGTATCTGAACATCAATGCCAAGATTATCCATCTTGGCAACCATGCCAGTAAGTGTAGCAACTGCAGAGAGGTCTTTTAGTGCACTAGACGGTTGAAGACATGGCTGAGAAGCACAATTGGGAGTCGCTGCCTCACAGGATTAGCTCTGCTGCACATCCACAGGGATATGGAAATTGATGTGGAACAATTGTTGAAGGACTTTGATCCATGCCAGGACAGGCGCTTTTCTAAAAGATGACCCCTGCTGTGTCTGTTTGTAATGCAATAACTGTGTCTAGTGTGGGTGGGTGTGTCTGGTGTGGGTGGGTGTGTCAAGCTTTACTGCAGTGAGTTGTGTGCCATGCAAAGTGGGTAAATGTTCAGTAAAGTGGATCTGACTCCCTAGTCAGAGTGTGAATGGTCCTCTGTGGGACTGGCTACCTTGTCGTGGTACAGAGGCTTGACACAATTGAGAAATTGTAACTAAAAGCCAGTCTTGGTCTGAATGTGAGTGCATTTCATCTTTACATTGTCATATAGAGATGCTGCAAATGATGTGGTGGAGGGCGGGCATGGAAAAGTGGTGGGGGGGCAGGGCATGGAAAAGTGTGTGATAGAAAGGCAGTATGGACAACAGTGGTCTGGGGTAGCAAAGGGGCAGCTTGGTGTGCAAAACTGAAATGTCTGGCTACACCCCTGCCTGAAAACACTACTTTTGCTATTAATGTCCAGGTTTATGTGAGATAAATTATTAATCATTTTTGGACCATAATTAATTATACAATGCTCTGCTATCTTTATATGCTTTTCATTGTTCAGTATATCGTTTAGTTGAAGACGCCCTTGGCGCTCTAACAAAGTTTGTGCGCCGAAAGTGTTGGACAAGGCTGGGGGAATCAGAGTTTGAAGCAGTTTATGCAGAAACATATATGCTATTTTAACAACTCTCTGTTTTGGTGGTAGAGTCCAAAAGATGTGATACAAATTACAATGGTGTTCCTTTTTATTTAGGCAGCCTGTTGCAAACCTCATAATGTTGTTAGAAGTCACTGTGTAGCTGTGAAGTAAGGTCTCTGGGGCATTTATTAATAGAATACTATTGTATTCTACTACTGGCAGCAGAACTTGAGTAGCTATTGTTTGTTTTGCCTGTACAGTTAAACAATTTTGTTTCTGTACAAAAATCCCAGTTTGTTGTTTACTTTTTGTGTTATTTTTGATACATGTTCATTCAGTGTTAAACTGCTGTCTAATATTACACCTAAGTAATTAAAACACCCTCACTTTATATACATAAGACAGTAAACGAGCGCAACATATGCTTATTTATAACCTTAGGATGCTTATGTTGATGTTTGTTTTATCTTTGTATTCTTTCTCCCCTTATATTTTAAATTTTTAATAGAGACATTTAAAAAAAAGGAAACCACCAACAGAGGATGTCAAAGTCTGGACCTAGGTCTCGGGTCCTTAAATGGGGCGTCCTTCCATGGTTACAAGAGAGGTGGCTCCACACAAATAGGTCACTGTGGCACTGCTGGGGTGATGGCCACTTGACGCTACAACACAGGTGGAGTCAGGAGAGGCATCCATGGTGGGTGTGATTTGGCTGTATGCATACGTTAACTATGACCCTGGGCAAATGCACCCAAAGCTTGCTACTTTCTCCCACTTGCAACAAGCTAGTCTTCGTCTGTGTTCACCAGAAGACAATGAGTAAGACCTCGACTATGACAGTTGATGGTGGGGCCAATGTTTATTTATTTATTTATTTGTACAAATAAATCAGAATTACAATCCTTTGAGTCATGGACTCATTTCCAAAGGCTCCTCGTCAGACAAGGTACAGCTTACATACAAACAGAGCACCATATAGTTACAGAGAAATATATTAACATAGGTACATGAGTAGGCATTACAGAGGAAATATAATAACATAGCTTCATATGGTTTAATAGGCACATGAGCAGGCAACATGTAGAAAGGGTATGTCAGATTGCCGTATAGAGTGACTGAGGTACAGTCCAGAGGGGAGACAATAGAGGGGCAGGGGAGAGGGTACTCAGTAAACAGGGATTTTTTGCTGGGGGAGAATATAGAGCGGTAGTGCTGAAACAGACGCTTTGCAGGGGGTGATGGTTAGCTGTCCAAGGGACAATGTCGGGGAGGCTGTGGGTGGCTGTAAAAAAGAGCAGTGGGGGGGGGCCTTGGTCTATCAACAGTTGCAACAGAGCAAAGCAAAGAGATGGTTTCTGAGGGCAATTTTGAAGGGGCCTATTCCAGAGAGGCTGGTGATAGCAGCCGGGAGGGAGTTGTACCATAGTGGGGTCCTGTAGGGGAAGGACCGCTGTGCGAGGGAGGTCTTGACTGTTGGGTACCGTAAGGGTGGGTTTGCAGGTACTGCAGGTAGATACTATGGGGGAGGCGACACTGAGGGAGGAGGCCAACCCTGGGGGAGAGAGACCCAGGAGTATGTTCTTCACCAGCAGGCAGGATTGGTAGAGAAGCCTCTCTTTGAAGTTGAGAATGTTGGCGAGCGAGTAGAGACAGCAGGTGTGGGTGCGTCTGTCCGTACCTGACAGAAGCTAGCAGGCCTTGTCAATGGACAGTTGCACTTTGTTGAGGGCAGTTTTGTCAGCAGCAGCACAGATTAGGAGGCCATTGTCTACCAGGGACAGAACTGATGAGATGACCGCAATACGAAACACATCGGGGAGCAAGCAGTCCCTGTGGTGGTAGAGGAGGCCGATACGTATGTTTGTGGCAGATGAGAGGGTGGTGGGAGGTGCAGGCAGGGTCAAAGGTGATGCGCAGGTATTTGTATATAGTTACTTGTTCGAGGGGGACCTGGGTGCTGGGGAGGATCGGGGGGGGGTATTTCTGGTCTTATTCTGATGGTGGGCAAAGAGCATAGATTTTGTTTTTTTCAGGTTGATGACCAATTTGTGATCAATGAAACACTGCTTGGCCTTGGTAAAGGAGTGCTGGTGGATGTTCTGTAGAGTGGTGGGGTTGGGGTGTGAGGCAAGGAGGACAGCATTGTCCGCATAGAGAAGGAGTTTTTCCGCGCAGACATTGGGGAGCATGTTTAAGTAGAGGCTAAAGATAAGTGGGCCTAATATGGAGCCCTGGGGGACTCCAGAGCAGACAGGCTGGGAGTTAGATAGGGTGCCATTGATTTTCACGTGCTGGGATCTGGAGGACAGGTAGCTGTCAAACTAGGTGAGGGGCGCTTGGGAGAGACTGATATTTCGCAGCGAGCTGAGCAGGAGGGGGTGGCAGACCGTATCAAATGCCTTGGAGAGGTCGATAAAGACAGCTCTGGCCAGGTGCCCAGTGTCCAGGGCTGTGTGCAGGAAGTTTGAGAACTTTAGCAGAGCTGTGGTGGTGCTGTGTCCTGCACGGAAGCCGTGTTGCTCCCTGCAAATGATGTTGTGCTTAGTAAGGAAGTCAGATAGCTGGTCAGCTACAATTTTTTCCAGCACCTTGGAAAGCAAGGGGAGGACAGAAATTGGTTGGTAATTACTGGGGGAGGTGTTGTCTCCACCTTTGTGAATAGGGGTAACTATCGCTGATTTCCAAGCAAGAGGAAACTGGCCTAAGTAGAAGGAGCGATTAAGCAGGTGGGTGAGGGGACGAGTACTGCATCCAATATTCGCAGAAGTAGCCTAGTGTCCAGGAGGTTCCTGCTGGGGCTGGTGCTGTTGAGGGCTTTGAGTAGAGGTATGGCCTGACTTCTTGCAGGGTTATGGTCCGGAGGTAGAAAGGAGGGTGGTTGAGATTGGGTGGCGGAGACGAAGGGACTGGGTCGAAGAAGTTGCTAGGTAGGACCGAGCTGAGATCGGTGAAGGTGTAGCTGAGGCTGTCAGCGATGGTTTGGGGGTCTGTGGTAATGGCACCATTGACAACAAGTTGGGATGGGGGGGTGTGACTGTGTCTTCCTGTTCATTTCCTTTAAATTGCCCCAGAAGTTTCGGGCATCACCCCATAAGGAGGCAAGGGCGGCTTTGTAATGCTCAGCCTTAGCCTTGCGGATGGCCCACGAGCACTTGTGGCATTATAAGCCTGCCTATCTGCCTGTTTACCGGATTACACTGGTCTATGCCAAAGGTTGTCCCTTAACTGCATTTGGTAGACGAACGCTGGGGTAACCCACGGGGCGTTCCATTTCTTAGTTAAGGTCTTGGTGAGGGGTGCGAAAATGTCACAGGCCTTGTTGAAAGAGCTAGTGAAATAGTCGAACCCTAGGTCTACACTTAGGGCGTGGGTAATAGGGAGTCCAGTCCCGCTGGGCTAGGTAGAGCTGTCCTAGGGACACGTTTCTGAACTTAAGTGGACCATGTGAATAAGACTGGGGAGTGGTCGCTGAGCGTGTTTGGGGGGGATAAGTAGGTCAGTGATCTTATGGGGTCAGTTAGTTAGGACAATATCTAGTAGGCTGCCGGTGCCAGAGGTGGAGTTGTACCTAGTAGACTGGGTGATGAGTTGTGTCATATCGAGGGCGGAGAACGAGTCTTTGATGTGTGAGTTCGAGCTGGCAAGCCAGTTAGAGTTCAGGTGCCCTAGGATGATCTGCTCGAGCTTGTGAGGTAGTCATAAAGCGAGTGTATGGCTGGGGTTTGATTCAGAGGGGGGATATATTCCACAGTGAGGATCTGGGGGGTCCTTGCAGTGTCCAGGGTGATTTTTAAGGACAGGGCTTGGGCACCGTGGTCCAGTTAGGGTGCTGAGAGGGCATGACCTGACAGGGTGCTCTGCATATACTGTAGAGAGCGCATCCGCCACCACGTTTTCCAACTCAGTCTTCCATGAAAAGAGTGTAGCCAGGGAGGGAGTTGAAGGAGTCAGGGGTTGTCTTTGAGAGCCAGGTTTCAACTAGGGCTAGGATATCGGGATTGTGCTGAGTGATCCAGCACTGGAGGGCAGCAGATTTCTTCAGAAGGCTGCAGAAGTTCATTGAGGCAATGCACTACCCTGACACAGGTGGCAGCCTGGGCTGGCCAGTGGACAAGGGGCTGGGATTGGGGTGGATGTTACCCGGTAGTATAGGAGTAGAGAAAGGATTCCAGCAAGAGCAAGATAGTGCTTTGTTCTTTGTCAAGAGAAAGAGCGGGAATTTGACCTCAGGTGCCAAATGTAAGGTCAACTAGAGCCCACTGCTGGCACCATGTACACCAGAGGTCTGTGCACTCGTGTCACCAAGGGATAAACCAAACTTGTGACAAACAGAGGTGGCTCAACCACGGGCACAGTTGAATCAATCCCTTCTCATAAAGGTATCTCTCACAGCACCAGCTTCCAGGTGAGAAATAAATTATCATCCTGCCCCAACTCATGGTTGAAAGGTTTAAAACAGACCTCCGTGGGTTAGTCGACCTTTGATGGTTGGGCTGGCAGCTTTTCTGGTGTCTCCACAGGCCTGTTGACTGGTTCCTCGACCACAACTACCTAGATCAAAGGCTAATGGTCTCAGAACCTCTATCTGGAAGAGCACGACCGCTCCCTCGTCCACAATCGACAGCACCTCTTATTCTTGGGCTTTCAACGATAAGGGGAATTCTAATCGTCTAAAGCATGGAGTCAAAGGAAAAACTCCTGAAACTTCTTGTGAACCTTAGGAGTCACTGGCTCCATGGTATGTTCTGCAGCAGGAAGAAGTTCCAACACCAGGGTATCCCTGACTGCCACAACTTCCTCCATGGCCTTCTGCTCCTTGGGCCTACCTAGGACAATGCACACATGTTTCTCATTGAGCAAATAACAGTACATGGCCTGGCCTGAATAACAAGCCTCTCTTGAGCCCAATTTCTTTCATTCCATCTCAGATATCAACAAGGCAGGATCCAGAGATGAAGCCAAAAAGATTATGTCAAAACTCATACTTTAGCCAAAATGAATTTTGAAAAGCACTTAAGAACCAGAGAATCACAGCGGGTGTGAAAGAGGAGAACTGATCATTCCAGCAGAAAAGATTTTTATTTATTTCAGTTTAGGATTAATACCTTTGAGCCATGGGCTCGTTTGCAAAGGCTCCAAGTCAGAAGAAAATACATGACGTAACAGAACATTAGTGGGTACATACATGTGAAAACACTATTTAACATCAGGTTTATAAGTGCAGTTACATCACATACAGGGTTACAAGGACAGAAAGGAAGCGTACAAGTCTATACTTGTGGAAAAACCTTAAAAGCAACACTACAAGAGTGTGGTCCAATGTTTAGTAGATATCAAGGAGCAACCAGAGTCAAGAGAGCCCCATGCTGCTTGGGGGGAAGGGGAAATTAGGTGCAGCCAGGCAAGGCTTTGTCCATTGAGACGTGTGGGGGTGAGGTTAGGTGGGAGGTGCAGGGGAGAGAAGGACAGGGAGAAGGGAGGTGGTATGAGGGGGGAGGAGGGGGGAAGTAAGTGGGAGTGGTAAGAGGAAAGGTGATGGGGTTAGGTTGGAAGTTAGCAGGACCGGAAATCTGGCTGGTGCTGTCAGCTAGCTGAAGCACTGACAGTCATTTCTGTCAGCAAGGTGAGACCGTAGTCCTGCTTTAAATTGGCTGAGCCTAGTACACTCGACTAAGGCAGCAGGCAGGTCACTGAACCATTTGGGCCCGCAGTAGGAGAAGGAGTTCTGAGCCAGAGTAGCTTGCTTAAAGGGTACTAGCAGCCCTCCCTTGGTGGCACTTCTAGTGCTGATGGAGGTTTGTGCATTTTCAAAGAGGGCAGATGAAGACTCAGGCGTGAGCCTCAGCAAAGCTTTTTTTGCTAGCAGGCAGGCCTGGTATTGAATCCTGAAATGGAGGGGAAGCCAAAGGGTTTCCTTGTACAGGACACATGAATGCATTTGATGGCAAGCACCCAGGACCAGTTGGCAAGCCTTGTTAAGAAGGGTTTTGACCCTCTTTAGCGCTGTGTTGGAGCCAGAACCGTAGATGATGAGTCTGTAGTCCACTGAGGAAAGTACTGAACAGCAAGTGACAAGTTTTAGGGCACCCAGCGTCATGGAAGTTTGGTGTCGGCAGAGAATACCAAGTTTCATATTTGTAGATTTTATTAGCTGCTCGATGTGTGAGCAGAGAAGGTGAGGGTGTCATCCAGGTGAATCACTAGGTATTTAAATGTGTCAACTTGATCCAGTGTTTCTCCTTTGTAGCCAAGTATCTTCAGGGGGGGCCCTCTTACCTTGCTCTGGGATGTGCTAAAGAGCATGCACTTGGTCTTTTTATAATTGAGCAGCAGTTTATTACTAGAAAACCAAGATTCCAGCACTTGGAAGTTATCCTGTAGTTGAGAATTGGTGCTTGTCACCTCTTTACCAGGGACGGAGATGATGGCCTCATCCGCGTAAAGCACAATGTGTGCACGGCAGGTGGAGGGAAGGGTGTTTATGAATAGGCTGAAGAGGAGAGGGCCTAGGATAGACCCTTGGGGGACTCCTAGTTTCACATCCCGGGACTCAAAGGTAGCACTGCCAATTCTAACACATTGTGTCCTATGAGACAGGTAGCTGTTGAACCAGGCAACATTGTCAAGGCACAGACCTGTGGAGAGCAGACTTTGCTTAAGTAGTTGGTGATTGACTGTATCAAATGCCTTAGTGAGGTCTATGAAGATAGACCCCACTGCCATTCCTTTATCCAGGGCACTATAGAGCTGAGTGGTGTATTCGACAAGGGCGGTGAGAGTGGAGTGTTTTTTCCGGAAGTCGTGTTGTTGCTTGCAGAGTAGGTTATACTTTTCAAGGTACTTAGTAAGTTGATCGGAGACCACTCTTTCAAGGGCTTTTGGGGGGGGGGGGTAGTATCGACATGGGCCGAAAGTTGGAAACAGGTGTGACGAGTGCTGCCTTCCACGTGTCATGGAAGACTCCTGATCTAAGGGAGGCATTGAAGACCTTAGTGAGCGGCGTCACAACTTCACAGAAAATGGGACAAAGCCAGAGGACGGCACCAATGGCTGGTGGGAGGAACAAGCTTGAAGACTTTCTGGTGATTCAGCATTGAAAACTGCAAAAGTTAGGGTAGCGAACTGAGTCTACGTAGTTAGAACCTGTAATAATGCACACAATAGTGTCCCATTAAACAAAATATTGGCAGGAAAACACTTACCACTACTTTAATAGGAAAATCTGGGCTTTGTTTTTGAAAGTAAAACTTGCCTTGATGGAAGCTGCGGTGATGTCATGTCAAGCCTGAACTGTGATGGAGGTGGAGAAGCCAACCCTGGGCCATCAGGAATGGAGTCAGAAAGAGGTGGGCTCAACGTTGTCATGGAGCTACAAGGAGGAAGGATGCTCTTCATCAGCCGGCCCCACGTGGCAATGTTAATGTTCATCTGGCTTGCCCGCAGGAATTCCTTCCCTGAGGAATCAAAGGGCAACAGTGGTTGAAATTCCCTCCCTACTCACAAAACTGCAAATGGCAAAGCATGGAAACTGGCACAAAAAGACTTATTAAGCCCCAGAAGCTAGGAACATATGGGAAAACTGTTATATCACTAATGCAGCATCCTTTAACCTTCTAAGGCCTCACTCCCCCAAGCTCAGGTCATGGGTAATATGAATTTGGCAGTCAGTGGGGCACATCACAAAGCTACTGTACCCACCATAAGTAGCAGGATCAGGAATGAGTCAATATGGAAATGACCTTCCACCCCCTCTAGGTGGTCCTGCGGGAGACAGGGATGCATCTATGCTGCTACATGACTGTACATCAATTTGAAAGTAAAATGACTGGTGGACTGAGAGCAACAGAGAAAACTACACTCTTCTAGAATATAAATAATCTCTGGTTTTGAAAAGTTTCCTCATGCATTAACTGTAACCAAGGAAGAATCTGGCACCCCATGTGCCCTCAGAGTTGACCATTTTTTAAATTTATTACAGACAGGTAGCTTAGCGGTAACAATAGATATTAGAATCTCCAACATATGGCCACACAATTTCAGGACCTCGAGGGAACTTCTCAGCAGTTGGACTGTTTACACTGACATACAGCCCTCGTACACAGATGCCCCCTTGGCATCGACTAACAAATTTGGGTGGCCCCTATGTACTTCACTTCCTGATATCGATAAACAGAGTTCCAACATTCACTTACCAATAATTAAGGGGAATACATCCTTGGCAAATCATACAGCAGAGGAAGGGAAAGTAAACTACTAAAACAGCAAAAGGAAAGGAGGTGCTGTTAGAACTTTACTACTCTACTGGGACCTTCAATTTAGGGTAAAAACAAACAAAGATTTAATGTGTTGTCTGAGTTGGGTGAAGTGAATTGTTATTTGTGCAAGTAGCTAGGTAAAGAAAGAAACTGTGAATTGTTATATGTGCTGTTAGCTAGGTGACAAAGGAAACTGAACCGTTATCTGTGCAGTTAGCTAGGTGACGGAGGAAACTGCGAATTAGGGGGACTGGCTTAGGCAGAAGGAAGCCAGGTGTTTTGGATTTAAAAATTGCCCTAGATAGCTTTTGGCAGAGAACAGCAAGTGGACAGAGGTGCTGTTAGAACTTTACTATTCAACTGGGACTACATAGCCCCCTCTCCCCCACCCTTAGCCAGTTCTACTTTTATAGGCACAGGATTTGATTGACAACAGGAAAGTACAGTTACGTAAGAACTTACTGTAACAGTAGATCTTCGAGAACAGCTCTTGCAGCAGGTAACACCATTAGGACTGAAGCCGGCAAGTGGCAGGACCCCACGGAATTCTTCTAGCTAGCTAACTTCAGCGGGGACCGCCCCCAACGTCAGTCCCGCCTCCGACGTCAGGCGTAGTACATAAGGAGGCGGTCCCGCCAGATTCCCCAGTTCTCCGCTTGAGACTTCCGCCACAGGACGACATCAGAATGGGAGACCGAGGATCCACCATCAGAAGACAAAGGCGTAAGCTCCTGCTCAAGGCTCGTAAGCCATACCTCCTCCAAGGGGAAGGTGGGGAAGTACTGCTAAAGAGCTGTTCCTCGAGATCTACTGTTACGGTAAGTTCTACGTAACTGTACTATCTTACTGAGATACAGCTCTTGCCGCAGGTAACACCATTAGGACTGATTTCCAAGCAATGATGCTTGTAAGCATTCTGGGAGGAGGAAATTAAGAAAAAACATCCAAGTCCTGACTCTAGGACAGGAGACCCTGTAGCACAGCCAGGCCGAAACCGGCTCTTCGCCGTGAAGCAATGTCCAGGCTGTAATGCCTGACAAAAGTATGCACAGAGCTCCAAGTGGCTGCAGCACAAATGGCAGAGGAGGAGACGTTGAGACATGCTGCAAAGGAGGTAGCCACCCCCCTAGTGGAATGGCCCCGGACTGTACCCGGGAGGGACTTCTGCTTAGCATCATAGCAGTATGATATACACTAGACAAGCCAGCGAGAAAGGGACTGCTTCGATACTGGTTGGCCCATCATCCTCTCAGCGAAGGAAACGAAGAGTTGCTCCGACTTGCGAAGCTGTTTAGTCCTGCTCAGGTAATACCTAAGGCAGGGGTGAACATCCAGGGTGTGGAGCAGCTTCCCTCTATTAGTATATTTAGGAAATATACAGGCAGATCAACGTCCTGATTGAGAGTGAGTGCAGAGACCACCTTAGGCAAGAACTTAGGATTCGTACTCAGGGACACTCTGTCCTGGTGGAAAATCAAATAAGGTTCCTTACACATGAGAGCGTGAAGCTCAGAAATTCTCCTTGCTGATGTAACAGCAACTAAAAATAACGTTTTCCATGACAGGAAACGCAGCTCGCAATCCGCGGCAGGTTCAAAAGGGGAGCGTGAGTTGTTCCAGGACAAAGAGTAAATCCCATGGAGGAACAAGGTCCTTAATGGGTGGCTTACAGGTAAACACCTCTCAGAAAATCTTCGAGAGGCGCTAAGTTGCGCCACTGTGCGCTGTCCCACCGGAAGTGGTAAGCAGAAATAGCGCAGAGGTGCACCTTAATAGAGGAGTAGGCGAGACTCGTGGAAAAGGAGGAGAGCAGGTATTCTTTTTCTTTCACCGGGCAACCTAAAGGGAAAAGCCGCGTCTTGCACCACAGACAAAAACGCGCCATTTCATGGCGTACGTCACATGCGTTGCCGGCTTTCTGGCCACGGAAAGAACTTCCGCCACCTCTTGCGAGACCCCGTGTCGCAAAATGGCTATGTCTCTAGGAGCCAAGCATGCAGGTTCAGGGAGCATAAGTCCGGGTTGACTAGAGAACCTTCCTCCTGAGACAAGAGATGGGAGCTGAAAGGCAACGGAATTGGAGGTTCCCGGGACAGCTGCGTTAGCAAGGTGAACCAGATCTGTCTGGGCCAGAATGGGGCTACCAGGATCATTGTCGCATGCTCCCTGCGCACTTTGAGAAGAACTCTTTGGATCAACGGGAAGGGAAGGAAAGCGTACAGGAATCTGTCTGCCCAGGAGAGGGACAACGCTTCTCGCCAGAAAACACCAGGCCCTGGATCTAGCGAGCAAAAATTGGGCAGTTTTGGCGCTGGATGGGGAAGCAATAAGTCCAATTCTGAGTGCCCCATCGAAGAAAACAGATCCTCTGCGACCCCTTGAAGAAGTTCCCACTGTGGACTCTGGCCTGGGAGCGACTCAGGCCGTCTGCGATTGTGTTGTCCACTCCGGGAACGTGAACTGCAATCTAGGTTCGCGCCGTGTCGAATTACCCAATCCCACATATTTTCATGGCTTCCCTGCAAAGGGGGTAAGAGTGTGCGCCTCCTTGTTTGTTGAGGTAATACATCACCGCCGTGTTGTCTGTCTGAAGCAGAAGAGTGCATGACGGGATCTCTGACTGAAAGGCCTGCAGGGCGTAGAGGACCGCCCTCATCTCCAGCACGTTGATGTGGAGGAGGGCTTCCTGAGGGGTCCATATTCCCTGGGACCTCACCCCGTTCAAGTGCGCTCCCCACCCTAGCCCTGAGGTGTCTGTGGAGAGGATTATCTCCGGGGATGGCACTGTAAACGGGACACCTGCAGAAAGTGTTCCTGGGCCTAGCCACCATTGCCAGTCTCGAATCACGGCATTTGTGATTCTGACCGGATGCTGCATGTGGTCTTACCTTTGGTCCCACTGCACCTTGAGCATCCACTGAGTTACCCGCATGTGGAGCCTTCCCAAAGGGACGGTCGGAATGGCCACAGCCATATGTCCGAGCAGACGAAGGACCAGCCTGGCAGGGACAGTCTTCTTCGCTGAGAGATCCCTGATGAGGATCTGATGCATTCCGCCCCGTCGCCTGGGGAGAAAGCTTCTGAACTGTGTCCAGAACTGTGCCTATGAACTGCAGCTTCTAGACGGTATGAGGAGAGACTTCTAGGTTGATTAAAATGCCCAGAGACTGAACAAGTCCTGGTGCTCTGAATAGCCAGCAACAACGCCTCTGGAGGCGGCCATGAGAAGCCAATCGCCCAAGTCACGGGAACACACAGTGGCCCTGTCTCTAAGGACGCTGCCATGACTGCCATGCATTTGGTAAAGACCCTGGGGCCGATGACAGTCCGAACAGAAGAGCCCCGAACTGAAAATGTTGGCCGAGGACTTGAAGGCGCAGGAACCTCCTGTGCGCTTGAGCTACAGGGATGTGCAGGTAAGCGTCCTGCATGTCTAGGGATGCTAAAAAGCGCCTGCTTCAGCATGGGAATGAGGCCCGGAAGGGTCACCATGCAAAATCGTTTGTAGGCGACCGACGTATTTAGGTCACTGAGGTCCAAGATTGGATGGAGGTCCCCTGTTTTCTTGGGAACCAGAAAGAAGTGGGAATAGTATCCGGAATCTAACTGGTTCTCTGGAACATACTCCACTGCTCCCTTCTGCAGGAGCGAGAGTATCTCTTGCCTGATAAGCAATTTGTGCTGACCCGAATAACGGGAGAGCAGAGGAGGCCTCGAGGGTGGCTTGTCTGCGAATTCTATAAAGTGACCTTTTTCGACCAACTGAAGAACCCACCTGTCGGTGGTTATGGACTGCCATCCTGGCAGGTAATTCGCAATACGACCCCCGACCTTGATGTCCCGTTGATCCTGAGGGGCAGGGGCCAGGAAGAAGTCAGGCTGTGGCGGCGGAGGGAGCCGAGGGCTGAGCCAGCTTAGCTGGGCACTGACTTCTGCCCGCGGGCTGTCTTCCCTGGGCTCTACGGGAACCGGAGCCCCTCTGTTGTGGACCGGTGCGGGACTGTTGTCTCTGTGTCCGTCCATGAAAACGGCTTTGGTTCCTACGAAAGGAGCTAAGCTTTAGTCGGTACATTGCCTGGACCGACCTCACTGCCTTCCCGGCCTCTTGGAGCTTGGTGAGAACCTTCTTAGAGGGTGCACCAAAGAGAACTTCTCCTTTGAAAGAGGCGTCCATGATGTTCTTCTGGACGTCCGGGGTAAATCCGGGAACATGAAGCCATGAGTGTCTCCGGAGGCACACACCTGAAGCTGCCGCTCTGGCCTAGGAGTCCGCGGAGTCATATGCGGCTCGCAGCACTTGGGTTCCCACGTCTGAACCCGTACGGAGGAGCTGCAACATCTCCTCCTTCTGCTCACCTTCTCCGCCAGATCCAGTCCCTGTTCCCACAAAGCATTTTGGAACTGCACCATGTGGGTCAAGTAGTTCAGGGATCTGATGGCGCAGGTAGCGGAAGCGTACGTGCGCCTGCCCATAGCGCCCAGCTGTTTGGACTCGGGTCCGTGGCAGGGTGCTCAAATGTTGCGGTCTCTGGGACCGGTCGCGAGAGGCTGTTATGACCAGAGAGTCGGCCAGAGGATGTTGAGCCAAGTACTGGTCCTCCTTAGGAGCCTTGTACAGGCAGTCAGCTTTCTTCGGCATTGACGGGAGCGAGTGTGGATGCTTCCACGCTGCCTTGATGACGTCCACAAAAGTGTCCACCAAGGGTGGTACCACCACAGGCTTGGGATCCTTCTGCCGAAGATATCTAGCAAGGTGTAGTCTCTCGGGGTCTAACTCTTCCGCATCCCAGCCCAGGTTCTCTTGGATATGTCTCATGATTTCCGAGAATGGTGGGTCATCCGGAGGAGATCTAGGAAGCTCATGTGGGTCCAGAGAGGGGAGCGGAAGGGAGAGAGGGATCTGGATCCTACCGAGGACTCCGATCCTGTATCCTCCGTCGAAGGCGAATGGCGACGCTTCTGGGTCTCTTAGGACTGGGTGACCCTTGAAGAGGATCTGGACTGAGGTCTTCTTTTATCTGGTCTTCGCCTTGGAGGGTCCGTAGGCTCCTGGGGGAGAGGTACTCGGCCTGCTGCCCCGGATGGAGAAGGGGGCGCAGGGGCCGGACGGGAAGCAGGTGGCGGAGGAGGAGGAGGTAGAGGAGGTGGTGTGGGAACCACGTCTCTTTTAATGGTATCCCACCAGTAGGTAAAGAGCTCCTTCACCTCAGAAAAGGAGAGGCCCGACGACGGACTGAGTGCCGGTGGTCAGTCATCGGGTTCCGGCGTCGGCTGCTCGGGTTGCGGGGAGAGTTCCCTGGGAGGCTCGACAGGACCGGGTTCGCCCGTCTAGTCCTCAGGCTGCGCTCATTCCTCCTCCATGATAGTCTCCTGACCGATGTCGGGTAGGGAGGCGCGGGTCCTCTTCTCGACTTCGCGGCGGACGCCGCCTCCTGCTGACGCACCGAGAGGGATAAGGCCTGACCGCGACAGGCGCCTGGCGGTCAACGGCTCCTGGGACCTGTGATGAGTAGCTGACGTCGGACGGGCCGACGTCGAGTCCGACAGCTTCTTAAGCGAGGTAAGCTCCTTGGTCTTCCGCTGGGGAGGAGGAGGCAAGGAGGCAGACCTGACGTCGGGTTAGGAATGGTGGGAACCCGACTTGTGGTGATGATGATGGTCCCCAGACCTAACCAGGGCTTTGGAAGAAGAGGATGAAGAGGGCCTGGAGGTCTTGGCCTGTGAGGAGTAAGAGGAACCTGAAGGTTTCTTCACCGCAGTGGAGGGAGGCTGAGAACGGGCCCGGGAAGGCGAACGGTCTGACCGGGAGCCGGAACTACGGGAGTCGGAGGCCCTAGACGGGGACTTGGATGGAGCCTTCTCCCTGTGCTTCTCAGAATGTTTCGGCTTTCAGCAGAACTCCTTGAGGTGTCCATGGCCTTAACTCTCCTCGAGCAGGAACGCCTGCAGAGCCTTCTGGCGACGGATCCGGTCCGGCTGTTGAACCCTTGGCAGAAAATACGGGACCGGGTGTCGTGGTCCGGGCCTAGGCACCGGACGCAGGCCGAATGCGGATCCTTGAACGGGATTTGCTTCCCACAGGCGCACTTCGAGGGATGGCCTTCAGCGGAAGTTGGAGAGGACATCAGACAGCAACTGAGCCGAAAATAACTTTTTTCCCCGAAGGAAGAACTTAACCATGCGCCGCGCGCTAGAAACGATCCAAAGGGTTGAGACATGCAAGTCGACGGCGGAAAAAGAACTGGGGAATCTGGCGGTACCGCCCCCTTATGTACTACGCCTGACGTCGGAGGCAGGACCGACGTCGGGGGAGGTCCCCGCTGAAGTTAGCTAGCTAGAAGAATTCCGTGGGGTCCTGCCGCCTGCCGGCTTCAGCCCTAATGGTGTTACCTGCTGCAAGAGCTGTATCTCGAAGTAAGATCTTCCTATTTAGAAGCAGGAAGGGAGTGATCACAGAGACACAAAACACTCACCAACCTAGAAGGAAAAGAGCAGCTCTCCATCCCCCCAGTTGCTGGAGGTCTGACTCTGAGCAAGTAAGGAGGAGACTACTGAGGAATATAGGAACTTTCTGCCCCAGAACAGGAAGAGGAGCTTTAAGGGCACGGAGGCAGTAGGAAAGTAGGGAGGAAAAAAAATTATACGAAAGTAAAAAACAAATAAAATAAATAGAGAGGAAAGAGTAAGTATACAAAACAATAGTTAAGGGTCCACAAATAAGACATGATGGGAGTGGTGCAGAACAGTGCCTGTGAAGCAGCAGTCTTCCGGGAGACGTTCTGGAGGATGCACTGATGTTCCATCTGCAGGCATCTCACTGGGCTGAGGGAGGAGGTTGCTCATTTCCAGGCTGAGTTAGCCAGGATTCAGGGAAAAATTTAATGAGATCAAGGGTCGTCTTTATAAAATGGGTTGGTCGTTTACTCTCATATATTCAGCCAAATTGAAAATTGATCTACCAGGAGGTGCACCACAGTTATTCTCATGCCCTAGGGTGGCGATGAAGTGGCTTGATTCCGTATCTAAAAAAGGAGAAAGCAGCCATTAACCACAAAGGCAGGAGGTGGAAGATCATTGACCGGTGTTGTGGCTGTGTGGTAAGGCTAGCGACCTCATCTATGCATATGGCTGGTCCGATGGGCGTGCTGGGAGCACAGGCCCTCTTAATTTCTTAATTTTATCTCTGCCTGTGCCTGTCTTATTAGGGAGCAGAACAGATTTAAATGTAAAAAAAGGCAAAGGCAGTGAGGACAGAAATGGGACTAAAAGGGGTAAGGCTATCAAAAAGTGGAGGGTGATGAGTACCAATGTCCGCAGTCTCTGTAACAAGCTCCCTGAACTAGTGGCCTTGATGGAAGAGGGTTGCCTGGATATTGTGGCAGTCACAGAAACATGGTACACAGAGAACCATGACTGGGATGTCAACATACCAGGATACACAATCTACAGGAGGGACAGGGAGGGTAAAAGAGGAGGAGGAGTAGCTCTCTATGTAAAGGAAGGGATCAAAGCAACAGAACTAAAGAGTAAACAGGGAGCAGATGAGGCACTTTGGGTCACCCTGGAGACAGGAAATGGCACCACAATCCGCAGGGGGGTTGTATACAGACCCCCATCTCAGGGGGAGGGAATGGACAAAGAAATGATAGAAGGTTTTCTTAGAATGGCAGAAAATGGGGAGATATTGTTGATGGGGGACCTGAATATGCCAGATGTTTACTGGAGCACCTTTGCTGCAGGCACATCCAAGAGCAGGGTCATTCTTGATGCCCTACAGGGGGCATGCCTCAGACAGCTAGTGTTGGAACCCACTCGGGAGGGAGCAATCTTAGACCTGGTACTTTCAAATGGGGATGGAGAAAGAATCTCAGATTTAGAAGTGGGTAGCCATATGGGAACAAGCAACCACCAAACAGTGTGGTTCCACGATAAACACAGCCATACAATCAAGCCATACAAAAGCAAGAGTACTAGACTTTAGGAGGGCTGACTGGAAAATGAGAGAGTGCCTCAGAAAGCACTAGCAAACAGGCAAGAAGGAGGGGTGGAGAACAATGGGGAGTGATCAAAACAGCCATCACAGAGGCAACAAGCCTTTGTGTAAAGCAAATCAATAAAACACAACGAAGGAAAAAAACGCTATGGTTCACAAAAGAGGTGGCAGGGAAGGTTAAGGAGAAAAGGACAGCATTCAGGAAATATAAGGAAACACAGAGAAACAGGACAGAGAACTTTATCAGTTAAAGCAGATAGAGGCTGGGAAGGCAGTCAGAATAGCAAAGGCCCAAACCAAGGAAAGGATAGCCAATTCTGTTAAGAAGGGGGATAAGACCTTTTATATGTACATTAGGGAGCGAAGAAAGATCAAAGGAGGGATAGTGAAGCTTAATACCAGCAGGAACATCTGCCAGAACTAGACTCACAGTGGATTCCCTGCAGGGGGAGGGCCTCAAACAACTGGTACAGCAACCCACAAGAGACAGGGCTATCCTAGATCTAGTACTGACTAACAAAGAAGGGATCACAGATCTCCAGGTAGAAGGTCACCTGGGGGCCAGTGACCATCACATGGTATGGTTCAGTTTGGCTACTACATCTAAATCATCCCATTCAAGGCAAAATATGGGACTTCAGAGGAGCTGACTTTGATAAGATGGCCAACAGAGTTAAGCTAGCCCTGGCAAAAAGAAACACAGGTGAGGGGTATAGGCAAAGTGGGCAAGCATTAAGGATGCAATACTTGAAGCAACATCCCATTGTGTTAGACAGAAAAGGAAGTGCAAAGAAGAAGGAAACCACTTTGGTTCTCAAATACAGTAGCAGAAAAGGTCAGAGCCAAAAGGCTGGCCTTTCAGGAAATATAAGGGAACACAGCGGGATGAAGATAGGAGGCATACCAAACTGCCCTAAGGGAAGCAGGTAAGGCAGTAAGGCAGGCAAAGTCCCAAACTGAGGAAACACTAGCACGAACAGGAAAAGAAGGTGACAAGACTTCTATAGATACATTAGTGAAGGAGAAAGTCAGAGGGTGTATTGCTAAGCTTAATGGAGAAAAGGGAGCATGTGAGGAGGAGGACCCTGTAAAGGCATCTATCCTAAATAGATACTTTGCTCAGTATTTACTGAAGAGAAGGTAGGGCAGGGCCCACAGCTCAGCATCATGGACACAGGGGCAGGAGGTGAGCACTACTCCCTTCACAAAAAGAAAGGGTCCTACAAGAGCTTGCTAAGCTCAGGGTGGATAAGGCAATGGGACCTGATGGCATACATCCCAGGGTACTTAAGGAGCTAAAGGAGGAACTAGCAGAGCCATTAGCAGAATTGTTTAGTGAGTCTCTGAACACAGGAGAGGTCCCAGAAGACTGGAGAAGGGCTCATGTGATCCCGCTCCACAAGAGTGGTAGCAGGGAGGAGGCGGGGAACTACAGACCGGTCAGTCTTACTTCAGTAGTGGGCAAGATTATGGAGGCACTCCTTACGGAAAGGATAGTGCAACACCTGGAATCCATAGGGGCACAGGATCCAAGACAGCATGGGTTTACAAAGGAAGGTCCTGTCAAACTAATCTCATAGATTTCTTTGACTGGGTAACCAGAAGTGGTGGACAAGGAGTAGTTATGCTCCAGGCCCGGGTAGGTCAGAAGTTAGTCAACTGGGTGGCAAACTGGTTGACTGGCAGAAAACAGAGTGGTGGTAAATGGTATACAGTCAGAAGAGATGCAAGTCACAAGTGGGGTACCTCAGGGGATCAGTCCTGGGGCCAGTCTCTTCAACATCTTCATTAGTGACCTTGCAGATGGACTAGAGGTAAGAGCTTGTCTGTTTGCAGATGACACCAAGATCTGCAACAGAGTAGATGATCCAGATGGGGTGGGCAGAATGAGAGAGATCTGGATAAACTAGCAGAATGGTCAGAAGAGTGGCAACTGGGATTTAATGCAAAGAAGTGCAAAATCATGCACATAGGGAGAAACCCTGAAGCCACTTATAGGCTGGGAGGAGTTGCTAGCAGTCACAAAGGAAGAAGAGACTTGGGCATCATCATCACTGATGACCTAAAATCATCAAGCAGACCTCTAAAGCAGTAGGTAAGGCTAGGGGGGTGTTAGGGTGTATTAGTAGAGGTATCACAAGTCGTAAGAGGGTAATAATCCTCTGTACAAGACACTGGTTAGAGCCCCATCTGGAGTACTGCGTGCAGTATTGAGAGCCACACCTTCACAAGGACATTAACCAAATTGAGGCAGTCAGAGAAGAGACAGCAAAATGGTGCAGGGACTGCATCAGAAGACATATGAGGACAGATTAGCAGAGCTCAATATGTATACCCTTGAGCAAAGGAGGGAGAGGGTGATATGATCGAGACATTTAAACACCTTAAGGGCATAAACAAAGGTGAAAGAGTCTAACATGTTTAAATATAAGAAAAATAGCAGGACAAGAGGACACAGCATGAGATTAGAGGAGGCCGATTAAGGGAATGTGAGGAAATTCTTTTTCACAGAAAGGGTGGTAGATGCATGGAATAGCTTACCACAAAGTGGTGGCTATGAATACAGTTGTGCTGCATGCCTGGATGATGTTGTGGTGTACAGTCCAGACTGGAAAAGCCACCTGCAACACCTACAAGCAGTTATCCAGTCGATCAAAAAGGCAGGCCTGACAATCCTACCAAGTGTGCAGTGGGCATGCAGAAAATGGGATATTTGGGCTATGTTTTGGGAAATGGAGAAGTCAAGCCAAAGTTTTCTAAGAAGCTGTAGCCAACAGCCCTGTCCCTAAAACCAAGAAACAGGTTGGGTCATTTTTAGGGCTGGCTGGTTATTATCAGAGATTTGTTCCCAGCTTTGCAGAGTTAGCGACTTGCCTTACTGAACTCACAAAGAAACAGTTCCCGAATAATGGGAAGTGGACCCCTTAGTGTGACGAGGCTTTTAGAGCCATTAAGGCTGCATTATGTTCAGCCTCTGTTTTAAAAAGCCCAGGCTTTGAGAAACAATTTCTGTTACAGACTGATGCATGAAAAGTATGCCTAGATGTAGTCTTGAGTCAGCATATAGATGGGAAAGAACATCCTATTCTATACATAAGTAGGAAATTGCATGACAGAGAGAAAAGGTACTCCACTATTGAAAAGAAATACCTTGCGGCAAAGTGGGCCATGGAGTCCCTTAAGTTTTACTTACTAGGAGCTGACTTTTTACTTGTCACAGATCACAATCCTCTCTGTTGGCTTAACCAAATGAAGGATAAAAATTCTAGAATCACACGGTGGTACCTGGCACTACAGCCATTTAAATTTAAAGTGATGCTCAAATCTAGGAAAAAGAATGTTAATGCTGATTTTCTGTCTATATATGAATCTGAAATTGAGAATTCTAAAGGCTGAAAAAAAAATGTGCGAGTTTAAACTTCAGTATTTGCTATGCAGTTGTTATGGAAACAAGGATACTGCTTATGCACAGAACTGTAAAGGTTATATGCTTATGTTAGATAAAAATTACTAGAAAGTTTTGGAAACCTGTCTTTGTAAAACAGGTTCACCCCAAGGAGGGTGGCGTATGTGACAGCGTTGAATATGGCCCTGTCCCATTTGTTATGGAGAAAGAGTTTAATGCAAGGATCTGTTCTATTCTCTGCTTTTCTGTCTCTTCTCTGTCTGGTTGCGCAACCAGATTTTGTCGTAAGACCTAGGACTTGATCGCCTTGACGGCCTTGCAATTCTCTGCCGCTCAGTATCTCTCTGCAGTCACTTGCTGTTCTGTCTTTTCTCTCCCCCCCCCTTGCATATTTGCTGGTATAACAATATATGTGAATCATTGGAAATGCAATTGATACTGCAATCCCTTTGTTTAAAACTATATATAGTTATAATGTTGAAATAATTGCAAAAAGCTATTTGGAACTCAAGGGGTTAATCTGAAAAACGTTTTTTAAGCCTTTTGCAGAGATGTAAACAAGCTATCAGTTCTGGGTCACTATGTTCTTTTTACTGCACCTGCAAAAACTGAGAAAAACATTGTGTGAGAAGCATGGTGTTTTCTTAACGATCTCCTGCAAAGACTTAAAAAAAAAAAAGTTGCAACGTTTTGCAAAAGACAAAGACATAGAAACATAGAATTTGACAGCAGATAAGGACCACTTGGCCCACCTAGTCTGCTCATTTCCCTACCTAATGGATAAGCTGCAGATCCTAGTTAACCAACAGCCTACTTCCTCCTACCCCCACCTAGAATTGCCTTATGTCTGTCCCTTGCATTCTTGAATTCCCCTGCTGTTTTGGACTCCACGACCTCCTCAGGAAGGCCATTACATGCATCCACAACCCTCTCCATGAAAAAATACTGCTTCACATTACCTCTGAGCTTTCCTTCCTCTATCTTCAAATTGTGCCCCCTTGTTCTTGCACATCTTTTTCTGAAAGATGCTAACCTCTTGGACTTTGTTGATTCCCTTGAGGTACTTGAAAGTTTCTATCATGTCCTCCCTCCTTTCCTCGAGGGTATACATATTAAGCTCCTTTAGTCTCTCTTCATATGGCTTCTGGTGCAGACCCTGTAAAAGTTTAGTTGCCCTCCTTTGGACAGCCTCCATCCTGTCTATGTCCTTGTGGAGATGGGGTCTCCAGAGCTACACACAGTACTCCAGATGGGGTCTCACCAACTGTCTGTACAGAGGGATAACAACTTTCTGTTTTCTACTGGTGATGCCTCTACCTGTGCATCCCATTATCCCCAACCCTCCTTATTGCCTTCTAACATTGCTTGTCTGATATGACTACCCCCAGGTCCCTTTCCATTTCTGTTGTTAATATCTCATCCCCAATTGTGTACTCTTCCCCTTGGTTTTCCTTTCCCAGGTGCATTACTTTGCACTATTTTGCATTGAATCTAAGCTACCATACATTTGACCATTCCTCCAAACTTGCCAACTCCCTTCTCATCCTTTCCACCCCACCTTGTGTATCAACCCTGTTGCAGATCTTTGTGTCGTCTGCAAAGAGACATACTTTTCTTCCAGTCCCTCTGCAATGTCACTTATAAAAGACATTAAAGAGGACCAGTCCAGTACTGAACCCTGCAGTACCCCGCTAGTAACTCCCCTTTCTTTGGAGTGGACTCCATTTACTATTACCCTCTGCGTCCTGTTGTCCAGCCAAGTTTTTGCCCAGGCTACCACCTTGGGACCCACTCCAAGGCTGGCTAACTTGTTTATTGATCTTTTGTGTGGGACTGTGTCAAATGCCTTGCTAAAGTCTAGGTAGGCCATGTCCTCAGCTTTTTCCTGGTCTACTACTTTGGTCAGCCAGTCAAAGAAATCTATTAGATTCAGACAGACTAAAATTTAAAATTGAGAAGAAAAAGGACTCTGCTTTCTATGTTTATACTGCCATTGTAAATAGTTATTCTAAACAATTTTTTTATTTTTTTATTTTACTGTTAATAATAAAACACTTGTTGCAAATTTTACAAATGCTCCTGGTTTTCCTATGCTTCCTGACCTGTGCCTCGACGACATGGCCTAAATAGTTCTCTTGTCCAGATTGCCTCGCAAGCAAGCCTCTTTGGTGGTTCCCTCTCCACACTGACTTGCAGACCAGTCAACAGGGGAAGGTCCAGTACATGAACCTTCAGTCCCTGCACCTAAATGCCTGGTTCCTAAGTGGCTAGAGCTCCAGGTTTTGGGTCTTGCGGAAGTTTTGCTCCATGTTGTCTAGGCCTCTGAGAAAGAGTTAACTTGCCAGTGCTATGCCTTTAAATGGAAGAGGTTTTCCGTTTGATCTCAGGGCAAGGAGATGTATGCCCCTTTTGCAAGCATCATGGAGTACCTCTGGTGCCTCTCTCAGTTGGGCCTGGAAGCAATGACCCTTGAGGCGCAGCTGGCAGCCATCTCTGCATACCATATGTGGGCTGGTATGCCAACAGTAGCCCAGGACAAGGTGGTTGGGTGCTTTTTTTTAAGGGCCTTCACCAGCTGTCCTCTCTGGTGCATGTACAGCCACCACTACCATGGGACCTACTGCAGGTGCTGGTTATGCTCATGGGTAAGCCATTTGAGCCTATGCACAGGCGTGAGATATATCACCTGCCATGGAAGGCTTCTTTCTTGGTGGCCATTACATCGGCCAGAAGGATTAGTGCACTGCAGGAGCTTTCAGTGGAGCCTTTGTATCTGGTCTTCCACAATGACAAAGTCGTTCTTTTCCTCCACCCAAAATTCCTGTTGAAGTTTGTATTGGAGTTTCACCATAACCTGGTGATTAAGCTTCTGGTACACTTTAGTAACCCTGGACCTGCGGAGGGTGCTCACTTATTACAAGGAGTGCATGACTGATATGCGAGGTTACTGAGGCTCGGCAGCTGTTTGTTATGCTGAAGCCGCACCTGGCAGACTGGCAGTAAAAGTGGACGATTGGCAGGTGGAAACATTCTGCATTGAACTGTGCTGTAGGTTGGCTGATAGGGAGCCTCCCTCCCATAGGGCTAAGGGCTTGTTCCACCAGACATTCCGCTACCTTGATGGCTGCCTTCAGAGACGTCCCAATACAGGAAATGCGTTGGAACATAGACTGCTTAATTTCCTATTACAGTGCTGACCTTGAGTCACGTCGTGATTCTGCTTTTGGGACCTTGGTTCCTCAGTCTCTGTTTACTAGATTGGGGTGCATGCCTTGCCCCCTCTTTCCAGAGAACTGCTACGAGTCTGCCAGAGTATGGATAATGAACTGTATCTTTGCCCTTTGAAATATAGGATCTTCTTCCTGGGTATCTCAGTCATCAGGTAACACCGTAGGAACGTCACAGTCAGTAAAAGAGAATCCACACGGAAGATTTTAAACAATACAACTAGGGCCGCCCACGTTGTCAATGTATCAGCTCTATAAAGGCATGGGTAGCCATGCACCCTCTTCATTTCTTTCCCTCTATTGACTTGCAAGCATAGTCTCCGCAGAAGAGCCATTGCAGTGTTCACACCTTTTTCGGTCTACGGCCTATTTTTCTACCAACCCTTATTTAAATCTCTTTTTGGAGATTTACTTTCTGTTTTCATTTATGTTGACAGTTAGACCTTCTACATCTCTTTTCTGTTACTGCCACTGTGAAAGGAAGATTGCCTCCAACAACAAGCACTCGGTTTGTATTTGCTGTCTTGGGCCTGACAACGATGCCACGGACTGTGAGCTCTGCCAAAAGTTTAAGGAAATCACCCTTAGGCAATGCAGAAAGGCTCTAAAGACCTTCATGGAACAACAGGTAGCCAGCTCGGAGCCTGGGTCCTTTGGGGCTATGGCCGCCCAGTCGCCCTCCGGTTCTACAAGCTCCAAGGCTTCAGTGGTCAAAGACAAGTCCTTGGGGAAAAGTCATAAAAAAGACCGGGATTGCGACCACTCCCCTCAGCGGCCATCACGTTCCTCATTGGCTTGGCTTTCTTTGGCGGGGCTCCTCATCGGCAGTGGCTGTCAAGACAAAGAGACCAGTTGTCCAGGTCTCGGTTCCCACAAGGGCCATACCGACAGCTTCTGTGCCCGACTCCCAGGGAACTCGGCCAGCAACATCCAGGTCCGTCGATGACAGGTTTATCATCAGTGACTGTCCCTTTGAGATCTGCCCCTTCTTCTCTGAGGGCTACAGGCTCGTCAGGCCTGCAGGCTGGGTTGTTGGCCTCTATGCCGTTGCCCATTCCTGCTGCGATGATGTTGGACTTGAACAAAGTTCTTGTCCATTTCTGTAGCATGCTGGTTCAGCAGTTTGCCATCTTTAACCGGCCGCCGTTGCTGGCTCTGTTGACGAGAGCATCATCGTCAGTGCCTGGTCGCAGGCCCAGGGAACCTCCCTTGGGCAGTCAACTTCACATACGACAGCAGACCCAGAAGAATAGGTCGACCTCGTACAGGAATATCACCCTGACCACCTCCTTTGGAGGATGTAGAGGAGGAGGAGGAAGAGTTCCTCACCTCAGACAAATCCACTGCCTCTTCAGTCAGTGAGGTCTCTGTCAAGGAAACCCCCAGGTCACCCCCTGAGGATGCTAATTTTTTCAATATTGTGAAGCATCTGTCTTCCTCTATGGGATTCCAGACAGAGGCGGAGGAGGGTGCTACCAGAAGGGATCTGGTGAACTATTTGGAGATTCCTGAATCTCCCCCTAAGATCATTCCTGCTGTGCTTCCTGCCCTTAAGAATGCTACTACTGCAGCCTGGCACAGACCAGACAAGAAGCCAGCTATACCCCGACGGGCAGACAAACTTTAGAATGCCCCTCGGCCTTCCATTTTTGTTGCCCAGGCCGAAACTGACTCTGTGGTCATTAAAGCTGCTCATGTCTGGTCTAAGGTGCTTAAGCACCTTAGCTCCATTCCCCCAAAGAAGAAGTGTCATGGAACTGACCTTTCTGGGTAAAAGGATTTATGTTTCCTCTACCCTAGGTTTGAGGATCGCAAACTGCCTGTCTGACATGGTGAAATTGCAGAATACCTACTGGAAAGAGGGCAAGGCTGCCACTCAATCCCTTCCAGATGGCACCCAGAAACAGGAATTGCTTCACTGCCTCCAAACTGCTGAGAATGTTGGCAAACATCTCCTGAGGGCCATTTATGATTTGTCCGATACTGTTGCCTGAGCAGCTGCCACTGGCATATGCCTTTGTAGGCACTCACGGCTCCAGGTATCTAGGTTTACAGCTGACATACAGAACAAGATGCTTAATGCCCCTTTCAGTGGCACCAAGCTTTTTGGCCCTGATGTTCAGGACCTCATCTATTATTTTCAGGCCTCTGGTATAGCCCTTAAGTCTGTCCACTTCCTCTATCACACTCAGCCGCGTGGCAGAAGACTGCCTACTTTTCATAGGCAAACTGATAGACCAGACTCAGGCCCCCATATTCAGGGAAAGTGTAGAGCCCAGTCCTCCTTGCCTGCCCCGTCCAATTCTGGAGCAGCAGCCAAGTGCCCCAGAACTGAGGGATCAGCCTGCACAGCTTGCCACGCCTCAGCTTGACTGCTTGCCAAACCCCCCTCCTGTGGTCCATGCCCAGGAGGTAATGGTCAGAGGTCGGTTCTCCCTCCATTTGAATCAGTGGAGAGCCATAATTTCAGATGCCTGGATTCTACAGATTGTAGAGTGTGTTCATACCCTGGAGCCCATCCAGTGACCTCCAGATACCCCTCCTCCACTTTCTCATTATCCCCGTCTGTTTTCTGGGAGGAAGTCCAGTCTCTTCAAACAACATGAAGTCTTGCTGTATTCTGACAAATGCAGTTAGGTCCTGCCTTCCATAGAAGGTATCGAATTGGGAGACTTAAGAATTTTTTGTGTCTGTTTCCCAAAAGATTTGTGGAGGGGAACAGACAGTCTCCTGGACTCTGGGATGTCCATCATCTCTACATAGTCAGGTTCTTCCTCATCCTCCACTGCCTCCTCCACAGGAAGCTGGAGGGTATCAGCCACCCTTCTGTAAAACATGTAGTGTGAAGGGGACTCAGAAAGCCTAGGAGAAGAAACACCTGAAGGTCTGTCTGGGGAGATGTCCAGGTCAATAGGCACATCCAGACTTTCACCATCACCATAATCATCTTCCAACTCTCCTTCCTCCTCAAACTCCGGTTCATAAAATTCTTCCAGGGTATAATCCGGAACTGGGGGAACCGATTGAACCGAGTCTCTGCCAAAAGGTGCCGGTTCAGTCGGAACCGATTGAAGCGATTCCACAATCCGAATCGCTTTGGCTATTTCATCGGCGGTCGGAGTATGAGATTCTGGATCCGAACTGGTCGACTAGTCTTTTCTTTTTCTTTTTGTCGGAACCGATACCTTGGAATCGGCTCTCCTTTTGCCTGAAGAAGTATCGCCCTGGTCAGAGGGCACTCCTTCTGGTTCAGTTGGAACCGAATAGGACTGGCCATCCGGGTCAACGGACTTCTCGGCCTTCCTTTCCCTCAGTCTACCTAATCTCTTTTCCAGGGTAGATTTGGGAAAATATTTGCAAATTTGGCAGTCTGAATCGAGGTGATAAAACCCCAGACAATAAACACAGGTGGTGTGGGGATCAGCCTTAGCAAAAACCTCCCCACACACACACTGCAGTGTTGAAACCCAGTGGGCCTGTTTTTCTTCTTGGGTTTCTCAGACATGGCCAACCTAACCAGACTTACCCTTTTTTCGGCAATCTGCCTAGCAAGACTCCCCTATCGGTTCCTGACCGTGTCACGGGTCTTGGGGAAAAAAAATGTACTAAAACCAGTTTTTTTTTTTTTTGATAACCAATACAGGCTGGTAACCACACACTAAAGTAAAGTACAAATTTTACCTCAAAATGATCGGTTCAGCCGAACCAACCCACAGCTTTACAAGTTCCACACAGAAAACGGAACAAAACCTATGTAGTACTCATGGTACCACAGACAGAGACTTGAACCGACTATGAGGAAACAACAATTTCGGAAGAAACCTGACCGAAAACCGACACTTCAACCGACTTTGAACCGAGCAGCAGGAGAAATCTCCGGAGCGACTGTTCAGTGAGGCGGAGTAAAGAATCTGATGGTTGCAGTTCGAATAACAACAGGCAGAGGCTTCAACCGAGCTCGAGATGAACATTCTATGCCATGCATAGAAAAGTTAACCCTATGTTCTCTGGGGCAGTTGAAAGGCAGGACCTAACAGCATTTGTCAGAATACAGCAAGACTCCACTAGAAGAAAGATAATTACTAAGGTGAGTAATTTTTTCTTCTGCGCAAGCAGATGATAGAGCTGGTACCCAGGCAGGAAAGAAATCAGGGGTTCTATTCCAGGTTGTTTCTGGCCCCCAAAAAGACCGGAGATTTGAGGCCCATCTTAGACCTGAAGAACCTCAATTTCTTTGTCCAGTACGAAAAATTCCAGATTGTAACCTTGCCAGTCCTCTTGCTCCTCCTTAAGACTGGTGATTGGCTGTGTTCACTGGACATGCAGGACGCCTGCCTGCACATTACGGTCTTTCCTCCTCAGAGGTGGTTTTGTCTCTTTGCCTTTCAGGGAGAACACTAGCAGTTGAAAGTGTTGCCACTTGTCTTATCCTCTGCGCCGCGTGTCTTTACCAAATGCTTAGCAGTGGATGCAGCAGCCCTCAGAAGGGAGGGTCTGTATATCTTTCCTTAGCTGGACAACTGGCTTCTTAAGGCCTCATCCAGGGAATAGCTGTTGCGGACTCTGGAATGTACCCTTCAGCTTCCTGTCTCTGGGTATCACAATCAGCCTGCCCAAGTCTGTCCTAGTACCATCACAAAGATTACAATACATTGGGGTGGTCCTGGATTCAGAGCAGGGGAAGGCCTTCTTGCCTCAAAACAGGGCGGATTGCCTTATTGCTCAAGCTCTGGAAGTCACTCAGAGTCGGTACATTCCTGCCAGACTGTACCTCAGACTCCTGGGCCTAATGGCTACAGCCATTCCCTCTCTTTCTCTAGCCAGACTCCTCATGCGTGCTCTCCAGTGGACCCTCAGAGTGCAGTTGGAGCAGCGTGTGGACGAGTTGGACCATCTAGTCCTGGTCTCCTCCCCTGTATGCAGTGCATAGCAGTGATGGATGGACCCCACAAATTTTCAAGGGTTCCCCTTCCAGCTTTTCTCCCCGCATAAGATCCTAACCATGGATGCTTCAGGTCTGGGCTGAAGGGCTCACCTGGGTCCCTGTGACAGGGTAGAATAAGACCCTGTCCCAGTTATGGAGAAAGTGTTTAAATGCAAGGATCTTTCCTTTTCTGTCTCTTCTCTGTCTGGATGCGCAACCAAATTTTCCTGTGAGACTTAAGACTTGATCAACTTGAACAGTCTTGCAATTCTTTGCCTCTCATTTTCTCTCAGTCCTCTCTTGCTGTCTGTCTTTTCCTCCCTTGCATATCCACTGATATAAAAATATATTTAAATCATTGTATGGAAATGTAACTGATGTTGGGATCCTTTTGTTTAGAAAATATATAGTGTTGCGTTGAAATGTATATAATTATATTCTGAGATGATTGCAGAAAGCTATTGTAAACTCTAGAGGTTAATTGAGTGCAAATCTTCTAGCCTTTTGCAAAAGCTGACGAAGGGGCCTGAGCTCAAAGCACACTGTCTTCTAGCAGCTCCTGAAACTTAGAAGAACAGAACACTTACAAAAATAGGATGCTTCCTAAGGATGGGGGTTGAAAAGATGTATAAAAGAGCTAAGTTGCAACTGCAAGGAAGACTAGGAGAACAAGGGACACAGAGACTGAAAGAAAACGTCATTTTATTTTACCTTTGTAAATAGTTGTAGTGAACAAGTTTATTTTATGATACTGCTAGTATAAATAAATAATTTTTGATGAATTCTACAACTGCTCCTGGTTTTTCTATGCTTCCTGATATGTGCCTTGATGGCAGTCCCTTTCAAACCCAGGTCTCCTGGTCCCAGTGGGAAGTCGCTCTGCACATCAGTGTCCTGGAGATGAGAGCAGTACTCTATGCCATGCAAGCATTTCAAACAACATGAAGTCTTGCTATATTATGACTATTGCAGTTTGCCCCAGCCTTAGAACTGCTCCGGAGGTGAAAGAGTTAACTTCCATGCAGAGCATGGAGCTTAGAGCGCGAGCTCGGTTCAGAAGCTCTGTTAGGCTGGTTTCAAACCGAAACCGTCAGATTCTTTACTCCGCCTCACTGAACAGTCGCTCCGGAGATTCCTCCTGTTGCTCGGTTCATTTTTTCGGTTTAAAGCGCTATTTCTCGGTTTAATTTAACCGCGATTTCATTATTTTAACCGCAAAACCGATCGGTTCAGGCTCTGTCTATGGTAATCGTAAGTAATAGATAGGGTTTTTTCTGTGTGGAACTTGTAAAGTATTATCGGTTCAGTTGAACCGATCGAGTTGTATTAAAATATAAGTTTAGAGCCTTTTAAGGCTTCTTAGAGTCACAGTTCCGGTTCTTATAGGTTCTAAAAAGCGGATTTCCTTCGGTTTCCACGACCCGTGATGCGGTTTTGGAACCGATAAGGGTGTCTTGCCTGGCACTGCCATTAAAAGGGCAAGTTTGTTGGTTAGGCTGGCATCATGTCTGAGAAACCAAAAGAAAACCGGCCCACTGGATTTCAACACTGTAGTGTCTGTGGGAAGCCTTGCCAAGGCTGACCCACACACTACATGTGTCTATTGTCTGGGGTTTGACCACCTCAATTCAGACTGCCAGATTTGTAAAAATTTTCCTGCAGCCACCCTGGACAAGAGAGTGGGCAGGCTCAGGGAACGAGAGGCCAAAAAGTCCGCTGACCCTGATGGCCAGCCCGGTTCAGTGCCAACCGAACTGGAGGGAGTGCCCTCTGACCAGGGCGAGACTTCCTCGGGCAAACGAAAAGCTGGCTCTGAGGAGCCAGTTCCAGCAAAGAAATCTAAAGAATCAGCAGGTTTGGAGTCCAAAATTCCTTCTCCAACTGCTGCTGAGATAGCCAGGGCAATACAGATTGTCCAGTCCCTGTCCCTGGTTCCCTCTGAACCGCCACTGTCTGGCAAAAGGTCAGTTCGGTCGGTTCCAGTGGTTCAGGATTATGATATAGAAGAGTTCTATGAACCAGAGGAGGGGGATGTGGATTATGATCAGTGTGACTGTGACTTTGAAAGTCTGGATGTGCCCATTGAACCGGACATCTCCCCAGACAGACCTTCAGGTGAGTCTCCCCCTAGGCTTTCTGAGTCCCCTTCTCATTTTTTGTTTTATAAAAAAGTTGCTGAGACCCTCCTGCTTCCCTTAGAGGAGGCTTTGGATGAGCAAGAGGAGCCTGACTATGTGGAGATGATGGATATCCCAGAGTCCAGGAGGTTGTCCATCCCTTTACATAAATCTTTTAGAAAACAAACAATAAAAATTTTAAAAGCTCCTAATTCTGTGCCTCCTGTGGATAAAAAGATGGACAGGAGGTACACTTTGTCAGGTCCTGATACAGATTTTTTTCACAGCAATGCAGTCATGTTGGAGTAGTTCAGGCTGCAGCCTGTGATAAAGCTAATATTCCACTGGCTTCACATCCTCCTGACAAGGATTCCAGGAAGATTGATGCCATGGCCAAAAAACAATACATGGCAGCATCCTTGGGACTCAGACGAGCTAACTATATGGCTTCTGTTGCAAGATACCAGAAATCTAGATGGGATACTGTCATGGCCTTAGCCAAACAGGTCCCTGGCCAGCTTGCAAAGGAGCTGGAGCAGGTGGCTCTTGATGGTATTGAGGCATCTAAGGTGCAATTCCATGCTGCAGTGGATTCTAACGATGTATCCTCTAGAGTCATGGCTACATCTGTGGCTTTTCAGAGATTGGCCTGGCTCAGGTGTACTACTTTGTCACAGGATACCCAGTCTAAGGCTATGGATTTTCCTGTGGTGGGAAATTCTCTGGGGAGCAGACAGAGAATTATATGAAGAAAATGGATGAATATAGAACCACTTACAGGAGTGCACAAGCCAAGGAACGGCAAGCCAGTCCTCAGAGGCAGCCCCCAGGGTAGGGGTAGGCCTTTCACAGGCCTTTACCAGACCAGGCCCCCTCCTCTTCAGCCTATGTACAGAGGGGGTTCTTCAGAGGGAGAGGCAGGCGGGGTTCGAGCAGGCCTGCTCCCACCCCTCAGCCTAAAGCCCCTGCCAAACAGGCACCCTGATGGGATGCCCAGGGTTGGCTCTCCACTAACTGTAGGGCAGGTTGGCTCACTGGCCCAGGACTGGCAGTCTTTAACTTCAGACAAGGGTCCTGGAAGTAGTGAGCCAGGGTCTGGTTCTCAGCCAAGAAATTTCCAAAGATGAGAGCCAGATCTTTCCACCTACAAACCCTTTAGAGACTCTTGCTTTGGAAACAGAAGTCTCAACCCTCCTGGCTCTCAGAGCTGTAGAAAAGGTTTCTCCCCTTCACCAGGGCAAGGGTCTGTACTCCAGGTACTTCCTTACCCCAAAAAAGACAGGAGAGTGGCAGCCTATCCTGGATCTAAGATATCTAAACAAGCACCTTTTAAAGCCAAAGTTCAAAATGGTGACACTGGGAATGATTTTACCCTCCCTAAGGCCAGGGGACTGGCTAGCCTCCCTGGACCTCAAAGATGCCTACTTCCATGTTCTTATCAGAAGCTCCCATCGAAAGTACCTCAGATTCGAACTGCCCTCAGGCCATTATCAGTTCAGAGCAATGCCCTTCGCCTCACTTCTGCCCCAAGGGTGTTCCAAAGTGTCTGGCAGTAGCAGTCGCTCACCTAAGAAGGCAAAGATTGCCATTTTTCCTACCTGGACGACTGGCTCATTGTGGGTCAGTCTCCAGACCAGGTCAAATCACACCTGCTAGTTACCCAGCAGCTGCTTCCCTCTGGGATTTCTTCTCAATCTTCCAAAGTCAGTTTTGGAACCTGTCCAGGTACTCACCTTTATAGGCGCAGAACTGGATACCAAGCAGGCTAGAGCCTTCCTTCCTTGGAAAGGTAAGGACCTTAGTGGCCCTGGCCTTCCTTCACTCTGCAGGTCTCGACCAGCAAGGCATTTCCTGCAGCTCCTAGGGCACATGGCTGCCTCCACAGCTGTGGTGCAAGGAGCAAGATTTCAGATGAGGGACATTCAGTTCCATTTGAGAGCTTTCTGGTCTCAAAGAAGAGATCCTCTATCCAAGTTAATCCCAGTGACTCGAACCCTGATCCAGGCCCTTCAGTGGTGGAAGGATCAGAGCAATCTGAGACAGGGGTGCCTTTCATCCCTCTGTCCCATTCCTTGACCCTTACTACAGATGCATCCCTCTTGGGATGGGGAGCTCACATGGGCGACTCTCCACCCAGGGATTATGGTCCCCCAGGAATCTCTGCTCCACATCAATCTGTTGGAACTCAGAGCTGTTTTTCTAGCACTTCAGGTTTTCTCTGCATCTGTTCAGAACAAGGTGGTACAGGTCAGAACAGACAACACCACTACAATGTGGTACATCAACAAACAAGGGGCACTTGGTCTTGGCCTTGTGCACCGAGGCGATGAAGTTGTGGTCTCTGACTTACTCCCTGAACACTTCCCTCATAGCAGTTCACCTCCCAGGCAAGGACAATGTCCTTGCAGATGCCCTCAGCAGGATTTCCCAGGGCCATCACGAATGGTCACTGGATCCCCTAGTACTGGGGATAGTGTTTGCCAGATGGGGCACTACTCAGATAAATCTTTTCGCAGCCCCAGACAATCATCAACTTCCACTGTTTTGTTGCAGGCCCCCAGTGTTGGGCTCAGTTCCCCTGGATGCCTTTCTCCTCGATTGGAAAGGGAAGTTTCTTTATGCCTTTCCCCTCCCTCTCCTGTTCAAAGTACTAGTCAAAATCAGGTCTCAGCCCTGCAAAATTATCCTGATTGCTCCAGACTGGGCCAGGCAGCCCTGGTACCCACTCCTTCTGTCCTTAGCAGTCCATCTTCCCCTGTGTCTCCCCAGGAACCACAATCTGTTAACCTGTGCTCAGGGGAGAGTTTGGTATCCGAATCTCAAATCCCTCAACCTCAAGGCTTGGCTCTTGAGCAGTTAGAGTTTGCTGATTTGCAACTTTCTCAAAGTGTTCTCGAAATCCTGAAGGCTGCTAGGAAGCCTTCCACCAAGGCTACCTATAACTCCAAGTGGAAAAGGTTTTCCATATGGTGTTCTGGAAGCATGTTTCCCAGAATCTGCTGATCTACCCACTGTATTGGACTACATGGTCCATCTTAATTCTTTGGGACTGAGACCAGCCACCCTGAAAGTGCACTTGTCTGCTGTCTCTGCCTTCATTTCAGCAGGAAGCCCTCTTCTCTTTCTGCTCATCCTGTATTTTCCAGTTTTTTAAAGGATTGCTTCACACCAATCCTTCATTCAGGGACCCTGCCCCGGTTTGGGATCTTAATGTATGCATTGCTCAGCTAATGCAACCCCACTTTGAGCCTCTGTCTTCGGCAGAGCTTAAGTATTTGACTTGGAAAACTGTGTTTCTGGTAGCCATCACTTCTGCCAGGCGTATAAGTGAGTTACAGGCTTTATCAGTAGAAACTGACTTTATTTCCTTTCACAGGGATAAAGTAGTCCTCAGGACTAACAGGAAGTTTTTGCCTAGGTGGTTTCAGATTTCCACCTTAACCAATCTTTTCACTTCCAGTGTTTTCACTGACCATTCCTCCTCTGGTGAGAGGAGGCTGCACAGCTTAGATGTTAAGAGGGCCCTAAGTTACTACATAGAGCGTACTAAGGGTCACAGGTTTGACTCCTCCAACTGTTTCTCACTTATGGTGAGGTTGGGAAAGGAGACCTGCCACTAAGAGATCCATTGCCAGGTGGATGGGTTTCTTGTATCCAATTTTGCTATCAAAAGCTGGGTAAGGTTCCCCTCAGGCCTGAGGGCTCACTCTACCAGAGGTACAGCTGCATCTCTAGCTGCTGCTAGAGACATCCCTATCTTGGAGATATGTCAGGCAGCTACTTGGAAGACAGTACACATTCACCAAGCATTACTCCCTGGATAGTCAGGCCAGGAGGGATGCTCGGTCTGGCACAGCCGTGCTTCAGAGCCTATTCCTAAGTAGGTTCTGTCCCTCCTCCATGGAGGTACTGCTGTGTAGTCTGCAATAGTCATAATATAGCAAGACTTCATGTTGTTTGAAGAAAAAATTACTCACCTTAGTAATGTTGTTTCTTCTAATGGAGTCTTGCTATATTATGACCTCCCCCCCAGCCTGCCCCTCTCGGAACTCCTACTTTGGGTATGGGGTGGGTAGTCCTCTGTTGGCATTTATTGATGCCCTCTTTCATGTTTGGGTGTTGTGTTTATTTAGTTATTTTATCTTATTTTTCTGGTCCACTGACTTGAGTCTTTGTGTTGGGACCAGGAAAAATGTGTTAATATATTAGTGGCCAGTTGGCTAGTGTAGGTTACAGCTTCCACACAGAACCTTAGTGAGTTTTTTGTCAAAAGATCTGATGGTTTCGGTTTGAAACCAGCCTAACAGAGCTTCTGAACCAGCTCGTGTTTAAGCTCCATGCTCTGCATGGAAGTTAACTCTTTCACCTCCGGAGCATTTCTAAGGCTGGGGCAAACTGCAATAGTCATAATATAGCAAGACTCCATTAGAAGAAACAACATTACTAAGGTGAGTAATTTTTTCTTCAGGAGCATCTAACCCTAGGCCAATTGCTGGTATAGTCGCATAATCTGAGTGTAGTCCACTACATCAACAAGCATGGCAGGACTCACTCATACCCCCTTTGCTGGGAGGCAATGCATGTATGGTATTGGGCACTGGAGCACAGTCTGATGCTCTCTGCAGTCCAAATGCCAGGTGTCCTAAACACTTCGGTGGACAGCATCAGCAGGACTCAGTCCAGAATGCATGAGTGGGAGCTTCTCTCATCTGTAGCAGAAGATCTGTTTGAGATGCGGTCATCCAGAGTTGGACCTTATTTTGTCCCCTCTCAATGCAGAACTGCCCAATTTGTGCTCACTAGATCCAGGGCCTGGAGTTTTCTGGCAAAGCACGTTGTCCTTCTCTTGGAGCGGAAGGTTTCTGTATGCATTCCCTCCGTTTCAACTAATACAGAGGGTGCCTACCAAGGTGCAAATTGAGGGGGCCAGCATAATTCTGGTAGCCCCATTCTGGCCTCGCCAGATATGGTTCCCTCTGCTTCAGCAGCTGGTGGAGGAACCTCTGGTCCCTCTGCCTCTTTGCATGAATCTGCTGACCCAGGATTTAGGGGACCCTGGTCCATCCTATCCTAAGGTCCCTCCATCTGCATGCATGGCTCCTGAGGATGTAGCCATAGCTATGTTCAGGATCTCTGTCAGGGTAGCGGACATCTTTGTGGCTGCCCGCAAGCCTTCCACCCGTACCCCTTATGCCATGAAGTGGAAGCGGTTTGCCATCTTCGCTGCCAAACAATCCCTGGACCCTTTCACCTGCCCTGTAAAGCATGTCCTGGACTACCTGATCTCTTTGTCTGACTCAGGCCTCCAGTATTCATCCCTCAAGGTTCACCTTTCTGCTATTTCTGCCTTTCATGAGCCTGTAGGTGACCATACTATTGCTCAGTTGGATGTCTCCCATACTTTCCTCAGGGACATCCTGAACCTGAAACCTCCAATCTGTTTCCCTGTCCTGGCTTGGGACTTGAATTTTATTTTGGAAAAGTTGAACTTATCATCTTCTGAGCCTATCGCGTCTTGCGATTTGCACTTTCTTTCTTGTAAAGCGTTGTTTTTGGTTGCAATTATTTCTGCTCGAAGAATTTCAGAGCTTCAGGGCCTTTGATGCGAGGAGCCTTATTTGATTCTTCACAGACAGGGTGTCTTTGCACACAAATCCTAAGTTCTTGCCTAAGGTGGTTTCAGAATGTAACCTCAATCTGTCTGTCCACCTTACAAATTATTTCCCTGAGTGTGGCTATCCTGGGGAAGCACTGCTCCATACATTTGATGTGAGCAGAACTTTGAAGTGTTATCTGCTCCTTACTAATGTGTCCAGAAAGTCTAAGCAGTTTTTCTTTCTCCCCAGGTAGAGATGGCACTTCTGTTTCTAAGCAAAATTTCAAGGGGGCCTCAGCAGCTGATATGTGTGCTGCTGCCACCTGGACTACAATCCACACACTAACCAAGCTTTACAGTCTGGACATTTCCTCTAGAGCCCATGCAGTATTTGGCAGGGCTGTGTTACAAGGACTCCTGTCTTACGTTTTATGAAGATCCAGCCTCCCAGACTGTCTGTTTTCACTTGTCACTGCTTGGTACTCATTTCTATGGTGTAACCTGATGACTGAGACACCCCCAAAAAAGATCCAACAGTTACATTCGAACTTACTGTAACAGTAGATCTTTGAGGCGATCTCAGTCATTAGGGATATTCCCCTCCCACCGTCTAAGGGTTTCTTTTCAGGATCCGGCTATCTGCTGTTTCCATCTTCTTTCTTTATACTATATATTTATTGTTTTGACAAGTATATACAGTAAAAGCACTCAGACATAGCAGCAAAGCATATACTGGATTACACTGAGGGTGCTGCTCCTCTTAATACAATCAATCGGTAGTCACTACGTCAATCAGATACATCATCTGGGGGGAAAACTTTATAGAATAATCAAAAAAATGTCTAAGTACAGTAGTTGCAGTTTTCATAAGCCCATGAGCGTCATGGCATAAGGGTATGTCATATAACATAAGAATAGAAGTCCAAGTCTATAGTCTCCTACCAGAGAAGAACAAAAAGAGAGCCATGCAAATCGAAAGTATTAAACTGATGTGTTAGACAAGTATACTCAACTTACATAGTACAACTAAACAGATATTATAAGCACATAATAAGGGCTGGCCAGGGGGAGAAGGATAGAGCGTCCTTTGGACTGCTCTCCTTCTCTGGGGGGAGGGTGCGGACAGCATCCGAGGCTGAGGACTCCTGGCGGAGGCCGGGAGCACCCACGCTGCTGCATAATCTCTGGGGAGGACGCCGCGGCCATTGCACGCCCCTCGGCCCGGGAGAAAAATTCAGGAGGAAAAGGAGGGGATCCTCCGCTCAAGTGAAGCCTTCCTGGCTTCAATTCACCCCTGCCGCCGACTCCCAACCAGTTACTGCCCAAGGCACTGGTATTGAGTGATCAGTGCCCGCCCCCACTGGGCAAGCCGGGGTGACCGAGGCGCCAAATAGACAGGTGGTGGGAGCTCTGGGAAGGCGACTAGGCCGAAGAGTGACAGAGGACCCCAGGAACAAAGGAGAATTTAAAAAAAAAAAAAAAGCACATAATAGAGCTTTGTTACTGTTTTTGAAAAAGAATGAAAACTTTAATCAACAGGTCTACATATTGCTCACATAGTACAAAGCAAATGAGCTTTGACATTTTTAACATTTATCTGACCTGACCCAGGACAGGTTTTAGCCCCTCGAAACAAGTATCTTAAAAGCGTACTTGGAAGGAGAAATTAATCTCTAAATCAAGTCTGTTCTTCTGAATTTGCAGACTGAGAGTCCTCTGGGTCTGGTCTTCGAACTCTGGTTTTCTGGGCCCATTTTAAAGCATCAGATGGATCAGTAAAAATGAAAATGTTTCCTCTATGGACAATTCGTAGCCTGGCCGGGAACACCATGGGGTATTTCAGCCTGCTGAAGAAGTGCCCTGACTCCATCAAACCTTTTCTTTTTTTGCCTTGTGGCATAACTCAAGTCGGGAAACAGACGAACTTGTGCTCCACCATTTAGAAGGACCCTCTTTCAACAGGCCAACACCAACACTCTTATCTCTCGATCATACTTCGAGAGGGCTCTTACAGTAAGTAATCACTTGTAGGACTGGCGTCCCCTGGCATCAGGACTACTTGGAAACTTTTGCTAGCTTTGTCTGACAGGGGACTGCCCACCAGACGTCTTGTGACTGACGTCAGCATGATACTATATAGTAGGCAGTCCCCACATCTGCCCTCAAGTTCTTTCCCGCCGTCAGCCTGCGCACATTGAACCGACAGAAGTTTGTCACAACAGTTTGAATGCCCATTCCAAATGAGTATTTGTTTACTTATTTTTCTCAAGAATCGTTTGTATAGCGTCCTCTTCTCCAATGGATCAGCATAAAAACAAGTGTGGTTTGTGCGGCGTCCAACTACAGCACAAAAATCAACATTGCCTTTGCCTCTTCTGCCTAGGGCCTAACCACAAAGTCGAGGAGTGCAAGGCTTGTGCCCGTTTTAACCTGGCCATGCAGAAATGTCACCAGTAGTCCCTTGAGGCCCATGTCCTGAAGGGAAAAATGGCTTCTATGGAACGAGTGTTGAAAAAGCTTAAGAGCGCTTCTTCCTCACCTGTGGACTCTCACAAGAAGAAGAAGAAAATGATAAAGAGAAACACAGGGAGCAGGGGCAGTCCCTCCCGCCAACGAAGCCGCCCATGGGCCCTTCGGAGGACTGGCTTTCTTTTTCTGACAAGGTAAGCGCCGTGACCAGGCCTGTGCTCCTGCCTACAGAACCGGCCTTGGTCCCTCCACCGCCTCTGGTTGCAGTGGGATCCGATGCCGCCGCCACTCTTAGGCCCAGTTCCTCCCAGGGCTCTAAGGCAGCAGACGCCACTGATAAGCCGCTCATTGGACTCTCTGGCGAGCACTTGGCCAGAGTTGGAAAGTCGGGAACCAGGTCCTCTGACTCCTGCATGACCCAGGTCAATCATCGGACTCTCCGATGATAGCACAACCTCTTCGCACCCATCAGGCTGTGATGCAGCACTGCCGGATGTCAGCACCATCCAGGCTGGAGGACAGGGGTCTCCTTGGGGTTCCCTTCATGGCGAACCCCCGTCGCCTGATCTGTTGGAGCTCCCTCTGCTATTGCTGGGCCTGCAGGCCCCGACGGACAGCCACGCTTCACTGGGTTTACCCAACGACAGCATGCCGACAGGCCTTACGGTGACTCCAACACCACCTATTGTGACACCAGATCCTGTCCCTCAATGCCCGCAGGTTCTCTTACCTTTGCCGGGACCGCCATCGGGCCTTGCCCTGTTGGGTCTTCCTATCTGCCTGGATTGGTGGTAGTTCAGGTGGATGTTAAAGATCCCATGGCACTTATCGAAAAGAGCAGGGGAATTTCCCCGGTGTCCTGGCCAAATTTCCCTCATTCACTAAAAAAAAAAATACCACCAACAGCTTAATCTGGTTCAAGGTCAGTTGGCATTCATCTGTATCCCCCTCCCCCAGGTCGTGCCTGAAAATAGGCAGGATTTGTCTAGTGCACTTACCCGGTCAACAAAAACTAAATAAATAAATAAGTATTCCTCCCTCGAGGCACCCCTCGGGATCTTGCCCTTCTGAGCCCATAGGCTCTATTGTCGAGGCACAGGTCGGGAAGCATAGGGAAAACCAAGAGCAGTTATAGAATACGCCAAAAATATTTATTTACAGTAGCAGTAACATAATAAAATAAACTTCTTCAGTATAACTATATACAAAGGCAAAATAAAATAAAATTTTCCTTTAGTCTCTGTGTCCCCTTTTCTCCTAATCTTTCTTGCAGTTGCAGCTTTGCTCTTTTATAAGTCTTTTGAACCCCCATCCTTAGCAAGCATCCTGTTTTTGTAAATATCAGGCAGGGCTGCTAGAACACAGTGTGCTTTGAGCTGAGGCCCCCCTTTGCACAGCTTTTACAAAAGGCTCAAACATTTGCACTCAGGTAACCTCTGGAGTTCTCCATTAGCTTTTTACAATCACCTCAAATTATAAATATGTACATTTCAACAGTAACACTATATATTTCTAAACAAAGAGATCCCAACATCAGTTACATTTCCACATATTGATTTGCATATATTTTTATATTAGTAGATCTAGATATGCAAGGGAGGAAAAACAGACAGCAAGGGAAAACTGAGGCAGTGTGAAGAAAAGAATTGCGAGATTGTCAGGGTGATCAAATCTGAAGTCTCACAGAAAAATTTGGTTGCACAACCAGACCTAGAAGAGACAGAAAAGGAAAGAACCATGTATTTTAAATACTTTCTCTTACAGATGAGACAGGGTCCTATTCCACCCTGTGACAGGCTCTTTGGGAATTCCTGGAGGACCATCAGGCTTCCCTCCATCGGTGCCATCAGGCTATCCCCCATCAGTGCCGCCGTCGGGCTTTCCCTTGGCTGGGCCTCCTCCTGGCTACCCTCCGTCAGGGTCTTCAACATACCTTCCATCATAGCAGCTGTGTGGATACCCGCCATCATGCCTATCGCCAGGTTACCCTCACTACGGTCTGACATCAGGCTTTCTGACATCAGTTTATCCTCTGTCTGGTTACCCAGCGTCACGCCTAATGCCGGATCCTTTTTCATCAGCCTATTACTATCCAGGCTACCCTAGTTCATACCCTTCATCAGGCTTCTCACACCATTACCTCCTCCTAGTTTTGGGGACATGGGCCTGGATCTGGGTTTACTCAACCACCTCCTCCTCCCACTCCACCTCCTTCACAACCTCAGGTGGACTTTAGGGAAAGTCTAAATTGATGGTGGATGGTGACCAAAAGTCAGTTGATCTCCGAACTAGACAGCAGGCGTCCTGTCCCTCCGGACGTCGGCCGCGAAGCTCCTCCGCCTAGGGCCCCTTCATCGATATGTACTCGCCCTTCGACGTCAGGTCATCTGTCAGAACCTACAAAGCCCCTGACATCTGAAGTCATCACCAGGGATCCACATCCTCCAATTACTGAGATTCCAGAGGATTTGGAAGATTCCGACATGGACTCTGATCCCTCAAGCTCCAGTTCGGGCCTATAAACCCCTCCCCATGAGGAACCAGTCCCTCGGGAATCCCCAAAGTCCCCACCAGAAGATCCCTCCTTTGTGGACCTCCTCAAGTAGATAGCGGAGGCCCAAGGGTGGAAGTCAGAGGCTTTGGTCCCAAAAAGACGACGGTTGGCAGAGCATCTGGACTTTCCTGATACAAGTCCGGTACTCACCCCACACTGCCTGGAACCCCATGAGGATTTATTCTCAGCTGTATGGCAGAGACCTTCCTCTATCCTGGCCATGGTGAAAAAGGCTGACTGGGTCTACAGGACACTGGATAAGGTCCACCTCAGAGTACACCCTAAAGCAGACTCGGTGGTCATCGCGGCAGGCCATGATAGATCTGCTAAGCTGAAGCACCTCAGTACCTCCTCTCCTGACAAGGAGTCCGCACAAATGGACCAGTTCAGGAGAAAATGTTATGCCTCTTCTACCATAGCAAAACATGCTCTGAACTATGTCTTGCACATGCTAGAGTACCAGAAGACTTTGTTCTGCTGTCTCGAACCTGTCGTCGAGGCCTTACCGGACTCTGATTCAAAGTCATCCTTGGCATCCACTTTGAAAATGGCCAAGGTGGCTGGACGCCATTCTTTGTGGGCCACCTACGATGCGGTGGGTTCCTCCGCTACAGATACGGCCGCTGCTGTGAGCCTTCGCCGGTACTCTTGGCTAAGAGTATCAGACCTTGCCCCTGATGTTTAGTTGGCTATCCAGAATGCCCCTTTCAGGGGATCTGTCCTGTTCGGTTGGGGTGCCCAGGACATCATAGTTAGCCTGCAGGATAAAGACACAGCAGTTCGGTCAGTTCATACTATGTATCGGCCAAGACAGCATCAAGAAAAGCATCCTTTTCGTTGGCAAAACAGACTCCAGATGAAGAACCAGCAAGCGCCCAAACATCAGTTTAAGGGTAAGGCTCCCAATTCTGCTGCTAACCCCCAAGCCAAAACTCAGAGCTGTGGGAGCGGCCCTACCTAACCTTCCCTCCTACTCCTGACTTGGTGACCCCCCCCTTGTCTATCAGAGGAATAGGTGAGTGGAAGATTCACGAGGCATCTGGGAGACTGGGAGCCCATCACGACAGACGCTTGGGTGCTTCAGTTAATAAAGCTTTGTCACAGTCTAGAATTTCGAGAAAAACCTCCAGACAATCCACCAAGGTCGTCTCATTACCCAAGGGTGCATATCCTCCTTCTGAGCGAGGAGATCACGGCTCTTCTTCACAAAGAAGCAATAGAGCAATTGCCAGCAAACCAGATCGTGAAGGATTCTACTCCACTTTCTGGTAACGAAAAGACAGGGATTTTCACCCGATATTGGACCTCAGTACCCCAAGCCTCCTCTTAGAATACAAGAGGTTTCGGATGCTGACATTGCAAAGCCTTCTGCCTCACCCATCCAAGGGTCAATGGCTTTGTGCTCTGGACATGAAGGATGCATATCTTCACATCCCAATCTTCAGTCCACACCACAAATTCCTCAGGTTTTACTTCCAAGAGGAGCATTACCAGTTCAGGGCTCTTCCTTTTGGCCTGTCCTCCGCCCCTCAGGTTTTTACCAATTGCCTAGCGGTAGTGGCAGGGACCTTGAGATGTCAGGGGCATACTGTTTTTTCCTACCTCGACGATTGGTTCCTTGCAGCTCCTTTGAGGGAGGAGTTGGAAGCCTCCCTATCAGCTACTCTGCACCTATTTGAGTGTCTGGGTATCACGGTCAATTACTCCAAGTCTCAGCTTGCTCCTTCCCAATGCCTTCAGTTTATTAGGGTGATGCAGGGCATGGCCTTTCTCCCCCTGGACAGGGTAGACACCCTGGAAAGTCAGACCAAGCTGGTATTGTCCAGTCAACATAGCTCAGTCAGAGACATTCGCCGTCTTCTTGGCCTCATGGCAGCGGCTATTCCCACAGTCCCATTGGCCAGACTCCACATGCGTATTTCACAGTGGACTTTTAAGATCTCAGTGGGATCAGAGGGCAGACAACTTAGAGTGCATGATCCTCATCTCCACCCCAGTTCAACAGGACCTGTTGTGGTGGCAGGACTCCAGCAATTTGTTGCTAGGAGTTCCTTTCCAGACCCTTCCCCACTCCCAAATACTGACTGCAGATACGTTGGGACAGGGATGGGGTGCCCATCTGGGATACCAGAGAACCCAGGGCCTGTGGTCCCTTCCACACCTGCACATAAATGTGCTAAAGATGAGTGCAGTGCTTTATGCTCTTCAGGCTTTTCAGCACATTCTTCTTCAGGAATTGCTCTTGATCCAGATGGACAACATGTGCGTAGTGTGGTACATCAACAAATAGGGGGGCACCCGCTCGTACCTGTTTGCAGAGAAGCATTGCGTGTTTGGAACTGGGCACTTCTGCACAAAATCCGTCTCCAGGCAGTTCATTTCCGAGGGGTGCAGAACATTCTCGCAGACAGTCTGTCACAGCAGGGTAAGGGCTCACGAATGGGAGCTAAAGCAAGAGGTAATAGATCACATCTTCGACCTTTGGAGTCATCCAGAGGTGGATCTGTTTGCAGCCCCATCAAACACAAAACTTTCCAAGTTTTGCTCGCTCGATCCCAGGCATGGTGCTTTCTGGCAAGACGCACTGTCGCTTCCCTGGTCAGGGAGATTTCTGTATGCATTCCCTCCCTTTCCAGTATTACAGAGAGTGTTGACCAAGCTCCAGTCAGAATGAGCACAAATGATTTTGATAGCTCCTTTCTGGCCTCGTCAAATATGGTTTCCACTGCTTCAACAGCTAGCAGTGGAGCCTCCCATACCTCTACATCTATCTTATGATCTTCTCATCCAGGAAGGGGTCACAATGGTGCGTCCGAGACTAAAGTCCCTTCATCTTCATGCGTGGCACCTCACGACATAGCTGCTTCTCGGTATGGGATTTCACCTAGGGTAGCTCAAATTTTGGTGGAGGTGTGATTGCCATCCACCAGAACTACCTAAGCCATGAAGTGGAAGCGTTTCTCCATATGGGCCACTGCGAAAGATTTGGCTTCCTTCATGTGTCCCGCTCCCCAGGTTATGGAATATTTTCTTCATCTGTCGGAACCTGGGCTTGAGTTATTTGTCCCTGAAGGTGCATCTAGCAGCCGTTCTGCCTACCAAGTTCCAGTAGGAGGCAAGACTATGGCTCAGTTAGAGGTCTCCTAAACCTTTTTGAAGGGTATCCTGCATCTGAAACCCCCTGTGCGCAACCCTGCTTCACCATGGGACCTTAATTTTCTTTGGGAAAAATTTTACCTTGCCACGAGCCGGCAAGTTCTTGTGATATGCACTTTTTGTCCTGGAAAGCGCTATTTTTAGTTACAGTTATCTCAGCTCATAGAATTTCTGAGCTCCAGGCCCTGATGTGCAAGGTTCCTTATTTGATTTTTCACAGAGACAGGGTGGCTCTATGTACAAATCCTGAGTTTCTTCCTAAGGTCGTTTCAAAGACGACCCTTAATCAGTCTTTAGAATTGCCGGTTTATTACCCCAAGCATTCTAATTGAGAGGAAGCCATCCTGCGTACGTTAGACGTTCACAGAATTTTACATTATTACATGAACAGGACTAAAGATGTCCGCAAGATGGATCAACGTTTTGCTTCTTTCGCACCAAAAACGGAGGGTACGGCAGTTTCCGAACAGTGTCTTTCAAAATGGCTGGCAAACTACAGTACTTTTTGTTACCAAAAGTATGGTAAGGTTCTTCCGGGTGCGGTTAAAGGACATTCCACCAGGGGAATAGCTGCTTCCACAGCCTGTTTCAGAAATGTATCTGCTGCAGATATCTGCGCAGCAGCTACGTGGAGTTCTGTCCACATTTTCACAAAACATTACAGTTTGGAAATTGCCTTGAGGTGTAGGGCCGGTTTTGGACTGCCAGTCCTCTAGGGACTCCCTGTCCTAACTTCCTGGTTTTTCTACTAGGATTATGTTCTAGCCTCCCATGTTTTCTTGTTCCTTGGGCTCTTTACTGCTTGGGACTCAGTCCTACACATGATTAGCTACTGCAAGAGCCCTGTCAAAGTAAGATAGTACAATTATGTAAGAACTTACTGTAACAGTAGATCTTTGAGAGAGGCTCTTGCAGTAGGTAACATTTTTCCCACCCACCTTCCCCCTTTTTTAGTTTATAGTTCTCTTTCCACAAAGCCATTTTTTTGGAATTCAGGAGTGTCTTTGCTTTCTCCTGTCATGACCTTTGGTGGTCTCCAGCAGGAGAACTGAGAACTGGAGAACAGGCGGATCGCTCACTATAGTGTCAGCAGCAGCGTCAGTGACGACATCGGTGGCCCATTACAGACAATGCTAGCAAAAGTTTCTGCATGGTTCCGACACCAGTCCTACAAGTGATTACCTACTGCAAGAGCCTCTCTCGAAGATCTACTGTTACAGTAAGTTCTTACGTAACTGTACTTTCATACTCCATCCAAGCTAACCACCACAGCTCAAGGACCATCTGGATTATCCGATCGTCCCCTGGAGGTAACCCGATAGGCCTTTTGGATGTTGAGCTGCCCACCAAGTTCCTCTTCTCCAAGTTGTTGCTGGAGACATTTCCCCACAAAGAGTAATAAATGGTCCCCTTCCCAGCCTTCAGGAAGCCCAATTACACGCAAGTTGGCTGAGCTTGTTTGGTTTTCCAAAGTTTCAAGCTGGGAGCATGAATAATGGATTTCTTTTATAACGTTTGATGCCGTCTCCATCACTGACTCAGAGCGTTTGGTAGCCTCCGTAGTGACGAGCTGCACAGTCTCCAGAGTTGTCTCCACCGTAGCTACACGGTTAGTCAAGGAATCAAACTTGTCAGAAAGCCCTGCTACTGATTGGATCAGGGTGTTTAACTTAGCACCCAAGGTTTGCAAGATCTCTGTATTGGTGAGTTCAGCTACAATTGCTCAGCAACCTGGGCCCGACCTCATGGTCAGAGTTGCTGAAAAGTTTTTTCTTCATGCCCTCTCCTGAATTGTCTTATGTTTCTGTGACTTCCCCATGGTGGAACGGAGATCTTCCAATATCTGGTACAGAACTTTTAAGCAAGTGATTTCAAGAAGAATTAGGTTTTCAGGGCTTGAGTCTGTTAGTTGTTCACGGTGGTTGAAAGCTATACCGCCATCTTGCTGGGGCTCCACAGCACCCCCCCGGTTCCATCTTTTTATCTAGGGCTGGGTCCCTATATTTCTCCTCGGTTCCTCAGGGCGTGAACCTTTCATCTCCAGAGGGAAAGAACTGAGGAGGAAGTGAAGCCGCCCATGCTTATATAGGGTTGGTGACATTGACGGCGTGGACATCCCCAGTTGTACTGCTGAAAATCTTTCATGTGGATTCCCTGTCTCCAATGGCGAAGTTTCCTATGGTGTAACCTGATGACTGAGATCCCCTCGAAGATCTACTGTTATGGTAAGTTCTTGCGTAACTGTTCTTTTCTGAGTGTAAGCTCTGCCAGAAGTTTGACCAAACAACCCTCAGGCGACGCACAAAGACTCATAAATTTCCTGATCAATCAACAGGTAGCCAGTTCTAGGCAGGGGTTCTCCAGGGTCCCAGCCTCTCAGTTGCTTACTGGTTCTTCAAACTCCCCTGGTCTCCAAGACCTGAGACAAGTCCTGGGGGGAGAGGAGAGGTCACAGTCTGTCATTTTATGACCTCTTCAGCTGTTGATGTCCTTCCTCATAGGCCTGTCCTCCTTCTGGGGGATTTCCGTCGGCTGCGACTGCACTGTATCGTCAAGGCACGGTTCAGGAAGCATAGGAAACCAGGAGCAGTTGTAAAATTCACAACAAGTGATTTATTATTACTAAAAGTAAAATAAACTTCTTCAGTATAACTATTTACAACGGCAGTATAAACAAAGAAAGTTAATCTGGGTTTCTTCTCAGTTTTCAATCTCAGGCTCTCTCTGTGTCTGTCTTTTGGAAAACATTACAGCTCCTTTTTATAAATCTGTGGAGGAGCTCATTAAGAAAATAGCATGCTTCTCACAGTGTTCTTGTAAGTTTCAACAAGTCCAGCAAAAAGAACATTGTGACCCAGAACTGACCTCTTGCTTACAGCTTCTCAGAGAGGTTGCAAACAGGTTAACCCCTTGAGTTTCAAACAGCTTTTTGCAGTCATTTCAACAGTATAACTATATACATGTCAACAGTAAAACTATGTACATTTCTAAACAAAGGGATCCCAGTATCAGTTACATTTCCACATGATGATTCACATATATTTTTATACCAGCAGATATGCAAGGGGGGGAGAAAAGACAGAGCAGCAAGAGAAGGTAGGGAGATGGTGAGAGGCAGAGAATTGCAAGACCATTGGGGTGATGAAGTCCTAGGTCTCACGAGAAAATCTGGTTGCACAACCAGACAGAGAAGAGACAGAAAAGGAAAGAATAGAACAGATCCTTACATATAACTCTATCTGCGTAAGAACTGGGACAGGACTGTATTCAACCCTGTCACATACCCTACTCCTTAAGAGCGAACCTGTTTTACAAAAACAAGTTTCAAAAACTTTTTTTAAATTCTCCTTTAACATGACAGTAGCTTATAATCTTTATAGATCAGTGCATATGCAGCATACCAAACAGAGAAGTTTCAACTCGCACATTTTTTTTTTCAGCCTTCGGAATTCTCAATTCCTGATCCCTATCTAGATAGAAAATCAGCATTGACAGTTTCTTTCCCAGATTTGTGCATCACTTTAAATTTAAATGGCTGTAGTGCCAGGTACCACTGTGTGAATCTAGAATTTGTATCCTTCATTTGGTTAAGCTAGCAGAGAGCATCGTGATTTGTTACAAGTCGGCTCCTAGTAAGTGAAACTTAGGGGACTCCAAGGCCCACTTTGCTTCAAGACATTCCTTTTCAATGGTGGAGTACCTTTTCTCCTTGTCTTGCAATTTCCTACTGATATACAGAATAGGATGTTCTTTCCCATCTATATGCTGACTCAAGACTGCACCTAGGTCTTCCTCTGATGCATCTGTCTGTAACAAAAACTGTTTCTCAAAGTCTGGGCTTCTTAAAACAGGGGCTGAACATAATGCAGCCTTAATGGCTCGAAAAGCCTCATCACACTCTGGGGTCCATTTTGCATTATTCGGGAAACGTTTCTTTGTGAGTTCAGTGAGGGGAGTAGCTAACTCGGCAAAGCTGGGAACAAATCTCCGAAAATAACCAGCCAGCCCTAAAAATGACCTGACATATTTCTTGGTTTTGGGGACAGGGCTATTAGCTACAGCTTCTATCTTAAAAACTTCAAGCTTGACTTCTCCATTTCCCAAAACATAGCCCAAATATCTGGTTTTCTGCATGCCCAATGCACACTTGGTAGGATTGTCAGACCTGCCTTTTTGATTGATTGGATAACTGCTCGTAGGTGTTCCATATGGCTTTTCCAGTCCGGACTGTACACCACGCCATCATCCAGGTACGCAGCCCAATAACCAGTGTGAGGTGATAAAAATGACATCCATGTACCACTGGAATGTAGCAGTGCACCATGTAAACCAAATGGCATGGTGGTGAACTGATATAATCCTACAGGGGTGGCAAATGCAGTTTTGTCTCTGGATTATTTAGCTAAAGGTATTTGCTAGTAACCCTTGGTGAGATCAAGGGTACTGATGTATTTGGCACTCCCCAGTCTGTCCACCAAATGATCTATTCTGGACATAGAATAACTGTCAAATTCTGACACTTGATTAAGTTTCCTAAAATAAAGGCATATTCTTACGCCCCCTTCTTTTTTGTTTACAATCAACTTTGGTGATGACCAAACACTTCTCGACTCTTCTACGATATCCATTTCTTGCATTTTTTGTATTTCCTTAACCACGTCAGCTCTTAACTGCTCTGGTAATTTGTGTGTTTTATGTCTAATAGGGTGAGCATTCTTTGTCACTATTATGTGCTCAACCCCTTTTGCTCGGCCCGGTACTGTGGTAAAAGTACTGTTAAATGTCTTTAGCATGTTATAGATTTCTGCAGTTTGTTCGGAGATTAAGGAAACATTCACCTTGACCGCATCAGCAGTTGGTTTGTTCCAGTCTATCATAAGCTACATCAATATTTTCTTTATCAGTTTCTGGTAAAACTAGCAAAACAGCTTTTGATGTTTTTTTTTTCATCCGATTTCTCAAGGAGGTTAGCATGGTATATCTCAGTAGGATTTTTCCTGTCAGGGGTCTCAGTCTCATAGTTAACAGTGCCAGTATGTCTAAGAACCTTATTAGGCCCTTGCCACTTCATTAACAATTTATTTTCTGTAGTGGGTAACAGTAGCAAGGCCTTTTCACCTGGCTCAAAAACTTTTTCTTTTACCCCATGGTCATAATATACCTTCTGCTGGTTTTGGGCCTCTTCCTGAGTATTATGGGCAATTTCAACATATTTTGCCAGTTTCTTTCTCAGGGCACACATATAAGATGCAATAGGTAGTTTTTGATGGGGTTATCTTCCCATGTTTCTTTTATTACATCTAGTGGCCCTCTAGGTTGTCTACCATACAGCTTTTCAAATGGTGAAAAAACTGTTGATGCCTGTGGCAATTTTTGCAAGGAAAAAGCAGGTAAGATAAGTTCTGGTTGAGAAGGGGTTGTGGGATAACAGATGGACCAGACACTGAACTTCAAGTTCAACACACAATCTCTGTGTAATGTTTATTCAAAATACATGAGATAACCTTAAGAAATGGCATATCCCTTCTTCAGTACATCAGTTTGCAGCAACAGACTGCAAGTCTTTCCTCTACACTTAGCCACCACCTACTGACTCAGTGATCTCTGATCTAACTTAGCAGTTGAGATTCAACCTCCACCCCTATGCGGACCTTGTTTGCTTGGGTAGTGGGAACTTAAAAAAAAACTAAAGCTAAAAACAAAGAACCTCAGTGCAGAAACGCTGAAACAAGGGTTACCCCAAAGGGCAATGACAATAAGCCAAGTTTCAAAGAAACACAACATCACACATACTGCCATAATGCAAAGCATCATGGGATATATGCAGATTGCCATGATATTTCAGACTTGTTCAGTTTACAGCAATTTACATGCATTTTAAATAGCACAACTAACTTAATTGTAATAATAGTCTCCTAATACTTTTTACGATTATCAAAAACACGTAGTGCCATGGTATTTTCAACATTTACAGGTTTCATAAACATAAGGTATATACATCAAGGTATTTTATGACATAGTGCTATTACATACTAAATCGAACAATGATAAATACAACCTGTTTTACTTACGCTTGGAGGTCACCACAATAACCTTCCTGTACGAGGACCTGAGAGGAGAAAGGAAAATTAAAGAGGACACTAAAGCATAGTCAAGAAAGGGAAGAGGGTGCCCATAGGTGGCCAACCTTATGGACTAGAAATTGTAAAGAATAGATAAGGTTAAGAAATAGAAGAACTGTTGCAACAGATTTAAGAAAAGGTTGGTCCTCAAGAGTGGCAGGAACTCCCTGTCACACTGGTCCAAGTCTTTCCCTTCCACAAATCTTTTTAACATGCATGTTAAGGTTTAATTAAAACGCTCAACAAGACCATCTGTCTGAGAGTGATGAGGGGAGGTTCTTATGGCAGTGATGCCTAGTAGTCGGTACAGCTCCTTCATTAATGCAGTACCAAAATTACTACCCTGATCAGTAATAATCTCTTTTGGTATGTCCACCATGCTGAAAATTTGGGGAAGCTCTGCTGCAACGTTTGGGACTATGACCATACGCATTGGAACTGCCTCTGGGCATCGAGTAGCACAGTCGCATACTACCAAAATGAATCGATTACCCTTTTTATTTTTGTCTAAGGGGCCAATCACATCCATTGCAATTCTCTCAAAAGGCACATCTATCAAGGGTAGGGGCACCTTGTCTTTTTTAGTCACTGGGGCTACTTTCTGACACTCAGCACAGGAACTGCAATAGATAGCAACATCTTCATGAATTCCAGGCCAGTAAAGTCTGTACAGCAATCTGGCAAGGGTACGATCCCTTCCCGAGTGACCAGCAATAGGACTATCATGTGCTATCTGTAACAACTCGGATCTATATTTTTGTGGTATAACAAATTGTTATATCTGGTCCTGTGTCTGAGGTTTAACCCAAACTCTGAACAGTAGCCCATTACATTTTTTAAACATAGATTCACCCTGTTTTGAGTTTGCCCCCAGCTGCCTAAAATAACCCTGGAGAGCAACATCATTAGCTTGATCGGAAAGAAAATCACAATCAGTTATCAGTTTAGTTTCAGTATTTTCATATGGTAATCCTTTATATCCATCACTGTTTCTTCAGGTGTGGTCTTTATTTCCTGGACCTCCGGATCTTGGAGCTGTGCTCAAACAATTCCAGATTAAAATCGGCAAAAGGAAAAGAGTCCCCACCGTCTGAGATCGTCTTTGCTTGAGCTCTTGTCATCACAGTTGCTGAAACATCAGGATTTACGCCCTTGTTGATTAACTCAGTAAATCCTGGAAAGTCATTTCCAATAATCACAGGTACAGGCAACTTAGGTACTACCCCCACTTTCATTTGATGCGACACACCCTTAATAGTCAGAGTTACTTGGGTGGTGGAATAGTATCGAGTGTCCTCATGGATGCAGACGACACCAGTACCTGGTGCTTTTGCACATTGATTTCCTAGCACTTCAGTATGCACTAGGGTCTGTCTACTTCCCAAATCTGTAAGTCCCTTCGTAATCTTATCTCCTACCTTCACATCTGTTAAGTACTTGTCCCAATTTGCTAAGGACAAATCTGCTCCAGTATCACTCTTCTTACTACAGCAATTTCTTGCAATATGACCTGGCTTATTACCGTTATAGCAAATAAGAGGGTACAGTTTTGTTACCCCCCACAAGATTTCTTATCAGACTTGGAGTTTAAATGGGGGAAAAGAGTGTTTTACCGATGCTTGGCTGTTACCTCGCTGCTATGGTGTTTGCCTGGCCATTTGGTAGTCTTCGGTCAAAGAAACGGCCTTTGCTCCACTTTGTGGTCAGTGTTCCTTTACTGAAAGCTGCACATCTGTAGGCAGGATGTTGATTAATTGCTGCATTGCAAATGTGTTGATGATTTGTGGGACTGTTTTGCTCTCTGGTTTGAGCCATTTTATCAAGAGTTCTCGGAGTCTGGTGAAGGCTTCTCGAGGATTGCTGACTGAGTTGTACTTCAGAAATCGAAATGTCTGCCTGTAGGTCTCGCCTGAGATGTCAAATCTTTTCAGAATTTTGCTTTTCACCAAGTCATAGTTTTCTGACTGTACAGTGTCCATATTGCTATAGGCAAGTTGGGCTTTCCCTGTCAGGTAAGGTGCCAGTCTGATTGCCCATTGCTGCTTTGGCCACTGGCAGGCTGTGTCAGCCCTTTCAAAAGTTGTCAGGTATGTTTCAATGTCATCCGAGGGACACAACTTGTAAGTTTAAGGTATTTTAAGTTGTTTGTGTCTTGTTGTTCTGCTGGACCAGTGCCAGATCCTCTGGATTTGAGAACTTGCAAGGCATCCAGCCACTGCTGCTCCTGTCTCTGCATTTCCTCTCCTCTGCTGCTCCTGTTGCTGCATTTCTTTTCTCTGCTGTTTGAGTGGTTGCATTTCTTCTTTTCTCTGTTCTTCTAAATGTTGAATTTCTTCTTCTCTCTTCTCTGTTTCTCCATCTCTTTTTGTTGTATAGCCCACCATTTGAAAAAGGCAGTCAGGCTTTCAGGTTCTGTCACTGCCTGTTCTTTTTCTAGAACTGGTGCTAGCTGTACAGTCTCAGCTTGGACTTCTGTCTCTGCTAGTTTGGTTGCCATTCTCCTGGTAACCACTCCTGGGCTTGCTGCTGCAGAATCCATACCTTTCATCTGTGCTTCCCTGGTACCACGTATAGTAGGTACGCAGAAAAATCCTGGCTTAGAGTATGCACGGCGTAAATCCCACTCAAGCTGACACCATCTGTTGTCAAGGTACAGGCCAGGAAGCATAGGAAAACCAGGAGCAGTTGTAAAATTCGCAACAAGTGATTTATTATTATTAAAAGTCAAAAAAAAAAAAACTTGATCAGTTTAACTATTTACAAAGGCAGTATAAACCCAGAAAGTCCATCTGGGTTTCTTCTCAATTTCCAATCTCAGTTTCTCTGTCGCAAAATATTGCAGCTCCTTTTTATAAGTCTGTCCAGGAGCTCATTAAGCAAATAGCATGCTGGGGTTCATTGCCTAGATCCAGAACAGGGTTTTTCCCTTGTTCTGTGCCCTTCCATGCCGACGTCAGTGCTCAAGGAGGACCAGTGAGTCAGAGGTGTGCTGAGACGTACCTCCGCTCAGGACCCTCAGTCGACGTCGGCCCCTCCCATTCTGTTGCTTCCCAGACCGCACTGCCAGTACCTAGGTTCACCCAGGAGATGGCAGTAATGCGGCCGGGCTAACTTGCAACCCTCCCGAGAGGGAGATCAGCCGTCTGACGCTCAATCCCTCTCTCTCCCCAGCCGACCCAAATCAGTCACCGAACCCTGGTCACTGGCGTGGTGCGAGATGTGGTGTCCAGTGCCTCAACCCTCAGTGCCACGGGCCGGCAAGACCAGATAGTTCTAAGTAAAGTTAAAGTGTAGTTTTAATGAGGCGTTCCATAAGTTTACAGCAGTGACAGGTGAGACTTATGGGCCTATAATTTTCAATACGCCCCTGATTTCCCTTTTTATATAGTGGTATGACTAAAGCACGTTTCCAGTCAACTGGAACAGTGCCTTCCTTCAATGAATAGTTAAGAATAATAGAAAGGGGGTGTACCAATGCAGGGGCAGCTTTTTTCAAAAACAGAGAGCTAATATTATCTGGCCCTGGTTTTGAGGAACTATTTATTTGGTTAAGAACTGTGTAGACTTCATCACTAGAGAAAAGCGGTTCAGTTAGTTGTCCAGTAACTTCATGAGAATTGTTATGCAAACAAGTTAACCCCTTGAGTTCCAAACAGCTTTTTACAATCATTTCAACAATATAACTATATACATTTCAACAGCAAAACTATATACATTTCTAAACAAAGGGATCCCAGTATCGGTTACATTTCCACATAATAATTCACATATATTTTTATACCAGCATGTATGCAAGTGGGAGAAAAGACAGAGCAGCAAGAGAAGGTGGAGATATATCGAGAGGTAGTGAATTGCAAGACCATCAGGGTGATGAAGTCCTATGTCTCATGAGAAAATATGGTTGCGCAACCAGACAGACAACAAGCAGAAAAGTAGAGAATAGAATGGATCCTTGCATTTAACTCTGTCTGCATAAGAACTGGGACAGGGCCATATTCAACTCTGTCACACACTGTTGAAGAAATCTGCTGTCCAGGTCTCTGTGCCCACCAGACCCATTCCGACAGTTCCTCCACCCTATTCTTAGGGTGGCCGTATGTCGACCTCCGAATCGTCGGCCCCTTCTTGGTCGACGACAGGCTCATCATCAATGACTCTCCGGTCAAAATTTGTCCCTTCTCCGTCCAGGGCTACAGGCTCTTTGGGTTCTCAGGATCCAGCAGGCAGGTCATCGACACCTGTGCCATCAAACCTGTCTCCGTCAGTGGCCACCATCGACCTAAACGAAGTCCTGCTCAAATTCACTAATGGGATTGTGTAACAGCTGGCAGTCTTTAGGCCCCCATCACTAACGTCGTTGATAACAACTTCGTTGTTGACATCTAATCATTGGCCCTGGGATGCTCCCCTTGGGCTGTTGTCTAAACATCCGATGTCAGGCCCAGAAATAGAAGAAGTTGATATCGAGGAGGAGGAGGAGTACTATCCAGACCTCATTCTTCCTGATAAGGAGGAGAAATAAGAGGAAGAGATTCTGCTTTCTGACAGATTTGCAGCCTTTTCTGTCAGAACAGAACTCGGTGAAGCATGCCCCTAGGTCTCTTCCAGAGGACCCCACGTTTTTCAATGTAATGATGCAGCTATCCTCAGCCATGGGCTTCAACACTGAGGAAGAGGATGCCACCAGGCAAGAATTGGTGGACTTCATGGAGATTCCAGAATCTCTTCCAAAGATCATTCCTCCAGTCTTACCAACCTAGAGGAATGCAGCCATGGCAGCCTAGCACAAACCAGACATTGTGCCAGCTATGCCTCACAGCGTGGACAAACCTTATCATGCCCCCCCCCCCAGAGGGTCTTCTCTGTTATTCTGCCCATTCTGCGACAGGCTCAGTGGTCATCAAGGCAGCTTATGACATATTTTTTTGTGTGTGTGTGTATATATATATATATATATATATATATATATATAAATATTTTATTTTTATTTATTTATTTTAGTCTTTGGTAACCGGGTAAGGCCCACTAGGCACAAGTGCCTGTTTTCAGGGGCAACCTGGGAGCACTGGGCGGTTAAGTGACTTGCTCAGAATCGCACAGTATGCAAGTCGAGGCTGTGAGAATCAAACTCCGGTCTGGTCTGCTGGATGTATCAAGCTTGTTCACACCTCATTCCTATAACCTCTAGGCTATACTGCCAGCCCTGTTTATTCCATTTTTTTTCTCCCCGGCCCTTGTCCCAGCCGTGCATGCACATGCATGGGCTGCTCAATCCTGCTGCCCCCCCCCCATGCCGGCTCTCTGACCTGAGGTAAGGCGTTCAGCGCCTCAGCCCTCTGCACTACTGGGCCGGCCTGGCTCATGATAAATCTAAGGCCCCTAAGCACCTTAGTTCCCTTCCCCTGGACAAACTGTGTTACAGAATGGACCTTGGGGGTTAAAGGGTATATGCCTCCTCTACTCTAAGTCTGAGGATTGCAAACTATCTGTCGCACATGGTAAAATACTAGAATGCTGACCGAAAGAGGGGCAAGGCTGCCTCCCAGGCCATTCCAGAGGGCACTCAAAAGCAAGAACTACTTCAGTGCCTTCAAGCTGTTGAGAATGTTAGTTAGCATCTCCTCAGAGCCCTGTATGACGTGGCTGACACCATTGCCAGGGCTGCTACCACTGGCATATGCCTATGGAGGCACTCCTGGCTCAGAGTACCTGGCTTTGTGGCAGATGTGCAGCAAAAGGTGCTTAATGCCACGTTTAATGGCACCAAGCTGTTTGGCCCTGATGTCCAGGACATCATTAATGATCTGCAAGTCTCGGGCAGGACACTCAAGTCGGTCCATTCCCTGTACCACACCCAACCAAGGGGTAGAAGGTGCCCTTGTTTTCGTAAAATAAACAGTAGGTCCAGGACAGCTCCCTGGGTCCAATGCAAATGTAGAGCCCAGGGTGCCTTGCCTGCCCCTCCAGTGCCTGAGCAGCGGTCAAGCATCCCAGAAGTGCGAAACTAGCCCCTATGGCTGACTCCACCTCTGCTTGACTCATTGACAGACCCCGCTCTTCTTGTCCCGGACCAGTAGGCTGTGGTCGGAGGTCGGCTCTCCCTCCATCTAAATCAAAAGAGAACCATAACTTCGGATGCATGGATCTTGCAGATCTTAGAAAGGAGACGCACCTTGGAACTCATTGAGCTGCCTCCGGAAACCCCACCCCCAACCTCCTATTATCCTCCGGCTCATCTGTCTGTTGTCCGGGAGGAAGTACAGTCCCTTTTGCACAAGCAGGCTGTTAAGCCAGTGACCAAGCACCAGAGAAATAAGTGGTTTTACTCCAGTTTTTTCCTGGTCTCCAAAAAGACTGGTGATCTGAGGCCCATCTTGGATGTAAAGGACCTCAATCTGTATGTCCAGTACAAAAAGTTCTGGATGGTAACTTTATCAGACTTGATACCCCTGCTCAAAACAGTGGACAGGTTCTGCTCACTGGACATGCAGGATGCCTATGTGCACATGTTGTTCTTTCCTTCCCAAAGGAAGTTTCTCTGTTTTTGCTTTCAGGGTTAGGATTATCTGCTCAAAGTGCTGCCCTTTTGATTGTCTTCTGGACCACAAATCTTTACCAAGTGCTTAGCAGCAGTCACAGCAGCTCTCAGAATGGAGGGACTGTATGTTTTCCCTTATCTGGATGACTGACTCCTAAGGTCCTGTCCAGGAAACCATTTTTGCTGATTCTGGCGGGAACTCTCCAGCTCTTTCGCTCCCTGGACATGACTGTCAATCTGCCCAAGTTGGTTCTGGTACCTTCTCAATGGTTGCAGTACATAGGGGTGGTTCTTGACTCGCACAGGGGAAGGCCTTCCTGCCCCAAAACAGGGCGGAGTGTCTCATAGCTCAGGCTCAGGGAGTTGCTGAAAGTCGCTACATTCCTGCCTCAAACTGCTAGGCCTAATGGCAGCTACCATACCCACTGTTCCACTGGCCAGACTTCATATGCGCACACTGCAGTGGACCCTCCAGGTACAGTGGGACTAATGCACCGATGAGTTAGATCAGCCAGTCCTGGTCTCCTTCCCGGTTTTCAAGGGGCTGCAGTGGTGATTGGACCCCTAGAATCTGCTTCAAGGAGTCCCATTTCAGATCTCCTCTCCACAACAGATCCTATCCACGGATGCCTCAGGTCTGGAGTGTGGAGTACACCTGGGTTCTTTCCAGACGCAGGGTTCTTGTTCCCAGTGGGAAGCCTCCCTGCATATCAGTGTTCTAGAGATGAGGGCGGTGCTCTTCGCCATGCAGGTCTTTCAGGAGCACCTAGCTCCGGGTCAGCTACTGGTGCAGTCAGACAATCTAAGCATAGTTTACTACATCAGCAAGCGAGGGGGGGGGGAATGATTCCTACCCTCTTTGCAGGGAGACCATGAGAGTGTGGTACTGGACGTATGATCACAGTCTGACACTCACAGCAGTCCACGTGCCAGGTGTGCTGAACACTCTGGCGGACAGTCTCAGCAGGATACAGTCCAGCATGCATTAATTGGAGCTTCTTTCATCCGTATCAGAAGACTTGTTTGACGCATGTGGTCATCCAGAGTTGGACCTTTTTGCATCCCCACGCAATGCAAAACTGCCCAATTTCTGCTTGCTGTATCCAGGGCCTGGAGTTTTCTGGCGAGACGCGTTGTCCCTCTCCTGGAATGAGAGGTTTCTTTACGCCTTCCCTCCATTTCCTCTACTTCCGAGGGTGCTAATCAAGGTGCAGATGGATGGGGCCAGCATGATCCCAGTGGCTTTGTTTTGGCCCCAACAGATTTGGTTCCCTTTGCTACAGCAGATGGCAGAGGAACTTCCTGTGCCTTTTCCTCTTCGCAGGAATCTGCTGATACAGGCTCAGGGGGCCCTGGTCCATCCCAACTTCAGATCCATTCTTCTGCATGCCTGGCTCCTGAGGACATAGCTATCGCCAGGTTGAGGGTCTCGAACAGAGTGGTGGACACCCTAGTGGCCGCCTGGAAGCCTTCCACTTTCGCCATATATGCCATAAAGTGGAAGCGGTTTGCCATGTGGACTGCCACACATAGTTTACATCCTTTCACCTGCCCAGTGACCCATATCCTCTACTACCTGATCTCTTTCTCTCTCTCTCTCCAACTCGGGTCTCCAGTACTCCTCCCTCAAGGTGGACCTGCAGTGAGTGCTCTCTTGTTATAAAGAGTGCACAGCTGCAGTTTGGGGAGAGGTTCACCAGCTGTTTGTCACCTACACTGAAGCCGCACTTTGCAGGCCTGCAGCCAAGCAGACGATTCACAGGTGGATTGTATCCTGCATTGATCTCTGCTATAGGTGGGTGGATAGGGATCCTCCCGTTGGGCTTAGGGCTCATTCCATCTGCCATTTTGCTGCCTCGGTGGCTACTTTGAGGGGCATCCCTATCCAGGAAATCTGTAGGGCTGCTACCTGGAGGCCAGCACAGACCTTCATTTCCCACTATCACATTGACCTTGATTCACACTGGGATGCTGGTCTTGGGGCTTCAGTTCTCCAGTCTCTGTTTCCCAAGTAGGGGGTGTACGCCTTGCCCCCTCCTCCTGGAGAACTGCTTGGAGTCTGCCAAACAGTGTGGATAGAACATCATATCCACGTCCCTAGAAAAGGAAGTTCTAGCGACATGGATATGTTGTTCATCCACACTGTCTGGCAGGTGTCCTTGCCGCTTTAATTCTTGCTGGAAGGTCTTCAAGCTGGCTCCGCCCCATGATGCCAGATCTTCCTTACCACTTGGAAGCTCAGGTTCCCTCCTTAGCGCTCTGCATTTGAGACTGGATCCTAATTCTTCGGTTCGCCCGAAATTGATTTTGAAGTTTTCCAAACTTCGGTCTTCTTTGTCCCTCGCGGCTGCGATGGACAAATCTGTTCCCGGCCTTCGGAGGTGCCCCTGCGGGCAGAAGATGTTCAGGATGGATCCGCACTCCACGTGCGTCTACTGCTTAGGCCTAGATCATGACCCGCAGGCTTGCGAGTTGTGCCGTTTCTTTTCAGCCAATGTTCTGGATGATCGCGCTGCCCGTTTGAAGCTTGGGCGCCCCGAGAAACGTTTTCCGCCAGTGAAATCCAAAGAAGCTCGTTGGGCGGTGTCCGCGGCGGCTGGCTCAGCTGAGCAGCTCGAGCAGATGATCGCCCTCGAGGAGGAAGCGGCCCAGGCCGCATCTTCTTCTTCTTCCTCGGCGGCATTTATCCCGCTCTCTCTGAGTTCCTCTTATACAGCTTCGTTCAAGGAGCTTTGTCAGTCCCTTTCCACGAAGGGAGAGGGGCCTTCAGGACATTCTTCTCAGCCCAAGAAAAGGGAGTCGAAAAGTAAGTCCCAACGTCGGCGTTCCTGGGAGCGGGAGAGGTCCCCCTCCCCGGGCAGTCGACCGTCGACTTTGGTCGAGGTTGCGGCTGAGGCCGCTGGCTTCACGGTGCCCCTGTCGGGCCAGCCTGCTGAGACTGCCGTCAACGAAGTCGAGATTTTTCTCGATCCGTTAGACGGGCTGTCGACTGGAGAAGCCAACAACCCTACTTCACCGGTTCCCCCAGTGGATACCGAGGATCTGCCTGCTCCTTTGGGACCGCAGTCCCCGGTTAAAGTTCCCGAGCCAAGGGAAGAGCGGGTATGCCCCGCCCCTTCCCAGACCCACCCCTGTCCCCCCGGGGGTCTCGGACCTCTTCTCGGTCCAGCCGTTCCCACCGACATCGGCGGTCTCGATCCCGTTACCAAAGTAAGCGGCGACACCGTTCTTCCTCGTCCTCCTCCTCGGGTGAGGAGAGGCTACGGCGCAAGTTGTGCCGGCGCTACGAGGATTTGATGTGGCAGCAGTTGCTGTTATCGCGGCCTAAGCCGACCCGGCTAAAACCCGGCCATCAAGTGGCTGTCGCCAGAGCGGCCGAAGCAACCACTCGTTCCAGTCGAGTTGCCCGCCCCAGGGCCGGTTGCTAAGCCGAAACCAGCTGGTCCACCGATTGTGGTGGAACCTCTGCCTCCACAACCTAAGTCGGGGGCACCGACCAAGAATTCTCGGTCGGGTCATGGCCTGCCCCACAGGTTGTCGGTCACCCTCACTCCCGACCATCCTCGGCAGGTGGAGGGTCGCTCAGGGCTGAGGCAGCTCTTTGCAGACTCTTCGGAATCCGACGACGATTCCTCCCTGTTCTCCAGGCAGTACGATTTGGAGTCCTCCGGGGGCCAGTCAGTGGACGATAGCCCATCGTCCTTCTTGGGTCTGCTTCGACTCATCTCGGAGTCCACCGGGATGCAGCTCGAGCCCGTGTCCAAGCGGGCCAAGTATCTCCTGATGGAGATTCTGGACTGAGGGGATTCTCCCACGGAGGCCTTTCTGGTGGCTGAGGCCATTGTCGGCCCAGCCTTGGAGCTTTGGCAGCGGCCTGCTTCCTGTCCTCCGCCCTTGGCCAGGAAGTATGCGGTCCCTACCAGCTCTTTGCCCGGTTTCTCGGAACACCCCTCTGCTGAGGGGTTAGTCACCGACAGCGTTTTCTGGCGTTCCGGTAATGCTCGGGATGTGGACAAGCCCCCCGACAAAGAGTCCAAAAAGCTGGACTTTGCGGGGCACAAGGTGTACGCTGCGTCCTCCCTCGGCCTCCGACAGGCCAGCTCGGCCGTGCTGATGGCACACTTCTCCCACACCCGCATGGGCTCCCTGGATGAGGTCATTCCTCATCTCCCGCCTGACCTGCAGACCACGATCTGCCAGGTGCGGGACCAGGGTAGGGCGTTGGCGAAGCAGCAGCTCCAGACTGCTCTGGACATAGGTGATTCCTGTGCCAGGTCACTAGCGGCCACAGTGGCCATGCAACGCAGGGCGTGGCTGAGGATATCCACCTTCACGGCGGATACCCAGCACAATTGGCGGATGTCCCCTTCTTGGGGACTGACCTCTTCGGCCCTGGAGTGGAGGGACACCTCTAGCGGATCGAGAAGTCCAGTGCCACTCTGGACTCAGTCACCTCCGCCCAGAGGGACAAAGGCCGCCATCAGCAGCAGAAGTCCTTTCGTCCTTCGGCCCCTGCTCCTCAACCGGCCCAGCAGCACCAGCAACAGGGCCAGCAGGCTCGCGCTTGGCGTTCCAAACCCAACCCGACGGCTTCCTCTAACAGGAAGCAAGGAGGTAAAGGCCCGGGAGGTCCCTCGGCCGGTTCTTCCTCCAAGCCTGCCCAGTGACAGGTGCCGCCCCCAACCTCATCACTCCCCCCTCGGTTCCCCCCATGGGAGGACGGCTCCGCCACTTCCTTTCCACCTGGTCCGCTATCGCCGAGGACTGCTGGGTGTTGGAGGTGGTAGGAAAAGGCCTGCCTCGGGAGTTCGAGCAGGTTCCGCCTTTTCGAGCCGTTGCCCCTCGGGGGGCCACGGGGTCCGCAGCTACGCTGTTGGCCCTCCGGGCCGACATTGCCCTGCTTCTCGAAAAAGAGGTACTCAGGAAGGTGGCGGATCCTCCTTCAGACCTGGGGTTTGTGTCCAGGTACTTTCTGGTCCCAAAACGGACGGGGGGCTGGCGCCCCATTCTCGACCTGCACGACCTGAACAAGTTCCTAAGGTATCGGACCTTCAGGATGGTCATTCTGGCTCAGATAATCCCATCCTTGGAACGAGGCATGTGGTTCTGCTCCCTCGACCTCCAGGACGCATTCTTTCATGTCCCAATCCGTCCGTCCCATCAAGTTCCCTCCCTTCAGGCCGGAGGATCCCTCAGTTCGAGCCATGCCCTTCGGCCTCTCCCTAGCTCCCAGGGTCTTCACCAAATGCGGCAGTGGTGACAGCATTCCTGCAACGCCGAGGGGTCCGGGTGTACCCTTACCTGGATGATTGGCTGATAGCAGCCCCCTCCAGACAGGAGTTGGAGCGGTCCAGAGATCTGGCCCTCCAGGTTTGCTCTCAGGTTGGCCTCCTCATCAACGAGGCCAAGTCGGAACTCGTGCCAAAGCAGGTGATTCTGTTCATCGGGGCAGAGCTCGACTCTCTGCGAGCCAGAGCACGGCTCCCGGCAGACAGGGCCAAGGTTCTTTCCTCCTTTGCCCAATCATTTCTGGTTGGGCAATTGCGCCCTGCCCGGGACTTCCTGCGCTTCCTGGACCTCATGGCGGCTGCACCAGCATGGTCCGTTGGGGCCGTTGGTACATGTGTCCCCTTCAGTGGGGACTGGCCAGCCAGTGGTCACAACGCCGCGATCTGTTGGACCAGCCCGTGACAGTGACCCAGGAGATGTGGAACGCTGTCCAGTGGTGGATCGTTCCAGCTCATCTGCAGGAGGGTATCCCGTTCGTCCGGCCCGAGCCGACGGTCTCTCTCTCGACCGACGCATCTCTGATGGGTTGGGGTGCCCATCTGGGGGAACACCGAGCGCACGGCTTCTGGTCCCCTCGGGAGTCCCGATGCCACATCAACCTGCTGGAGCTCCGGGCGGTCCGTCTAGCTCTCACCGCCTTCGCTCCGTTTCTGCGGGGTCAAGTGGTTCAGGTCCAGAGGGACAACACCACGACCATGTACTGTCTGAACCGCCAGGGCGGGACGCGCTCCTTGCTGTTATGCAAGGAAGCTCTCCGCATTTAGTCCCTAGTGCGCAGCCTGGAGGTGGATCTCCTAGCTATTCAGGTGGCAGGAGCCTCCAACACCCTGGCCGTTGCCCTAAGCTGGATAGGGCTGCGTCTCACCAGTGGTCTCTCCTGCTGGAGGTAGTACAAGATCTCTTCTCCCACTGGGGCACGCGTCAGGTGGACCTGTTTGCCTCCAGGGAGAATGCGAAGCTGAGTCTGTTCCATGCCCGCCCCCCTCAGCAGGGCTTGCTGCAGGGGATGCCTTCTCGAGGCCGTGGACCCCGGGCCTCTTCTACGCCTTTCCCCCATTTCCCTTGATCCACAAGGTGCTTCTCAAGGCGAGGAGGGACAAGGCGCAGGTGATTCTGGTAGCCCTAGACTGGCCCCGCCAGTTCAGGTATCCAGATCTCCTCAGCCTCAGCTCCAGGCTCCCGAGGTGACTTCCAGCCCGCCCGGACCTGATCTCAGTCAATCAGGGGAAGGTATTCCATCCGGACCTTCAATCCCTGCACCTGACGACCTGGTTTCTGAGTGGCTAGAGTTCCAGGCCTTGGGTCTTTCTGACGAGGTCCTCAATGTTGTTGAGGCATCCCGTAAGGAGTCGACCAGAAAATGCTATGCCTTCAAATGGAAGAGGTTTTCCATTTGGTGTCAGGGGAAGGGCTTGGACCCTTCCGACTGCCCCTTGGCAAGCATCCTGGACTACCTGTGGTCCCTCTCTCAGCAAGGGCTTCGATCGACGACCCTTAAGGTGCATCTGGCAGCCATCTCCGCTTACTGGGCGTGGGCCGGCAAGCAGTTGGTGGCACAGGAGAAGGTGGTCGGGCGCTTTTTCAAAGGCCTTGACCACATTTCCCCTCCGGTGCGAGAACCTCCACCTCCGTGGGATCTACTGGTATTGGCCAAGCTCATGGGCAAGCCATTCGAACCAATGCACAGGTGTGATCTTTCACACCTGTCGTGGAAAACTCCGCCTTCTTGGTGGCTAACACGTCAGCCAGAAGGATGGGAGAGCTCCAGGCGCTTTCCATCAAGCCTCCCTACCTGGTCTTCCACAGGGACAAGGTTGTCCTGCGCCCCACCGAAGTTCCTCCCGAAGGTGGTGTCAGAGTTTCACCTTAACCAGGTGTTGACTCTGCGGTGTTCTACCCAGTCACACCTTGGAGGCAGGTATAGGCTCCATACTTTGGACCCTATGAGCCGCTTATTATAAGGAGCGGATGGCTGAAGTTCAGGGAGAGGTTCACCAACTGTTTGTCACCTACGCTGAAGCTGCACCTGGCAGACCTGCAGCAAAGCGGACGATACGCAAGTGGATCACCTCCTGCATAGAGCTCTGCTACAGGTTGGCAGGCATGGAGCCTCCCAGAGGGATAAGAGCTCATTCTATCTGCCATACCGCTGCATCGGTAGCTGCTTCCAGGGACGCCCCTATCCAGGATATCTGCAGGGCTGCTACCTGGAAGTCGGCACATACCTTCATTACCCACTACCACATCGACCTTGAGTCACGCCGGGTTGCTGGTTTTGGGGCCTCAGTTCTCCAATCTCTTTCCCAAGTAAGTATTGGGGATGTGCGCCTTGCCTCTCTCCTCCTGGAGAACTGCTAGGAGTCTGCCAGACAGTGTGGATGAACAACATATCCATGTCCCTAGAAATACAGGTTACTCACCTGTAACAGGAGTTCTAGGAATGGTATATGTTGTCCATCCATACGACCCACCCCACCTCCCCGGCTTTGACGCACAACCTGAGCTTCCAGCAGGCCAGATCTGGCATCATGGGGCGGAGCCGAGAGTTTTACCGCGTGGGTGGGAGGAGCCAGCTTGAAGACCTTCCGGCAAGAATTAAAGCGGCAAGGACACCTGCCAGACAGTGTGGATGAACAACATATACCATTCCTAGAACTCCTGTTACAGGTGAGTAACCTGTATTTACCTACCTGTAACAGTAGTTTTGGGAGTGTTATATGATGTTCATTACCCACCCAACCTCCCCTGACTGTGGCGCACCCTTCTGCTTCCAGTGGGCAAGATCTGGCATCACGGGGCAGAGCCAAGGGAGTTGCCACCCAGGTGGGTTGGAGGAGCCAGCTTGAAGACTTTCCTGCCTGTCTTAAAGGGGAAAGGCACCTGCCAGACAGTGTGGATGAGCATCATATACCACTCTTAGAACGACTGTTACAGGTGAGTAACCTGTTTTTTTTCTCCTGCGCCCCCCAGGTGAAGTTCTTGCTGCGTGTGGTTTTGGAGAGTCATCTTAACCATGTGCTTATTCTCCCCACCCTCTTTCCAAACCTTCACATAGAAATATAGACTGTTGGCAGAAAAGGAATTTTAGGCCCATCCAGTCTGCCCCTTGACCCTGCCTGTTCTTTCACCACTAACCCTGACTGATCATAGGTGTCATTCCTTCCCTGTTCTTTTACCCAGTATTCCTCTGTGCATATTCCATGCTTGCTTGAAGCTCCCCGCAATCTTTGGCCCCACTACCTTTTCTGGCAGGCTGTTCCAGTCATCCACCACCCTTTCTGTGAAGAAGTATTTCTGCAAATCTCTCACTTCCCCCCTTAGCTCCATTGCATGCTCCCTTGTTCTGGTGCCTTTCTTTCTCTGAAATAAACCATCCACTTGCACCTTGTTCACTCCTGTGAGGTACTTGTAGGTCTCAGTCATGTCTCCTCTTGCTGTTCTTTCCTCCAGGGAGTACATATTGAGTTCCTGCAACCTTTCTTCGTATGGCTTTTCATTCAACCCTATAACCATTTTGGTTGCCCTCCTCTGTACTGCTTCTATTTGTTGTGTCCTTGGGGAGGTGCAACCTACAGAGCTGGACACAGTACTTCAGGTGGGGCCTCACCAGTGAGTGATACAACGGCAGCACCACTTCCCTCCTCCTACTAGAAATCCATCTCCCAGTGCACCCCAGTGTCCTGCTAGCCTTTCACACTGCTTAGTCACATGTCTCAGCTACCCTGAGGTCATGAGATATGTTGATCCCTAGGTTTTTTTCTTGCTTGCTGACTGTAAGCTCCACTCCTCCCATCTTATACACAGTCCCTGAGCTCTGCAGCCCTAAGTGCATAATCTTGCATTTTTTGGTATTGAAACCTAGCTGCCCCTGCCACCCCCAGACCATTCCTCTAGTTTTCTCAGATCCCTTTGCATTCTGTCCACCCTTTGAGTGTCAACCCTGTTGCAGACTTTTGTGCCATCCGCAAAGACACACCTTACCCTCAAGCTCCTCTGCAACATGGCTTATGAAGACATTGAAGAGGACTGGGCCCCTCACCAAACCCAGTTGCAGATTTTTCTGCCATCCGCAAAGGCACACCTTACCCTCAAGCTCCTCTGCAGTGTTGCTTATGAAGACATTGAGGAGGACTGGTCCCAGCACCAAACCCGGTGGCACCCCACGAGTCACTCACCTATCACCTGAGTGGCTACCATTTACAGCCAGCATTTGCCTCCTGTCTCTTACCCCAGTTTGATACTCAACTTATCACTTTCTCCCCCAACCCCAGACTGCTTAGTTTCTTAACTTGCCTCCTGTGCAGCAGTGTTGAAAGCCTTACTGAATTCCACTGCTCTCCCTTGATCCACCTTCCTGGTAAGCCAATCAGAAATCTGAGATTAGTTTGACATGAGCTCCCTCTGGTGAAACCATGCTATTGGTGGTCTTACAGCCCTTTTGCCTCCAGGTACTCCACGTGCCTCTCTTTCAGTAGTGTCTCCATTAACTTCCCCACCACCACTGATGTGAGACTGACAGGGCTGTAGTTCTAGCAACTTCCTTACTGCCATTTGTTTGTGCAGAGAGACCACATCAGCCCTCCTCCAGTCCTCTGGAACTTTAACCATCTCCAGTTAGGTGTTAAAAAGTGCTAGCAGAGTGGCTGGTAGTACTATGGTCAGTTCCTTTAGGATCCTTGGATGAATCCCATCTGGCCCCATCACCTTATTGTTCTTTTATGCTTCCAATCCCTTCTGAACCATTTCCACCAAGAATGGACAAGTGTCCACCCATCCTCTCCCTGTTGCTTACTGCAGCATACTGATCCATTCTGTCCCCACCCTTTTCTGTGAAGACCGAGCACAAGTAATCATTCAGTATTGCTGCTTTCTCTTCATTGTCCTCTTGCTCTCTACAGTCTCCATCTGCCCTCCTGCTACTCACTATCCCTCCCATTTTCTTCCACTTTTCCCTCACACACCTGAAGAAGGTCTTATTCTCTTTTTTTGACCTCCTTAGCAGTCCTCTCCTTTGGTACTGCTTTAGCTGCCCTCACCCTCCTTCCTGCCTCCTTTTGCTTTGCCAGAGATACATCCCTGTCTTCATCCTTCTGGGTCTCCGTGTACTTTCTAAATGCTGTTTTCTTCTGCTTCATTGCCTTTGCCACCTCCTTAGAGAACCAAAGCACCCTCTTCTTCCTTGTGACAGGGTGGAATAGGACCCTGTCCCATTTGTTATGGAGAAAGTGTTTAAATGCAAGAATCTGTTCCTTTCTGTCTATTTGTCTGTTCGGTTGTGCAACCATATTCTCCTGTGAGACTTCGGATTTGATCACCCCAACAATCTTGCAATTCTTTGCCTGCCAGTCTCTCTATTTTCTCTTGCTGTCTGTTTTTCTCCCTTGCATATCTAGATCTGCTGATATAAAAATATGTGCAAATCATTGTATGGAAATGTAACTGATGTTGGGATCCCTTGTGTTTGGCACTGTTAACTACAAGATTGAGACCCCTGACAGGAAAAATCCTATTAAGATATACCATGCTAACCTCCTCAAGAAATGGGATGAAAAAATGCCAAAAGCTTCCTTGCTAGTTTTAAGAAACTGATAAGGAAGATATTAATGTAGCTTATGATAGGCTGAAACAAACTGTGAATGCTGATGCTGTAAAGGTGAATGTTTCCTTAACTTCAGAACAAACTGCAGATATTCTTAATGTGCTAAGGACATTTAACAGTACTTTTATCATGGTACCAGGCCGAGCAAAAGGGGTTGAGCACGTAATAGTGATAAGGAATGCTCGTCCTATTAGGCAAAAGACATACAGATTGCCAGAGTGGTTAAGAGCTGACATGGGTAAAAAAATACAAAAAATGAAAGAATTGTGTATCATAGAGGAATCGACGAGGGCTTGGTTATCTCCCATGGTAATTGTAAACAAAAAAGATGGGGATGTTAGAATTTGCTTTGATTTTAGGAAAGTAAATCAAGTGTCAGAATTTGACAGTTATCCTATGCCCAGAATAGATGATTTGGTGGATAGACTGGGGAGTGAAAAGTATATCAGTACCCTCGATCTCACCAAGGGTTACTGGCAGATACCTTTAGCTAAAGAATCCAGAGATAAAACTGCATTTGTCACCCCTGTAGGATTCTGTCAGTTCACCACCATGCCATTTGGTTTACACGGTGTGCCAGTTACATTCCAGTGGTACATGGATGTCATTTTATCCCCTCACACTGGTAATTGTGCTGCGTACCTGGATGATGTCATGATGTACAGTCCAGACTGGAAAAGCCACCTGGAACACCTACGAGCAGTTATCCAAGCTATCAAAAATGCAGATCTGACTATTAATCCTGCCAAATGTGCATTGGGTATGCAGGAAACCAGATATTTGGGCTATGTGTTGGGAAATAGAGAAGTTAAGCCAAAGGTTTCTAAAATAGAAGCTGTAGCTAACAGCCGTGTCCCTAAAACAAAGAATCATGTCAGGTCATTTTTAGGGCTGGCTGTTTATTTTCAGAGATTTGTTCCCAGCTTTGCTGAGTTAGCTACTCCACTCACTGAACTCACAAAGAAACGGTACCCAAATAATGTGAAATGGACCTCAGAGTGTGATGAAGCTTTTCAAGCCATTAAGGCTGCATTATGTTCAGCTCCTGTTTTAAGAAGCCCAGACTTTGAGAAACCATTTTTGTTACAAACAGATGCATCAGAGGTAGGACTAGGTGCAGTACTGAGTCAAAATATAGATGGGACAGAACATCCTATTCTGTACATAAGTAGGAAATTGCATGACAGAGAGAAAAGGTACTCCACTATCGAAAAGGAATGTTTAGCAGTAAAGTGGGCCATGGAGTCCCTTAAATTTTATTTACTAGGAACTGCCTTTGTTCTTGTAACTGGTCACAGTCCCTCTGTTGGCTTAACCAAATGAAAGATAAAAATTCCAGAATCACAAGGTGGTACCTGGCACTATAGCCTTTTAAATTCACTGTGATTCACAAATCTGGGAAAGAGAACAGCAATGCTGATTTTCTGTCAAGATATGGATCAGGAATTGAGGGTTCTGAAGGTTGAAAAACAAATGCATAAGTTGAAATGTTACTGTTTGCTGTACTGTTATAGAAAAAACAGATGATGCACATGTGCTTAATTTCTGAAAATTTGCAGCAAATGTTAGAGAATTAATAGAAAGTTTTGGAAACCTGTTTGATAAAACAGGTTCCCTCTTAAGGAGAGGGGATGTATGTGACAGGGTGGAATAGGACCCTGTCCCATTTGTTATGGAGAAGGTGTTTAAATGCAGGGCTCTGTCCTTTCCTGTCTATTTGTCTGGCCGGTTGCACAACCATATTTTCCTGTGAGACTTCGGATTTGATCACCCTGACAATCTTGCAGTTCTTTGCCTGTCACTCTCTCTCAGTTTTTTTCTTGCTGTCTGTTTTTCTCCCTTGCATATATAGTTCTACTGATATAAAAATATGTGCAAATCATTGTAAGGAAATGTAACTGATGTTGGGATCCCTTGTGTTTGGAAAATGTATAGTATTACTGTTGAATTGTATATATTTATAATTTGAGATGACTGAAAAAAGCTGTTAGAAACTAGAGGTTACCCGAGTTCAATTTCTAAGCCCTTTACAAATGGGGGCCTCTCAGCTCAAGCTCACTATGTTCTAGCAGCCCTGCCTGATACTTACAAAAACAGGATGTTTGCTAAGGATGTGGGTTGAAAAGACTTATAAAACAGCTAAGCTACAACTGCAAGAAAAATTAGAAGAACAAGGGATACAGAGACTGAAAGAAAACTTTTATTTTGCCTTTGTAAATAATTATACTGAACAAGTTTATTTTATGATGCTGCTAGTGTAAATAAATACTTTTTGGTGAATTCTACAACTGCTTCTGGTTTTCCTATGCTTCCTGAGCTGTGCCTGGATGACACTCCTCTTTCCCTTGTTCATTTTCTTCAAACAGCATGCTGTGGCATGGGGTATACCCTTCTTAATTTCTCTCCATTGAGTCTCCTCTCCTTTTTCATGTGTCACACTTTGGAGACAGAGCATGTCTGCTATTCCTTGGAGGTGCTTTGCTGTAGTAGAAAGAGCGCATAGCAGTGGCTTGTGGCAAAGTTCAGCAACTGTTCCTTACATATGTTGTAGCTGCTTCGGGCAGACTGGCACTTGAGAAGATGATTGTCAGATTGAAAACCTGCGTCAGTTCTTGCTATGGGATGGCAGGGGAGGAGCTGCGCTAGGGTTTGAAGGTTCACTCTCCCAGGTATACTGCTGCCTCTGTTGCTGCAGCCAGTTATCTCCTGATCAAGGAGATTTATAGGGCTACTAAGTGGTCCAGTGTGCACACGTTCCTGTCCCTCTGTAGCATCAATGAGCTCAGTCGTCATACCGTGATTGGGACCTCAATCTTCAAATCTGTTTTTGCCTGACGTGGGTGTGCACTTTGCCCCCTCATCCTGGTGACTGCTAGGAGTGTGCTCAAGTGTGGAAAGACTCTAGGTGGTTAGAAGTAGAGGTTACTCACTTGTAAACTTTTTTTTGCTACAAGTATTGAGTTTACATCCACATAAAATCCTCACTCAAAGCTTGCTTTGGATTTCTAACCCCAGTAATACTCAGGTATTCATAACTTTCTGCAGTAAGCCTTCTAGATAGGACTGCCCAGAGAGAACAGAACACATGCAAATGGTGGAACTCTTTGCACGTGATAACTTTTCAAATGCTGCCCTATACTAACTGCCAGTGTTCTGAACTCCTCAGATTTCACTCTCCGCCTGAAAAGTCTGGTCACTTGGAGAGTCGCTCTTCTGTTTTCATTGTGACATGAAGAAACTTATAAAATACTATAAGTATCTTTTTTTATTTCATTTGCTGCCTTATACTTATTGTTTATTGTTTTTTAACTGAGTCTAGCATTATTTAGTTATTTTTTGCCGGTTCCTCTCAGTTCGGTATAACCAGGAGTGAACCTGGTTAGTTTTTATTTTAGTCAGGGTTTTCTGATTAAAAAATCCTGTTAGTTTTATAAATTTTAGTTTTAAAACTTTGTTTTTTGTAACCGCTTTTGTTGGTTACTAAACCACTAATCTCGGTTCCTTTTTGTTCCTTCGGTTCCATTCGGTTCCGTATCGGTTCCAGAACTGACCACAAACACTAAGTTTTATTTAAATTTCTTAACTGGCTTAGCAGTTTGCTTTTTTATTGGTACCAATGACAAATGTCAGAAAAACCAAAGAAGAAAATCAGTGAACCCGTTTTTAAAAATTGTTCACAATGTGGAGAAGTCTTTGTCAAGGCAGATAAACACAGTTTGTGTGTGGCCTGCCTTGGATATGAGCATCTTACGGAGAAATCTGATATTTGCAAATCATTCCCTGAAAAAACTGTTGAAAAATGCCTGGAACAGCTGATAAAAAAACTTCCTCCACCCGGGGTCCCTCTGGCTCTGACCAGCCGATACCCCTTGTTAATGTGGGTCAAACGACTTCTGCTGTTGTGTTGCCTGTACCCCTGAGATGGGTGACAAGGGAGCACCAAGAGGGATACTGAACCAGCTGACTCCCTGGTTCCCTCTAAGAAATCCAAAAAGTTAAAACACGCAGAATCCCCACCTACAAAAAAGGGAACTTCTGTGCCTGCCTCCACTATGCCTTCTCAAGAAATTGCCCAGGCTTTCAGGGTAATTCAGGCATTACAAGGCCTAGTGCCTACTGATCAGCAGCCACCTGTTCAGACCCCTGTGGGACAGGCTGGTAGCACAGGCAGATCTTCCTTCACAGAAGAGGAAGAATACAGTGAATGTGAGGAGGGGGAAGGGGAACCCATTTAACTTGAGGTATCCCCTGAGCAGGAATTTGGCACTCCTCCCAGAACATCCGAAGATTACTCCTCACATTTTACCTTCGTGAGAAAAATGGCTGATGCACTGGACATCACCAGAAGGGAGGAGATTGAAGATGAAGAGGAGATGAAGTATTTAGAAATGATGGGGCTAACCCCCACCAGAGCTCTCCTCCTTCCTGTAAATAAGTTTTTCCAAAAGATGCTCTGAAATTACTTCAAACCCCTAATTCCACCCCCTCTTGACAAGAGGATGGACAAAAAAATCAGATGGAGGGGGAAGGGGCAGAATTCTGCTTTTCCCATCCAGACCATCAAGGGGTAGTACAGGCAGCTGCCTGTGATGAGGCTAGGGTTCCTCTAGCATTACACCCACCAGACAAGGACTCTAGGAAAATAGACAGTATAGCAAAGGGGAAGTACTTGCAGCTTCTTTAGCCATACAACAAGCTTTTCCCATCCAGACCATCAAGGGGTAATACAGGCAGCTGCCTGTGATGAGGCTAAGGTTCCTCTAGCATCACACCCACCAGACAAGGACTCTAGGAAAATAGACAGTATAGCAAAAGGGAAGTACTTGCAGTTTCTTTAGCCATACAACAAGCACATTTTCCGGTCTACGCTGCCCAGTACCAGAAGTCCTTGCAGCAGTCAGTTTTGGCCATGGCTCAGAAAGCCCCCTCACCCTGTCTGACGACCTAGCAGAAACTGTCAGGTTTGAGCTAGAGGTGGCTAAATGCCAGTTCCAAATGGCTGCTGATACAAATGACACTGCAGCCAGATTGATGGCAAACACGATAGCCCAGAGGAGATTTGCCTGGCTACGTGCCATAAATCTCACTCAAGACATCCAGTCAAAGGCTCTTTCTTTCCCTCTAGAAGGAAATGCTCTATTCGGGGAATCAACAGTGGCCTATATGAAAAAAGTGTACGAGTACAAGGCCACATACAGAAGCAACTCTAATAAAGAGAAGGGTTCACCATTCACCAAGCCTTATGGAAGGCGGGGCAGGTCCTTCTACACCAGGCCCTTTTTCCAGCCAGTGGCCATACTCCAGTACCAGCAGTACCCACAACAAGGGTACTTCAGGGGCAGGGGTAGAAAGGGCTCTAGGCAAGGGTCACAGACCCAGCCTCAGCCCCAAACAAAACAAACACCCTGACATGCCTGCACAGGCCGCTTTCTCCCTCCCAGTCAGAGGCAGACTGTCTCACTTCCTCCAGGCTTGGCTAAACATCACCAGAGATAAGTGGGTCCTGGAGGTAGTGAGTCAGGGTCTGTCTCTGAACTTCAAATCCTTCCGTCCTCAAAAAAACAGGGTTTTCAGTTCAACCTCCTTAGCAGAAAAGTAACTGCTGGAGGCAGAGGTTTGAAACCTGCAGCTACTAAGGGCAGTAGAACCTGTCCCAACCCACTTCAGAGGAAGGGGTTTTTACTCCAGGTACTTTCTCATCACAAAGAAAAGTGGGGAGTGATGGCCTATATTGGATCTCAGAGCTCTGAATAAGCATCTGGAAAAAACAAGATTCAAAATGGTAACTTTGGCATTGATTCTGCCAACACTCCAAAAAGGGGACTGGTTGGCATCACTGGACTTAAGACGCCTATTTCCATATCCCCATAAAGGAGTCTTACAGAAAATATCTCAGGTTCAGACTCCCTTCAGGCCATTACTAGTCTTCAACCCTGCCTTTTGGACTTTCTTCGGCCCTAAGGGTGTTCAAAAGTGCCTGTCAGCAGTTGTGGCACACCATCGAGGGCAGAGTGTCACAGTGTTCCTGTACTTACATGACTGGCTGGTGGTAGGGAAATCACCAGACCAAGTCAAACTATTATCTACAGACCACCCAGGGGCTCCTGGAGTCTTTGGGGTACCTGATCAATCACAAAAAATAAGTCCTCATTCCTGTACAAGTCCTGCAATTCATAGGGGCAGAGATCAGTACCCTGCAGGGGAGTGCCTACCTGCCTGTGGACAGAGTCAGTCTCCATCTGATTGCAGATTCATCCAGCTTGTACAAACACAAAACTGCAAGGCAGTTTCTACAGCTACTGGGCCGTATGGCTGTAGCCACAGGCATATTCTTGGGCTCCAGGTTCCAAATTAGAGACTTGTGTCCGAAACGCGTCAGGTGGACTGGTTGTTGCAATAAATATTTAAAATAGTAGCTCTGGGTTCGACTTTATTATGGGGTTAGCGAGTGCTTCAGCTTTTGAGATTTTGTCCAAATGAGAGACATTCAGTTCCACCTCAGGGCTCACTGGAGTCAAAGAAAAGACCCTCTTTCAAAGCCCATTCCAGTAACAAGAACTTTGTTACAAGCACTCTAGTGGTGGAAGGAGGAACCCAACCTAAGAGAGGGGGTTCATTTTCAGAGAGAGTCTCCGTCAGTTGTTCTCACAACAGATGCATCTCTCCTGGGTTGGGGTGCCCATTTAGGGGATCACACAACCCAGGAAATTTGGTCAGCTGCAGAGTCCTTCCAACACATAAACTTGCTGTAACTCAGAGCTGTGTTTCTGGCACTAAAAGCTTTTACAGCATTTGTGCAAGGCAAGGTGGTGCAAGTCAGAACAGACAACACCACCACCACAATGTACTATTAAACAAGCAGGGAGACACCAGGCCAGGTTCTGTCGGCACAGAAGTCATGAAAATCTGGGCTCTGTATTATTCTTTGGGAGTATTCCTGCAGGCAATCCATCTGCCTGGAAAAGACAATACCTTAGCAGATGCCTTGAGTCGAATCAACCAGGCCCATCATGAATGGACTCTGAACAGGCAAGTGGTGCAAGTGATCTTCAGGAGGTGGGGCACTCCGGAGATAGAATTGTTCGCATCTCACCAGAACCACCACCTGCCACAGTATTGCTGTAGGCCACCAGATCAGGGTACACTGCCTATGGATGCTCTGTCTCTGGATTGGTCAGGGAAGCACCTGTATGCCTTTCCCCTGGTATTCAGAGTACTGCTCAAGCTCAGATCCCATTCGGCATCTCTAATCTTGATAGTTCCACGTTGGCCCAGGCAGCCATGATACTCTCTTCTACTCTCCATGTCTGTAGCCAAACCAATACACCTCCCTCGGAGGCACAACCTGTTAACCTCCAACCAGGGAATCCTGCTGTACCTAAACCTCAGGTGTCTCGGTCTCAAAGCTTGGCGCTTGACTTAGAATATGCTAATTTACACCTCTCTGAAGCAGTGTTAGACATTCTGAGTGGGTACAGGAAACCCTCTACTAAGAAAATCTATTCTTCAAAATGGAAAAGGTTTTCAATCTGGTGTTCAGCTAGAGAATTTGTATCAGTACAGGCTGGGGTATCAGCTGTTCTTGACTACCTCTCTCATTTACATTCCCTGGGACTGCATCCCAGCACCTTGAAGGGTCACCTGGCCACAGTATCTGCTTACATTTCTGCTGGAGCGAAGGCAACAATGGCTTTAGAACCTATCTTTAGGAGGTTCTTTAAGGGTCTGGCCCATTTGCATCCCCCTCACAGGGAACCAGTGCCAGCATGGGATCTCAATGTGTGCATAGCTAAGCTCATGGGACTTCCTTTTGAGCCCATGTCTTCCGCTCACCTAAAATATGTCACATGTAAAGCAGTTTTCCTAGTGGCAGTGACCTCTGCAAGAAGAATCTGTGAACTTTAGGCTCTCTGCATTGAACAGGACTACATTTCATTTCATGGAGATAAGGTAGTCCTGAGGACAAACAGAAAATTCCTCCCCAAGGTGGTTTCTGATTTCCACCTTAACTAATTCACTTCCCGACCTGTCTTTTTCACCGAGCACTCCACTTCTGGTGAAAGAAGACTTCACAGTCTGGATGTCTAAAGAGTTCTCAGCTAGTACATGACAGCCACTAAGGACCATAGGCAGGACAGAAAACAGCTGTTCCTGACTTATTGGGATGTGGGAAAGGGTAACCCAATGTCAAAAATGTCCATTTTTATTTATCAAGTCTAGGATTACAAATACCTTTGAGCCATGGCTCTTTTACAAAGGTTCCACGTCAAAGAAATACAAATTATGAGGAACATCAAGACAGGCATTACAACAATGTGGACATTGCAAACAGATTATAGATTAATACAGTTCAAGGGTAGCATTGTAACAAGGCAGCCAGCGGCATTTGTCAGAGAAAATAGACAACAGATAAGAAGTGCCAGAGTCATAGGGAGAGGGAAGAGGGTGGGGGGGGAAGAAGGAATGTAGGAAGGGTGGCAAGAGGGTGAAACGTGCAGCATTGGGCATACCAAGATCTGAGGGTAGAATCCAGTGAGGAGGGGAGGGAGGGGACAACTAGAGCAGAAAAGGAAGTGGAGAAACAAGGTTAAGTTGGGCAGTCACAGGAGCTGTTGGTAGTGAGATAGTCCCGGAGCCTAATTTTAAACATACCAATAGTTGGGGCAGAGGAGATGGTTGGGCTGAGACTATTGAACCAGAGTGGCGCTCGATAAGCAAAAGAGCGTTGTCCCTTTGAAGTGTGACAGTGGGGGACTTTCAGTAGCTGTAGCGTGGATCTCCTAAGGCGCCATTTGTTAATTCAGTGTTGTAACAGAGTTGAGACCCCAGAAGGTGCAAGGCCAAGGTAGATTTTTTTCACCATGGAGCAGGTGAGAAACTTTATGCGGTTTGATAGTTGGAGCCAGCCGGTCTGAGTGTACAGGTCACATGTGTGTGGAGACGGTGAGCACCAGTGATGAGCCGACATGCTTTATTTAAGGTAGTTGAGAGGCATCTAAGGGTTGTGGTTGTGGCCGAGCCATAAATGATGAGACCATAGTCTATTACAGAGATCACAGAGCTCAGGACTGCAACCTTCAAAGCTTCTGGCGTGAGGTGTGGTCTGTGTTTGTAGAGGAGACCAAGCCGTGTATTAGCAGCTCTAGCTACATTATCTACATGAAGTCCATAGGAGAGATTAGGGTCAAGCTGTATCCCTAAGTATTTGAAGGACCCCACCTGATCTAGAGTGTTCCCCTGGGTGGTGGAGATAGCCAGGTGGTGTAGCTTGTGTGGGTTATGAGAGCTGCAGAAGAGCATAGATTTGGTTTTCTTGTCATTGAGGACCAGTTTATGATTAAGAAACCATGTCTCTACAGAACTGAAACCAAGTTGAAGGTTGTGTTGAAGAGTTGCAGGATCTTTGTGAGTGGAGAATACAACAGCATCATCGGCATATAGTATGATCTGCTCAGAGCAGTGGTAAGGAGGAGTTTAGAAAAGGCTAAAGGAGGGTCCCAGTATAGATCCCTGTGGGACACCCGGCGAACAGGCAGGGTGTTAGAAGAGCGTCCATAATTTTAACTCTCTGTGACCAGTTTTCTAAGTAGCTTTTAAACCAGAGAGAAGAGTCAGGTGATAGCCCGCATTCAGTAGTTGGTGTATTAATAATCCATGGTGTACTGTATCAAGGCCTTGAGAGGTCGATTAAAATGGCCCCTGTGAGAAGGCCGCTGTCAAGGGATTGTGCAAAGCTCCAGTGAACTCAAGAAGGGCTGTGGTGGTGCTGTGACCTTTCCGGAAGCCGTGTTGTTGTGGACAAGGTATATTGTATTTATCCAAGTGGTCGGTAAGTTGATCAGCCACGATGCGCTCAAGTGCCTTAGAGAGTGGGGGCAGTATGGAGATAGGGCGACAATTTGAGTGAATCATCTTGTCCCCACTTTTATGGATGGGTGTAACAGTGGCTGTTTTCCATAGATCCGGGAATTTTCCACAGCTGAGAGAGAGGTTTAGGATTTTTGTTAATAGATGAATTACCCCATCGAGGTGAGCAAAAGAAGCTTAAGGTCCAAGGTGTCGCTACTAGATCTAGATTTAGAGATAGCTGCAGTAATATAGCTGTGAGCTTCATTCAGCCTTACCTTCCTGAAGTAGAAGAGGATGGTTAGACTGAGGGGCTGAGGTATTTGGGGAGTAGGCCCTGTTTTCGAAAAAGTCATGGGGTAGAACAGCACTAAGGTCTGAAAAAGCCGTGTTGAAGATGTTTGCGATCACCTTGGGGTCAAGGGTTGAGGATCCATCAACCATTAACATGGCTGGAGAGGTTTTTGGCTGCTTCCCTGTGACATCCCATTTCTCGTTTGATAGTTCAGTGTATGCAATTCTGTTACACTAAAGCTGGTAGGGAGCCCCCAACAGGATTGAGGGCCCACTCCACAAGAGGGACAGCTACTACCTTAACAGCTGCCAGAGATGTTCCTCTGGTTGATATCTGTAAAGCACGCTACCTGGAAAACAGTACACACCTTTTACAAGCACTACAACCTGGATATTCAATCCAGGGTGGTGCTAGGTTTGGCACAACAGTCCTGCAAAGTCTGTTTCAAAATAAAGTTCTGTGCCCACTTCCAGTGATACTGCTTTGTAGTCTGCAGAAAGTTATGAATACCTGAATATTACTGGGTTAGAAGAAAAATTGCTTACCATAGTAATCTTGTTTCTTCCCAGTGATACTCAGGTATTCATAACTTCCCACCCTGCCTTCCCTTCCAGAACCTTTAGCCTCTGCACTCCTGCATGCTGTGCTACCAAATATATAGTTATATCTACAGTATATATCCCACATTTGAGTACAATTCTGGCAAACCGGATTCACATGTGTTTCTCCCCTTTTTTCAGGTGATTGACATTTTGGGGGTTCCTTCTTGTGTTTCTTTCTCCAGTTGGATGATTTTTTATTAAGGAGTTTATGGGTGTTCGAATTCTTTATTATCTGAATTATACTAATCATTAATACTTCCAGTATTTGGGTTCCAAGGGTCTATCTTTCCAGGCTTCTAGGAAATCTGAGGAGTTTAGAACACTGTCAGTTAGTATAGGGTAGCATTTGAAAAGTTGTCACTTGCAAAGAAGTTCCATCATTTGCATGTGTTCTATTCTCTCCAGGCAGTCCTACCTAGAAGGCTTACTGCAGAAAGTTATGAATACCTGAGTATCACTGGGAAGAAACAAGATTACTGTGGTAAGTAATTTTTTCTTCTGTTCCAGTGGGCAGATCTGAAGGCGAATAAGATGGAGTTGGAGAATGACACTTTCAATTGGGGGGAGGAGCTGAGCTTGAAGTTTCCGGTCACTGAACATGCTCAGTTGAGGAGTGAACAAGTGTGGATGTGAACTGAATAATAGTAGGCTACAGGTGATTTACCTCTATTTTAATTCTGTACCAAATGTTTTGACTTTTGTTCTGCATGCCATTTGGTTTCACTGTTACATTGGCTGTATTATCTTGTGTATTTGTATTATTTCATGTTCCCCTTTCCCAGAACACACCTGGCAACTTGCTGTATAGCTCAGTGTGCCTTCCTGACCAACCCTTTTAAATCTTACCTCTCAAATGTCCCTGATAATGAGGAATGCCCCACATTTTCCCCCTCAAAAGTGCTGTGTCGTTCATGGAAAATGTGCTGTCCACCCATAGTATGTGTTGTAAATTCATGCAGTAAAACAACAATTCATAATATTCTAAGATGTTAAATCAAAAATAACTTTATTCACTTAAACACAATGGTTTCCACTGTGTTCTGAACTTGTATCTCCATGTTTTTGAAGATGTAGCCCTCATTATGAGGGTCAGTGTCCCTCCTTGTCCCTCATTTTGAGCATCCATGTCCCTCATTTCAGTGAGAAATTGTTGAGAAGTATGTTTTAAATAACTTCATTAATTGAATGTGTTCCTTCCTGGCCAACCCTTTTAAATAACTTCATTTGGTAATTACTTTTCTAACAACAAGTTCAGTAGTGGTGCCATACAAACACTTCATCTCAATGTTGAGATGTTGCATCAGAGTAGAATGGTGATGTGGAATGAGAATGCCATTCAAATGTTGCTGAGTGCTGATGCTCCCTCTAGTGTTCTGTTGTCGGATTTTTTTTCTATGCTGAAGAGGACAGTTCCGTGGGAGCCCATCGTCTAAGTCCTCTAATTATTTTATAAAAATGCTTACAGTTTTTTTCTATTTAGTTCTTGATATTTGCGTTGATTGGAGAGGCTACTAAGCTTGCTTATTTGATATTATGTACCTATTGTTTTATGATTTTTTTAAGCGCACCAAGTCTCAGGGAAGGCGCGCTATATAAATAAAGTATCTATCTATGTAACTTGTGAATTGTAGTGGTATGCTCTGGTTCCCTTGGAACCAGAGAGTATTCTTAGGTTTGTGGTTGTGGCTTTAATGTGATGACATATTCATTTTGTGAAAAACATAAAAAAAAACCGCTCATTTTACATTCTTCCAGTCTATGTACCCCCAACCCCATCCCTGCTGTCTAACTAGGGATATACCCTGTTTAGGCTCGTTGAGCCATCATATAGCTTGCAGGGAGGTTTTTTCCCCTCTTTTTCTTTTTCTCTTCTTAAATACTCCCTTATTCCCAGGCATGAGCAATGTCTTGATGGCCTCACACATCAGTGAACCCCTATGTGAGGATTATGCTTCCTGGCCCACCCACAGGTCTCGCTAGTGTGCTGGAACCCACTGCCACACTGCATTTCAGCAGCTGTTTGCAGCCTGGCCTGCTCCTGATTCAGCAAGTGACGTCCACTTCTGAACAGTGGTTGCCTGTAGGGCAGCACAACCTGGGCCATTACTCCCCTTTTTTATTAATGGGGCAAATTCAGACTGTGGGGGCTTGAGGGCATCCAAATGTAAATTTTTACTTCACAGGAAGGTGTATTTTGTTAGATTTTAATTGAATTTCTAGTAAATGATCTAAACCTTTATTTCTTGTAATAGTAATCTTCCCATCATTCGACTGACATTCAGTGAAGATTGTCCCCCAAACCCCAAGGCTTTACATGTGGAAGGAGCCTGAGGACGGGATACTATCTTCTACAGATTCTCCGGTAAGGCAGTTCAACATTGCGCTGGTAAGTTCCGTCTGAAACCCTTGGGTTCACTAATTGGTGGGGGCTAATCTAACAAAACCCCTTCTTTGGCATTTAGATTTGTCCATGCTCAACTCTTAATTTCTCTCTTTCTTTCTCCCACTTTCCCTCTCCCTCTCACTGTCTCATAGGGGTATTGTAATGCCCCTAATTTAGGGTTGAATATGCTGCTTAAGGACATTTCCTTGTGTTTCAGCAACCTCATGTCTAATTTATAATGGTGTGTATATGGTTTACTATCCAGTCTCTGGCAGTTCCACTGGAACAGTCTGATTGGTCGGACATCTTTAAGCTAAGCTTCTCCCACCACCCCGGTGGTATATCCCCGACTCAGTCTTGTGACTTAAAATCTTTCTTTCTATTGGAAGAACAGGTCAAGCTCCCTTTTTTTTTTTAACCCCCGTCCCCACTCCTTTGGGCTCCACAGGCTCCCTACAGCCCCACTGTCCTTACCCAGCCCTCCTCTGGTCCTTATGTGGCAGCCAGTCCCCGGGATATCCCTGCGTATCCCTTCGCTGGACGGGTCCCCCTTCTCCGAGGGGGAAGGCACCGTGGGAGAGAGGATGACCCCAGCACACTCACTACTAGGGCACAGGGATGCTGCTGAGGAGCAGGAGGCCCTGGAAAGGCGCTGGAGGCACTCGGGGAACAGAGAGCCATCATCCAGCAGCCAGCGAGCAATGTTCCCTTTTTCTCTTGGGGGCAGCGTAGTGACGTCACGGCATATGTTGACGTCCGCTCCTCCCCCAGTTAGCATTTAGGCCATGCGTCCTGTGATACTCCCAGCCTCCGCTAGGAGCCAGCAGGCGCCGGACCAGTTCCCTACCCTCCCCCCGGAGAAGGAGAGCTGTCCATGGGACACTCAATCCTTCTCCCCCCAGCTGGTCCTCCAGTGACCCGCTCGCTCTCGAACTCGGTCACTGGCGCCGCAAGGGAATCCGCTGCACCGCGGGCCGGGCCGTCAAGCCCTTGCAGCTCCTGCTTATTTATTTATTAACTTTGATGACCAGATATACATTGGGCAATAACTGCCTATCTTCAGACACACACGGGAGAGTACAAAATACGATCTTGAAACAGTCACAGGTAGCATACAATCAAAACATGACAGCTTCAACAGGTATCCATACAGGGATAGTTGAAAATTATACATACAAGCAAATAACCTTCCATGCAGGGATGAGAAAGTCAAATGTGGGCAAGCCCAGTGATACGCATGGAGTATTGTGAGGGCAGTGCGAGGCAAGGAAGAGCAAGAGCAGAAGAACAAGCAAGGTTAGTTACAGTCACAAGTATCAAGTGCATAGAGGTGAGAAAAAAGTGCATTTTTAAAGGAGGAGCGAGATAAGGAGCACTTTAAGTGGGGAGGAAAGGGAATTCCAGTATTTGGGAATGAAATGAGAGAAAGCTTGCTCCTCCATTTTAGTTGAGCAGTACGGGACAGAAAGTAGCTGAGCGTCAGAGGACCTTGGAGGGCGGGAGTGATGCGCAGGGGAAAGCATAGCCCCTAGAGAGTCAGGACAGGGATATCTAGTCAAGGAGTCAATAAAACAACCCAGAGAGTAGAAGCGACAGGAACTGAGTTACAGCCAGTGTAAGGCAGAGTAGAGCAAACAGTGGTGTGTAAGGCGAGGGGCCGATAGAGATCTGCAACTGTTGTTGTAAGTGGTATCCCACTTTTGAAGTACACCCATTTTGGCCTGTGAGAGGAGAGGAGGCATATAGTAGCCTTGGAAGCAGGACTGCCCTGGCTACAGAGATCCTAGCAGCAGGGGTTAAGGAGTGACGCACACGATAGGTGACAGCAATCTTGTAGTTAACATATTTGCATACCTCGTTAATGTGAGAGGAGAAGTCAAGTACAGGATCAAGCGTCACCCCCAGGTATTTAAAGGAGTCAGTGGTAGTGACTACTGACCCATCATGACAAACACACTAAGCTTGGGGGACACAGCATGGACTTTCCTAGAGGACCCAAAGAGCATGGCCTGGATCTTGGGTAAATTAAGTAGTAGGGAGTTGGAGGAGAGCCAGGACTGGAGTTGTATAAACACCGATGACAGATGAGTATTGAGGTAATCGATGGAGCTAGAGGCAGCATAGAGTAGCAAGTCATCTGCATACATAATGGAGTGACAGGGGGTGGTGGTGGGAATAACATTAATAAATATTGAGAAGAGCAAGGGTCCAAGACTGGAGCCTTGAGGAACGCCATAGGAGATAGGGGCAGGATATGAGAGAACCTTGCTGAAGGAGACAGATTGTAACCTGTTGTCAAGGTAGTTGTGGATCCAGGACAGAAACCCTGGTCAGGAACCCTGTTCCTCTGTGGGATCTGAATTTTATTCTCGAAAAGCTCACATTGCCTCTCTTTGAATTGGCCTCGAGCTGGAGCCTCACGCTATCTTTCTTAGAGCATTTTTAGTTGCCATTGATACTTCTGCTCGAATGATTTTTGAGCTTCAGGCCCTCATGTGTAAGGAGCCTTATTTTATTTTCCATAGTGACCAGGTGGCTCTGTGTACAAATCCTAAGTTACTACCAAAGGTAGGTACCAGTGTACTATCCTGAGCAGCAAGGACTCTAACCAAGAGGAGGCCATTCTGTACACTCTTGATGTGCACAGAACTTTACATTACTACATGAACCGGACTAAATGAGTCTGCAAAATGGATCAGCTTTTTGTTTCCTTTGCGCCCAAGAGAGAGGACGCTACAGTTTCCAAACAGTGTTTGTCCAGATGGTTGGCAAACTGCATTTGTTAGAAGTATAACAAGCCACTCCCAGTGGAAGTTAAAGGGCACTCAGCCTGAGGCATGGCTTCATCTACTGCTTGTTTCAGAAATGTTTTTGCCGCAGACATTTGTGCAGCAGCCATTTGTAGCTCTGTCCACACCTTGACTAAGCATTACAGTCTGGGCATTGCTTCTAGGCGCAGGGCAGACTTTGGACTAGCTATCTTTCAGGGCCTCCTGTCTTAATTCTGTACCTACTACAGACCTTTCCTGCTTCCCATATGAGGTTATGTATGCCCAAAACAGACTACACCTGCATGCAGAGGGTACCATGATACTCAGGGATAAGTTGACTGGGTATATGGAAGAGGTGCTGCATCTAAACCATTAGAGGGGGAACATGTAGCTAGGACAGGAGAGGGGGTTAGGAAAGCAATGGTCCTGGCGGCACTCCCCAACAGATTGAAATAAGAATAAGAGCAGAGAGGCAGATGGTTGGGGGATGAGTAAGTGGAGAGCAATGCGTGAACATGCAGAGACTGGGGAATAAAACCCTGACTTGGAGGTGGCTATAGCATCAGAGAATTTTGATGTGGCAATCACAGAAACCTGGTACATGGGCCGGCCCGGTGGTGCTGACAGTTGAAGCGTTGGACACCACACCTTGCGCCATGACGGCGACCCAAGTTTGGGAATGGACCCGGTTTGCTTGGCGGTCAGCAGGGGCGAGGAAGGATTGATTGTTCATAGGCAGCTCTCCTTCCTTGGGGGGGGGTGGGATCAAACTGCATGCTGTAGACTGACACACAGCGGTGGCTGGGTGTCAGCACAGGTGCGTCACCAACAACGGGGAGGACCCACGTCCAGGGCTTTAGGCTGCCTCCGCGGAGGCGGAGCCAGCTGCTCCGCTCATTGCATGGTCATGGGCCTGGGGCTAAAACAGCAAAATTGGGAGCCGACAGGGTCTATGATGACCCAACTATCGGGTTGGAGGATGAGTCCCTTCAAGGAGGGACCAGAGCCTCTGTCAGTAGCCCACAAAAAAAAAAAAAACCTGGTGCACAGAGCACTAAGACTGGGCCCTGACTTTTCCAGGATTCACTGTGCTCAGGTGAGATAGAGTAGGAAAAAGGGGGGTTGCCTCTATATAAAGAAAATATTAGGGTCACAGATTGCAGGGAAGTGGGAAATGAGGTACTATGGGTAAATCTGGAAAGAGGAAAGGGTTGATACTGTGGGTGGGGTAGCATACAGACCCCTTATGCAGAGCGAGGAGTTGGACAAAGTCTTGCTTCAGGATATCTTGACGATGACAAGGAGAGTTGCTGCTGCCAGGAGACTTTAGTCTTCTGGATGTACACTGGGAACTCCCAGCAGCGGCAACCCCATGAGACATGGACGGCTTGGAAGCAATGCAGGGGGCCTGTCTGTGGCAACTAGTGGATCAGCCAACTGGGGGGCAATACTGGACCTTGTTTTTACAAATGAGAACAGTTTTGAAGGGGTGGAAGTGTCCAAACTCCTGGGGACCAGTGACCACAAGGCACTGTTTTTGATGTCAAAACCAGATTGGAGCAGGTCGGCCCGGTGATGTACAGGACTGAGGTGCTGGTGTCTTACCTCGACCCACACCGGTGACCCGGGTTCAGGAACGGACTCTGGGCACCGGGGGTCGGCAGGGGTCGGAGAAGATTGAGCGTCCGGAGGACTGCTCTCTTCTCTGGGGGTGGGATCAGGGAATGCATCGCTCAGCAGCGGCCCCCAGTGGAGACTGGAGGCACTGTCTGAGCATGCACAGAAAACCAGGGAAAATGGCACCTGAGGCGAGCAGCTTATGGCTGCCTGCAGTTTTGCTGCGGCACCCTCCTGGATCTGTGTTTCACAGGAGTAGGGGGTCCCTGCAGTCCCCTCTGCAGGGGGCTGCAGGAGTCTGGGTGTCCACGGCAGAGGTGGTCGGCGGCTGGATGCCCCCGGAGGAGCAGCTCTACACCAAGGAGTGAAAATAGATACGATAAGGGCCACACACAACTAGGGTCCTGCATTTTAGAGGAGCTAACTTGTAGGATGAGGACATACCTGAGGGAAGCTCTGACAAACTAAGTGGATGCAAGGTGGTGGAAGAGAAATGGAAATGGTTCAGGAAGCTATTGAAAGGCAACGAAATGGGAATTGAGAAGGTTAGTAAAAGTAGAAAAAGGAGGAGACCTATATGGTTCTCGAGGGAGGCAGTGGTAGGAATGAGGGCCATAAAGAAGGTGTTCTTGGTCTACAAGAAAACGCATAGTGGGAGTGACAGGGAATGATATCAGAAATTGCAAAGGGAAGTGGGGAAAACTGTTAGAAGGGCTAAAGCGCAGATGGAGTTAAAATTACAAATAAGATCAGAGAAAGGAACAAGGTGTTCTTTAGATACATCGGGAATGGAGGAAAAACAAGGTGGGTATAACCAGATTGAGAGGAGGGGGAGCTTAGGGTAGAGGATGATGGCCTAAGGCTAATGTACTGAACAGGTATTTTTGTTAAGTGTTCACCAAAAGATGAGGACAGGGGCCTAAGACAGACAGAAGGGGATAGGGTTGGAGGGCCTGGGGTGGATCTTCCGCGGCCAGATAGGGTCGTTAGGGAATTAGGTGGTCTTTGGGTTAATAAGGCCATGGGTCTGGATGGGATGCATCCCAGGATCTTGAAAGAGCTAAGGATAGAAAAGTGGAACCACTGGCAGAGCGGTCACCCTGTCACTGGAAACTGGAGTGGTCCTGAGGACTGGAAGAGAGCAACTGTGGTACCGCTTCATTGTGGAGGGGGGACAGGGAGGAGGTGGGAAATTACAGGCCTGTGAGCCTGCGTCACTGATGAGGAAAGTCATGGAGTCACTCCTGAAGAAAAGTCTAGTGGACTACCTAGAAGGGAAGGGGCTGGTTGATCACAGACAGCACAGGTTTGTTTGGGGAATCTGTCAGATGAACTTAATAGGGTTTTCGACTAGGTGACGGGGCAGTGGATGTGGCCTGTCTGGATTTCAGAAGGACTTCCGTCACTGTACCCAAAAGATTATTAAACAAAATGGAGGGCCTGGGATGGATCCGGCCATAATAAAGTAGGTGAGGAAAGTGGCTGTTCGGCCTGGTGGTGCTGAGGGTTGAGCGCTGGACACCACACTGCTTCCATGCCAGCAACCCGGATTCGGGAGCGGACTCTGTCGCTGGTGGGTTGGCCGGGGAGATGGGCTTGAGCATTGGGCAACAGCTCGCCTTCTCCGGGGAGGTTGTGGCCTTAGCCGAGCAGAGGCTCGGGTACCTAAGCCCCAATTGCAGGGGGATCAGGCGGCCACTTTACAGCTGGATGTCGGCGCCTGGCCGCTTGATGCTTGGGGGGTTGAGCACTATAGGGGAGGGGGAAAGGAGGAGATACCTGCTGGCTCCGGGAAGATGGACTTCCCAGAGCATGCCTCCGATAGCTCCCGCCACCAGGACCACCATCTTGGCCTGATGAAATTAGATTATGGGTGTTGGACCCCACCTCGCCCCCGCCGAGGGGAACCGAAGTTCCATGGAGGAGCGAGAGGTGAGTCCTGGTGGGTGTGTGGTAAGAGGATGACTCGTTGGATGTCCCAAAGGGTCGGAGCTAGCAGGTAGTGAGGAGAGATAGAGTAATTAAAAAACAAAGAAACTGGCTCTTAGGTCGAAGTCAAAGGGTGATGGTTAACAGGGTGCTCTCTGAGGAGGGGAGTGTCACGTGTGGGTTACCTCAGGGGTCTGTACTGGGCCCAGTTCTTTACAACATTTTCACTGGGGACATTGAGGTAGGTTTAGAGGGGAGGATATGCTTCTTCACCGATAATAGCAAGATAGGTAATAGAGTGGAGACCTCGGGGGTTGTTGAAAGAATAAAGGAGGACCTGGTTAGGCTAGAGAGGTGATCCATGGTCTGGAAGCTAGGTTTCAGTGCAGGGAAATGCAAACTCTTCCCTGTGTCAGTCTTCACCATTCATCACTGGTGGGCGGTTGGCTGGAGACAAGTACCCCGCGGGAGCTTTTTTTTTGTAGGAGGGAGGAGCCAGCGCCGTTACCCAGGAGGCCAACGCATTGCATGGCACTTGTGGGTTGGCCAGTAACTGCCGTTGGCTCCTCCACCTCAGTTCTGCTTCTCCCACCGTTGAGACAGCACCTCACCAGCAGCTCAGAATTTCCTCTGCGACATTGTGGCCTAAGTCGGTTGAAGCCTTGTTCCTCAGAGTCGTTGCTCCTTGGGGCTGTTATCGATGCTGAACTTCTTTGACACCGTCACCAATCGACTCCGCCTCGGTTCTGTACCACATAGGCGCGTTTATCTACCAGCCGATAAGATCTTTCCTTTTATTAAGCGGTGTTGAGTCTATTTCTGTTTTTTGTTTAGTTACTGTCTCATCTTGCCTGGTCCTCGGACAAGAAACGCCTGAAGAAAGTGGGACAACCCCATGTGTTAGTGTCTCTGCAGCCAACAGATCTCCATTACTGACCAGCATGATGTTTGCCTCACCTGCATTGGACCCCAGCACGACATGGACACCCTCGATGCCTGTTTCTCTGTGGACCACCACGTTCTGGAACAGTGTGTTAAAAGTCGGCAGGGCTCCATGGACTTTCAGGGAGCATCATCATTCTTATCTGTCCAAGTGCAGGACCTCGGCCCTTCCTCCAGGTCCTTCCTGAGCCTACACGGTCTGGTGAAGAGGGCCACCCTTCTTCTTGCCTTGCCATAGAGGAAGTCTCTACCACGGTGCCGGAGGTCCGGTCTGGCTCCACTCGAGGCTGGGCCAGGAGCACTGCTCTGGCAGTCACCTCTTCAGAGGTGAGTGCTCCCCTGTTGTCTGGGCCCACGTCTGCGGGTCCTGGTGCAGGGCGTTCCTCAGCGCCACCTGTCGGTGCTGCCTCGGATCTCGGAGCCGTACGCGGCTCTGGTGATTGGGGTGGTGCCGCGAGGGGTGCAGGGCCAGCCCGAAGCGCCGGCGCAAGCAGGAGAGTCCCCCAGAGCTGCTGGTCTGGATCTCTTCTGGATCGTCTCCTCTTCAGAGCCGGATGATTCGGAGGCTGATCCGGACTGGCAGCCTTACTCCTCTGAGTTGGAGGGTTCTTCACGGCCTAGTACTCCTGCTCCTCCCCAGGTGCCCCCTTCTGTAGCTTCAGCGACTGCGGCCTGCGCTGACTCTCCGGCCGATCGCAGCTTGATGGGACAGGTGCGGGCTGGCGGTCTTGCTGCTATGGGGGTCGTGGTTCGGGCTTTGAGGGAGGGGTTGGCCGTCCCTGGTGCCATCCCTCTATCAAGGTCAAGACCGAACCTCCCTCCTCTGCAACTCTCCTTGGGGAGTCACCGGAATTGGGGGGGTTCTTTGGCACAGGGTGCAAGGAAGAGGGCTTCCTCTGAGTGGATGGGGTGAAGGACAGCGGCACCCCTCCATGGCTTGGGGAGGAGTCTCAGTGCTGATCTCCTTCATCCCCTTCGAGGGAGTCCTCATTGGGTGTGTCTGGGGACCGCCCTTCTGGATTCTTGTGGCCCTGGTCCCCTCATAGAGAAGCTTCCCCTACAGGGCTCAGTCCTGATGGCTTTTCTTTTCTTAACAGGATGGTGACTTTGCAGACCTGCGGATTCCCTGTTATGCCAGGATTGCCTGTTGGGTCTTCCAGCCCTGGCAAGGGCACGTCACATACAGTGACTGGTTCGCCTGTGCCTTTGCGTCTGGCTCCCCCCTCTCCCAGGCCATGTTGGCTTTTTGGGACCTTTGACCTGGGAACAGTTCAGATCCCGGGCTGCGGATTTCCCCCAATACGTTAGGGCTGTGGATGAACAGGTCTTTCGACCGCTTTTCCCTCTTCAGCTGGAGTCTGACTTCACAAGTTCCTCAGCCTTCTCATCTTCCTCCACTGAGGAAGAGGAGTTCTCCATCCACGTATCCTCAGACGCTGATCAAACCCAGTATCAGCACTTCCTAGCAAGGCTGGTCAGGGACTTGCATATTACATATTTTGCTTGGCAAAATACCAAGCGTTCGACGCAAGCCTTCTTAGGCGAGTTCGGGGCACACCATTTAGTGGTCCCTTCCTGGCCAGTTCCCTTCCAGGAGGTGTCATACAGCACTTGGCAGCTTCCATATGCCACAGTTCCAGCTCCCATGGACTACCAGAGGCAGTATTGTGCAACCCATGGGTCACCAGGCTCTCTGCCTCATCCCATTTCGGGATTGACGCATCTGGACACCCCTACCGGGCATAGATGTCCGGTCCGCGACCGACCCCCGGATCCTGACTCTGCGGAGTTCGATCGCCTGGGGCGGAGAGTTTTCTTCTCTGTGCGGATGGTACTATCCATTGTTTTTCATCAGGCGCACCACACTGCCTATAGCAGGCATCTGTGGGCGATGCTGGGCCAGGCGCTGGCATCACTGCTCAATTCAGAGGCTAACCGGCAAGCCATAGCCCTCTCTGCTATAGGTCTGGAGCTGGCAAGGCACCAGTCAAGGGCATCTTACGACGCCAGTGAAATTGCTTCACGACTTGCAGGGACAGAGACCTGCATTAGGCGGATGGCATGGCTTCGCCTTTCAAGGTTGCCACCTTTTGCCCAGCATAGGTTACTGGCCTCCTCCTTCTCGGGGACCTGTCTCTTTTTCCGCAGGGCAAGATGGGAATTGCAGGGGTGCCTTCCTTTCCCCCAAGGGATGGGGGACCCTGCCTCACCCTGATCAGTCCGAGGCCTAACTGGCCAGTGGAGGGTCTCTTCACCCCATTATTTCCTCATGGGGGCTGAGGATGATATTCTCTAAAGGGTTTATGGGCCTCCTTTGGTGGGGGGGCTTGGTACTCACCCACCAGTAATGAATGGTGAAGATTGACATAAGGAAGATATGAAAATTATGCACCTACTCTAATTCTTGATCTTCCTGTGCATCTTCACCATTCATCACTGAATCCCACCCACTGCCCCTCACAAGGCCTCAGTCCCTGAGCCATGCCCTCCCTGCTCGCTGTCCTTCATGGGACTCTGCTGGGTTTTCCCTTCCTTCTCCTGGTGGCCTTCTAGGAGACTTCTGAGAGGGTCTCAGAGGAGGGTTAGTAGGACCTCTGTCTGGGCCAACACAGGGACTTCTTGTGGGCCCTTCCCCTTATCCTGGGCCTGATCTCAGCAGCCGCTAATCCCTTGGGGTGTGCAGACCTTTGAGTCCCTTAGAATTGGGGGGTTCTGGGGCTGACTGAAACTCCCACGCCTCCTTGTTATCTCCGTCCCCTTGGGGAGGGACACTTTAATAGTGGAACCCCAAAGAACCCTGTGGGTTCTCCTGATCAACGGTAGTGGGGCAGAAATTTTCCAGGGGTAAGAAGGTTTGGTGGGGGCCTTACCCATCTTTTAGCAGGATTCTCCCGAGTTCCTCAGAGTCTTCCCTGTTGGATTCTTACCTTCTGGAAGATCTGCCCTAGGCCAGCTCTATATCCTGGATGGGTCTTTGCCCCACCCCTTCCTATCCCCTTAATTCTTTCTCTTTCTTTCTCTTCCTGCCCTTCTGGCCGTCTAGGGACTGGGGCCTTTTCAGCCCATAACCTTTAAGTCCTCCTCCTCCTCCTCCTCTGTCCTCTGGTCACTATTTCTTTTTAAGTTTACATCCTTTCCTTTTGCTCTCTCTCGGGCTCCCTTGCCCTGCTCTTATTTTTCTCTAGCTCCTGTTTTCCCGTCTCTCCAGTGCGCAGAACTGGGGTGGAGAAGGAGCCAATGGCCGTTACTGGCCAATCTGCAAGCTCCATGCAGTGCGTTGGCCTCGTGGGTGGCACCAATGGCGCCGGCTTCTCCTTCCTACCAGAAAAAAAAGTTCCTGCGGCGTACTTGTCTCCAGCTAACCACCCACCAGTGATGAATGGTGAAGATACACAGGAGGATCAAGAATTATGGTAGGTATATAATTTTCATATTATGCATATGGGACATGGAAATCCTAGAACGACGTATATGATTAACATGGAGGAAATAACAGTGGGTGGAACAAGAGGGACTTTGGTATCATCATCATCATCTCATCTGACTTGAAGGTGGCAAATCAGTGCAAAGCAGTGGTGAGGAGGGCAGACAGAATCCTGGGATGTACAAATCAAGGCACTGTCAGCAGAAAGAGGAGATCATCATGCCCTTGTATATGGCCCTGGTCAGACCTCATCTGGAGTTCTGTGTTCAGTTCTGGAGATTATGCCCTAACAGGGATATTGAGAGGGTGGAGGCAATCCAGAGGAGGACCACTTGGATGGATCAGGGGATGCAGCAGAAGGCATACGTGGAAAGGCTGAGGAAGCCGGACATGTACTCCCTGGAGGATAGGAGAAACGAGGAATATAATCGAGACATCCAAATATCTGAAAGGTATTAACAGGATGCAGTGGGGGAGCCTGTTTTAGATGAAAGGATGTTCAGCAACTAGGGGCCACAGTATGAAACTGGAGGGTAGACTCTTTAAGATTAACACGAGGAAATACTTTTTCACGCAGAGGATTGTGAATGCTTGGAACAACCTGCCAGAGGAGGTGGTTGAGACAGAAGTGGTATCTGGTTTCAAGCACTTATGAGATTGGCACATGGGAATCCTGGGAGTGAAGGCGGCAAGGGTAAAATCTAGGGGGGAGGTGCGGGGACAGCTCAGTAGCAAGGGTAACATTGAGCAGACTAGGTGAGCCATGTAGGTCCTTATCTACCAACATTATGTATATATGTATGTATGAAGTAAAACTACAGTTATAATAAGTGACACAATTCGCTGTTGTTGACGTCATTTTCATGGCAATACTTTGCTGTCACAAGGAGAGGATTGTGATGTCAATTTTAGACAAGCCGTTGCTGAAGTAGGTAAAGTCTAGAATCAGGGATTCTGTTTTCATGGTATTGAGCGTAGCTATAAAGGAAAGAGTGGAGCCAGTTGCAGAAAATCTATTAAACTAACGTGTCTTCTGGCCCAGTGGCGTGGAGGACTGAAATGCTGGCATCTTACCTCCACCCACTTTGGCAAGCTGGGTTTGGGAACAGACACGGGACACTTAGGGGATGGCCGGGGGGGGGGGTTGAGCATCTGAGGGACAGCCTCCTCTCTCTCAAGGAGGGGGTACTGTGATTTGCTGCAACACTTCCACGTGGAGATGTCCAGGTGGCAGTGGGGCCATGGCTAGACATGTTAGGACGTTCTGTGGAGGCAGAGCTTGCTTGCCTCACACATTGTATAGTCTGGGTCCTAGGAGGCGTACAAAACCAGGTGAACCCCCCACCCGGCTGCAGGATGAAGGCGGTCTCTCTCGAGGCCTGCACCAGCGACTAGCCACACTCGCTACTGTCCAGAAGCTGGACGCCGATGGGAAGGTAAGTCCTGAGAAGCTAGGTGATGGGATGGGGGTTGGGCGAATAAAATGTATATAGAAACAAAACTAAGGTGACTTCAAGGTTTTTTTTGAAGTGGAAAAGTTTTTATTTTCCTAATGAACACAACAATATACAGCAGATATGATACAGATGAAAGCATGACTCCTACTATTAGAGAGTTACAAAACATCAAATTTCAGCATGATCTTAGTTGCAATATAGCATGCACTTTGTTCACTGCTGATAACTGTTACACTTTATCAATACACAACTGGTTTCTTCCTGTGGGCATATGAGCATGTACAGCCAGTGGCTGCCCAGAGGAATGGGGTTAGGTAGGTCCAGGCCTTCACTGCAAGTTATGACAGTATGCAGAATTCAAAAATGGGCCCCATATTTGATCATACGTTACCATAGACCCTAGTGCGAAATTGAATAGTCTCTCATATGTAGCTACTTGGGCTAGGGAACCTGAGCAATTCAGTCAGAGAGGTGTATTCCGGGGTGAGCCATCTTCTGAGTAGCCACTTGGCTACAACTCCCACTGCAGTGAGCCAGATAGCCACAGGGTCTGTTTTGCACGTGGTTTCGTGGGTGCACCCTAGAAGGAGCAGGGGAGCATCAATGTGACTTCAAAGTTTTGGTTTTGTGTTATCAAGTTTTCCTGTATCATTAGGGGCTCTTAAGTATTTCCTTGCTTCCCAGGAGGAAAATGTGTGCGTAGAAGTTATTCAGTTAGCCTATCCAATAATTGTTGGATTAATCAATTGGTACAGTAGATATTTCACCACTAGACCACAGTGCTGTAAACCAAGCTACTTTCTCATGTGCTTGATTCTTTTCCTCTGTGCTTTTTTTTTTCCCCTAACATTTTAGTCTGCAAAAAGGCAGAACATGGAGGAAACATCTGGCCAGTGCTGCGGAACACTAGCGATACCTAACCAGGCCAGAAAGACTCCAAGGTAAGACTGGAATTTCACCACATCCTGCTGGTAAATAATACAAATAAATGTAGGGAAGCTGTAGTAGCTGATATAAAGCAGCCCAGCAGTCATGAATGGTTCATTTTTTTTTTCTCAGTGTAACAGTAGTGGGGCTGATCTGCCCTGAAATGTTACCCATTTAACTACCTAGATTCAGTTCACTACAGACAGTCTTGCACTTAGTATTCTCTGTCACTGGAACAGTCTGCAAGCTTAACTCCTCCTAACATCAAACAAGTAGTCCTCTGGCCTGTTTCCACTACACTCTGGTCTTTTCTTGGAAAGAACAGTTCTACCTTGTGGATTTAATTCAGTCACACTTGGCAGTCTGCTGGAGATAGTCACCAGAATGTCTTTAAGGTAAGCTCTCCACCACCCATGGTGGCATCCTCTAGCTCCACTCCATCAATGTCAGGTCTTCTTTTCTGCTGGAAAGGACAGGGCTTCTCCTCCTTCATAGTTCTGCATGCTTTAGAGGATTCTGATTATTTAGTGAACTTTGACATTTACAAAAAGTTTTCACTCATCAAGCTTATCTCGTTTCTTGTTCATGCTCCATCGACAGTTCTCAAGATGGAAAACAAAACCTAGTTTTAAGTGCTTTGTGCGTTGTGTTCAGAAACTGTCTGATAACGATCTGCACACTACATGCATCTGTTGCTTGAAAAAACATCATGGCATGAAACAATGTTTATCATACCAGGCCATGCATCTAAGCTCGTTGGCGGAATGAAAGACTCTTTCCTACCTCTGTAGGCCAATGGACTGCATACTACCATACTGCATACTAACATACAGCAATAGAGTCAAGCCATACAAAGGCAAAAGTACTGGACTTCAGGAGGCTGGACTTTGTTAAAATGGGTTAGTGCCTAAGGAATGCACTAACAAATGGGCAGGAAGGAGGGTGAAAGAACAATGGAGAATAATAAAACTGTCTTCACAGAGGTAACAAGCCTTTGTGTGAAGCAAATAAACAAAACAAAGCGATGTGAGAAACCACTATGGTTCGCAAGAGGTGGCAGTGAAGGTTCAAGAGAAAAAGAAAGCATTCAGAAAGTACAAGGAATCACAGAAGGAGCAGGACAGAGAACTATCAGTTAAAGCAATAGGAAGCTGGGAAGGCAGTCAGAACAGCAAAGGCCCGAACTGAGGAAAAGATAGCCAACTCAGTTAAGAATGGGGATAAAACCTTTTTTAGGTACATCAGGGAGTGAAGGAAGACTAAGGGAGAGATAGTGAGGCTTAATAAAGGGAAGGGGGTAGGCAGAGGGTGACTGTGAAAAGGCAGAGATACTAAACAAATATTTTTGCTCAGTATTTACAAATGAAGAGGGGGAGGTACCTAAAACAAACAGTAGAAACACTCTGGATACAGAAGTTGATACCAGCCCATTTACAAAAAGAAAGGGTTCTGAAAGAACTCTTAAAACTGAAGGTGGACAAAGCAATGGGGCCTGATGGGATTCATCCCAGAATTTTAAAAGAACTAGGGTAGAACTAGTGACACCACTGACTACCCTCTTTAACAAATCATGGGAGGATGGGGTGGTACCTGAGGACTGGAGGAGGGCAGATGTGATTCCCTTCACAAAAGTGGGAACAGGGCAGAAGCGAAACTACAGACCAGTTAGTTTAACCTCAGTGATCGGAAAATGATGGAATCACTTCTGAAGGAAAGAATTGTCAGTACCTAGAGGCCAGAGGGCACAGGACCCTAGGCAGCATGGATTCACAGCAGGAAGGTCATGCCAGACGAATCTAATAGATTTCTTTGACTGGGTGACCATAGTAGTAGATCAGGGAGGGGCTATGGACATGGTCTACCTAGACTTTAGCAAGGCATTTGACTCAGTCCCACACAAAAGATTAATATACAAGTTAGCCAGCCTGGGAGTGGGTCGAAAGATGATAGCCTGGGTAAAGAATTGGCTGGAGAATAGGACACAGAGGATAATAGTAAATGGAGTCCTCTCTGAAGAAAGGGGGGGTTACTAGTGGGGTGATGCAGGGTTAAGTATTAGGACCTGTCCTCTTCAGTGTCATTGTAAGCGACATTGCAGAGGGACTGGAAGGAAAAGTATGTCTCTTTGCAGATGACACAAAGATCTGCAACATAGTTGATGCACAAGGTGGGATGGAAAGGATGAGAAGGGACTTGGCAAGGTTGGAGGAAAGTCGGATGTATGGCAGCTTAGATTTAAAGCTAAGAAGTGCAAGGTAATGCACCTGGGAAACAAAAATCCAGGGAAGAGTACACAGCGGGGTGAGATACTAACAACAACAAAATGGAAAGGAACCTAGGGTATTCATATCAGATGACGTAAAGGTGGGCAAGCAGTGGAGAGGGCAGGAGGGCTGGGGGGATACTGGGATGCATAGGGAGAGGCATCACCAGTAGAAAACAGGAAGTTGTTATCCCTCTGTACAGACAGCTGGTGAGACCCCATCTGAGTACTGTATGCGGTTCTGGAGACCCAATCTCAGCAAGGACATAAACAAGATGGAAGCTGTCCAGAGGAGGGCACTAAAATGGTGCAGGGTCTGCACCAGAAGACATATGAAGAGAGACTAAAGGAGCTTAATATGTATAGCCCCGAGGAAAGGAGGGAGAGGGGGGGACGGATAGAAAGGTTCAAGTACCTCAAGGGAATCAACAAAGTCCAAGAGGGTAGCATCTTTCAAAAAAAGAGGTGTGCAAGAACAAGGGGGCACAATTTGAAGATGGGGGGCGGCTCAGAGGTAATGTAAGGAAGTATTTTTTCACAGAGAGGGTTGTGGATGCATGGAACGGCCTTCCGGAGGAGGTTGTGGAGTCAAAAACAGTGGTTGAATTCAAGCATGCATGGGACAGCCATAAGGCAATTCTAGGGGGTAGGGGTAGAAAGAAGTAGGCTGCTGGTTAACTAGGATCTGCAGCTTATCCATTAGGTAGGGAAATGGGCAGACTGGGTGGGCCAAGCGGTCCTTATCTGCCATCAAATTCTATGTTTCTATATGTATGTTTCTACCCTCGGTGCCTTTGTGGCCGGCAGCCCAGCTTGTGGCTTTGGAAGAGGGAGGTGACAGTGGCCGGGATGGTCTTGTCCTCTGTCTTGGCAGAGCCCACCGGGGGGTGGGGTGCCATTCACAGACAAGTTCTGTGAGATGTATTTGGCTCTCCAGACTTTTAGAGAGAGCCTATCCCAGAAGCAAAGGCCAATGGCACATTCGTAAGGTAGAAAAAGAAATTGGCAGACTGAGTGGGCCTTGCAGTCCTTATCTGCTGTCAACTTCTGTGTTTCTATGTAAGCACAAGAAGCACTGTTGACATCCATCATGGGACTGGGAATGATCTCCCTCAATTTCCCAGATTGGTCGACCTTGGTCGAACTCCCACCGGTTTAGGGGCAGGTTGTGACTTGCACGTTGGCCCCATTGAAGCCTACAACCTTGACTCCATCCTACATGTCTCTTTGTTACCAGTTGGCTGGAAGGGTGCCACCCAAGGGGTTGCAGGCTCACTCCAGTAAACATATTGCTGCCTCTGTTTCTTCTACTGGTGCATTCCTATCTAAATATGCAGGGCTACCTGGTCTAATGAGCACGCATTCCTGTTACATTACAGTATTGATGTGCTCGGTCACCGGGATGCTACTTTTGGGTCCTTCAATCTCTATTTGCCTAAACAAAATAAAAGGAGAAAAAGCCTTATGCCTTGCCCTCTCCTGAGGACTCCTAAGAGTTTGCCATTGTATAGATGGTGACCTAAATCTCAGTTGCTAGAAGAATTGATTACTGTCATGTAACCATAGATCTTTGAGAATATCTCCCTCCATTGAGACACATCACAGAACTATAAGTTGTCAGTGTCAGGACCACCCAGAAATGTTTGGTAGCTGAAGGCACCCATGTTGAAGTGCATTGTTGCCACCTGTATAATGTGGGTGACTCTTAGTTCTTTCTCCTGCTGTCAATTGCTCATCAGTCCACAGCTGCTGAAAAATGTGGTTGAACTTATTAAGTTTCGCTAACATTTTTGCTTTACTACTTCAAAAATTTTAATTAACATTTATGCCAATGACGAAAGAAAAGGCACCACTGTTCCACTATTATCATTGTGGTAAAGTTAAGATTTATAAGGGCGATGCTCACGATGTGTGCATGTGCTGCCTAGGTATCTCTCATGATGTGAATGCCTGCAGCACGTGCTAGGGTTTTAACGAGGCTACATGGAGATGTCGCAAGAAGGCCTTAGAGTTTAACTTAAGGCAAGGGAACACAAACAGTGAGTTTGACAGGCTGCTCGCAGCCATCACGTGCTCCTTCTCCCCACAGCTCGCCATCAACCCTCAATTTGCACCATCTGCACAATACTCAAAGAAAGACACGAAGGAGAAAGCTGCTGAGTTGGTGGAAAACACCTTCATGCTTACAAAGAAAAGCAGTGACATTATAAAAAAGATGCCTGTCCTCCCAGGTCTTGCTTTCTTCTTAACAGAGGTAAGTCTGCTAAATAGACAGATCCCAGGATAAGTCCACGGGTTCTGTTGCCCCTGCCCCCTACCATCTCTGACATTAGGTTCGGGCTGGTAGTGGCTCTAATTCCATGTTGAGGGCTTCTCTGCTGATTTCACCATGTACTGTGCCATGGATGAATCAGTCGCCTAGGACCCCGGCCAGAGCTGGTCAACACACAAATGCCATTGCAGACTATGTTTGAACTATTTCAGTGACTCCCATCGCCATCACCAGGTCCACTTCCGTTGACTTTGTTGCTGCTGCCGAGGGGCTCCAGCTGACATTTTCTAAACCTAGCCTGGAGCTCCCTCGATGCCTGGACCATCAATGATTTCACATGTGTGGCCTCCTCCTGCCATCAACCTGCTGTCTCTTCCCGTCGACGAGGAGGAGCTGGCATATAATTAAGGAAGAGTAGCTGGAATGTAATCCAGATTTGGTGGAGGAGGAAGGTATGATTTCCCCCTAATGTGGTGGGCTCCAGCTAACCTTTATCCTCCTGTAGTGAGGACATTTTGCATTATACACCTAGGTCCAATCCAGAGGATGCCTCTTTCAGGATTTCTTATGGCAGACACAGTCCACGTTAGGCTTTACTGCTGAGAAGGAGTCATGCATGTGGGGCAGGAAAACCTGGGAGCTGTCTATTGGGGGCACAGCCACCACAAAGCAAGAAAGGGACCTTGGTGTAATCATATCTGATGATGTGAAGGTGGCAGGGCAGTGTGACAAGGCAATAGGCAAGCATAGTGGGATACTGGGGTGTATAGGAGGAGAGAGGTGTGGCAACTGTATCGCCGCTAAGTCGCTCCTCCCAGAGTACTGTGGATTTTCAGACTTCGAGAGGTGGTTTAGAGGAGGATTACCAGAGTGGGGGTTGCACAAGCAGCAGGAGAGGCTGCATGATTCTCAACTTGTACTCCCTGGAGGAGAGCAAGTGGGGACATGATTAGGATATTGAAGTACCTCAGGGGTGAACAAGGTGCAGGTGGGAAGTCTCTTTCAGAGGAGGAAAGCAACAGAACACCCAGAAAGGGTGGTAGATGCCTGGAACGGCCTGCCAGAAGAGGTGGTGGAGGCAAAAGCAGTGGTGAGATCCAAGCATGTGTGGGATAGGCACAAGGGTATAATTAGTGTAGGAAAGGGAGGCAGGTGGGATGCCAGTGACGAGATAGTCAGTGGTGTCAGAATAGGCAGGGAAAAATAGGGCAGTCTGGATGGGCCTACCATTCCTTTTCTGCTGACAAATTGTTGGTTTCTGTTCCTCTGAGAAGACCCTCTATGGATTTTTAAAGGTTTCTGGACTACTTATGATTACTGTTCCTCTGATCCATTTGGTTTTGGAGGATGCCACTAATGCTACTTTGCACAGCCTGGTGCTTTGCCTCCTGTGCAGTGTAAGGCAGATACACAGTATCCTGCATCCACAGACGAATCTTATCATTCCACACAACCTAAAACATATTCTGTTATTGTGGCCACACAAAACTGTTCTAAAGCTCCAAAACACATATGTTCTCTGCCTCCTGATAATGAATCAAGGAAGTGTGATGTCCTGGGCAAGAGGACTTATGCTTCTGTGTTTCTTGGCCTCAGGATTGCCAATTACTAGGCTTAAATGATTAAATATCAGTCTAACTTATGAAGTGTATGGCTGCCATGGCCAGCAAGCTGCCTGATGGACCAGACAATACTGAAGTCCAATAGACAGCAGTAGCAGTAGTTTTCACAGTGTGTCCCCTGCTGACATCTGCTGCTGCCCTTGAGTACTGCTCACACATTTACTAAATATTACAATCTGGACATTGCTCGCTCATGGTCTGCAGGCTTGTAAGCACCTCTTAAGGTAGGCTGATAATATGTCTGATGCTGTAGCTCATGTGGCTGCTTCTAGCATTTGCCTATGCTGCCGCTCATGGCCATATGTGGCTGGCTTTGCTAGGGATGGCCAGTAGTCAGTCCTTAATACTCCCTTTAGAGGGAAGCGCTTTTTTGGTTCCGATATGGGGTCTGGTTTGCGGGATCTGCAGACATCTTAAATGAACTTGAGGTCCCTGTACACCCTCAGTCCAAAGCCTTGGGGTCGGGGCAGGAGTTCTCAGGGTTTTAAATAATTGATTAGCAGTTTTTTTCCTGGGACAATACTAACTGTACAGAAAGTATTTATATAGGTTTTCTAGAAGTGTTATGTATGTTAAACACAGTGAGGCAAGTGCTATGCATTTCTACAATGTTTTAGCACTTTTATGAGCAAAACGCTAATCAGTTTTTAGAGTCAAATAAAACCCTGGTTCTATTCATAGCCCTGTGCCTGACCTGGTAGAGGTTTTCTCTAAGGGCCCACCTATGGCTCCCAGCAGACCCAGGCCACCCCACAGGCCCTTTTGTCTCCCGGTGCCCATTCCAGGGTCACCAAAGTTGTAGGTGCTGGTGGCATACCAGTTTCCCCAGGAGCCTTATGACTTCCTTCCACCTCCCCCAGCCCCTTGAGATTAGAGGATTGTAGGAAGTCACATCTCCCTCTTCCTCCCACAGTGGAGGGAGCTCACGACAGATATTTGGATGCTGGATGTGGTTCAGCTAGGACATGCTCTAGAACGAGACTCTGTTCCAACTGTAATCCCCCCATGCCAAATCATCATCCTGTGGGACATCTTACCCTCCTGCCAGAGGAAGTTGAATCCCACCTCTGCAGTAGGGCTGTAAAATCTATCTCGATTGCAGAAATGAATAAGGGCTGCTGTTCCTGGTACTTTCTTATACTGAAGTGGACCAGAGATTTACGACCCATCCTGGACTTCAGGGCATCAACCTCTTTATAAAATACAAAAGTTTCTGCATGGTCTCTCTACAGTCCCTGCTCCACCTACTACTGCAAGGGGATTGGCTGAGCGCCCTGGATATGAAGGATGCTTACCTCCTTATCAAGATTCACAAGTCCCTCTGTACATGTGGTTTATGCTTCTGGGCTCTCACTATCCATTTCGTGTGCTGCCCTTTGGCTTCTCTTGTGCACCACATGTCTTTACCAAATGGTTTGTAGCAGTTGCAAAAACCCTCAGAAAGGAAGGACTTTATGACCTTCCAAGAATCAGTCTTCTTCACCATTCCTTACCAGTTGGCCTGTGCTGTAGGCACTATGACCAGCGGAACAAAAACTTCACAAGCTTTCAGCTAGGGAGGCGGCGTTGAGTGATGGCGTCACCCTGAGGAGCTCATATGATGTGGTTCTCGCCGACTGACCAGTGAACAACATGGGTCCCCTGCTTACCTTCTGTTTTTCCTGCCATCGAGGAGCAGCTCCATGGGAATGCTCAGAAACTTCTGCATCACACCTCAGTTCACCGCTTTGCTCGACACTGTGCTACTTTTTCGGCCTTTCTGGTACCATATTTCTTCTCCCCTGTCCTCCTGTGCAGCGCTAAGCCCTTTTTCTGCTTTTTTGTTTTATTTTCCATTTTGAATCATGTCAGGATCCCAGGGGCCTAAGAAAAAAGACAAAGAGAAGTTGTTGATGGATGCTCTTCCATGTGTTGGTGCCCCTGTGGGAGGCCTGTGTTCATCCAGAGCGTCATGACTCCTGCAGGATCTGCCTTGGAGCTGACTATGACATAGACCACTGTGACATCCGCTTCTCTGTGGACCTCCGCACCCTCGAGATCTGCGCGATGAGGTGGGGTCCTTCACCCCACATCTTCAGAGGCAGGCCACACACTAGGGATTCCAAGTTAAGTCACTGGGCTCTTCCCCTGAGCCCCTCCCTGGTGCTATACATACTGTGGGAGACCAGGCCTCTTCTAGTCCTCGCTGAGAGGGAGAGCCTGGGGGAAGGGGCTTTGGGACAGCTGCCCCTCCCCCGGATCCAGTTGTGCACTTCTCACAGTCCAGATCCCCTTTGGGGCAATGGGTATCCCCAGTGCCAAGGTAGGAGCTATACGCTGAGCCTACATTGGTGGGCACCTTGGGGTTGTGGTCTGGCGCCCCTTTGGCTCCTGGCAAGAAGACTGGTGAGTGAAGCGATGCCGACTGCAACATCGGGTCCCCTTCTGACTCTGTTTGCAAGACTGGGAGAAGAAAAGCTCCCAGAGTCAGATACCCACTGGAGATCTTCTGGATAGAGTTCCCCTAGCAGTCAGATGTCCTGGGGAAGGGGGCAAGGACTGGGACGATCCTGACTGGCTTCTGCGCTATGGTGATGATGGGGACTTTTGTGGGCCTAGTTCTATGCCGAAATCTGCATCGGGAGCTCCCTTTCTGCCTGGTGCCAGTCGCAGCTCTATCCCTGCTCCTTCTTCCAGCACCATCCACTGCAGATTCCAGCACCAGGAACGGGGTTGGTGCTGGCTGTGGTGGGAGGGGCAGGGCTCCAGTGCCATCCTTGGTATCAGGGAGGTTCCAGTGCTGTGGTGCCAAGGAGAGATGTAGTGTCAATTGTGGTGCTGCTCCTCCTCCTGCTCCTGTGATGGATGTGGAGCCTGATTTGAGGCCTGGCCCAAGGGGCAAAGCCCTTTTAGATAAGATGAAAACTGGCAGGTCTCGTTTGGCAGTTCACTCTTGGCCCAGGATTAATGGCAACTCTGGCAGGAGTTGCAGTGCCAACTCAAGTCGGCTGGTCCTTCTGAAAGTATCTGGGCCTGTCTTGGATGGGGATAGGAGCCACCCTGTGGGACCTTCACATCTCCAGTTTCCCTTCTTGAGGGATTTCCCCCAAGGGCACTACCTGGATGGTTCTTGATTCAAAGCTCCATGGTGGTTGAGTCTGTGAGGCCCTCCCCTCAGGTGAAATCCCCTGTATGTTCTTGCAGTCGTGGCAGAGGAACTAGCCTGGTCCATTGCAGTATCATGTCGCAACAGTGATGGGAATACAGCGAAGACCATCACAGCAATATTTCCGACAGTTCGCTGTGATGGTCTGCTGGGTTCCCTACACTGCTGCTTCTAGGGTGTTTGCCTCCTCCCTGAACCAACTCCAACTCGGAGTTGGTTATTTTACATCCGGGAGGTGTGGGGGGCAAAGACCCCTACTGAAAACACAGTTTACTCTAGCGACGGCACAACACCAATTGGCGGTGTTGTGCCATTGTTGTACTGGCAGTCGGTGTGCTCCGTGTCACCACGTATGGTGAACCAATTATGACCCTCCTCCCCCCACCTACCTGGCATTATGGGTATTTTGGGGGCTGTGACCTGGGAGCAGTTGAGGGTATCATCGAGTGCCTTTCCAATATATGTCAGGTCACTAGATCAGGCCATCTTCTGGACTGAAACCCCAGCACTGCTGCCCCCTGAGTCAGGCTCTTTATCTTCTTCGTCTTCCCCCTTTGAAGAAGGGGATGCATCGATACACAACTCAGATGCTGAATACACTCAATGGCAGCATTTCCTCTTGGAGATGATGAAGAGCTGCGAACTGACCATTTTCAGGCCACAATCCTGCTAACCTGACACTGTCCTTCCTTGGAGAATACAGTTATGACTCCACAGTCATACCTCTGTGGCTAAGCCTTTTGCAGAGGAGCCCAGGGATCTCTTGCTCCATCCCTCTGCCCTCTCCAACCCCAAGGGACGCCCATTGTGGGTATTGAGCACCCATTAGGTCTCCAAGAGCCATGCCACACTCCTGTTGTGGGTCGAGCTCCTTGACACCCCTCTAGGCATGGGTGCCCAGTGCATGACCGCACTCCCCAGTATCAGAGTCTGCGGAGTTTGGTGCCTGGGGTCAAAGGGTTTTCTCAGCAACATGCACCATGTTGTGCATCTCGGCACACCAGGTGACCTATGGTTGACCCTGGGTCAGCTCCTAGCATCTCTGCCAGGTTGTGAGATAACCAGACAGGCCATTTGTCTTTCCACCCACGGACTGGAGCTGGTGAGGCACCAAGCAATGGCATCTTATGACACCAGTGAGGTAGCTTCCAGGCTGGTGGGAACTGCAGTCTGCATCAGGCATGGCTCCGTCTTTCCAAAGTGTCACCCTTGGCCCACTGTAGGATGATTGCCAAACATTTCCAGGGGGCCCACATTTTCTACCACAGGGTCAGGTGTGAGTTGGCAGAGTGAATTCCTGCTCCCAGGCCACAGGAGTTTCTGCCTGCCCCTGATGAGTCTCAGGCCTCACCAGACCTAAAAGGGGCCCTGTCTCTCTGATTATCCCCCACATGAGGCTGAGGGAATAACTGTTTCCCTCAGGGTGAGCCTGCACCACCTTCTGGGTGGTAAGCTTGGTACACTGACCCACTGGTAATGAATGGTGAAGACTGATTCTTGGAAAATATGAAAATTACATACTCACCATAATTCTTGATCTTCCAGAATATCTTCACCATAGATTACCACAACCCTTCCACCATCCTCTGCTAATGACCAGGCATCTGGGTAGCTCACCCTGTCTTTCTCTTTCTCTCTATCTTTCCCTCTATTATTTGTTCATCTCCCTGACTTGGCCCCTTGATTCGCATTTGTTTGGAGCTCTACACAGAGAACAAAACAAAAAGCAAATTTGGGGTCTTCTGATTAACCTCTGGGCTTCAAAAACAATATATGCATATTACCAAAAAAAAGTGGATCTGACGATCTTCCTGGACATAGTCTCCACCACTCATTCACACTGATGGGATCTACCCTGGAGGCGTCAGGACCCAGCAGGAGCAAACCTTTTGCAAGAGGGCCAGCACCAGAGATGGAGCCATGAGGAGCAGTGCCGCGAGCCTTGGTTTGTGTGGCAATGACTATCTCGGTGTCAATCCTCCAACCGCCTCAGTTCCTTTTTTCCCGCCATCGAGTGCACTTCAGTGATGACGTCGCTCAACTTCAGACTAGCAGCATAGTTTTCAGTTTGTTGTTCTGTAATTTATCTACGAATACGTACCGCTTACTTTTAAAATTTTCTTATTAAGAAAAAGAAGTCTTTAGCCCTCTACTGACGGAGTCTACCATGAGCGGGTCAGGTGACGGTAGGGAGACTTCATATGAAAGCTGTTCAGTCAGCCAGGTTGGGTCCGGTCCGCCACCCTCTCCAGAGGGAGGGTCCGACAATGGACGGTCCGATGCCTGCGGGGGATGGTTGGTTCCTCCAGAAGCATAAAAGAAAACGGTCGCACTCTCGGCACCGTTCAGCCTCGAGCTCTTCTTCGGCCCACAGGTCTAAAAAAAAGGAGGCTTTTTTTTTTTTTTAACTCGAGGTTGCCTTCTGGTATGTCTCCGCATCGACGGTCAGTTGTTGGGATCGGATGCCAGTCTCCTCCTCGGAGTCACGGTTTCTGTCGCCAGTGACCAACCTCTTGACATTGGAGCCCTTCCCCGCGCCTACTGAAAGGGCTTCCAGGCTGAGCAATTTCATCAGTGGGGCGCTCTTAGGGAGCAGTGGAAGCAGAGGTTGGTCCAGCTGCAGGCTGGGTCACTCCAGGCCTTCGAGCCCGTTGGGGGAGTGGGTAGGGTGGTTGGACTTTCCTAGTCGCGTGGTGCCATCTTCGGTGCCGTCGACCCTGCGCTCAGGTGTTTTCTCCTCTCACATAGCTGTGGCGCAGGGGGCCACACCGATGCCTTTATCTCCTGGTATTCTTCCTCCTTTTTCTTCAAATCGGAGTCTTCGGGGCCCTGGATTGCTTTTGGCGCTGTCGGGAGCTCTCAACGTCAATGTGTCTCTCAGTGCCAAGGCTTGGTGCGCCGCTGTCCAGCCTTCAGAGGTTCTCAACTCCGAATCCTTTTTCTTCTTCGCTTCCTACTGATTTTCACTCCTTTCCTGTCCATACAGTTCCTCCGGGGCTGTCGGGTGATGATATTGAGCCTGACCCAGATCTTCGACTGGGTAATGATGTTGAAGGAGCAGGGATCAATCCTCCCACAGAACCTGTGGTTGAAGACTCGTCATTTAAGTCTCTGCTGAAAAATTTGAGTTCTACTCTTTCTCTCCAGACTACAGATATCGACCCTGGGAAGCTTTTGAGACTCCAATAACTACATGTCCCGGAGGTCCCTATGGATTTAACTCCCCCGGTACAACCATCCTTTGAGATGCTCTCTCAGATGGTATGGAATAATCCCACTCTCATTCCTTCTGTGGCTAAGTCCATAGACAGGAAGTATGCTGCTCCCAAGGATCGACCCATTTTGGCCTCCCAGGCCTTTGCAGACCCTATTATAGTCTTGGCGGAGAATGATGAGACCGTTCTTCCTCAGGCATCTACAGCCCGGCCTATAAACGAAGAATCTCATAAGATAAACACCTTAGGGAAGAGAATCTTTGCTGCCTCCACCCTGGGTATGCATATTGCTAGCTACCAGGGCTACTTTTCTCAGTATGAGTATGTTCTTTGGCATTCGCTCAAACAGATGGTGGAAGCTCTATCCGAGTCGGACTCTAGTTCAGAGCTACGTCAGACCATAACCAGGGGTATTGAGTCCAACAACCAGCAGGTTAAAGCAGCTATGGATGCTTTCGATACTACTTCCCAAGCGGCGGCGGCAGGCATTTGTACCCATCATCACTCCTGGCTACGCACTTCGGGCTTCACAAATGATGCCCAACAACAGTTCATGGCGTTATCCTTTGACGGTATGTATCTGTTCAGACTTCAAGTAGAGCAAGCGCTGGAGGCCACACAGAAGACTAGGTCAGCCATTAAAACGGCTCGACCCGCTCCCACCCCTTCTTGGGTGGGGGGATGTTAACAACTGTCAATTTCACAACCGTCAGTCCTTTCGGGGCAAGGGTAGGGGAGGTTTTAACAAAAACCAAGCCCCCCAGCCTCAAAAGAAAATGCAACAGAAGACACAAGGGCCCAGAGCACCCAGTGCCACCTTCTGAGTTTCTGGCCCAGGTTCCACCTTAACTGCCGAGGGGACTCTTCCTCAGCAGTGGAAGGTCGTCTGACTCAGTTCTACAACCAGTGGAAATCCATAACATCAGACAAATGGGTCCTCTGGATAATCTGCGAAGGGTACTCCCTCAGCCTTTCAGAAACTCCTCCAGATCGTCCCTCAAACAGCAGCCCAGGCTGTCAACAATACAGTCAGACCTTCTTGCCTCCGAGATACAAGGCCTTCTGAACAACAGGGCAGTAGAAATAGTTCCGCTGGATCAACAAAACACAGGTTTCTACTCCCATTACTTCTAGGTCCCGAAAAAGACCAGCGGCATGCGCCCCATTCTGGACCTTAGAAAGTTAAACAAGTTTCTTTTCAAGGAAAAGTTCAAGATATCATCGCTCGGGACCCTCTTACCCTTGCTTCATCAACACGATTGGCTAGCTTCCCTGGACATGCAGAACGCTTGCCAACATATTCCTATACACCCAAAGCATCACAAATACCTACGGTTTATAGCACTGGGCCAGCATTATCAGTTCAGAGTCCTGCCCTTTGGGCTATCCTTGGCGCCACAAGTTTTTACAAAGTGTTGTGCAATTCTTGCAGTGCTTCTCAGAAAGATCGGAATACAAGTGTTCCCATATCTGGACGACTGGCTTCTAGCAAGCCCTTCCAGGCAAGGAACTCTTGATGCCATAGCCACGGCCTCAGACTTTCTCATGTCCATTGTAGTCCTGCTAAACCTCAAGAAATCGCAGTTACAGCCCTCCCAGAAGCTCCTTTTTATAGAAACTCTTCTGGACACCTCCTGTGCAAAAGTTTTTTTACCAGAGGACAGAAGGAGCAATATCCTACAGATGGCCCGATACATCAGAGAGAATAGCTTGGTTCGAGCTATCTCGACACAACGGATGCTGGGTCTCATGGCATCCTCGGTGTTCACTGTACCCCTAGTATGCCTCCACATGAGAACCTCTCAATGGATGCTCCGTACTCAGTGGTCCCCAACCACTCACCCTCAGTCCTTTCTTGTCAAGGTGACAGAACCTCTGAAGAGGTCACTCACCTGGTGATCGCAAGAGGACAACCTTCTGGAAGGGCATCCCTTTGCTCCCCTGGATCATCAGATTTCCATTACCACGGATGCGTCCCTGATGGGGTAGGGAGCTCACTGTCAGAATCTCACACTCAAGGTATGTGGACTTAGGATGAGTCCCAGCATCACATAAATGTCCTAGAAATGAGAGCCGTCCTTTATGCAGTCTGGGATTTGATGGACATTCTCTGTCACAATAACATTCTCCTTCAAATGGACAACAAAGCAGTGATGTATTACATCAACAAGCAGGGTGGTGCACACTCTTACCTTGTATGCAGGGAAGCGATGAGAGTGTGGGAATGGTGCCTAGAGCACAAGGCTCTAATTCAGGTGGTCTACCTGCCGGGAGTGCAGAACAAACTGGCAGACCATCTCAGCAAAACAGAGACAGATCCTCACGAATGGTCTCTCGACTCAACCATAGTTCAGTCACTATTCGCAGAGTGGGGAACTCCAGACCTGGACCTTCTTGCATCCCCACTCAACACAAAACTTTCTCTTCGTGCTCCAGAAATCCAGGGCCTGGCATTTTCTGTCAGGATTAAATTAAGGCTGCAGTGGACAAAATGTTCCTGCCTTCCTCCTCTTGCTAATTCAGAGGGTGCTTCTCAAATTTAAGTCCCAGGGGACAAAATGATCCTCATTGCTCTTTCTGGCCTTGACAGATATGGTTTCAGCATTCAACAGTATGTCAGAAACCCCCCAAAAGCGCCTCCTTCAGCCAAACCTTCTGACCCAGGGGCCTGTGGTCCATCCCAATCTGAGGTCACTTTACCTTCACGCTTGGTTCCTGAAGAGATAGAAGTGAAAGGTTCAATGTCTGTCGGAGAGTTTCAGATGTTCTTTTGGCTGCACGCAAGCCAGCCACTAGAAAGACTTACACAGCCAAATGGAAGCATTTTTTCTCTGGTGTGCAAAATCTCTTTGAATCCTTTTTCTGCCCACCAAATAAAGTTCTAGAGTACCTTTTAGACCTTTCAAATTCAGGTCTACAATACCTACGGTCAAAGTTCTCCTTTGTGCCATTTCAGCTTATCATGAGCCAGTACTTTCCTTTCACTGGCTCAGTTACCAGTAGTTAAGAGGTTTCTTAGGTTATTCTGCATACCAGACGTCCAGTCGCAGCCTGGGACAGTAATCTTGTGCTAGACATGCTCACTCAAACCTTTTCGAGCCTCTAGCTACAGTACAAGTCGCATTAAACTGTTCCTCCAACTCACTGGTTTAGCTTTTGCAGTGAGTTGCTTAATGTGTGCAGTTTTCACTGAAATGAATTAATACAAGTTTCCAAATGGTTTGCTTCTAGCTGATATTCAGTTTGACTTACTTATTAATGCGGTACAACTCATTAAGCAACCCATAAAACTGAACCACTGAGCTGGAACCCAGTTTCACTACTGCAGTGTTCAGTACAACGAAGTGACATGTCATTCTACCAATCCCATGAAGAAGCTCTCACCACGTTTGGAGCCAATAGCTAACCTGCATTCAAATTGAAAACCCCACCCTCGTCATAATGTTGTTTTCCCCACTTCTGAGGACTCCATTCACTGCTGTTTTTGCATTCAGTTTAGCATATTACTTGTTATTTCTGCCTGTTTATTCCTTTATCTCCCAAAATGTCACTATTTCTGGCTCTACTGACTGTTTGCAGTTGTTTATCTACTCCAATATCGCACTGCACAAACACCACCATTTAGCAAGAAGCGCAGGGATTTGCGATTACACTGTACATGTCTATTGTGCAGTTGCGCGATAGACATGTACAGTGCAATTGCGCAAATGCCCAATTTTGCGTAACTGGCACTATATTATAGCAATTGAAGAAAACTGCTGCTGTTTGCTGTATTCAGGACGAAAAGTAAAACAAATGAGGGGGGGAAAACATACGAAGTACAAAATGGTATTGGAATTCATTAATTCCATAAGGACAAAGTAGTTCTTAGGACCCATCCTAAGTTTCTCCCTAAGGTTGTTTCAGAATTCCATCTAAACCAACCTTTGGTCCTACCTATTTTGCGAACTTCCAAAATGAAGGAACGGATACCCTTCATTCTTTAGATGTCAAAAGAGCTCTGCGTTTCTAAGTGGATAGAACAAAAGAAATTCGCAAAGCTCAGCAACTGTTTGTTTCCTTCAGCGAGACCCGACTGGGTCAACCTGTTGCTATCAGATGCATTTCGGCATGGTTGGTGGCATGCCTTTGCCACTGTTATTCCATGATGCAGGTTAAACTAGGGCAGCGTGTACACTCACTCTACTAGAGCAGTCGCGGCATCCTTGGCGGAAATCCGCAACGTGCCTATTGCAGACATTTGCAATGTGGCTACCTGGAGCTCAGTGCATACTTTCGTCAGCACTATGCCCTAGATGTCCATGCCAGGTGACATCTTTCGTTTGGCAGGACTATCCTTAATGGACTTCTGTCCTACATTTGTGAGCTCTTGGTGTCTCCTGCCACCCTCTCGGGGGATTGTAAGCTCGGTACTCTCCCATCAGTGTGAATGAGTGGTGGAGATTTTATGTCCAGGAAGATATGGAAATTATGTACCTGCCGTAATTCTTGATCTTCTTGGACGAAGTCTCCACCACTCATTCACAAGCCCACCCACCATCCCCCGAGCTCACCTCTGTTGTTGGTCTTCACACCCTCAATGTCTAGGCTGTGAAGGCTTCTTTTGACCCTTCTTACATGGGTCACTCAGACTATCTTATGTCCATTTTTGTTAGGCAGTCCTTCTAGGTTAGTTATGCTGCACTTCCTCGGAAAAAAGGTACTGCGTGGTTGGAGGGTCGACGCCGAAAGTCATTGCTGCACGAGTTGAGGCTCGTGGCGCCACTCCCTCGCAGTTCCATCTCTGGCGCCTGGCCTTCTTGCAAAAATTTGCTCCCTGGGTCCTGGCACCTCCAGCATAGATCCCATCAGTGTGAATGAGTGGTGGAGACTTCGCTCAAGGAGATCAAGAATTACGGTAGGTACATAATTTCCATTTCTTTTAGAGTGCCTGGGTAGCTCTCCTTTTATCTAATTTCCTTTCAGATGAACATTTACAGGACTTTGTCGAGTGTATAGTAGAGCATTGTTCTGTATAGATTCCATCCTTTCAAAATGTTGTTGTACCACAGTTCAAAAGTAATGGAATGTGATTGTATCCTTCTGTGGTAGTATACAACAGCATTTTGGAACATCTGGAGACCGCACAAATCAGTTTTATTCTGAAAGCCAAAGAACTGCTATGTGCACATTTCACATAATACTATGCACAATAAAAAAAAATACAGGATGCACTACTTTATGCACAACCAGTGTGTTCTGCCACCTCGAGGTTCTAATTCCATGGACCTTATGACAGAAATGGGAAGGAAAGAGTTAATAGTTTGGATTCTCTAGCTGGTGTTTTTTTAGCAGTTTGGAAAAAAACACATACAGGCTAAAATCCACTGTCCAGCAGCATTCACAAGCTGGAATTTGCAGTCCTCCCTAGCTGCTAGATAAGAGCTGGGTCATAAATCTCGAGTGGACATCTCCACACGCACACACAGACCTGCAGACACATACACAGGCTAGTTTGAACGGATTGGGTCATTCAAATATAAACTGAAGGTTAAAATGGAATATAATTGGTCACTGATAGGTGTGCAGACTGATTGGGACAATTAAATACATACATGTTAGATGGTTGGTGAATTCAAAGGGGGAATAGGCATTACCTATTCCCAGGAGAATATATAAGAGGCTGAAAGACAATGAAGTGCTCTCTTGTGCTTTGGAAGCTGGGAGGGGAAACATAAGTTTGGAACCTACCCTTGTAGCTATGTCCGTGGGATCTGGCAGTTAAATTAGGGTCCAGTGTCTCTTAGAAGGACAGGAAAGGGTAAGTTTAGTGCTAGCATATTTAAGTAATAGCCTTCTTCTTTTGACATCTGTTATTTAAAAACATTTGTTTACTTTTCCTGTATGAGTGTTATTCTCTTGTGTTATAAATATATATCCTGTAAATGCTCATTGTACTTTCTGTTAAGTAAAAAGCTATTTATTTGCTCAACAGTTGTGACTGTGATGTCAGTTTTTCTAAGGTAATATTTGGTTTCCACTGGCTGAGGTAAACTCTGTGTAGCATCCGCCACCTGAGAGAGACACACTACCAGACTTTAACTTGTGCAATTGCACGTTTAATTATTCAAGTTTGTGAACTTGAAGGTTGGCGCTGGACGACTCCAGCTGGTGGCAGTGAATACCTGAGGACAGACACCTCTCTAAAAGCTGTTTCAGCCTAGAGGGAGAGGTGGGTTGTCACAGATCTCTCGTAGTCAGAGGGAATTAGAACCCCTCTGTGGCAGAACATACTGGTTGTGCACAGTTGCCCATCCAGTATTCTCTATATTTGGCTTAGGAAATCTCCTATACCTTTTTCTTCCATTCTTGTTTTTAACAAAAAAATAAATAAAAAGATGAGTCATCGGTAACTCCTTATTCTAGCAGAATTGCCCCTTTTTACGGCTGCAGTAGGTGGAGCCTGCAGACATTTTGCATCTACAAAAGGAGTGATGTCATGTTTTCTGTCCGTGGAACTGACTGAAGGTGTAAATAGTCTCCTCCGCCTTACCCTTCTCCAAGAAATGTGTTCCACCGTCAAATAAATACGCTTTCATGTTAGTCAATGGTTGCAGGATACTATTTTCTTTCTTAAATGGGCGGTACAAGAACTGGAACCTGAGTAGTGGGAAGCAGCATTAGTTTTTTGGGAGAAGTAAGATCCACCCCCACCTCCACCCGAGAAGCTTCTAAAGATCCACCCCCACCTTTTTTTTTATTCATGTGGGAGGGGCCTGAGGTGGATTTATCATGTTGGAACAAGACACTAGTTTGGGACCTGGACAAAGCAACAGAACAAGTCTGTGGAGTCCCTGCATTTTATTAAGGACTAGGAGAACAGAATATACTTAATGCCTTCAAACTGACTTAAAAACCCTTGGAACAAATGATTCAGAGCCACCTGGGACCTCAGAAGGAAAGAGTAATTAAGGCATGCCAAAACTACAGCTCCCAAGGAAAACAGTAGACACAGCGTTCCGATTCCAGTTGAAAGAGTCACAGGTTTTTCTTAAACATTTATATACTAAAACATAAAAGTTCAGCTTTTGGGATTAATACTATTTGTTTACCATATTCAATATATATATATATATATATATATATATATATATATATATATATATATATATATTAGTTCACAACAGCAGAACTGTATAACTGTTCTTATCCAGTGAGCATAAATGGCAACTGTTACAGTTTAGCAGATACCTGAGAGCTAGCTAACTGGGGTGTCTGTAAGACAACAGCTACTAAATAGATCTAATTCCTCTTTTTGTTTTCTGTGTGTCAGGTATAGCTAGCAGGAGTGTTTAAATTTTGAAACTTTTAATCTTATCAAACTATACACAACCATAAAAGCACAGAAACTTCCCAGATCATCAGTGCTATAATTAACGACTCTAGCTGTTTTCTTACAGAAACCCCACTCAGTTAGATTTCAATTATTTGCTAAACTGTAAATGTAGGTATCAGCATTCTGTTAGCAGTTAGTGCTGATTTTGCTCTGCGACAAGATTTTCTTTTTTTCTTAACAAATGAAGTGTATGGTATGAAGCTGCATCCTAGAAAATGTAAAATACTTTGAAGTCAGTTTTTCTCCTGCCTGTGGTATGGCATGAAAGCAATAGGACTGACAGTGATTATTTCAGCTACACATTTGATTCCATATTACAATGGGTCACTGCACTAGACATTTAGTGTATCACACATTTTAAAATAATAAAACTAATATTTTCCAAACTAAATAACTCTCACATACATATTTTTATACTTTATTAAAAAGATACTTCACATTTGTAACAAAAAACAAACAAAAAACATGCAGACAGACGGTCACAAATCCTGTGACAAGCTCATTATATAGAGGATAAAGTATGGGCAGCAGTTAACAACAGCACTGTGTATGCTTCGAGATGTTGCCATGGCAACCTGATAGACCTCGAGAGCACAGCTTGAGAGGTCGTTGGTTACAATGGCAACGTCGAGATGCATACACTGCTGTTAACTGTTCGCCCATACTTTATCTTGTATGGTGTGAGTGAGGCAAATTTTGTCACCAAAATTATTTCTAAGACTTTGTTCGGCCCTAGACACCTCCCCTCCACCACACACACACACACACACACACACCCCGAGGCATAGGACATCATAGCATGCAACGCACTTCACATCACAGGTTAAAGTTTGAGAGATTTAATTGCTTCTGCAGATTTCAATAGTTCAGTGCCCAGAGTCGGTGCTGCATGATGCGGTCTGAAAGGTACCTGGGGAAGGGGGGGAGACAGTCTCAGTTAAGAAGCTTTTTTTTTTTTTTTTAACTGAGACTACACATTTGTGTCAACTTACTGTGGTTATTCGTCATCCGAGGAGGAGTCATTGCGATCACTCGATTATGCTCGCAGACAACTGACTAAATATTTTAAATTGTTGTCTGATGAGATCGAGCGTTCGCTGCCGCCTTCTGATTACTGAGTGCACGCAATGTCATTCTATTTAGTTGTACCATCGTGGTAACATCCTCAGGCAGGTACAACACCATCATGACGCTCTCCACGATGGTACAACAGCTATGTATTTGAACTGAATTTTGCCTACAATAACATTCTACCATACACTATATGGATTTTTTCCATGTAAAACAGAAATGTTGTTAATGTCATGTCTGTAGCATTGTTTGTAGACAGTAAACTATTATTTACATAGGTGCTGTAAATACAGGTTACTCACCTGTAACAGGAGTTCTAGGAATGGTATATGTTGTTCATCCACACTGTCTGGCAGGTATCCTTGCCGCTTTAAATCTTGCGGAAGGTCTTCAATAGCTCCTCCCACCCACCGGTGGTAAAACTCGACTCCGCCCATGGCCGCCCGATCTGGCCATGGAAACTCAGGGTTGTCGTCGAGCTGGAGCCGGCGAGGTCTGGATGGTAGGATGAACAACATATACCATTCCTAGAACTCCGTTACAGGTGAGTAACCTGTATTTCTAGGACATGGATATGTTGTTCATCCACACTGTCTGGCAGACTCCTCGCAGTTCTCCGGGAGAGGGAGGCAAGCAGCCACCCCGATATACTTACTTGGGAAAGAGAGACTGAGAACCGAGGCCCCAAAACCAGCATCCCGCATGACTAAGGTCGATGTGGTAATGGGTGATGAAGGTGTGTGCTGACTTCCAGGTAGCAGCCCTGCAGATTTCCTGGATAGGGACATCCTGGAAGCAGCCACCGATGCAGCAGTATGGCGGGTAGAATGAGCTCTTATCCCTCTGGGAGGCTCCATGCCCGCCAACTTATAGCAGAGATCTATGCGAGGTGACCCACCTGCCTATCGTCCGCTTGGCTGCAGGTCTGCCAGATGCGGCTTCAGCGTAGGTGACAAACAGCTGGCGAACCTCTCCCCGAATTTCAGCCATTCGGCTCCTTATAATAGTAGCGCCCTTCTAGGGTCCAAAGTATGGAGCCTATATTCAGCCTCCGAGTGATTGGGTAGAACACCGGCAGAGTCAACACCTGGTTAAGGTGAAACTCCCGACCACCTTCGGAAGGAATTTGGTGGGGCGCAGGACAACCTTGTCCCTGTGGAAGACCAGGTAAGGAGACTCAATGCAGAGTGCCTGGAGTTCTCCCATCCTTCTGGCTGACATGATAGCCACCAAGAAGGTGGTCTTCCACGACAGGTGAGAGATCGCACCTGTGCATTGGTTCGAATGGCTTGCCCATGAGCTTGCCAGTACCAGCAGTAAATCCCACGGAGGTGGAGGTTCTCGACCGAGGGAAATGTGATCAAGGCCTTTGAAAAAGCACCAGACCACCTCTTCTCCTGCGCCACCGACTGCCCCTCTGCCCGCGCCTCGTAAGCAGAGATGGCTGCCAGGTGCACCTTTAGGGTCGCCGACCTAAGCCTGACTAGAAAGGACCATAAATAGTCCAAAATGCTTGCCACAGAACAGGAGGAAGGGTCCAAGCCCTGCCCTGACACCAAATGGAAAATCTCTTCCATTTGAAGGCGTAGCATTTTCTGGTCGACGCTTACGGACGCCTCAACAACTTTGAGGACCTCGCGAAAGACCCAAGGCCTGGAACTCTAGCCGCTCAGGAACCAGGCCGTCAGGTGCAGGGATTGAAGGTCCGGATGGAACACCTTCTCCTGATTGACTGAGAGCAGGTCCGGGCGAGCTGGAAGCTGCCTCGGGAGCCTGGAGCTGAGGCTGAGGAGATCTGGTACAGGAACTGGCGGGGCCAGTCTGGGGCTATCAGAATCACCTGCGCCTTGTCCCTTCTTGCCTTGAGAAGCACCTTGTGAATCAAGGGAAATGGGGGAAAGGCGTAAAGAGGCCCGGGGTCCAGAGCCTCGAGAAGGCATCCCCCTGCAGCGAGCCCTGCTGAGGGGGGGGGGCATGAAACAGCCTCAGCTTCACGTTCTCCCTGGAGGCAAACAGGTCTACCTGAGGTGTGCCCCAGTGGGAGAACAGATCTTGTACTACCTCCGGCAGGAGAGACCACTCGTGAGATGCAGCCCCTATTCGGCTCAGGGCATCGGCCAGGGTGTTGGAGGCTCCTGCCACATGAATGGCTAGGAGATCCACCTCCAGGCTGCGCACGAGTGACCAAATGCGGAGAGCTTCCTTGCATAGAAGCATGGAGCACGTCCCGCCCTGGCGGTTCAGGTAGTACATGGTCGTGGTATTGTCCGTCTGGACTCGGACCACTTGACCCCGGAGAAACGGAGCAAAGGCGGTGAGAGCTAGGCAGACCTCTCGGAGCTCCAGCAGGTTGATGTGGCATCGGGACTCCCGCGGGGACCAGAGGCCGTGGCACGGTGTTCCCCAGATGGGCACCCCAACCCATCAGAGAGGCATTGGTCGATAGAGAGACCGCCAGCTCGGGCGGACAAATGGGCTGCCCTCCTGCAGATGAGATGGAACGGTCCACCACTGGAGAGCATTCCACATCCTGGGTCACTATCACTAGCTGGTCCAATGGATCGCAGCATTGTGACCACTGGCTGGCCAGTCCCCACTGAAGGGGGCGCATGTGCCAGTGTGCCCAACAGACCACGCTGGTACAGGCCGCCATGAGACCCAGGAGGCGAGGAAGTCCCGGCAGGGAGCGATTGCCCAACCAGAAATGATTGGGCAAAGGAGGTAAGAACCTCGGCCCTCGTCCGGCGCGAGCGTGGTCTGGCTCAAGAGAGTCGAGCTCTGCCCCGATGAACAGGATCACCTGCTTCGGCTCGAGTTCCGACTTGGCCTCATTGATGAGAAGGCCGACTTGAGAGCAAACCTGGAGGGCCAGATCTCTGGACCGCTCCACCTCCTGTCTGGAGGGGGCTGCCATCAGCCAATCGTCCAGGTAAGGGTACACCCGGACCCTCAGGCCAAGAGAATGCTGTCACCACTGCCATGCATTTGGTGAAGACCCTGGGAGCTGGAGATAAGTCAAGGGCATGGCTTGAACTCGAAGAGGGATCCCTCCGCCGAAGCGAAGGAATCTCCATGTGACGGACAGATAGGGATGTGAAAGAACGCTGCCCTGTAGGTCCAGAGAGCAGAACCACACCGTGTTCCAGAGATGGTATTATCAGCGCCAGAGTGACCATCCTGAAGGTTCGAGACCTTAGGAACTTGTTCAGGTCAGTAGGTGTGAGAATGGGCGCTAGCCCCCGTCCGTTCGGAACCAAGAAATACCTGGACACGAACCCCAGGTCTGAGGGGGTCCTCTACCTCCCTTATCACCTCCTTTTGGAGGAGGAGAGCGATGTCGGCTCGACGAGCCGCCAGTGAGGCTGCGGACCCCGAGGCCCCCCGAGGTGCGACGGCTCTGAAGGGCGGGGCCTGCTCGAATTCTAGAGGCAGGCCTTTTCCCACCACCTCCAGTACCCACCTGTCCGTGGTAACAGCGGACCAGGCGGAAAGGAAGTGTCGGAGCCGTCGCCCCACGGGGGGAACCAGGGGTAAGGTGACGGGGATGGGGGCGACACCCCTCAGCCCGTCACTGGGCAGGCTTGGAGGAGGGACCGGCCGAGGGACCTCCTGGGCCTTTTCCTCCCTGCTTCCTGTTGGAGGAAGCCGACGGCTTGGGTTTGGGATGCCAAGCTCGAGCCTGCTGGCCCTGACGTTGCTGGGCCGTGCGCGCCGTGGGCGCAGAAGGACGAAAGGGCTTAGGCTGTGGCTTGCAGCCTTTGTCCTTCTGAGCGGAAGAGACAGAGTCCAAGGTAGCATTGGACTTCTCGATCCTCTGCAGGTGACCTTCCACCCCAGGGCCGAAGAGGTCAGTCCCCAAAAAGGGAACATCCGCCAACTTGTGCTGGGTATCCGAGGTAAAGGTGGATATCCTCAGCCAAGCCCGACGACGCATGGCCACTGCGGCCGCCACCGACCTGGCACATGAGTCCCTGATGTCTAAAGCAGTCTGGAGCTGCTGTTTGGCCACTGCCCTGCCCTGGTCCCGCACCTGCCTGACCGTAGTCTGCAGATCCGCGGGAAGATGAGGGACGAACTCATCCAGGGAGCCCAACAGGGCATGAGAAAAATGTGCCATGAGGACGGCCGAACTGGCCTGACGAAGGCCGAGAGAGGACGCAGCATAGACTTTTCGCCCGGCATAATCCAATTTCTTGGATTCCTTGTCGGGAGGTTTGTCCACATCCCTGGCGTTCCCGGCACGCTGGAAAACGCTGTCGGTAACCAACCCCTCAGCAGAGGGGTGTTCCGAAAAACCGGACAGGGAACCGATAGGGACAGTATACTTTGGCCATTCTGGCCGAAGGCGCAGGGCAGGAAGCAGGGCGCTGCCAAAGCTCCAAGGCCGGACCCACTATGGCCTCGGCCACCGGAAAGGCCTCCGTAGGAGAATCCCCTCGGTCCAGAATCTCCGTGAGGGGATACCTGGCCCTTTTAGAAACGGGTTCGAGCTTCATCCCGGTGGACTCCAAGATGAGCCGAAGCAACCCTAAGAAGGACGAAGGGCTATCGTCCACTGACTGTCCTCCCGAGGACTCCAAGTCCATGCGCTTGGAGAAGAGGGAGGAATCATCCTCGGACTCGGAAGAGTCCTCAAAGAGCTGCCTCGGGCCTGAGCCACCCTCCACCTGCCGAGGTTTATCGGGAGTGAGGGTGACAGACAGCCTATGGGGCAAACCCATAGCCGACTGAGAATTTTTGGTCAGAGCCCCAACTAACGGCTGTGGAGGCGGAGGTTCCACCAGAATCGGTGGGGCAGCTGGAATTGGCCGAACAACCGGCCTGGGAACAGGCTCCTCGGCTACAACGAGGGGTTGTTTCGGCCGCTCCGGTGACAGCCACTTAATGGCCGGGGAAGACGACGGCGTCTGCGTATTCCCAGTCAAAAGGAGCTGTTGCCACATGAGTTCCTCATACCCAGGGCCCCGAGTTTTCCAGCGATTCGCGGATGCGTGAAACCGCGGAAATATCCCAGAAATTTGCCTTCACCTGCGGAATTGGCGCCAGCGGAACAAGCGTCTGCTTCATTTGCCGACGGGGTGCCCAATCCCGCCGGCTTCACTGTCCCCCAAATGCTTATATGCCCACCCCAGCGTGGCAAGCGTGCCAATTTTTTGCCGACGGAGGTGCCCAATCTCTCGTCGAGTGAACGCCCCCAAAGTCAGTTAAGCCACGCTGGGGAGCCCACCCAGCATGGCAAACGTGCTAATTTTTTTGCCGACGGGGTGCCCAATCCCCGCTGGCTGAACGCCTCCAAAGTCATGAAGCTACGCTGGGAGCCCACCCCAGCGTGGTAAGCGGTCCCGCGACGCCTTTTTTTTTTTTTTTTCCCAAAACAAAAACTGTCCCACGGTGTGTCTCCCGAGCCCCTCCCACATCCCGCACCCACCCACTGCGCACCCAGCCTCCCCACACCCACCCCATCTATACTTACTCCGGACTCTGGCGCACGATCTTCGTTGACCGGGAACACGCTCTGCACTCTTCAAAGGCGAATCGCGAACTGAGGAAATGCCGGTAAGCTGTATAATGGACTAGATAGGAGGGTTCAACTTTATTGCATATCTCATGCATTTTGGGAATTTTGCCAAATTTTCAACATGGGGTTTTGGGACCTTTTCACGTGAATGATGTCACTGTCATGGCGTTATTGGGCTCGAGGGTGATTTCGCGCAGTGACTGCGAAATCACCCTCGGACCGAATACCGCCATGACAGTGACATCATTCATGAGAAGGGGCCCAAACCCCATGTTGGAAAATTCGTGCCAAAATTCCAAAAATGACTGTTTAACGAAGGCGCTGCGCAGTTCTCACGCGATGCCGTAAGTTCGAAATTTCAATATTTTCATTCCAGAGTTTCAACATTGCCATTTCACCACACTGTCTTATGAGTAGTACAGCTGTCATTTTTCACATCTCACCCAAAATGTGTTTCCACCCTGTAGCGCAGAATGGCACAGTCGGTGTGCTAAATCAATGTTCGGACAGATTAATAAAATCACAGTGATACTGTTCATGAGCAGAGGTCTTAAACTGGCTATGTTGAAAATTTGATGACAAACACCCATAAAATGACTGTGTTAGGAAGCATTGTGTCAGATATGGAGAAAACAACAAAAAAGGAAAAATTAAGAGTAAAAATGTGCGCTAGAATTGCCGCAGAAATTGGTGTTGAGTGCCGCATGAAGTTCTGACGGCAAATGAGAACCCTGCCGCAGAACTTTGCTCTGATGTGCCGAGAAAAATCGGGCCCTGCTTCATACCTCCGACGCAACTTGCGCCAAGCCTCGCCCGAGGAGGAGGAAGAGGAAGAGCGGCGCCGCCAGCCGTGGTGCCGAGACCCAGACCGCCATGACGGGATCAGCTAGATCATGAGGATGTCCGAGACCAGAGTCTCGCCTAGGCCGAGGACGGGCAGGGAAGTGTCGAATCGCACTCTCGCCTCGGACGAACCAATCAAGGCTTCAGAACTGGAGGCACGGACGAGCTGACGGGATCCTCAACTCCACCGGGGAACCGGGAGAGGGATTCTCAGCTTCTCCAGCAGACAACCCGTCCAACGGGTTGAGAAAATCTCGACGCCGACGGGAGTCTCGGTCAACTGGCCTGACGGGACACCGTGAAGCCAGTGGCCGAGCTGAGGGGTCGGACCGTCGCACTGCTCCACAAGAAGGAGGATCTTTCCCGCCTCCCAAGAGCGCCGATGGAGAGATTTACTTTGCTCTTTTTGGACCTGGAAAAGGGTCCAGAAGAAGTTGGACCCTCACCTTTCGTCGAGAGGGTCAGACAAAGCTCCTTAAAAGAAGCCAAGTACGAGGCACCAAGAGAGAGCGGGACAAATGCCGCAGCCGAGGTGGAAGCGGCCCACGCCGCCTCCTCTTCGAGGGCGATCATCTGCTCGAGCTGATCCGCCGAGCCCGCCGCCGAGGACACTGCCAACCGGGCCTCTTTAGATTTTACCGGTGGAATTCTTTTCTCGGGCGCCCCAGTTGTGTCAGACATACGGTCTTCAGGGCGTGGGCCGAAAAGAAGCACAAGTCGCAGGCCACGGGTCGTGCTCAAGGCCCAAGCAGTAGACGACGTGGAGTGCGGCTCCATCCTAGACATCTTCGCTCGCAAGGGCACCTCCGAAACCGGAGTCGATTTGTCCATCGCAGCCGTGAGGAAAGAAGGCCAAGTCTTTTAGCAAAAAACTTTTGATTTCAAACTTTCGAAGAATTAGGAACCAGTCTTATACGCAGAGCGTTAAGGAGGGAACCTGAGCTTCCAAACGGTAAGGAAGATCTGGCGTCATGGGGCGGAGCCGAGAGTTTTACCACCCGGGTGGGTGGGAGGAGCCAGCTTGAAGACCTTCCGGCAAGATTTAAAGCGGCAAGGATACCTGCCAGACAGTGTGGATGAACAACATATCCATGTCCCTAGAAATGACAGGTTTTAACTCAGAAATCCAGTCTTGATAAATTTGTTTTTTAGGAGTTCTGTAAGATTTATGTGTCTGTGATGTAAGCGTGCATACCTTAGCAATGAAAGGGTTTCTGCAACTGATTGTTTGCATGAGAAGGGAGTGGCGGTGGCATGCAAGAGTGAAGTCTAAATTGTTTCTTGGCCATTCTGGGATCTAAAGTTTAACACTATTGTGTGAAGAGAATAAAGTTTTGTGTTTTTTGCATTTGAATAGATTTAGTGTTTTGAAGTTAAAATATATTAATATATATATATATATATATACACACACACACACACACAGTGTCATGGGCACCTGAAAAGGAAGAAGATACTACTAAAATAAATGCTGTTCTGATATTTTATTTATTAATGTGTGAGATTTTAAGTGTAGTTTTGCCTAGGTCACAGACACATAATCTATAAATAAGGACGGTTGTGTTAGTCAAAGCTTGTAGTAGCAAGATAAAGCAAGAAAAATAGTCTACATTGTATTGTTTTTTTTTTTCCTTTCAATTGTTTAACCAGGAGTGGCACAGTAAGCTGAAAGCTTGTTTACAGGGGCAACCTGGGAGCACATGGAAGTTAAGGAAAACTACACCCAAAACTTGAAAAAATATATGTTGTGCAGAGTGTTTTAATTTGTATGTGAAGTTCTAGTGTTTCCTTCCCTCTGACTGGTATTAGGAGTTTTTCCCAAATTAGCCTGCTAGCTTTATGCTAGTTTTACGACCCCTGGGGATCTTCATACCTGATAACGTAATTGTATTTCTTGTTCCCACAGTGCATCTTGTCTCATGTGACTGTGATGTAAGAGAGACCCAACATTCAGCACACACATGCCAAACAAACTAAATATATTGGAAGCTTTACAAGCTGCACAAAAATTACCAGCAGCAAAGTTTTTCAGGACAGTAAAACCTTTAGGATGAGGGTGGTCACCAAGCTGAATTCTACAGATTTTAAAATATAGCCATCTCTATTGTTGTGAACTGATTGTAATGCAATGCTTTCTGCTGGATTTATGGGCTCTGCTACATCACCATCACATGTAACAAGATGCATTGTAGGACAAAGAAATGCAATAAAACTATTTGATATGGAGATCTCCAGGGTCGTAAACTACCCTAAAACTAGCAGGCTAATTTAGGAAAACTCCTAATACCAGTAAGAGGGAAGGAAACACTAGAACTTTATATAAAATTACAACACTCTGCACAGCATATATTTTTGAAGTTTTGGGTGTAGTTTTCCTTAAGTGACTTGCTCGGGGTCACCCAGTATGCAAGTTTTGACCCAAATTTTTATTGCTGTTAATTGATGTTGGGGTTTTGTTTTTTTGTACTGCAAGGGAGGGGTTGCTATCTAAGGTGAAAATGTTACTTAATTCAGTTGCTAGATTTGTAGTAAAATCTCCACAAAGGGTCCATCATTGTAATCTTCTAGAGCAAGTGGGTTGGCTTCCTCTGGTCAGAAGATATAAACTTCAACTGGGTATATTAGCAAAAAAGGTTATACTTAATAGAGTCCCAGACCTCTTTTTCTTAATCTTTAAAAAACAGAATTCTAGTGTTAATACATGGTCAGATAATTTTTTCTCTTTGCATTCCAAGAATGTGTACTTCCCTAGGACAAAATGCTTTATCTTACATGTTAATACAATACAGTCTGTCTTTGATTGTGTGAACCTTTCCCTTTGCTCCTGTAGGCATAGGTTGAAAGAGTATCTTTTTGCTGAGTGCAAGTGTAAATGTTTTGAATAATGGTGTTAAGACATATTTATATGTATTGGTATGTGTATATTTCCTTTTGTTTGTATTTTTTTAAGATGTATGTATTTATATATTGTATTTGTTATTTTTACACTGATCGCCCATGAAAACGGGTCATTTTTGGCTCATGGTCCTATCAGTATAAATAAATGAAACAAACAAGTTGGGGCTGTGGGATTCAAACCCAGATCTCCAGATTTGCCGTTAAGAGCCTTAATCCACTGTGCTATACTGCCTCCCTAGTTATGGCAGTTATCTGTTTTATGGTTCATGATGTTGGTGTAGTAAGCATACAAAAAGCCAGCAGACTGGGCTCAGCGGCTTCGTGTCTGCTTGTTTGGTCAGTCACCACCCTGGGAGCTGACCTTGCTGCCCCCTCCGCTCTCTCTCTCTGGCTTCTCCCTTCCCAGTCTAGGGTATTCCCGCTTCATTGGACTTTGCTTCCACAACCCTTCCCCGGGTCAATGTCAACTCGCTTCCGACAATACGCGCCGCGTCAATTCGTTCCCGACAATTCATATCCACGTCAGTTAACTCCCGTACTTTACGCTCCGCGTATTTTCACTCCCAGTACATTCTGGCCACCAGGCTGTTGTGTCCTTACTGCCTGCCTTCTGTCTTGCGCCAGAGCCTGCTGTTCCTGCCATTTATCCAGCCCCTTCTATGTCTTACCCTTTTATTTTTTGTGCTCATCCTGTTTCTTCTTTAACAAATCCTACCCCCCATGTCACTGCACCTCCTCAGTCTGACTCTCTCTCCTCAGTCCAAGAATTGGACCGACCTTACTCCCATGCAACAACTCTTTCTGCTACAGGTATCACATTTTGTTATGTTTCATAGGAAAGAGTGGCTACAGTTGTGCTCAGCTGTCCTACATTTACAACCGAGTGGGTACTGCCTTGAACGATCAAACAAGTAATACACATATTTTTCAGTAGGACACTCGCTAACATTCTATCTAAAACAGTGCATACAATACCAGAAAAATGTCCACAACACTTTAGGCATCTATTGATATACAAGATATTTTTCCGTGTGGACACTGTGTGCACTGCAATAATACTTATAGAATCAAAATAATAAGAAATTTGGCTCACGATGAGGATATGGCTACTGCGTTGTGCTCAGCTGTCCTACATTTACAACCGAATGGGTACTGCCTTGAAGTGAGCGCTTGTAGAGTAGTAAGTACCTGTTATTGTCTAAATTGAGAATGTAATAATCCAGCCTTCCAAACTGTTATCGTACAATTTCTTCGACTACATACAATACATATTCAAAGTGGAACTGCGTAATATGCTGTTGTTTCAGGAGGAATGTTTTGTGGCCGCATCTGTGTAGCTGTGAAAACAGGTCCATGCCATATCAGTATGCGATAATGCAATTTAGCAGTACCATGCATATGTAAAAACTTTATTTTATGCTGGTAGAATTACAAAATGACGTTAAATCTGTTGGGTTCACATATTGAAATCTGTGAGTGCCAGCATTAATGCCTTGTGTAATACTGACCATAACTCGGAATATAACATCGAGAGTGAGTTGACGGGAGTGTATTGTCGGGAGCGAGTTGTCGCGGTGTGTAATGTCGGGAGCGAATTGACGTGCTCCCCCCTTCCCCTGTACCTGTCCCACCCCCTCTTGAACCCCTCCACAGTCTCTGCCTCCACCAGCCCCCCGGGCAGTGCATTCCATGGTTCTACCACCCTCAGTGAAGTAGCACCTCCTCCTTTCTCCTCTGAGTCTGCCCGCTTCAGCTTCCACCCATGCCCTCTACTTGTCTCCCCTCCTTCCTTCGGAGCACTGTGACTGCGCCTCCCCTATTTACCCCCTTCATGTACTTGAAGAGCTCTATCATGTCCCCCCATCCCTTCTCTCTTCCAATGTGTACATATTTAGCTCTTCAAGCCTCTCCCCATAGGTCCTTTCCTCCAAGCCCCAGATCATTTTGGTTGCCTTCTTCTGGACCTTCTCAAAGAGTTCAGGGTCCCTCTTTAAGTGTGGTCTCCAAAACTGCACACAGTACTTGAGGTGCGGCCTCACCAAGCAGTTATACAGAGGGACATAGAATCTGATGGCAGATAAGGACTGCTTGGCCCACCTAGTCTGCCCATTTCCCTACCTAACGGATAAGCTGCAGATCCTAGTTAACCAACAGCCTACTTCCTCCTACCCCCCCTACTAGAATTGCCTTATGTCTGTCCCATGCATTCTTAAATTCCACTACTGTTTCTGACTCTGCGACCTCCTCAGGAAGGTTGTTCCATACATCTATAATCCTCTCTGTGAATAAATACTTCCTCATATTCAAACAACATGAAGTCTTGCTGTATTCTGACATATGCAGTGATATCCAACCTTTGAACTGCCCCGGGGAGGAAAGAGTTAACTTTCCGTGGAAGGCATGGAACGCTGAGCTCGAGCTCGGTTGAGCCTCTGTCTGTTGTTGTTTGAACCCAAACCACTAGATTCTTTACTCCGCCTCTCTGAACAATTGCTCCAGAGATTTCTCCTTTGCTTGGTTCAATTTAGTCTGTTAAAGCGTTGTTTTTCCCTCGGTTTCAACCGAACTTAATCCATCTAACCTGTGGGTTCAGTCTCTGTCTGTGGTACCGTGAGTACTAGATAGATTTATTATTGTTAGCTCTGTGTGGAACTTGTAAACGTCGGATCGGTTTGGTTTGAACCGATCAGGTTTGTTAAAAAAGTTTGTTCTGCTTTTTAGAGTGTGGTAACCGGTCCTTATTGGTTCTAAAAAAAAAAACGGATTTCATTATGTTCTTTTCTATGACCCGTAACACGGTCAGGAACCAATAAGGGTGTCTTGCCTGGCGGATTGCCGAAAAAAGGGTAAGTTTGGTTAGGACTGGCCATGTCTGAGAAACTCAGGAGAAAAACTGGGCCCACTGGGTTTCAACACTGTAGTGTGTGTGGGGAAACCTTTGCTAAGGCTGACCCCCACACCACCTGAGTTTATTGTCTGGGGTTTGACCACCTCGATTCAGACTGCCAGATTTGAAAAAGTTTTCCCACAGCTACCCTGGAAAGAGAGTAGGTAGGCGGAGGAAAGGGGAGGCTAAAAGTCCGCTGACCGGATGGCCAGCCGGTTAAATTCAACGAACCAGAAGATGCCCTCTGACCAGGGCAAAACTTCTTTGGGCAAAAGGAGAACCGACTCGGAGGAGTCGGTTCTGGTTAAAAGAAAAAGAAGGGATAAGTCAGCCGGTTTGGATCCACAAGTTCTTTCTCTGACCGCTGATGAAATTGCCAAAGCGATAAGGATTGTGCAGTCGCTAACTCCGGTTCCGACCGAACTGGCACCATCGGTTAGGGGCTCGGTTCAGTCGGTTCCTCCGGTTCTGGATTATAATTTAGAGGATTTTTATGAACAGGAGGAGGAGGGGGGGGAGTATGAGGATAGTGATGGTGATTATGAAAGTCTGGATGTGCCCATTGACCTGGACATCTCCCCAGACAGACCTTCAGGTGTTTCTCCTCCTAGGCTTTCTGAGTCCCCTTCCCATTTTATGTTTTACAAAAAAGTAGCTGAAACTCTCCAGCTTCCTATGGAGGAAGCAGTAGAGGATCAGGAGGAGCCTGATTATGTTGAGATGATGGACATCCCAGAGTCCAGGAGACTGTCTATTCCCCTTCATAAGTCTTTTGGGAAACAGACATTTAAAATTTTAAAGACTCCTAATTCTATACCTCCTGTGGACAGAAGAATGGACAAGAGGTATACTCTTTCAGGCTCAAATACGGAGTTCCTTTCCCAGCAATGCAGCCATGTTGGGGTAGTGCAGGCTGCTGCCTGTGATAAGGCAAATATACCCTTGGCTTCACATCCCCCAGATAAAGACTCCAGGAGGATTGATGCCATGGCAAAGAAACAGTACATGGCAGCATCTCTGGGACTCAGGCAGGCTAATTATATGGCCTACACAGCTAGATACCAGAAGTCTAGATGGGACACTGTGATGGCTCTAGCTAAACAGGTCCCTGGCCAGCTTGCCAAGGAGCTGCAGCAGGTGGCTGCAGATGGTATTGAGGCATCCAAGGTGCAATTTCATGCTGCAGTAGACTCCAGTGATGTTTCATCTAGAGTCATGGCTACATCTGTGGCCCTTCGTAGGATGGCTTGACTCAGATGTACTAGCCTGTCGCAGGATACCCAGACTAAGGCCATGGATTTTCCTGTTATGGGTAATTCTCTGTTTGGGGAGCAGACAGAGAACTACATGAAGAAAATGGATGAATACAGGACCACCTATAGGAGTGCTCAGGCCAAAGAAAGGCAAGCCACTCCCCAGAGGCAGCATTCCAGGGGCAGGCCTTTTCATAGGCCTTTCTACCAAGCCCAGGCCTCCTCTTCCACCTTTGCCCAGAGGGGGTTCTTCAGAGGGAGAGGCAGATGGGGTATAAGCAGGTCTGCTACCACCCCTCAGCCTAAAGCCCCTGCCAAACAGGCACCCTGATGGGATGGCCCGGGCCGATTCTCCACTACCTGTGGGGGGCAGACTGGCTTACTTTGTCCAGGACTGGATGTCTTTAACTTCAGACAAATGGGTCCTGGAAGTAGTAAGCCAGGGACTGGTTCTCAGCTTCAAACAATTTCCAAGATGAGACCAGATCCTTTCCACCTGCAAATCCTTCAGAGGCCTTTGCCCTAGAGGCAGAGATCTCTTCCCTGTTGGCACTCAGAGCCATAGAAAGGTTCCACCCCTACACAAGGAAAAGATTGTACTCAGGTACTTCCTAACCCCAAAAGACAGGAGAATGGCGGCCCATCCTGGATCTCAGATATTTAAACAAACACCTTTTAAAGCCAAAGTTCAAAATGGTGACTCTGAGAATAATTCTACCTCTCTAAGGCCAGGGACTGGCTAGTCTCCCTGGACCTCAAGAATGCGTATTTCCACATTCTCATCAGATGCTCCCACAGAAAGTACCTCAGGTTCGAGTTGCCTTCAGGCCACTATCAATTCAGAGCACTGCCCTTTGGCCTAACATCAGCTCCAAGGGTGTTCACAAAATGCCTGGCAGTAGTGGTTGCTTTCCTAAAGGAGAAAAAAGATCTCCATCTTTCCATACCTGGACGACTGGCTTATAGTGGGTCAGTCTCCAGACCAAGTCAGGTCACACCTTCAGATAACTCAGCAACTGCTCACTTCTCTAGAATTCCTCCTGAATCAGTTCTAGAGACAGTGCAGCTCCTCACCTTCATAGGGTCGGAGCTGGATACAATAACGGCAAGAGCCTTCCTTCTCCTAGACAGGGCAAGGACCCTTGTGATACTGGCCTCTTCATTCACCCTTCAGGTGTCTCGACCAGCAAGGCATTTTCTGCAGCTCCTGGGCCACATAGCTGCCTCTATGGCAGTGGTCCAAGGAGCAAGATTTCAGATGAGGGACATTCAGTTCCACTTAAGAGCCTTCTGGTCTCAGAGAAAGGATTCTCTGACCAAGCTAATCCCAGTGACTCGAACCCTGATCCAGGCTTTGCAGTGGTGGCAGGATCAGGACAACCTAAGACAAGGAGTTCCCTTTGTCACTCAATCTCATTCTCTAATCCTTACCACAGATACCTCCCTCTTGGGCTGGGGAGCCCACTTGGGGGATATGACCACCCAAGGGCTGTGGTCACCTCAAGAATCTCTGCTTCACATCAGTCTCTTAGAACTCAGAGCAGTGTTTCTAGCACTTCAGGTTTTTTCCAAGTCTGTTCAGATCAAAGTTGTTCAGATCAGGACAGACAATACCACCACAATGTGGTACATCAACAAGCAAGGGGGCACTCGGTCTACAGCCTTGTGCACGGAAGCAATGAAGTTGTGGTCTCTGGCCTATTCTCTGAACACTTTCTGATAGCAGTGCGCTCCCAGGAAGGACAATGTCCTGACAGATGCTCTCAGCAGGATATCTCAGGGCCCTCACGAATGGTCCCTAGATCCCCTAATTTTGAAGGTGATCTTCTCCAGATGGGGCACTCCACAGATAGATCTTTTTGCAGACCCAGACAATCACCAACTTCCTCTTTTTTGCTGCAGACCCCCAGTGTTGGGATCAGTCTCCCTGGATGCTCTAGTTCTCAATTGGGAAGGGAAATTCCTGTATGCTTTCCCTCCCTTCCCTCTCCTGTTCAAGGTACTAGTCAAAATCAGGTCTCAACCCTGCAAAGTGATTCTGATTGCTCCGGACTGGGCCAGACAGCCCTGGTATCCTCTCTTGCTGTCTTTAGCAGTCCACCTTCCCCTGTCTCTTCCCAGGAATTACAACCTGGTAACATGTTCTCAGGGGAAGGTTTGGTACTCAAATCAAATCTCTCAATCTCAAGGCCTGGCTCTTGAAGAGTTAGAGTTTGCTGATTTGCACCTCTCTCAAGATGTTCTGGATATTTTAAGGCTTCTCAAAGCCTTCACCAGAAAGACTTACAACTCCAAATGGAAAAGGTTTACTATTTGGTGCTCTGGGAGCCATATTTCTCCAGAGTCTGCTGGGTTGCCTACAGTCCTGGACTGTATGGTTCATCTCAATAGCTTACTCTCAGACCAGCTACACTTAGAGTGCATCTGGTAGCTGTCTCTGCCTTCTTGTCAGCAGGCAAGCCTCTTCCTTTCAGCTCATCCTGTATTTTGTAAGTTCTTCAAAGGATTGCTGCATGCAATCCTCCTTCAGAGACCCTGCCCCTGCTTGGGACCTTAATGTTTGCATTGCTCAGCTTATGTAACCCCTTTGAGCCTTTGTCTTCAGCAGAGCTTAAGTACTTGACTTGAAAACTGTGTTCTTGGTAGCCATTACTTCTGCCAGACGATAAGTGAGTTACAGGCCCTGTCAGTGGAGCCTGATTGTTATCTCCTTCCATAGAGACAAGGTGGTCCTCAGGACTAATAGGAAGTTTTTGCCTAAGGTGGTTTCAGATTTCCACCTTAATCAGTCTATGTCTCTTCCTGTTTTCTTCACTGACCATTACTCCTCTGGGGAGAGAGCTACACAGCCTGGATGTGAAAAGAGCCCTTAGCTACTACAGAGGCGCACCAAGGGTCACAGGTTTGACTCCTCGAATTGTTCCTCACTTATGGTGAGGTTGGTAAGGGAAAACTTGACACTAAGAGATCTATTGCCAGGTGGATTGTCTCTTGTATACAATTCTGCTATGAAAAATTAGGCAGAATCCCACCCTCAGAGCCTGAGGGCTCACTCTACTAGAGTACAGCTGCTTCCTGGCTGCTGCCAGGGATATTCTATCTCTAGAGATTTGTCAACAGCCACTTGGAAAACAATACATACTTTCACCAAGCATTACTCTCTGGATATCCAGGCTAGGGAGTGATGCTCGGGTTTGGCACAGCAGTGCTTCAGAGCCTGTTCCGAAGTAGGTTATGTCCTCCTCCATGGAGGTACTGCTTTTAGTTCAGATGTCAGAATACAGCAAGACTTCATGTTGTTTGAAGAAAAATTACTCACCTTAGTAATGTTGTTTTTCTAATGAAGTCTTGCTGTATTCTGATCCTCCCCCACCTCCTCTCAGAACCTGGGTTTTGGGATGTGGTGGCAGGGATGGTGTTGGCACCCTAGAGGTGCCCCCTTTTTCTCACCCTCTTAATTTTGTGTGTGTGTGTGTTGTGTTTTGTTTTTTGGGTTTCCTGACTTGAGTCTTTGCCTTGGAACCAAAAAACCTTTTTAATAAATTTAGTTGCCAGTTGGCTAGTTTGAGTTTACAGTTTCCACACAGGACGCCCAATGAGTATAGCTCGTAAAGATCTGGCGGTTTGGGTTCAAACAACAACAGACAGAGGCTCAACCGAGCTCAAGCTCAGCGTTCCATGCCTTGCATGGAAAGTTAACTCTTTCCTCTCCGGGGCAGTTCAAAGGTTGAATATCACTGCATATGTCAGAATACAGCAAGACTCTATTAGAAGAAACAACATTACTAAGGTGAGTAATTTTTTCTTACCTCTGAGCCATCCCCCCTCTGTCATCTAATTGTGCCCCCTTGTTTTTGCACATCTTTTTCTGAAAGATGCTACCCTCTTGGACTTTGTTGATTCCCATGAGATATTTGGAAGTTTCTATCATGTCCCCCCTCTCCCTCCTTTCCTCGAGGCTATACATCTTAAGCTCCTTTAGTCTTTCTTCATATGTCTTCTGGTGCAGACTCTGCACCATTTTGGTTGCCCTCCTTTGGACAGCCTCCACCCTGTCTATGTCTTTGTGGAGATGGGGTCTCCAGAACTGTACACAGTACTCCAGATGTGGCCTTACCAACTATCTGTACAGAGGGACAACAACTTCCTGTTTTCCACTGGTGATGCCTCTCCCTATGCATCCCAGTATCCCCCCAGCCCTCCTTACTGCCTTCTCACATTGCTGGACCACCTTTAGGTCATCTGATATGACTACCCCCAGGTCCCTTTCCATTTTTGTTGTTGTCAGTATCTCACCCCCCATTGTGTACTCTTCCCCTGGGTTTTTGTTTCCCAGGTGCATTACTTTGCACTTCTTTGCGTTGAATCTAAGCTGCCATACATTTGACCATTCCTCTAACCTTGCCAAGTCCCTTTTCATCCTTCCCACCTTGCGTATCAACCCTGTTGCAGATCTTTGTGTCATCTGCAGAGACATACTTTTCCTTCCAGTCCCTCTGCAATGTTACTTATAAAGACATTAAAAAGGATCGGCCCCAGTACTGAACCCTGCGGTACCCCACTAGTAGCCCCCATTTCTTCACTGTGGACTCCATTTACTATTACCCTCTGTGTCCTGCCGTCCAGCCAGTGTTTTACCAAGGCTGCCACCCTGGGACCCACTCCCAGGCTGGTTAATTTGGTTATTAATCTTTTGTGCGGGACTGTGTCAAATGCCTTGCTAAAGTCTAGGTAGGTCATGTCCACAGCCCCTCCCTGGTCTACTACTTTGGTCACCCAGTCAAAGAAATCAATTAGATTTGTCTGACATGACCTTCCTGCTGTGAATCCATGCTGCCTTGGGTCCTAGTGCCCACTGGCCTCTAGGTACTCAACAATTATTTCCTTCAGAAGTGATTCCGTCATTTTCCCTACCACTGAGGTCAAACTGACAGGTCTGTAGTTTCCGCCTCTGTCTTGCTCCCACTTTTGTGAAGAGGAATCACATCTGCCTTCTGCAGTCCTCAGGTACCACATCATCCCCATGATTTATTTAAAAGGGTAGTCAGTGGTGTTACTTGGTTCTTCTCTAGTTCTTTTAGAATTCTGGAGTGAATCATCAGGCCCCATTGCTTTATCCACCTTCAGTTTTAGGAGTTCTTTCAGAACCCTTTCTTCTGTGAAAGGACTAATATCAACCCCCCTATCCAGAGTGCTTCTATTGACTGGATTAGGTATCTCCCCTGCTTTTCCATTGTGAATACTGAGCAGAAGTAATTGTTCAGTATCCCTGCTTTTTCACTGTCGCTCTCTGCCCAACCACCTTCCTCTTTATTCAGCCTCAGTATCCCTGCCTTAGTCTTTCTTTGCTCCCTAATGTACCTATAAAATGTTTTATCCCCCTTCTTAACCGAGTTGGCTATCTTTTCTTTGGTTTGGGCCTTTGCTATTCTGACTGCCTTCCCCGCTTCCTTCTGCTTTGACTGGTACAGTTCTCTGTACTGCTTCATCTGTGTTTCTTATACTTCCTGAATGCTATCTTTTTCTCTCTAACCGTCCCCGCCACTTCTTTTGAGAACCATAGAGTTTTTTTTCTTTCATTTTGATTTGTTTATTTGCTTCACACAAAGGCTTGTTGCATCTGTTATGGTGGTTTTGATGTTTCCCCATTGTTGCTCCACCTCACCTTCTTGCCTGTTTGCTAGTGCTTTTCTGTGGCACTCTCCCATTTTGACAGAATCAGCCCTCCTGAAGTCCAGTACCTTCACTTTTGTATGGCTTGACTCTACAGCTAAGTTTATCGTGACCCATACTGTTTGGTGGTCGCTTGTTCCCATATGGCTACCCACTTCTAGTTCTGAGATCCTCTCTTTGTCCCCATTTGAGAGTACCAGGTCTAAGACTGCTCCCGCCCGAGTGGATTCCAAAACTAGCTGTCCGAGGCATGCCCCCTTGAGGGCATCTGAATGGCCCTGCTCTTGGATGTGGGCAAAGGTGCTCCAGTTAATATCTGGCATATTCAGGTCCCCCATCAGCAATATTTTCTAGGACATGAATATGTTGTTCAATCCACACTTCTTGGCAGTACTGCCACTCTTAAATGTTGCCGAAGGTCTTCAAGTTGGCTCCTCCCACCCAATTCGGTGGTAAAACTCTCGCTCCACCCCTGACGCCAGATCTTCCTTACCGCTTGGAAGCTCAGATTCTTCCTTAACGCTCTGTGTCTAGACTGATCCTAACTCTTCGGTTCAATTCAAAATAATTTTAACGCTTCAGACTTCAGTCTACTCTTCCTCGTGCTGCAATGGACAAATCGAATCTTTGTTTTCAGTAGTGCCTTGTGGGCAGAAGATGTCCAGGACCGATCCCAAGACGCCCACGCATGCCTTCTGCCTTGGCTCGACCATGACCTGCAGGCTCATGAAGCAGGTCTTTTCACTAACATCCTTGAAGACCGTATGTCTGGCTTCTAACTTGGCGCCCGAGAAACGTTATCTGCTGGTGAAGTCTCAAAGAGGCCCACTGGGCAGTGTCCATGGCGGCTGGCTCGGCAGAGCAACTCAAGCAGATGATCGCCCTCGAGGTTGAGGCGGCCCAGGCCCCATCTTCATCTTCCTCGGTTGTGGCATTTATCCCACTCTACATGGGATCCTCCTACACAGCTTCTTTTAAGGAGCTTTGCCAGTCCCTCTCCACGAAGGGTGAGGGGCCATCGTGACACTCTTCTCGGTCAAAAAAGAAGGTCTCAAAGGGTAAGTCCCACCGTTGATGTTCGTGGGAGCGGAGAGGTCCTTCTCTGAAAGTCAACACTTGACTTTGGTCGAGGTTGTGGCTAAGGCCTGGCTTGCATGATGTCCCCATCAGGTCAATCACGCCGAGACACCCATCGACGCGCTCAAGATTTTTTTCGACCCTTGGACGGGCTGTCAACTGGTGAAGCCGACAACCTTCATCACCAGTTCCTCTGTGGAGACCGAGGACTTGTCTGCGCCTCCTGTGTCAGGAGTCCCCGGTCAAGGCTCTCGAGCCAAGGGAGGAGCGGGTTTCCCACCCCTCCCAGTCCCACCGTCGAAATCCTGAGGTCTCGGCCTTGACCTCGTTCTCGTTCAGCCGATCCCGCTGACACCGGGCGGTCCCAGTCTCGCACCGAGGGACAGCTGGCGCCAATCGCTCTCGCCTTTCTCCTCGGAAGAGGAGAGGTTTCGCGCAAATTGGCGCCGACGCTTATGAGGACTTAATGTGACAGCAGCTCCTTCTGTCCGGGCGATGCCGTCGCCATTGCCTTCCCAGGCTATTAAGTCGCTGTCACCCAAAAGGTTGAAACAACTCCTCGCTGTGGTCGAGGTGCCCAGGCTCGCTACCGTTGTTTGGCAGAAACCAGTTGCCCCACTGATTGTGTTGGAACCTCCGCCTACAACCGGAAATCAGGGGCTCTGACCAAGATTCTTGGTCGGGTCAGGTCTCGCCCCACCGTTGTCGGGTCACCCTCACTCCGACCGCCCTCAGCAGGTGGAGGGTGGCTCAGTCCCAGGCAGCTCTTCGAGACTCCTCAGAGTCTGACGATGACTCCTCCCTATTTTCCAGGCCTCTTGACCTGGAGTCCTCCAGGGGCAGTCGGTGGATGAGAGCCCATCATCGTTCATGGGTCTGCTTCGGCTCATCTCTGAGTCCACCGGGATGCAGCTCGAGCCCGTATCCAAACGGGCCAAGTATCCCCTCACGGAGATACTGGACCGAGGGGATTCTCCACGGAGGCCTTTCCGGTTGCTGAAGCCATTGTTGGCCCAGCCTGGAGCTATGAGCAGCAGCCGACTTCCTGTCCTGCGCCTCGCCAGGATGACCAGGAAGTATGCGGTCCCTACTGGCTCTTTGTCCGTTTTCTCGAACACACCTCTGTGGAGGGGGTGGTTACTGATAGAGTTTTCCGTGTTCGCGAACTCTAGGGATGTGGACAAGGCCCCAACCAAGGAGTCCAAAAAGCTGGACTTGCCAGTGCAAGGTATACGCCAAGGCCCTCCTCGGCCTCTGTCAGGCCAGTTCGGCTGTACTGATGGCGCACTTCTCCCACGCCCTCATTGGCTCCTTGGATGAGGTGATCCTCGCCTCCGGCTGATCTGCAGACTACGGTCAAGCTGGTGCAGGATCGGGGAAGGGCAGTGGCGAAACAGCAGCTCCGAACGGCTCTTGATAAGGGAGACTCGTGCCTGGTCAGTAGTGGCCACAGTGGCCATGTGCTGTAGAGTTTGGCTGAGGATATCCACCTTACGGCGGATACCCAGCACAAGTTAGCAGTATATCCCCTTCTTGGGACCGACGATTCGCCCTGGAATGGAAGGTCACCTAGAGGATCGAAAAGTCCAACGCTACCTTGGACTCGGTCACGCCTGCTCAGAAGGACAAAGGCTGTGGACAGCAACATAAGTCCTTTGCCCTTCTGCCCTGTGCACGTCCGCCCAGCAACACCAGCATCAGGGGCCAGCAGGCTCGCACTTGGCACCCCAAGCCGAGCCTGCAGCTTCCTCTAACAGGAAACCAGGAGGAAAGGCCAGGAGGTCCCTCGGCCGGTTCTTCCTCCAAGCTTGCCCAGTGCCGGGTTGAGGGGTGTCCCCAACCTCATAGCTTCCCTGGGTTCCCCCTGCGGAGGGTTGGCTCCGCCACTTCCCTACCGCCTGGTCCCGCTATCACCATGGACTGTTGGGTGTTGGTTGGAGGTGGTAGGAAAGGGTCTGTATCTGGAGTTTGAGCAGGCCCCACCTTTTTGAGCCGCCACCCCACGGGGTTTACGTGCGTCAGCAGTTTCTGTCAGCCCTTCGAGCTGACATTGCCCTGCCTCCAAAGGAGGTGATCAGGAAGGTGGCGTATCCTCCACCAGACCCAGGGTTTGTGTCCAGGTACTTTCTGGTCCCGGAAACGGATGGGGGGCTGCGCCCATCCTCTAGACCTGCACGACCTGAACAGGTTCTAAGGTCTCAAACCTTCAGGATGGTCACTGGCTCAGATCATTCCATCCTTGAACGAGGCATGTGTTCTGTTCTCTGGACCTCCAGGACGTGTTCTTTCACGCCCCAATCCATCTGTCCCACCAGTGATTCCTCCGCTTCAGAGTAGAGGGGTCCTCTACTGAGTTCTGGGCCATGCCCTTCAGCCTTCTCTAGCTCCCAGGGTCTTCACCAAATGCATGGCAGTAGTGACAGCATTCCTGCGGCGCCTGGAGGGTCCGGGGTACCCCTACCTGGACGACTGGCTGATTGCGCCTCCTCCAGATTGGAGGTGGAGCGTCCAGGATCTGGGCCTCCAGGTTTGCTCTCGTTGGCCTTCTATCAACGAGGCCAAGTCGGAACTCCGTGCCAAAGCAGGTGATCAACCATTGAGGCAGAGCTCACCTCTGCAGCCAGAGCACGGCTCCCGCTTAACAGGGCCGAGGTTCTTTCCTCCTATGCCCAATCATTTCAGGTTGGGCACTGTGCCCTGCCCGGACTTCCTGCACCTCCCTCACCAGCATGGTCTGTTGGGCCCATGGGCACATGCGCCCTCTACAGTGGGGCTGACCAGCCAATGGTCACAGCGCTCCGGTCCTTTGGATCAGCTAGTGACAGTGACCCAAGAGATGTGGAATGCTCTCCAGTGGTGGTTCGTTCCAACTTATCTGCAGGAGGGCATCCCATTTGTCTGCCCCGAGCCGACGGTGTCTCTATCGACCGACGCCTCTCTGATGGGTTGGGGTGCCCATCTGGGGGATCACAGAGCGCACGGCCTCTGGTCCCCTCGGGAGTCCCGATACCACATCAACCTGCTGGAGCTTTGAGCGGTTCGTCTAGCCCTCACCGTCTTCGCTCCATTTGTACGGGGTCAGGTGGTCCAGGTCCAGACGGACAATACTACGACCATGTATTACCTAAACCGCCAAGGCGGATGCACTCCTTGCCCTGTGCAGGGAAGCTCTCCTCGTTACGGTCCCTCTCGCGCAGCCTGCAGGTGGATCTCTTGCCATCCATGTGGCAGGAGCCCAATATTCTGGCCGATGCCCTAAGCCGGATAGGAGCTGCGTCCCACGTAGTGGTCTCTCCTGCTGGAGGTAGTACAAGATCTGTTCTCCCACTGGGGCATGCCTCAGGTGGACCTGTTTGCCTCAGGAGAATGCGGTTGAGGCTGTTTTCATGCCGCCCTCCCTCAGCAGGGCTCGCTGCGGGGATGCCTTTTCGAGGCCGTGGACCCCAGGCCTCTTCCACCTTTCCCATTTCTCCTTGATCCACAAGGTGCTTCTCAAGGCGAGGAGGGACAAGGCGCAGGTGATTCTGGTAGCCCCAGACTGGCCCCGCCAGTTCTGGTATCCAGATCTCCTCAGCCTCAGCTCCAGGCTCCCGAGGCGGCTTCCAGCCCACCCGGACCTGATCTCAGTCAATCAGGGGAAGGTATTCCATCTGGACCTTCAATCCCTGCACCTGACGGCCTAGTTCCTGAGCGGCTAGAGTTTCAGGCCTTGGGTCTTTCCGACGAAGTCCTCAACGTTGTTTAGGCTTCCCGTAAGGAGTCTACCAGAAAATGCTACTCCTTTAAATGGAAGAGATTCTCCATTTGGTGTCAGGGCAAGGGCCTGGACCCTTCCTCCTGCTCCTTAGCAAGCATTCTGGACTACCTATGGTCCCTTTCTCAGATAGGGCTTCGGTCGACGACCCTTAAGGTGCTCCTGGCAGCCATCTCTGCTTACCTGGTGCGGGACGGGAAGCAGTCGGTGGCACAGGAGAAGGTGGTCTGGCGCTTTTTCAAAGGCCTTGATCACATATCCCCTCTGGTAGGAGAACCTCCACCTCCGTGGGATCTACTGCTGGTATTGGCTAAGCTCATGGGCAAGCCATTTGAACCGATGCACAGGTGTGACATCTCTCACCTGTTGTGAAAGACCGCCTTCTTGGTGGCTATCACATCAGCCAGAAGGATGGGAGAGCTCCAGGCGCTTTCCATCGAGTCTTCTTCCACAGGGACAAGGTTGTCCTGCGCCCCCACCCGAAATTCCTTCCGAAGGTGGTGTCGGAGTTTCACCTTAATCAGGTGTTGATTCTGCCAGTGTTCTACCCCAGTCACACCTCGGAGGCGAGATATGGGCTCCATACTTTGGACCCTAGAAGAGCGCTCACCTATTATAAGGAGCGGATGGCCGAAGTTCGGGGAGAGGTTTACCAGGTGTTGGTCACATACGCTGAAGCCGCACCTGGCAGACCTGCAATCAAGCGGACGATAGGCAGGTGGGTCACCTCGTGCATAGATCTCTGCTATAGGTTGGCGGGCATGGAGCCTCCCAAAGGGATAAGAGCTCATTCTACCCACCGTACCGCTGCTTCGGTGGCTGCTTCCAGGGACGTCCCTATCCAGGAAATCTGCAGAGCTGCTACCTGGAAGTCAGCACACACTTTCATTACCCACTACCACATCGACCTTGAGTCACGCCAGGATGCTGGTTTTGGGACCTTGGTTCTCCAATCCTTGTTTCCTAAGTAGGGGGTGTGCGCCTTGCCTCCCTCCTCCCGGAGAACTGCTAGGAGTCTGCCAGAAGTGTGGATTGAACAACATATCCATGTCCCTAGAAGTCAGGTTACTCACCTGTAACAGGAGTTCTAGGAATGTTATATGTTGTTCATCCACAACCCACCTGGCCTCCCCAGCTTCAGCGCACAACCTGGCTTCCAGCGGGCTAGATCTGGCGTCATGGGGCAGACCAAGAGTTTACCACCGGGTGGGTGGAGAAGCCAGCTTGAAGACCTTCACAACATTTAAAGCGGCAAGGTACCTGCCAATAAGTGTGGATGAACAACATATACCATTCTAGAACTCCTGTTACAGGTGAGTAACCTGTATTTCTACCATCCTAAGGATGCCTTTTATCATTTTCTTGTCCATTTCCTCCCCTGAGACGGGGTCTGTATACAACCCTGTGCAGATTGTGGTGCCATCTCTTCCCTCCTTCTAAGTGATCCCCTAGCGACGCATCCCAGCATCGTATTGGCCTTGACTGCTGCCCTCCTACAAGTCTCAGAGTTGTTCATCTTGACATCCAACACCACCCCCAGGTCCCTCTCAGCCATACAGCCATTGCAGCAGTACACTGCACAGCAGATATAAAATGTCAATAAGCAGGTCATGCAGCAGATGTGCTGAGCAGTTACTGAAGCAAGAAATGTACAGCTGTCATTTTTTACATCCTGTTCAAAATGTGTTTTTGCACCTGTGGTGCCAAATGGCACAGTCGCTGTGCAAAATCTCCTTTTGGCTAATGAACTGATAGTCACTGTTCATCCGATGGGGTCACCAAAAGCCCATGCTGAAAACTTGGAGTGAAAATACCAAGAAACGCCCAGGGCATTAGGGTTTCTGACCATGACACCCTGCACTGTAGGGACTGACAGACATCAGGAGTGTGACTTGAGACTGTCAATAGAAGTGCTCACGCCATTCCATCCCCATCCCCACCTTGCAGCCAGTGACAGGTATCAAGGTGTGCCTTTGACTCTTTAGCCCCAAAGTTCACAACATTCTCTTATACTGTACCCATTTCAGCATTTCCTTATGGAATGAGGTAGGTGTAAAGTTGAAAACCCCAAGGCACACCTCGACTGTTATCTGTGTCTGCAGGGTAGGAGTAGTGAGGAAAATGGTGTGGCGTTATAGAATGACCCAAAGGCACACCCCAATGCCTGTCCATGTCTGTAGGGTGAGGGTGGGGTTGGCGTCACTTCAGTACTTCACTGCCATTCCTATTCTGCCTGTCTGTGTGTGTGTCTCTCTCTCTATATATGTCTATGTAATTATTTAGCTTTCTATTAATTGCATGTATCGCTATTTTTACCTATTTCTAAAACAAACCTGCATATCACATCTGCCTGCACTCTGAGCTCATACTTATGAAACTGCATATTTGTACTCCACTTCTGCGCAGACCTCATACTTTACTAACATTCCCATTATTACAAGCATGACTACCTTGCCCTTATCAAAAGCGACCCCCTCTGAAAGTTAAGGTCACATTTTCTCTAACAGTCCATCATCATTACACCTGACTTCCTGACATCAACACATTGCTCAAATGTAACTTACAATACCTCATGAACAAAAACCCTGTTTCCCTTAAAAAAAAAAAAACAAAAAAAACTGCATAAATAATCCCAAGGCTAAACATATGCCAGCCATTACTTTTTCATGTACTGCCACCTTCTGTACCATCATGGGATTTGATATGTTTCCCTTGATGCTTTGCATTACTGGAGATATGTGCAATTGTGTTTTCTTTAAAATTTGGCTGTCTGGCTAATATCATCTGGGATAACACATACATCAGTGGTATTTGCTCTGGGATTCTTTTGTAAGCTTCCTATTCCTTCCATTAAAATGTACACCTCCATATATTTTCCTAATAGTGTGCATGCCTTCCTTAGAACAGAAACTAAAACTAATCTTACTACTTACAAATCATTATGTTGTTTCTCCATATCTCCTTAACAGTTCTACACAACTTCACTAACTTCATTATGCAGCCGTGGTGGATCTGACCAGAATTTTTCTCAGCTGCAGAACTCCCTCCACATAACCAAATCTTCCAGTGTCTCAGGTTTTCCTTTCATTCCTTACTTAGTGGGAATCCGATCCTCCCAGACAGCCCCCCTCCTACCTTGCGGGGTACTAAGCCTGTGTTCCTCTGCATTTCCTAGGAGCCTTTTCACTGTTTGTTTCTGGGGGCACCTCCACCTGGTGACAACATTTAGACTGCTGGGAGCATGCAGATCTTCATTATCTCTTTTCCCCTTTAGGGGGAACTTCCTCTCCTTCCTGCCCAGATTGTCTTGGTCACCCTCTCAACCTGTTACCATGCCCTCCCTCCCATCCTCTCTTTTTCTTCCTTTCTGGTAGCTGGGTTTTTATTGTTTTGTTCCTTCTGTATCCTATATTCTATCCCTTGGGCAGCCTTGCCTCCCTCCTCCTTTTCTCCCACTTTGTTCCTCTTCTGGCAAACAGAACTGCATTAAACAGGGGCAGGATTTGGTTACTGGACAGTCCATGACCACCATTTCATATGTCAGCCTCATGCACAGCACTATCACCGACGTCAGCCCCCTAGCTGAAAGCTTCTGAAGGTTTTGCTCCCATGGGGTCCTAGTGCCTTTGGCACCGACCCACTGATGATGACCGGTGAAGATATTCTGGAAGATCAAGAATTATAGTGAGTATGTCATTTTCATTTTTTCCATACCTTGACTATTTGCTCCTGAAGGCCCCATCGAAAAAGGTGGACCACTTACACAGTATTCTGTTCCAGACAACTCTTTGGGCAGTTGGGCATTCTGGTGAATGAGCCAACGTCAGTGCTTACTCCATGCCAATGTCTCCAATACACAGGAGCAGTTCTGGAGACCCCATCTCCGCAAGGACATAGACAGGATGGAGACAGTCCAGAGGAGGGCAACTAAAATGGTGCAGGGTCTACACCAGAAACTGTAGGAAGAGAGACTAAAGAAGCTTAATATGTATACCCTCGAGGAAAGGAGGGAGAGGAGGAACATGATAGAAACTTTCAAGTACCTCAAGGAAATCGACAAAGTCCAAGAGGGTAGCACCTTTCAGAAAAAGAAATGTGCAGGAACAAGGGTGCACAATTTGAAGATAGAGGGGGAATGGCTCAGGGGCAACGTGAATTAGTATTTTTTCATAGAGAGGGAGGTGGACACATGGAACGGCCTTTCTGAGGAGGTTGTGGGTTCAAGAACAGTGGGGGAATTCAAGAATGCATGGGACAGACATAAGGCAATTATAAGCGGGGAGTAGGAGGAAGTAGGCTGTTGGTTAATTAGGGATCTGCAGCTTATCCAATAGGTAGGGAAATGGGCAGACTGGGTGGGCCAAGCAGTCCTTATCTGCCATCAAAGTCTATGTTTCTAGCTCTGGAAATGGGCATAGGCTAGACATTTCTTCCTTCAGACCATAGTATGGCACTGGTTGCCCAGGCTCATTTGGTTTCTTCCAGTGGCTATGTCTCAGCCTGATGTCTACTGTGATTGATAGTCCTTGTAGCTTCTACTGTTCTCACTGGTACCTCTGCATAAGTGGATTCCACAGTGGTTCCTCTATGCCCATAGGGCTCAGCATTCAGGCGAACAGAAGTGTCTCCTACAGGTCACTCCTCCACTTTGCCGCTCCCTGATCTGGTGGTTCGACCGCTCTAACCTGGAGATGGGGTCCTCTTTTCTCTGTCTGTCTCCTCTTCTAATGATGATGATGATGGATGCTATGGTTCCGGATGGTGTGCCCATCTGGGCCCGTTTCAGGCTCAAGGTTGGTGGTCTCCCTTAGACACTGTTCTACACAGAAACACTCTGGAGATGAGGGCTGTTGTGCTTGGCCTTCAGGCCTTCACTACCCTCCTTCCGATTACCAGCTGTTGATCTATACAGAAGTTCAGTGATGTGTTACATCAACAGCCATGGTGTAGTCCTCTCATGTCCTCTCTGCAGAGAGACAGTGAGGGTCTGGCACTGAACCGTGGAACATAACATATTCCGGTTGGCTGTATTTCTTCCCAGTATAGTCAGCGCCCTTGCAGATTGTCTCAGCAGATCCCAGGCACTCTGCAACATATGGTAGTCATTGGTCTCTGTCATGCATGATTTCTTCTTAAAGTGCAATCATCCAGACATTGACTTCTTTGCATCTCTGTGCAACTCAAAACTGCTACTTCTAGGGACATGGATATGTTGTTCATCCACACTGTCTGGCAGGTATCCTTGCTGCTTTAAATCTTGCCGGAAGGTCTTCAAGCTGGCTCCTCCCACCCACCCAGGTGGTAAAACTCTCGGCTCCGCCCCATGACGTCAGATCTTCCTTACCGCTTGGAAGCTCAGGTTCCCTCCTTAACGCTCTGCGTATAAGACTGGTTCCTAATTCTTCGGTTTTCAATTTAAAAGTTTTTGCTTATAGACTTGATCTTGTCCTCAGCGGCTACGATGGACCGTCGACTCGATTTTGGCGGTGCCCTTGCAGACAGAAGATGTCTCGGACGGATCCACACTCCATGTGTGTGTACTGTTTAGGCCTTGAGCATGACCCGCAGGCTTACGACCTGTGCTCTTCCTTCTCAGCCTATGTCCTCGAAGACTGTGCTGTCCCGTTACAACTCGGTGCCGTTACCTTTCCTCGGTAAAGTCTAAAGAGGCCCGATCGGCGGTTTCTGCAGCGGGCTGGCTCGGCGGATTAGCTAGAGCAGATGATCGCCCTCGAAGAGGGAGGTAGCGGCGCATCTTCTCGGCCGGCATTTATCCCGCTCTCCCTGGGTTCCTCTTACACAGCTTCCTTTAAGGAGCTTTGTTTGTCCCTCTCCACTAGGGAGAGGGACCAACGTCGCTGGACCTTCTTCTCGGTCAAGAAGAAAGACAAGGGTAAGTCTCTTCGTTGGCGCTCTTGGGGCGGGAAGGTCCCTCCCGAGTTGTCGGCCGCCGACTTGGGTCGTTCGGCTTCAGCCACTGTTCTCACGGTGTCCCGTCCAGGTCAGTTGACCGAGACTCCCGTCGATGCAGTCGAGATCTTTCACCCGTTGGACGGTTGTCGACCGTCGAGCCGAAAATCCCTCTCCCGGTTCCCCGGTGGGAGTTGAGGATCCTGGGCTTGCCAGTGCCTCGGTTCCGGAGCCTTGGGTGTTCCTCCGGGCCGAGGGAGGAGCTGGTTCCACCGTCCCTCCCCGCCCGTCCTCGGAAAAGCCGAGGTTCTCGGTCTCGGACTCCTTCGAGGTCCAGCCCGATCCCGCCCGTCATAGGCGTCCGGTCGGCACGCATGATAGCGGCGCCACCGCTCCCGTCCTCCTCCTCGGATGAGGGGAGGCTTCAACGCAAGTTGCGTCGACGATATGAGGACCTTATGTGGCAACAGCTCCTTCTGACCCGGAACAAGCCGATGCCGTCGCCTTCCCCGGCCATTAAGTGGCTGTCACCGGAGCGGCCGAAACAACCCCTCGTTTTACCTGAGGAGCCTGTTCTCAGGCCGGTTGTTTGGCCAAAACCAGCTGCCCCACCGATTCCGGTGGAACCTCCGCCTCCACAGCTGCTGTTTGGGGCTCTGACCAAGAACTCTCGGTCGGCTCAGGGTCTGCCCCATAGGCTGTCGGTCACCCTCACTCCTGATTGCCCTCGGCAGGTGGAGAGTGGCTCAGGCTCGGGCAGCTCTTTTGGACTCTTCTGAGTCCGGCGGCCATTCCTCCTTTTTTCTCCAAGCGAGTGGACTTGGAGTCCTCTGGAGGTCAGTCGCTGGACGACAGCCCTTCGTCCTTCCTGGGTTTGCTCAGACTCATCTCGGAATCCACCGGGATGCAGCTCGAGCCCATATCCAAGCAGGCCAAGTATCCCCTCACGGAGATATTGGACTGAGGGGTTTCCCCTACGGAGGCCTTTCCTGTGGCTGAGGCCATTGTGGGCCCGGCCTTGGAGCTCTGGCAGCGCCCTGCTTCCTGCCCTGCGCCTTCGGCCAGGATGGCCAGGAAGTATGCGGTCCCTACCGGTTCCCTGTCCGGTTTCTCGAACATCCCTCAGCCGAGGGGTTAGTTACCGACAGCGTTTTCCGGCGTGCCGAAAACGCTAGGGACGTGGACAAACCTCCCGACAAGGAGTCCAAGAAATTGGACTATGCTAGGCGAAAAGTCACGCCATGCCCTCCCTTGGCCTTCGTCCAGGCAAGCTCGGCCGTGCTTATGGCACATTTCTCCCATGCCCTGTTGGGCTCCCTGGACGAGGTAGTCCTCATCTCCCGGCTGACCTGCAGACCATGGTTAGGCAGGTGCGGGACCAGGGCAGTGGCCAGGCAGCAACTTCAGACTGCTCTGGACATTGGAGACTCATGCGCCAGGTCAGTCGCGGCCGCAGTGGCTATGCGCCGTCGGGCATGGCTGAGGATATCCACCTTCACGGCGGATACCCAGCACAAATTGGCGGATGTCCCCTTCCTGGGGACCGACCTCTTTGGCCCTGGAGTGGAAGGCCACCTGGTGGACCTGTTTGCCTCCAGGGAGAATGCGAAGCTGAGGCTGTTCCATGCCCGCCCCCCTCAGCAGGGCTCACTGCAGGGGGATGCCTTCTCGAGGCCGTGGACCCCGGGCCTCTTCTATGCCGTTCCCCTTAATGCACAAGGTGCTGCTCAAAGCAAGGAGGGACAAGGCGCAGGTGATTCTGATAGCCCCTGACTGGCCCCACCAGTACTGGTACCCAGATCTCCTCAGCCTCAGCTCCAGGCTTCCGAGGCAGCTTCCAGCTCGCCCGGACCTGCTCTCAGTCAATCAGGGGAAGGTATTCCATCCGGACCTTCAATCCCTACACCTGACGGCCTGGTTCCTAAGCGGCTAGAGTTCCAGGCCTTGGGTCTTTCCGACGAGGTCCTCAACGTAGTTGAGGTGTCCCGTAAGGAGTCGACCAGAAAATGCTATGCCTTCAAATGGAAAAGATTTTCCATTTGGTGTCAAGGCAAGGGCCTGGACCGTTCCTCCTGTTCCTTGGCGAGCATATTGGACTACCTGTGATCCCTTTCTCAGCAAGGGCTTAGGTCGACGACCCTTAAGGTGCACCTGGCAGCCATCTCTGCTTACCGGGCGCGGGCCGGGAAGCAGTCTTTGCTGCAGGAGAAGGTGGTCTGGCGCTTTTTCAAAGGCCTTGATCACATTTCCCCTCCGGAGCGAACTCCACCTCCGTGGATCTACTGCTGGTACTGGCAAAGCCCATGGGCAAGCCATTCTCGAACCAGTGCACAGGTGTGAACTTCTCTCACCTGTCGGTGGAAGACCCGCCTTCTTGGTGGCTATTCACGCCAGCCAGAAGGATGGGAGAGCTCCAGTCTCCTTACCTGGTCTTCCACAGGGACAGGGTTGTCCTGCGCCCACCCAAATTCCTTCCAAGGTGGTGTCGGAGTTTCACCTTAACCAGGTGTTGACTCTGCCGGTGTTCTACCCCAATCACACCTTGGAGGCCGAATATAGACTCCATACTCTGAACCCTAGAAGGGCGACCACTATAAGGAATGCATGGCTGAAATCTGGGAGAGGTTCGCAGCTGTTTGTCACCCACGCTGAAGTCGCACCTGGCAGACCTGCAGCCGCGGGGACGATAGGCATGGGTCACCTCCTGCATAGATCTCTTTAGTAAGTTGGCGGGCATGGAGCTCCCAGAGGATAAGAGCTCATTCTACCCGCCATACTGCTGCATCGGTGGCTGCTTCCAGGGACGTCCCTATCCAGGAAATCTGCAGGGCTGCTACCTGAAAGTCAGCACACCTTCATCACCCATTACCACATCGACCTTGAGTCACGCCGGGATGCTGGTTTGGGACCTCGGTTCTCCAGTCTCTCTTTCCCAAGTAAGTATCGGGTGTGCGCTTTGCCTCCCTCCTCCCAGAGAACTGCTAGGAGTCTGCCAGACAGTGTGGATTGAACAACATATCCATGTCTAGAAAGAAACATTACTCACCTGTAACGGGAGTTCTAGGAATGGTACATGTTGTTCATCCACACGACCCACCCGACCTCGCTGGCTTCGATGCACAACCTGAGCTTCCAGTGGGCCAGATCTGGCATCATGGGGCGGAGCTGAGAGTTTTACCACCCGGGTGGGTGGGAGGAGCCAGCTTGAAGACCTTCCGGCAAGATTTAAAGCGGCAAGGATACCTGCCAGACAGTGTGGATGAACAACATATACCATTCCTAGAACTCCTGTTACAGGTGAGTAACCTGTATTTTTCTGCTGGCTTGCTCCAGGGCCTGGAATTTTTTTGGTGAGAAACGTACCTCTCTTGGAAAGGAAGCTCTTTATCAAGGGTATCTCTTGCAGCAGGCCACACCTGAAGAACTACAGCCACCAGGTCCCCATGGAAACTTTTCTAGCTAGCAGTCTATTAAGGGCACCGCCCACCACGACGTCACACTCTGACCCCTTCCAACCCTATAGGAGTGGGCGGTCCCCGTGCCCTCCCCTGTTCTTTTCCCGCTATGGACCAGTGCACTTCGGACCTCTGGAGATGCCTCAGCTTCAGTCGACTGCCATTTTCCTCGTGATTCCGCACTCTTTTATTTTCCTTTGATCACCATAGTTTATCTTCATCACTTTGGTGGTTTTTCTCCATTTTCATCTTCAAAACAGTGTTCGACCTCCAATCAAGCCTCCAATAAGTGTGCCTACGGAAAACAGTTTCCAGACAAGGACAGCCACTCTGCCTGCATCTGCTGCCTAGGTCCAGACCACGACTTCTAAGCCTTCCAAGTCTGCCAGGTGTTTAACCAGGCTACCAGGCACTGCCAACAGCGGATCCTCAAGAGTTTTCTCCTGAAGCAGAAGGTCTCCTGTATGAAGCGGGAGCTGCAGACAAGGAGCTCCTCAGTTTCCCTGGCCCAGTCCTCAGGCCGTCACTCCTCGAAGCTTTGGGACAAGGCCAGTGGGAAACACAAACTTCGGGACAAGGATCACGACATACCCGTCCTCTCCCTCTTGTTCATGGTCTCCCGCTTGGCGCATCTGCAGCAGGGTCACAAGCTGTGTATGGGTTTAGCTACCTTGCATGCCATCTCTTCAGCAGGGCTACTATTGGTAGCTGTGACAGGGTTGAGTAGGGCCCTGTCCCAGCTGTTCTGGAGAAAGAGTTTAAATGCAAGGATCTGTTCTATTCTCCCCTCTTCTCTCTCTCTCTCTCTCTCTGGTGGCGCAACCAAAATTTGTTGTGAGACCTAGGACTTGATCACCCCGATGATCTTGCAGTTCTCTGCCTCTCGCTCTCTCTCTTTACCTTCTCTTGCTGTTCTGTCTTTTCTCCCCCCTTGCATATCTGCTGATATAAAAATATATGCGACTCAGTATATGGAAATGTAACTGATACTGGGATCCCTTTGTTTAGAAATGCATATAGTTTTACTGTTGAAATGTATATAGTTATACTGTTGAAATGATTGCAAAAAACTGTTTGGAATTCAAGAGGTTAACCTGTTTGCAAATTCTCTGAGAAGCTGTAAGCAAGAGGTCAGTTCTGGGTCACAATATTCTTTTTGCTGCACTTGTTGAAACTTACAAGAATACCGAGAAACATGCTGTTTTCTTAATGAGTGGGGGCAGCAAAGACTTATAAAAACAGAGCTGCAATTTCTTGCAAGAAAAACACTGAGACTGAGATTGAAAATTGAGAAGAAACCCGGATGGACTTTCTCTGTTTGTACTGCCTTTGTAAATAGTTGTACTTAGCACATTTTTATTTTTTATTTTGCTGTTATTGAGAAAAAGAAAACGCTATTTGCGAATTTTGAAATTGCTCCTGGTTTTCCTGTGCTTCCTGACCTGTGCCTCGACGACAGTAGCGCCTCCCGCCAACTTCACTGTTTCAGGCGGAGGCTCTTTGGACCAGGGTCTTCCTCCTGCCCCTCAGCCCCTTCTGTTTCATTTTTTTTTTTTTTTTTTAAATTTCCATCTAGGATTATAATACTTCTGAGCGCAAGGTGCTGTTTTACAGAGGTTCCACGTCAGTAGGCGAGGGTAACAAACAGATAAAGGAATACTAAACAGAGGTAATCTAAATGACAAATGAACAGTTGAAATCCAGGAGAACTAACAGTGGTAGTCTAAATGACACAATAACAACTAAAATAGAGGAAAATAATAGGTAAACACAGTAATTATACCAGCAATTAAAGAGAGGTGCGTTAAAGAGCAGTTATGAGGGTGGGTATGAGTAGCAGCCCTAGGCCTTGTCAAGCTATGCAGCAGGCAAAAGGGGGGGGGGTGGAAAAGGTAGACCAAAGAGGGAGGTGAATTGGGGAACAGAAAAAAGTTGGGAAGGGACAGGGGTAAGGGTAGAGGCAGAGGAATAGGAATAGGAACCAGAGGAAGAGAGGTTGAGGCAGGAGAGAAAACGGGGGGGGGAAGGTGTGTGTCTAGGGGAGGCATTTGACAAAGGGTAAGATTTTGACAACTGAGGCAGTGACATATGCATAAGGGGAGCCACTGGAGGAAGCAGTCGCAGGAACTGTTAGATACCAGGTACTGTTTTAGCAGGCGCTTGTATTAGCCAAGTTTAGGCGAAGAAGATCCATCAAAATGCAAGGAATTGAACCAAAGGAGAGCTCTGTAGGAGACTGATCGCTGACCTTGGGTAGTCCAGCATCTGGGGACATGGAGTAGTTGGTTGACAGATGAACGAGTGTGCTTGGAACTGTATGAAGGTGTCAGTAGTGCTGCAGACCCAGGAGGAAGTAAGCCAAGGAGCGCTTTTTTGGCAAGTAAGCAGGTTTGATATTTAATCCTACTATTAAGCTACAGCCAGCCAGTCTGTGCATACAGTTCACAGGTATGTCAGAGGTGGTCGGAGCCTGTAAGAAGCTTCCATGCTTTATTAAGTGTGACAGTTATCCTTCGAAGTGGGGGGGGGGGGCAGAGCCATAATGAGGCCATAGTCTATGATAGAGAGAATGGAGCTATGGATAGCCAGTTTGAGGGCTTCATGAGTTAGATTATGCTTATGCCAATAGAGGAGCCCAATTTTTATATTTACGGCCTTAGCTTCCTTCTCGATGTGCCGGGCAAAGGTGAGGTGGCTATTCCAGATAACCCCCAGATATTTGAAATGCTCCACCAAGTGGGTTTTTAGTATTGAGGGCATGTGCCTTAAACTTACTGCACGAGGTGCTGAACATCATAACCTTCTTTTTTTGTAGTTTAATATCAGTTTCTGGTCACAGAACCATATTTTGAATTCTTCAAAACCAAGATGAAAGTGATATTCGAGAAGAGCAGAGTTAGGTTGGCTTGAGAATGACATCATCATCTGCATACAAAACTATTTGTTGATGGCAACAGTGCAGTAGGTTATTTACGAAAATACTGAAGAGGAGAGAGCCAAGGATGGATTCTTGAGGCATGCCTGGCGTACATTCCGCGGTCGGAGATGACATTGGAGATTTTACCATTTGATAGCCATCCTCCAGATAGCTTTTAAACCAGTGCATAGAGTCAATTGAGAGCCATGCGAGGTTAATTGTTTAAGCAGCAATGCATGGTTCACAGTATCAAATGCCTTCTAAATCTATGAAGGCTGCACCAAGACTCTTGGTCGAGCGATTGATGAATGAACCCAGTGAATTCCAGGAGGGCAGTTGTCGTGGTTGTGCCTCTTCCTGAAGCTGTACTGCTGCAGGCACTGGATGGGGTATATTTCAAGGTGGTCAATTAATTGATCTGCAACTATACACTCCAGGACTTTTGACAGAGGGAGGATTGAGATCGGTCTGTAATTGTGTGTATGGTATGGTCCCCAGATTTGTGTACTGGAGTTCTCAGAGCAGTTTTCCATCTAAGAGGGAATTGAGATTGGCTTAGTATTAGGTTAAAAATCTTAGTGATAGGAGCTAATACTTCATCAAGGGTAAGTGCAAGTGGCTTTAGGTCAAGGGAGTCGCTACTGTGCCGTGACTTACACAGGACCTTGCGTAATTGCCTTTTAACCAAGGAAACTGATACCTTCTTAAAGTAGAAGGAAAGGTTAATGCTGCAGCTACCGGGAGGCACATGAAGTGAGTCTTCTTGCTGCATTGTGGATGTAGAGGAGTGTGATTCATCAAAGAAGTCGGGGAGGGGCACTACTCTGATCAGAAAAAGCATCGATGAAGATATTTGCAATATTGAGAGGGTCCATAGTTGGTACTTCATCAATCTTAAGCATTAATGGTGCCACCTTTGGGACCTTGCCTGTGACATCCTTAATGTTTGACCAAAAATTTCTACTATTGCTCCAGGAGTTGGCAAACATTTCTCAATGGTAGTTGCTTCTCCTGACAGATGATCCAAGTGCACAAATTCTAGCAGCTTTGTAGGATTGGATATCTGCAGGTTTCCCAATGGTTTTTGACTGGTGCCAGAGGTTGTCCCTTAGTTTCATCTTGGTTAATAGTTCGGATGTGATCCAGGGTTAACTGTGCCACAGACTTTTCTTACCCTCGATGGAGCGTGGATGTCACATGCGGCATTGAAGTGAGATAAAAAGCTTGGCGCTGTGTTAATATCAGCAATCGAGTTCAGACCAGTCGGTGTTACTCGGGTGTAATTTTAGAGATTTAAGGTGCCCAATGCTTGAGAATTGGCTGTAAGCTGTTTGAGGGGGCGGTTTAGTGAATTTATTTGTCCAGGAGCAAGAGACCGGGCAGTGATCACTTATAGAGTTGGGGTGTACAACAACATTTGAGATGTGATCAGGACGGTTGGTGAGGATCCAGTCGAGAAGGGTGCAAGTCTCTGTTCTGTAGTTGCACCTAGTATGAGAGTTAACAAGTTGTGCTAGGTGTAGAGTAGATAGAAAGTCTTTGGCTAAGCTGTTGGCGGGCAAAAGCCAGTTTAGATTAAACTCACCCAGAAATACGGTCTCAGAGGTGAGTGGGTTACTGTGGATATACTCCAGAAGGCAGTGTAGGCCAGCTTCAGGATTTTTTGGTGGCACATATATTGAATACACCGTTTGAGCCATTGTTCTCCACGGACACTCAGCAAGGTGGCTTGGCTAAGCGTCACTTTGGCCGATCGGGTTCAGCAGATGCAGACCTTTGACCAATGCCCGCCACCCAAAACTGCTGCATCGCTCTGTCCTCGACTTTGGGACTTCATTGTCTAACCCCCATACACTCAGAAACCAACCGATGCCCGCCTGTCCTCTCTTGACATTGAAAAGGTGGCACAGGACACTGGCATCTCCCAGTACCCAGGCCCTTCTTGGCTGATGCCTGAGGGGATCCCTCCTAACCCGACACCGGCTCCTCCTTAACCGGTACCCGTCAGACCTACACCCATGATGGCTGAATTTAATGTCCTGCTCTTGTCCCTTTGGGCCCAGATCGCCCCTCCTCAGGGTCCCACATCTACCACACCTCTGGGGTCTTCTTCCGTGTTGGCCACTTCTATGGCCCTGTGGCTTGCCCCTCACCCTAGGGCACCTCATATCTCCCTAAGACCCGCTGAGGAGGAGGAGGAGGAGGAATGTCATCCTGATCTTCAACTCCCTGATGAAGATGAGGATGGGCGCAGATGGGGGGGCATTAGCCCGTCACCCACCCCCTCAACAGTTTCCCCGGACAGGGATGAGACACTGAGATATATGCCCATATCTCCCTGGATGATCCCTCCTTCATCTTGGTCATGCGCCAGCTCAAGGTAACCATGGGTTTCAATGCAGAGAAACGGGATCCTTCCCAACGTCTGCTGGCAACATAACTGTGTCTGCCTGACTCGCCTCCTTTGGTGGTGCCTCCTGTCATAGATACTTTTAAGGAAGCCACCATGGCGGTGTGGCGCTACCCTAACCTGATTCCAGCCATGCCAAGGAAGGAGGGCAAACTTTATCACACTCCTGCAGGAAGAGCTTTATTTTCATGGAGCACCTTCAGGTGGAGTCTGTAGTTGCAAACGCTGCCCACGACTGCACCAAGTGGCCAAAACACTTGAGCTCACTGGCACCAGACAAGGAATCATGTTGGCCAGATCTCTTGGGAAGCGGACATCAGATCAGCCATTTTGGCCATTAGGGTGTTAAATTACATAGCATACATGGTCCATTTCCAGAATGTGCTCTGGGATCAGGCCAGAGACTTAGCAAAATCCCTGCCTGATGACCCGGCTAAGCAACACCTCCAGCATGCCTTGCAGTCAGGAGCTGATGTTGGTCTACATTTGCTCCACTCGGCTTACAATGCTGTAGATGGCCTTGGCCCGGGTAGCTGCAGTCTGCATATGCATGAGCCTGGCATTCTTGGCTTCAGGTGTCTGGGTTTGCCCAAGATGCCAAGCTATCCATAATGAATATCCCTTTCTGAGGATCTAAGCTTTTTGGAGCTGATGTCCAGGATATCCTCTCTGACCTTAAGGCTTCTGGGTGCACCCTCATGTCTGTGCACACTCTGTATCATATACAGCCCAAGGGTGGGCAATGTGTGCCCTTTCATCGGGCCACCCACAGACGAGCCCAATCGTCTTCTAAGCCCCAAGGAAAGCAGAGAACAGCAGCGTCCTTGCCAGTTCCTTCACCTTCTGCCAGCAAGGGCTCTCAAGGTGGCCCCACAGACCCTGCTTCAGCAGCCCCCTCCTCCTGACTCCCTGCCAGATTCCCCCCTTTCAGGAAAGCAGGAGGTGGTTGTTGGGTATCACTTCTCTCTGCACCTGGACAGGTGGTGGAAGATAACCGTGGACAGTTGGATGCTTCAGCTCATTGTGCACGGACACGCCCTAGAACTTCTGGAGTGGCCCATAACAGACCCCTAGTTCTGTCTTCGTACCCCCCCCAAAGTCATGTCCCTGTGCTCAGGGAAGAGATTCACTCCCTGCTCCGCAAACTGACCATAGAACCTGTCCCCCACTCCCAGCAAGGAGGGGGGTTCTATTTCCATTTCTTCCTGATCCCCAGATGCACAGGGGATCTCAGGCCCATCCTGGACCTCACCAAGTTGAACCTCTCGATCCAGTACAAACAGTTCCAGATGGTGACTCTCCAGGGTCTGCTGCCCCTGTTACATCAAGGGAACTGGTTTTGCTCCTCGACATGCAGGATGCGCACTGCATATCCAAGGTGAGTGCCTCCCACAGAAGGTTCTCAGGTTCTACTTTCAGGGAGTGCACTTTCGGTTCAGAGCTCTGCTATTTGACTTATTCTCAGCCCTTGGGTATTCGCCAAGTGCCTGGCAGGTTGGCAGCTGCCCTCCAGTGATGGGTTGTATAAGATTTTATTCCAGGGGAATCTCTTGCAGCAGGCCATTCAAGATAGGACTCTGACGTCTGGCACTAGAACCACATGGAAACTTTCTAGCTAGCAGTCTACCAGAGAGGGCCACCCACCTCCACCGTCACTCTCTGACGTCCGCTACCCTATATAGGTGGGTGGCCCCCATGTCCTCCCCAGTTCTTTCCCACCGTAGACCTAGTCACGTCGGATCTGCAGGGAAAGTGCTGCTGCTTCACTTGCCATTTTCATGCTTTTTTAAACATTTTTCTCACCTTAGTTTTTCCCCATCCTTCAATGTTTTTTTTTCTTTTCTTTTATGTCTTCTCCTTCCTTGTCGACGTCGGAGCATCAGAATAAGTGTGCCTTTGGTCATCAAATTTCCAAAAAGGACGGCCACTAAGCTTGCCTTTTCTGCCTAGGCCCAGACCACGACATCTCATCCTGTGGGTTCTGCCAGAGGTTGAATGCCACCACCCGGCGCCGCCATCAGCAGACACTCGAGGGGCACTTACTCAAGCCGAAGGTCACCTCAGTGGAGTAGGAGCTGCAGGCACTATCTTCTCCGGCCTCCCAGGCTCAATCTTCAGCCTCCCAGGCCCAGTCCTCAGGTTTGGCTTCAGCCAAACTCCTTGATAAACCTACCGGGAAGCATAAGCACCGGGACAAAGAGAAGCACCGGTCCCGGTGTCATTGAGGCACAGGTCAGGAAGCATAGGAAAAACCAGGAACTGTAGGAGGTGCAGAATTCACCAAAATTATTTATTTACAGTAGCAGTATCATAAAATATACTTGTTCAGTATAACTATTTACAAAGGCAAAATAAAATAGTTTTCTTTCAGTCTGTGTCCCTTGTTCTCCTAATCTTTTTTGCAGTTGCAGCTTTGCTCCTTTATAAGTCCTTTCAACCCCCACTCTTAGCAAGCATCCTGTTTTTGTAAATATCAGGCAGGAGCTGCTAGAACACAGTGTGCTTCTTGAGGCCCCCTTTGCACAGCTTTTGCAAAAGGCTCAAACATTTGCACTCAAGTAACCTCTGAAGTTTTCCATTAGTTTTTTACAATCATCTCAAATTATAATTGTATACATTTCAACAGTAATACTATACATTTTCCAAACAAAAGGGATCCCAATATCAGTTGCATTTCCATACAGTGATTTGCACATATTTTTATATTAGTAGATATGCAAGGGAGGAAAAAAACGGACAGCAAGGGAAAACTGAGAAGACAGTGAGAGGCAAAGAATTGCGAGATTGTTGGGTAATCAAATCCGAAGTCTCACAGGAAAATTTGGTTGCACAACCAGACAGAGAAGAGACAGAAAAGGAAAGAACCTTGCATTTTAAACACTTTCTCTAACAACTGGGGCAGGGTCCTATTCCACCCTATTACATACACCCCCTCCTTAAGAGGGAACCTGTTTTATTAAACAGGTTTCCAAAACTTTTTATTCTCTACTAACATTTGCTGCTTTCAGCAATTAGCACATGTGCATGATCTGTTTTTTTCTAACAGTACAGCAAGCAGTAAGTTTAAACTTGTACATTGTTTTTCAGCCTTCAGAACCCTCAATTCCTGATCCATATCTTGACAGAAAATCAGCATTGCTATTCTCTTTACCAGATTTGTGTATCACCGTAAATTTAAATGGCTGTAGTGCCAGGTACCACTGTGTGATTCTGGAATTTTTATCTTTCATCTGATTAAGCCAACAGGGAGGATTATGGTCTGTTATAAGAACAAATCAGTTTGTAGTAAATAAAACTTAAGGGACTCATGGCCCACTTTGCTGCTAAAAAATCCTTTTCAATGGTGGAGTACCTTTTCTCTCTGTCATGCAACTTCCTACTGATGTACAGAATAGGATATTCTGTCCATCTATATTTTGACTCAGTACTGCACCTAGGCCTACCTTGGATGTATCTGTTTGTAGCAAAAATGGTTTTTCAAAGTCTGGGCTTTTTAAAACAGGGGCAGAACATAATGCAGCCTTAATGGCTTGAAAAACTTCATCACACTTTGGGGTCCATTTCACATTTGGGTACCGTTTTTTCATGAGTTCAATGAGGGGAGTAGCTAACTCAGCAAAGTTGGGAACAAATCTCCGATAATAACCAGCCAGCCCTAAAAATGACCTGACATATTTCTTTTAGGTACAGGGCTGTTAGCTACAGCTTCTGTCTTACAAACTTCTGGCTTAACTTCTCCATTTCCCAACACATAGCACAAATATCTGGTTTCCTGCATGCCCAATGCACATTTGGTAGGATTAATAGTCAGATCTGCATTTTTGATAGCTTGGATAACTGCTCGTAGATGTCCCAGGTGACTTTTCCAGTCTAGACTGTACACCACGATATCATCCAGGTACGCAGCCCAATAACCAATGTGAGGGGATAAAATGACAACCATATACCGTTGGAATGTAGCTGGTGCACCATGTAAACCAAATGGCATGGTGGTGAACTGATAGAATCCTATGGGGGTGGCAAATGCAGTTTAATCTCTGGATTCTTTTGCTAAAGGTATTTGCCAGTAACCCTTGGTGAGATCGAGGGTACTGAAATACTCTGCACTCCTCAGTCTGTCCACCAAATCATCTTTTCTGGGCATAGGATAACTGTCAAATTCTGACACTTGATTGTTTCCTAAATTCAAGGCAGATTCTAACACCCCCTTCTTTTTTGTTTACAGTTACCATGGGAGATGACCAAGCACTCCTCTGCTCCTCTATAATACCCAATTCTTTCTTTTTTTGTATTTCCTTAACCACATTAGCTCTTAACTGCTCTGGTAACCTGTATATCTTTTGCCTAATAGGATGAGCATTCTTTGTCACTATTAGGTGCTCAGCCCCTTCTGCTCGGCCTGGTACCATGGTAAAAGTACTGTGAAATGTCTTTAGCACATTACGAATGTCTGCAGTTTATTCTGAGGTTAAGAAAACATTAACCTTTACAGCATCAGCATTTACGGTTTGTTCCAGTCTATCATAAGCTACATTCATATCTTCTTTATCAGTTTCTGGTAAAACTAGCAAAGCAGCTTTTGGCATTTTTTCAACCCATTTCTTGAGGAGGTTAGCATGGTATATCTTAGTAGGATTTTTCCTGTCAGGGGTCTCAATCTCATAGTCAGCAGTGCCGGTACGTTTAAGAAACTTATATGGCCCTTGCCATTTCATTAACAGTTTATTTTCTGTTGTGGGCAACAGTAGCAAAACCTTTTCACATGGCTTGAAAACGTTTTCTTTTACCCCATGGTCATAATATACTTTCTGCTGGTTTTGGGCCTCTTCCTGATTAGTGTGGGCAATTTCAACATATTTTGCCAGCTTCTTTTTTGGGGGCACATATTAAAGACGTGATAGATGGTTTCTGAGTAGGGTTATCTTCCCACGTTTCTTTTATCACATCCAGTGGCCCTCTTGGCTGCCTACCATACAGCATTTCAAATGGTGAAAACCCTGTTGATGCCTGTGGCACTTCTCTGTAAGCAAAAGTAGGTAAGGAGTATTGGTCCCAATCTTTCCTTCCCTTTTACAAACCTTTTTAACATGCATTTTAAGGTTTGGTTAAAACGCTCAACATGACTGTGGGTGGGATATTCAGAACTGCACCAGGCAGAGGCGCAAGCCGGGTGCAGTGCAACTGGGATGCGCCAGGGCGTGGTCTGAGCGATATTCAACGGTGCTGCACCATGGCTCCGCACCGTTGAATATGGCACCGTGGCCACCCGCAGTGCACATGGCGCAGTGGCTCTGCGCCAACGCAAGTGGCCAGAGAGGGGCAGGAGGATGCGCTAGCGCAAGTGCCATTGCGCTAGGCGCAGCAACCACGATATTCAGTGGTGGACATGCAAATGGTGCCATAGTGTATGCAAGGTGCAAATGGGGCCATTTGCATGCAAGTGCGCTGATCCCCTGGGACTTGCGCCTGGCGCCCTGCCAGGCTGCAGCTGTCGGGGACCGACGCCCCCAGCCCCTCACCAGCAACACGCCCCATTGCCCAGTCACGGGCTGTAACATTCAATTTACTCCTGGTGGTCCAGTGGACTGAACTCCGTGTCAATCGCGGGCTGGAATATTTAAATAACTCCCTGGTGGTCCAGTGGACCGAACTCCTTGCCTGATCATGGGCTGTAATATTTAAATCATTCTCTGGTGGTCCAGTGGACCAAACTCCGTGCAATCGTGGGCTGTACTGAATATTTTACTCCCTGGTGGTCCAGTGGTACCTGTACCCCCCTCCCCTCCCTGCCACCTCCTCCCCCGGTCCAGCGGTGGCAGCACCCACCCACGCCACCCGCCGACTGACGGATATGGCATGACAGATTGAGTCTGTCGCGTACACTGGTGAGATCGAGCCGATAGTTCCGAATGAATGGCCCATTCACATTTCGACTTTAGTAAGCAGCCGATCAGCACGCTCATTGGCTCACGCCGGACCAATGGGCGTATGCGGGTGACAGAAATGGAAGGAAAGAGTTAGTGGTTTGGCTTGTGGTGCCTTATATTTTTAGCAGTTTGGAAAAATACACTTAGCTAAGATCCTCTGTCCAACAGCATCTAGCTTGTGGAATTCCTAGCTGCTATATAAGAGCTGGGTCATAAATCTCGAGTGGACATCTGCATACATACACAGACCTGCAGACATGTACACAGGGCAGTTTAAATGGATTGGATCATTCAAATATAAACTTAAGGTGAAAAGGGAATATAATTGGTCACTGATAGGTGTTCACTCTGATTGGGACAATTAAATACATACATGTTAGTTGGTTGGTGCATTCAAAGGGGAGAATAGGAATGACCTAGTCTCCACAGAGTATATAACCTTCTGCAAGACAGAGAAGGCTCTCTCATGCTGAGTAGCTGGAAGGGGAAATATAAGTTTGGAGCCTACCTTATAGCTATGTCCGTGGGATCTGGCAGTTAGAACAGGGTCCAGTGTCTCTTGTAAGGACAAGGAAGGGTAAGTTTAGTGATAGCATATTTCAGTAATAGCCTTCTTCTTTTGCCATCTGTTATTTAAAAACAATTGTTTACTTTTCCTGTATGAGTGTTATTCTCTTGTGTTGTAAATATATATCCTGTAAATGCTCAGTGCACTTTCTGTTAAGTAAAAAGGTATTTATTTGCTCAGCAGTTGTGACTGTGATGTCATTTTTCTAAGGTAATATTTGGTTTCCACTGACTGAGGTAAACTCTGGGTAGCATCCGCCACCCGAGAGAGAGACACTACCAGACTTTAACTTGTGCAATTGCACATTTAATTATTCAAGTTTGTACACTTGAAAGAGGTGCCGGAAGGAAAGTCCGGGTGGTGGCAGTGAATACCCGAGGACAGACACCTTCTAAAAGCTGTTTCAGCCCAGAGGGAGGTGGGTTGTCTAAGCCATACTGTACACTGTCAGTCAGCGGGTGGCTTGCGGTGGGGTGCTGCCACCCGCCGCTGACTGGGGTGCGTGGTGGCAGGTGTGAGTGGGTGGGTTGGGATGGGGGAATGGTTACCACTGACCACCAGGAGTGAAATATTCAGTACAGCCCGCGATCGGCACGGAGTTCGGTCCACTGGACCACCAGGGAGTGATTTAAATATTACAGCCCACCATCAGGCATTGGGGGACACTTCCACCAGGTGGTGCCACCAGAGCTCGGGTGGCCACCCACAGCTGGCAGCTGCTGTGTTGCGCCCAGCAATATGGCAGCCGGCCTGTGGGTGGCCAGTCCTTGCTCCTGTTTTTCAGGCACATCTTTGCGCCCCCCCGCGAGCGCCAAGGTGGGTGTGATGCCTGCATATCTTCCACACATCCCAGGCTGAATATTGGGATGCGCATATGGTGGCACGCCCGCACTTCAGGCGCATACATTACTGGTGCGCCCGCGATCGGATTTGCACGGAGCAAGTTCCCTTTGAATATCGTGGCCAGTGCATCAGGGCTTGTGCTGATGGCACAACACTGGTGCGCCTATGCAACCCTTTAATATCCCACCCTGTCTGTCTGAGGGTGATAGGGAGAGGTTCTGTGGCAGTGATACCTAGTAGTCTGTACAGCTCCTTAAGTAATGCAGCATCAAAATTACTACCCTGATTAGTAATAATTCCTTTAGATATGCCTACTCTGCTGAAAATTTTGGCAAGTTCTGCTGCAACTTTTGGGGCTGTAACAGTACGCATTGGAGCTGCTTCTGGGCATCGAGTAGCTTAGTCACATACTACCAGGATAAATCTGTTACCCTTTTTATTTTTGTCTAAAGAACGAATCACATCCATTGCAATTCTCTCAAAGGGCACATCTATCAAGGATAGGGGCACCTTGTCTTTTCTAGTGACTGGGGCTACTTTCTGACACTGAGCAGAGGAATTACAATAGGTAGTAACATCTTTATGAATTTCAGGCCAGTAAAATCTATACAGCAATCTGGAAAGGGTGTGATCCCTCCCTGAGTGACCAGCCATAGGACTATCATGTGCTATCTGTAACAACTCTGTTCTATACTTCCGTGGTATAACCAATTGTTCTGTCTGTTCCTGTGTCTGAGGTTTAACCCAAACTCTGTACAGTAACACATTACATTTTTTAAACATTGGTCCACCCTGTTTTGGTTTCACCCCCAGCTGCTTAAAATAACCCTGGAGAGAAACATCGTTAGCTTGCTCTGAAAGAAAATCACAATCAGTTAATTTAGTTTCAGCATTTTCATATTTTAGCGCTTTATGTCCATCAATCATTTGTTGCCACAGTTTCTTCAGGCATCGTCTTTCTTTCTTGGATTTCCAGATCTTGGAGGTGTGCTCAAACATGTCCAGATCAAAATCACTGAAAGGAAAAGTGTCCCCACCATCTGACATTTTCTTTGCCTAAGCTCTTGTCACCACAGTTGGTGAAACATCAGGATTTACTCCTCCTTTGATCAACTCGGTAAATCCTGGAAAGTCATTTCTAATAATCACAGGTACAGGTAACTTAGGTACTACCCCCACTTTCATTTGGTGCGACACACCCTTAATGGTCAGAGTCACTTGGGTGGTGGGACAGTATCGAGTGTCCCCGTGGATGCAGATGACACCAGAACCTGGTCCCTTTGCGCAGTGTTTTCCCAGCACTTTAACATGCACTAGGGTCTGTCTGCTTCCCGAATGAATGATTCCCTTCAGAGTCTTATTCCCCACCTTCACATCTGTTAAGTACTTGCCCCAATTTGCCAAAGACAAATCTGATCCAGTGCCACTCTCCTTACTACGGTAGTTTCTTGCAAAATGTCCTGGCTTATTACAGTTATAGCAGATAATGTCTTTGGGCACAGATTTGTTACCCCCACCAGAGTTCTTATCAGGCTTGGGGTTTAAATGGGAAAAAGAGTGTCTTACCGGTGCTTGGCTGTTACCTCACTGTTGTGGCATCTGTCTGGCCATTTGTTAGTCCTTGGCCAAAGAAGCAGCCTTTTCCCCACTCTCTGGTCGGTGTTCTTTTACCCACAGCTGCACATCTGTAGGCAAGATGTTGATGAATTGTTCCATGGCAAACGTGTCGGATCTGTGGGATTGTTTTGCTCTCTGGTTGGATCCATTTTATCTGGAGTTCTCTGAGTCGGGTGAAGGCTTCTCGAAGATTGCCGACTGAGTTCTATCTCAGAGATCAAAATCTCTGCCTGTATGCCTCTCCGGAGATATCACACCTTTTCAGGATTTCGCTTTTCACCAGGTCATAGTTTTCTGACTGTGCAGTGTCCATACTGCCAAAGCAAGTTGGGCTTTCCCTGTCAGGTAGGGTACCAGTCTGATTGTCCATTGCTGCTTTGGCAGGCTATGGCAACTCATTCAAAAGTTGTCAGGTATGCCTTGATTTCATCTGAGGGACACAACTTTGTAAGTTCAATGGCTTTTAAGTTGCTTGCATGTTGTTGCTCATCAAGTCTCTGCCAGATCCTCTGCCTTTGATAGCTTGCAAGGCATCCAGCCATCGCTGCTCCTGTCGCTGCATCTCTTCTCTCCTCTGCGCTTCTAAACGTTGCATCTCTTTTTCTCTCTCTGCTTTTCAGTCTCTTTTTATTGTATAGCCCACCATTTGAAAATGTTCATTAGGCTCTCAGGTTCTATCACTGCCTGTTTCTTTTCCATAACTTGTGCTGGCTGTACAATCTCAGACTGGACTTCTGTCTCTGCTAGTTTGGCTGCCATTCTCCTGGTAACCACTCCTGGACTTGCTGCTGCAGAATCCTGCATCTTCTCTGTGCTTCCTGGCACTAGGTCCAGTGCCCACTCACAAAACTCCTGTCTTAGGGTGTGCACGGCGGAAATCCCACTTAGGCTGACGCCATCTGTCATCAAGGCACAGGTCAGGAAGCATAGGAAAACCAGGAGCAGTTGTAGAATTCACCAACAATTATTTATTTACACTAGCAGTATCATAAAATAAACTTGTACAGTATTACTATTTACAAAGGCAAAATAAAATAACGTTTTCTTTCAGTCTCTGTGTCCCTTGTTCTCCTAATCTTTTTTTGCAGTTGCAATTTTGCTCCTGTATAAGTCCTTTCAACCCCCACTCTTAGCAGGCATCCAGTTTTGTAAATATCAGACAGGAGCTGCTAGAACACAGTGTGCTTTTGAGGCGCCTTTTGTGCTGTTTTGCAAAAGGCTCAAACATTTGCACTCAAGTAACCTCTGAAGTTTTCCATTTGCTTTTACAGTCATCTCAAATTATAATTATGTGCATTTCAACAGTAATACTATACATTTTCCAAACAAAAGGATCCCAGTGTCAAGTTACATTTCCATACAGTAATTTTCAAATAGTTTTATATTAGTAGATATGCAAGGGAGGAAAAACAGAAGCAAGGGGAGACAATGAGAGGCAAAGAACTGCAGATTGTTGAGGTGATCAGATCCGAAGTCTCACAGGAAAATTTGGTTGTGCAACCAGACAGAGAAGAGACTGAAAAGGAAAGAACCTTGCATTTTAAACACTTTTTCTAACAAGTAGGACATGGTCCTATTCCACCCTGTCACACCCAGTCTTCATCTTCCTGCTCGCAGTCTCTACCCGCTCGCTTGGCCACATTGGGGTCCACCTGCTCCGGGGGATCGGTCCCACGTCCCACCAATGTTCCCCTACCAAAGGGCAAACAGTTATTCCTCCTCCCATCACTGTCTCAGTCACTGTCGGAGGAGCTTTGGGCCAGGGATCCTCCCAGCCCACCAGGTCCCTGCTGCTTAGGCCCATCTCTTCCTTGGGTACACAGCAGAGCGTCCCTTTCAGCAGTCCTCCGGCCAAAGCGGATTCCACGGATGCAGAGGCACCTTCATCACGCCTCCGTCGCCTCTTCCTCAGTGTTGACACATCTGGTGTGCACCCCTCTGGAGATGGGCTTTTCATTGGCTCCTAGTCCTGCTTACCCCACGCAATGCTCATCCTTTGCTGGATGCTGTATTGCTTGCTTCACCGCAGGACCTTCATCAGCCTATACCCGAGGGTCCATATTACCCTCACCCAGCTCCCACAGGGCCTTATCCTGGCTTCCCTCTATACCAGGGGCTCCCCTGGGTTGCTGTTATCCACCTCCGTTTAGTCCTACGCCAGTCATGCTGGATATTCAAGGACTGGTGTCCTCCCTTTGGGGGGTCTTTTGCTCCAAGGTACCAACTCAGATTCCACCACCTCCTCCAATGGACCTGCCCCAGGGTCCTGCATCGCTCACCCCCCAGATGCCATGGCAGGCCTGTTCCCTTTCTAACCCAACCAGTGAAAGGGATGAATACCACTGTGACCTGGTGCTCCAGACAAAGGGGATAGTGATTTGGGCTCCCCCTCCCCCCCCCTCCAGGTCTTCCAAAAGGGGTCTCTGCACCCAAGGGCGTTTCACAGTCTCTCCACCCCGGGTGACCTCCTCCTTTTCCACAGTCATGCGCCACGCACAGGTGGCAATGGGCTTTGCCCGAGGAGCAGGATCCCAACATAGGCTGTTGGTCGTATACCCACGTAAGCCTGATGCTCCCCTGCCAGGTTCCTCTGATTAACGCTTAAGGATGTAATGATGGTGGCCTGGTGTTGTCCCCATATTCTCCCTTCCATGTCTCATGCGAGGCAGACAGTTTTATCATGCTCAGGAGGGCAGGCCCCTTTTGGGGAACAAGCACAGGCAGACTGGTGGTCATTACCTCCACCCATGACCATTCCAAACATCTGAACATGTCACTTCCTGCCCCCAGACGGAATCCCATCATTTGGACCTTTTGGCAAATGAATGTTTCTCCACTCTTGCTATCCGTGTTCTTAACTACCTTGGCAACATGCTGCAGTATCAGAATTCAGTGTGAGACAAGGTCCAGGAGGTTGTCTCTCTCTCTCCCTAAGAGGCCCCTAAGTCGGAGTTGCAGGACAACCTCAAAGTGGTCTCCGATGTTCATGCAGCACCTTCAGTGCTGTGGTGATGTGGCTAGGGCTGTAGCCAGTGGCATCTTGGCTCAGAGTCTCAGGGTTCACTCAGGATGTGTAGCAGTCTATACTGAATGTCCCTTTCAGGGGCTTCCTGCTGTTTAGGGCGATGTGGAGGATATGCTTGTTAAGCTTCAGGCCTCCGTGAGGGCCATAAGGTTGGTCCACCCCTTTATCATACCCGCCAAGGCCTGCCCAGAAGCGCCCTGTCAGCAAGGCTCCCCGCAAACTGGCAGCTGGCTGAACCCCCGCCAAACGGCAGCTACAGAACCCAGGCAAACGAAACTACACCAGCCTGCCTACACCAGCCCGCTTCAGTTAGCGAAATCCCCAGAGGGGACCAGTGCCCCTTGACTCCTTGCATGACCCCCTCCCTCTGGCAGAGCAGGAGGTGATGATAAGGGGTCGTTTATCCCTAAACCTGCCTAAATGGAGGGCGATCACAACAGACAGTTGGGTACTTCAGTTAAACAAGCAGGGCCACTCTCTGGAGTTTCTAGAATGGCCTCCAGACAACTCCATGTCTCTGTCCCACTACCAGCCTTATGTCCCCCTGATGTGAGAGAAAATCCATGCCCTTCTTCGTAAGTGGGCTATAGAGCCAGTACCTGTCTCCTAACAAGGGCATGGATACTGCTCTCATTTCTTCCTAGTCCCCAAGCTCATGGGAGACCTCAGGCCAATCCTGGATCTCAGCGAACCAAATCTCTCTGTCGTCAAGGCACAGGACAGGAAGCATAGGAAAAACCAGGCGCACTTGTAGAATTCGCAAAAAGTGTTTAGTAGTACTAGCAGTAACATAAAAAAATATTGTTCAGACTAACTATTTACAATGGCAGAATAAACAGAGAAGATCCATCTGAGTTTTCCTTCAATCTCTGTGTGTCTCCCAAAACATTGCAGCTCTCTCTCATATGTCTTTGCATCCCCTCTCTTTAACAAGCATCCTGTTTTTTTTTTCTAAAATGTTCTTGCATGTTTCAGGCGGGTGCAGCAAGAACACTATGTCCCAGAACTGAGGCCCCTTCTCCACAGCTTCTGAAAAAGGGCTTAAAAACTGCTGTCAGGTTAACCCCTTGAGTTCCCAGGAGCTTTTTGCAATCATCTCAAGCTACATTTATATACATTTCATAAGTAACACTATATAATTTCTAAACAAAGGGATCCCAATATCAGTTACATTTTCATATAATGATTTGCATATATTTTTATACCAGCAGATATGCAAGGGAGGAAAAGACAGAAACAGGAAGGGAAGACTGAGAGACAGTGAGTGGCAGAGAATTGCAAGACAGTTGGGGTGATCAAATCCTAGGTCTCACAGGAAAATTTGGTTGCACAACCAGACAGACAAGAGGCAGGAAAGGAAAGAACAGAACAGATCCCTGCATTCAAACTTTCCATTAACTGTGACAGGGTCCTATTCAACCTTATCACATACACCCCTCCTTAGGAGGTAACCTGTTTTATCCAACAGGTTTCCAAACCTTTCTCTTGATTCTACTAATATTACAGAGTACAGAGGGGCTGTTCAAAGTAAGGAGGGAGGGCCACCAGGGGCCATGATATGAGACTGAGGCGAGAAAGGTTCAGGAGGGAGATGAGGAGACACTTTTTTACAGAGAGGGTGGTGGCTGGGTGGAATGCGTTACCTGCTGAAGTGGTATGCAGTAGAACAGTGGACTGCTTCAAACCAGGATGGGACAGGACAAGGGGGAGGGTTAATGAAGGGGAAGGGTGGAAGAGAGGGGCAGCTGCAGAATAAGGGGTGCTAGCTGCAGATTCAAGCAGACTTGATAGACCTCTAGGCCTTTATCTGTTGGCAAATTTCGTATGTTCATGTTAGTTTCTAACTTTCAGAAATCAAGCACATGTACAATATCCTTTTTCTATAACAGTACAGCAAACAGTAAAGTTTAAACTCATTTGCTTTTCAACCTTCAGAACCCTCAATTCCTGATCCATATCTTGACAGAAAATCAACATTGCTATTCTCTTTACCAGATTTGTGTATCACCTTGAATTTAAAGGCTGTAGTGCCAGGTACCACCTTGCAATTCTGGAATCATCTTTCATTTGGCTAAGCCAACAGAGAGGACTGTGATCTGTTATAGGTACAAAGTCAGTTCCCAGCAAATTAAACTTAAGTGACTCCATGGCCCACTTTGCTGCTGAACCTTCCTTTTCAATGATGGGGTACCTTTTCTCTCTGTCATGCAACTTCCTACTTATGTACATAATAGGATATTCATTCCATCTATATTTTGATTCAGGACTGCACCTACGCCTGATACATCTGTTTGTAAGAAAAATTGTTTCTCAAAGTCTGGGCTTCTTAAAACAGGGGCTGAACATAATGCAGCCTTAATGGCTTGAAAAACTTCATCACATACTAGGGTCCATTTCACATTATTTAGATACCGTTTTTTCGTGAGTTCAGTGAGGAGACTAGCTAACTCAGCAAAGTTGGGAACAAATATCCGATAATAACCAGCCAGCCCTAAAAATGACCTGACATGTTTATTTGTTTTAGGGACAGGGCTGTTAGCTACAGCTTCTGTTTTAGAAATTTCTGGCTTAACTTCTCCATTTCCCAACACATAGCCCAAATATCTGGTTTTCTGCATGCCCAATGCACATTTGGTAGGTGTCACTGGGCATGGGTTTAGGATAACAGAATTTCAGGCAGACCACAAGTCATGTGCATAAAAAAACACATGGTTGCGTTTATTATTTTATTTTCATCGAGTAAAATATACAAAAAGCAAAATGGTAAGTCAGATAACTGCTTAGCTTCAACAGTTTCTAAGACTTTTCTTCAGACTAACAGTTTGAAAGCACACACTACAATGAGGTTTTTCACCTTCCGCAGTCAGTATTCAACTGACCTCCCTATCTCTCCTCTCTCAGCACTGAGATAGGGCTTTTTATAAGCTCACTAGAAGTTGGAAAAGCTATTTCCCCTGCTTTTGATTAACAGCAGACATAACATAAAACTAGCCACTAGGGGTCACTATTGCAACCACAGAGAACAGTTATTTGGCACCTGGAGGACATTGCATAACTTGTTTGCAACATTGTTAAAGGTCAGAGCCGAGGTGAGAACATTCTGTGCCTCCAAACTCTCCTGCAGGGTTGTATTACCTCATGCTGTCTGCTGTAAAATATATCTAGAAGAGGGCTGCTAACATCTAGAAAAGCAGACACAATTTTTTTTATTTTTCTATTAAAACTGCCCTTTAGTTTTGTGTTTATGTTAGTATGCACAAAAACATTATAAACACTTCAGCACTCAATTTATAACTAGCCAGCCAGCATGTTGAACATTATACAAAACATATAAACTGCTTTTGGGAGGGGGTTCAGTTTATTCCAGGTGTTCACTGTGACAGGGTCACCCTGTCACAGTAGGATTAATAGTCAGACCTGTATTTTTGATAGCTTGGATAACTTCTCGAGGTGTTCCAGGTGGCTTTTCCAGTCTGGACTGTACACCACAACATCATCCAGTACGCAGCACAATAACCAGTGGGAGGTGATAAAATGATATCCCGTACCGCTGGAATGTAGCTGGCGCACCATGTAAACCAAATGGCATGGTGGTGAACTGATAGAATCCAACAGGAGTGGCAAATGCAGTTTTGTCTCTGGATTCTTTAGCTAAAGGGCTTTGCCAGTAACCCTTGGTGAGATCAAGGGTACTGATATACTTTGCACTCCCCAGTCTGTCCACCAAATCATCTATTCTGGGCATAGGATAGCTGTCAAATTCTGACACTTGATTTAGTTTCCTAAAATCAAGGCAGATTCTAACACCCCCTTCTTTTTTGTTTACAATTACCATTGGAGATGACCAAGCACTCCTGGACTCTTCTATGATACCCAATTCTTTCATTTTTTGTATTTTCTTAACCACGTCAGCTCTTAACCGCTCCGGTAACCTGTATGTCTTTTGCCTAATAAGATGAGCTTCCTTGGTACTATTACATGCTCAATCCCTTTGCTTGGCCTGGTACTGTGGTAAAATACTGTTAAATGTCTTTAGCAATTTACGAATTTCTGCGGTTTGTTCTGAGGTTAAGGAAACATTCACCTTTACAGCATCAGCAGTTACGGTTTGTTCCAGTCTATCATAAGCTACAACCATATCCTTATCAGTTTCTGGTAAAACTAGCAAAACCGCTTTTGCCATTTTTTCAACCCATTTCTTGAGGAGATTAGCATGGTATATCTTAGTAGGATTTTTCCTGTGAGGGGTCTCAGTCTCATAGTTAACGGTGTCAGTTTTGTCTAAGCACTCTATAAGACCCTTGCCACTTCATTAACAGTGTATTTTCTGTTGTGGGTAACAGTAGCAAAACCTTTTCACCTGGCTCGAAAGCTTTTTCTTTTACTCCATGGTCATAATATACCTTCTGCTAGTTTTGGGCCTCTTCCTGATTACTATGGGCAATTTCAACATATTTTGCCAGCTTCTTTCTTAGGGCACACATACAAGATATTATAAATTGTTTCTGAGTGGGGTTATCTTCCCACGTTTCTTTTATCACATCCAGTGGCCCTCTTGGCTGCCTACCATACAGCATTTCAAATGGTGAAAAACCAGTTGAGGCCCATGGCACTTCTCTGTAAGCAAAAAGTAGGTAAGGCAAGTATTGGTCCCAATCTTTCCTTCTCCCTTTTACAAACCTTTTTAACGTGCATTTTAGGGTTTGGTTAAACGCTCAAAAAGACCATCTGTCTGAGGGTGATAGGGGGAGGTTTGTATGGCAGTGATACCTAGTAGTCTGTACAGCTCCTTAAGTAATGCAGCACCAAAATTACTACCCAGATCAGTAATAATTTCTTTAGGTATGCCCACTCTGCTGAAAATGTTAGCAAGTTCTACTGCCACTTTGAAGCTGTGACAGTATGCATTGAACTGCTTTCTGGTATTGAGTAGCACAGTCACATACTACCAGGATAAATCTATTACCCTTTTACTTTTGTCTAAAGGGCCAACCACATCCATTGCAATTCTCTCAAAAGGATCATCTATCAAGGGTTAGGAGCACTAGGGTGCCTTGTCTTTTCTAGTGACTGGGGCTTTTTCTGATACTCGGCACAAGAACTGCAGTGGGTAGGAACATCTTCATGAATTCCAGGCCAGTAAAGTCTGTACAGCAATCCAGCAAGGATGCGATCCCTCACTGAGTGACCAACCATAGGATTATCATGTTCTATCTGTAACAACTCTGTTCGATACTTCTGTTATAGAACCAGTTGTTCTGTCTGTTCCTGTGTGTGAGGTTAACCCAAACTCTGTACAGTAACCCATTACATTTTTTAAACATTGGTTCACCCTGGTTTGGTTTCACCCCCAGCTGCTTAAAATAACCCTGAAGAGAAACATTGTTAGCTTGTTCTGAAAGAAAATCACAATCAGTTATCAGTTTAGTTTCAGCATTTTCATACGTTAACCCCTTATGTCCATCAGTCATTTGTTGCCACAGTTTCTTCAGGTATCATCTTTCTTTCCTGGATTTCCGGATCTTGGAGCTGTGCTCAAACAAGTCTGAATCAAAGTCAGTGAAAGGAAAAGTGTCCCCACTATTTGAGATTTTCTTTGCCTGAGCTCTTGTTACCACTGCTGCTGAAACTGCAGGGTTCAGTTCCTCTGAGATCAACTCAGTAAATCCTTTACAGTCATTTCCAATAATCACATTTACAGGTAACTTAGGTTCTACCCCAACTTTCATTTGGTGCGACACACCCTTAATGGTCAGAGTCACTTGGGTGGTGGGATAGTATCGAGTGTCCCCGTGGATGCAGATAACACCAGTACCTGGTCCTTTTGCACAGTGTTTTCCCAGCACTTCAACATGCACTAGGGTCTGTCTGCTTCCCGAATCAATAAGTCCCTTTACAGTCTTATCCTGCACCTTCATATCTGTTAAATAGTTGCCCCAATTTGCCAAGGACATATCTGCTCCAGTGTCACTCTTCTTACGTCAATTTCTTGCAGTATGACCTGGCTTATTACAGTTATAGCAAATAACGTCTTTGGACACAGATTTGTTACCCCCACCAGAGTTCTTATCAGACTTGGAGTTTAAATGGGAAAACAAGTGTCTTAGGTGCTTGGCTGTTACCTCGCTGATGTGGCATTTGTCTGCCATTTGTAGTCCTGGCCAAAGAAACAGCCTCCCTTTCTGGTCGATGTTCTTTACCCAGTGCTGCACATCTGTAGGCAGGATGTTGATGAATTGCTCCATGGCAATGTGTCGATGATCTGTGGGACTGTTTTGCCCTCTGGTTGGAGCACTGAGTCTGCGTAAGGCTTTAAAGGATTGTCGACTGAGTTGTACTTCAGAGATCGAATTCAGCCTGTATCACGAGATCATAGTTTTCTGACTGTGCAGTGTCCATAGTGCTGTAGGCAGTTAGGCTTTCCCTGTCAGGTAGGGTACTAGTCTGATTGTCCATTGTTGCTTTGGTCATTAGCAGGCTGTGGCAACCCTTTCAAAAGTTGTCAGGTATGCCTCCATATCATCCGAGGGACACAACTTGTAAGTTTAATGGTATTTAAGTTGCTTGTGTTTTGTTGCTCATCTCGATCTGTGCCAGATCTTCTGCCTTTGATAGCTTGCAAGGCATCCAGCCATCGTTCTCTGTCACTGCATCTCTTCTGTCATCTGGTGCTTCTCTTCTTTCATCTGCTGCTACTGTCGCTGCATCTTTTTCTCTTCTGCTGCTCAGTCTCTTTTTGTTGTATAGCCCACCATTTGAAAATGGTAGTCAGGTTTTCAGGTTCTGTCTTTTTCCATAACCTGTGCTGGCTGTACAATCTCAGCTTGAACTTCTGTCTCTGCTAGTTTGACTGCCATTCTCCTGGTAACCACTCCTGGACTTGCTGCTGCAGAATCCATGCCATTCTCTATGCTTCCCTGGTACTAGGTGCAGTACCCACGCACAAAACTTCTGGCTTCGAGTATGCATGGTGTAATCCCACTTAGGCAGACACCATCTGTCGTCGAGGCACTGGTCAGAAAGCATAGGAAAAACCAGGAGCAGTTGTAGAATTCGCTAAAAGTGTGTATTAGTAGTAGCACTAACATAAAATAAAATTGTTCAGAATAACTGTTTACAAAAGCAGAATAAACAGAGAAGATCCACCTAAGTTTTCATTCAATCTCCGTGTGTCTTTCCAAAACATTGCAGCTCTCTCTCTTGTAAGTCTTTGCAACTCCCCTCCTTAACAAGCATCCTTTTTTTTTTCTAAAATGTTCTTGTATGTTTCAGGCAGGTGCTGCAAGAACACAATGTCCCTGAACTGAGGCCCTTCTCCACAGCCTCTGAAAAAGGGCTTAAAAACTGCTCTCAGGTTAACCTCTTGAGTTCCAAGTAGCTTTTTTCAATCATCTCAAACTATAATTACGTACATTTCAACAGTAACACTATATGATTTCTAAACAAAGGGATCCCAATATCAGTTACATTTCCACCTACTGATTTATATATTTTTATACCAGCAGATATGCAAGGGAGGAAAAGACAGAAACAGGAAGGGAAGACTGAGAGACAGTGAGTGGCAGAGAATTGCAAGACTGTTGGGGTGATCAAATCCTAGGTCTCACAGGAAAATTTGGTTGCACAACCAGACAGACAAGAGGCAGGAAAGGAAAGAACAGAACAGATCCCTGCATTCAAACTTTCCGTACCAACTGTGACAGGGTCCTATTCAACCCTATCACATACACCCCTCCTTAGGAGGTAACCTGTTTTATCCAACAGGTTTCCAAACCTTTCTCTTGATTCTCTACTAATATTACAGAGTACAGAGGGGCTGTTCAAAGTAAGGAGGGAGGCCACCAGGGGCCATGATATGAGACTGAGGCAGAAAGGTTCAGGAGGGAGATGAGGAGACACTTTTACAGAGGGTGGTGGCTGGGTGGAATCTGCTACCTGCTGAAGTGGTATGCAGTAGAACAGTGGACTGCTTCAAACCAGGATGGGACAGGACAAGGGGAGGGTTAATGAAGGGAAGGGTGGAGGGCAGCTGCAGAATAAGGGTAAGCTAGCGTAGATTCAAGCAGACTTGATAGACCTCTAGGCCTTTATCTGTTGGCAAATTTCAGATGTTCATATTAGTTTCTAACTTTCAGAAATCAAGCACATGTACAATATCCTTTTTTCTATAACAGTACAGCAAACAGTAAAGTTTAAACTCATTCGTTTTTCAACCTTCAGAACCCTCAATTCCTGATCCATATCTTGACAGAAAATCAACATTGCTATTCTCTTTACCAGATTTGTGTATCACCTTGAATTTAAATGGCTGTAGTGCCAGGTACCACCTTGCAATTCTGGAATCATCTTTCATTTGGCTAAGCCAACAGAGAGGACTGTGATCTGTTATAGGTACAAAGTCAGTTCCCAGCAAATTAAACTTAAGTGACTCCATGGCCCACTTTGCTGCTGAACCTTCCTTTTCAATGATGGGGTACCTTTTCTCTCTGTCATGCAACTTCCTACTTATGTACATAATAGGATATTCCGTCCCATCTATATTTTGATTCAGGACTGCACCTACGTCTGATACATCTGTTTGTAAGAAAAATTGTTTCTCAAAGTCTGGGCTTCTTAAAACAGGGGCTGAACATAATGCAGCCTTAATGGCTTGAAAACTTCATCACATACTAGGGTCCATTTCACATTATTTAGATACTGCTGTGAGTTCAGTGAGGAGACCAGCTAACTCAGCAAAGTTGGGAACAAATATCCGATAATAACCAGCCAGCCCTAAAATGACCTGACATGTTTATTTGTTTTAGGACAGGGCTGTTAGCTACAGCTTCTGTTTTAGAAATTTCTGGCTTAACTTCTCCATTTCCCAACACATAGCCCAAATATCTAGTTTTCTGCATGCCCAATGCACATTTGTAGGTGTCACTGGGCATGGGTTTAGGATAACAGAATTTCAGGCAGACCACAAGTCATGTGCATAAAACATATGTCATGCTTTTATTATTTTATTTTCATCGAGTAAAATATACAAAAAGCAAAATGGTAAGTCAGATAACTGCTTAGCTTCAACAGTTTCTAAGACTTTTCTTCAGACTAACAGTTTGAAAGCACACACTACAATGAGGTTTTTCACCTTCCGCAGTCAGTATTCAACTGACCTCCCTATCTCTCCTCTCTCAGCACTGAGATAGGGCTTTTTATAAGCTCACTAGAAGTTGGAAAAGCTATTTCCCCTGCTTTTGGATTAACAGCAGACATAACATAAAATAGCCACTAGGGGTCACTATTGCACCACAGAGAACAGTTATTTGGCACCTGGAGGACATTGCATAACTTGTTTGCAACATTGTTAAAGGTCAGAGCCGAGGTGAGAACATTCTGTGCTCTCCTAAACTCTCCTGCAGGGTTGTATTACCTCATGCTGTCTGCTGTAAAATATATCTTAGAAGAGGGCTGCTAACATCTAGAAAAAGCAGACACAATTTTTTTTTTATTTTTCTATTAAAACTGCCCTTTTAGTTTTGTGTTTATGTTAGTATGCACAGAAAACATTATAAACACTTCAGCACTCAATTTATAACTAGCCAGCCAGCATGTTGAACATTATACAAAACATATAAACTGCTTTGGGAGGGGGGTTCAGTTTATCCTGGTGTGTCCACTGTGACAGGGGTCACCCTGTCACAGTAGGATTAATAGTCAGACCTGTATTTTTGATAGCTTGATAACTTCTCAGAGTGTTCCAGGTGGCTTTTCCAGTCTGGACTGTACACCACAACATCATCCAGCACGCAGCACAATAACCAGTGGGAGGTGATAAAATGATATCCCGTACCGCTGGAATGTAGCTGGCGACCATGTAAACCAAATGGCATGGTGGTGAACTGATAGAATCCAACAGGAGTGGCAAATGCAGTTTTGTCTCTGGATTCTTTAGCTAAAGGGCTTTGCCAGTAACCCTTGGTGAGATCAAGGGTACTGATATACTTTGCACTCCCAGTCTGTCCACCAAATCATCTATTCTAGGTATAGGATAGCTGTCAATTCTGACACTTGATTTAGTTTCCAAAATCAAGGCAGATTCTAACACCCCTTCTTTTTGTTTACAATTACCATTGGAGATGACCAAGCACTCCTGGACTCTTCTATGATACCCAATTCTTTCATTTTTTGTATTTTCTTAACCACGTCAGCTCTTAACCGCTCCGGTAACCTGTATGTCTTTTGCCTAATAAGATGAGCGTTCCTTGGTACTATTACATGCTCAATCCCTTTTGCTTGGCCTGGTACTGTGGTAAAAATACTGTTAAATGTCTTTAGCAATTTACGAATTTCTGCGGTTTGTTCTGAGGTTAAGGAAACATTCACCTTTACAGCATCAGCAGTTACGGTTTGTTCCAGTCTATCATAAGCTACAACCATATCCTTATCAGTTTCTGGTAAAACTAGCAAAACCGCTTTTGCCATTTTTTCAACCCATTTCTTGAGGAGATTAGCATGGTATATCTTAGTAGGATTTTTCCTGTGAGGGGTCTCAGTCTCATAGTTAACGGTGTCAGTTTTGTCTAAGCACTCTATAAGACCCTTGCTACTTCATTAACAGTGTATTTTCTGTTGTGGGTAACAGTAGCAAACCTTTTCACCTGGCTCGAAAGCTTTTTCTTTTTACTCCATGGTCATAATATACCTTCTGCTAGTTTTGGGCCTCTTCCTGATTACTATGGGCAATTTCAACATATTTTGCCAGCTTCTTTCTTAGGGCACACATACAAGATATTATAAATTGTTTCTGAGTGGGTTATCTTCCCACGCTTTTATCACATCCAGTGGCCCTCTTGGCTGCCTACCATACAGCATTTCAAATGGTGAAAACCAGTTGAGGCCCATGGCACTTCTCTGTAAGCAAAAAGTAGGTAAGGCAAGTATTGGTCCCAATCTTTCCCTTCTCCCTTTTACAAACCTTTTTAACGTGCATTTTAGGGTTTGGTTAAACGCTCAAAAAGACCATCTGTCTGAGGGTGATAGGGGGAGGTTTGTATGGCAGTGATACCTAGTAGTCTGTACAGCTCCTTAAGTAATGCAGCACCAAAATTACTACCCAGATCAGTAATAATTTCTTTAGGTATGCCCACTCTGCTGAAAATGTTAGCAAGTTCTACTGCCACTTTTGAAGCTGTGACAGTATGCATTGGAACTGTTTCTGGGATTGAGTAGCACAGTCACATACTACCAGGATAAATCTATTACCTTTTTACTTTTGTCTAAAGGGCCAACCACATCCATTGCAATTCTCTCAAAAGGATCATCTATCAAGGGTTAGGAGCACTAGGGGTGCCTTGTCTTTCTAGTACTGGGGCTTCTTTCTGATACTCGCACAAGAACTGCAGTGGTAGGAACATCTTCATGAATTCCAGGCCAGTAAAGTCTGTACAGCAATCCAGCAAGGATGCGATCCTCACTGAGTGACCAACCATAGGATTATCATGTTCTATCTGTAACAACTCTGTTCGATACTTCTGTTATAGAACCAGTTGTTCTGTCTGTTCCTGTGTGTGAGGTTAACCAAACTCTGTACAGTAACCCATTACATTTTTAAACATTGGTTCACCCTGGTTTGGTTTCACCCCCAGCTGCTTAAAATAACCCTGAAGAGAAACATTGTTAGCTTGTTCTGAAAGAAAATCACAATCAGTTATCAGTTTAGTTTCAGCATTTTCATACGTTAACCCCTTATGTCCATCAGTCATTTGTTGCCACAGTTTCTTCAGGTATCATCTTTCTTTCCTGGATTTCCAGATCTTGGAGCTGTGCTCAAACAAGTCTGAATCAAAGTCAGCTAAAGGAAAAGTGTCCCCTACTGAGATTTTCTTTGCCTGAGCTCTTGTTACCACTGCTGCTGAAACTGCAGGGTTCAGTTCCTCTGAGATCAACTCAGTAAATCCTTTACAGTCATTTCCAATAATCACATTTACAGGTAACTTAGGTTCTACCCCAACTTTCATTTGGGCGACACACCCTTAATGGTCAGAGTCACTTGGGTGGTGGGATAGTATCGAGTGTCCCCGTGGATGCAGATAACACCAGTACCTGGTCCTTTTGCACAGTGTTTTCCCAGCACTTCAACATGCACTAGGGTCTGTCTGCTTCCCGAATCAATAAGTCCCTTTACAGTCTTATCCTGCACCTTCATATCTGTTAAATAGTTGCCCCAATTTGCCAAGGAACATATCTGCTCCAGTGTCACTCTCTTCTTACGTCAATTTCTTGCAGTATGACCTGGCTTATTACAGTTATAGCAACAACGTCTTTGGACACAGATTTGTTACCCCCACCAGAGTTCTTATCAGACTTGGAGTTTAAATGGGAAAAACAAGTGTCTTAGGTGCTTGGCTGTTACCTCGCTGATGTGGCATTTGTCTGACCATTTGGTAGTCCTTGGCCAAAGAAACAGCCTCCCCCCCTTTCTGGTCGATGTTCTTTACCCAGTGCTGCACATCTGTAGGCAGGATGTTGATGAATTGCTCCATGGCAAATGTGTCGATGATCTGTGGGACTGTTTTGCCCTCTGGTTGGAGCACTGAGTCTGGCGTAAGGCTTTCAAAGGATTGTCGACTGAGTTGTACTTCAGAGATCGAATTCAGCCTGTATCACGAGATCATAGTTTTCTGACTGTGCAGTGTCCATAGTGCTGTAGGCAAGTTAGGCTTTCCCTGTCAGGTAGGGTACTAGTCTGATTGTCCATTGTTGCTTTGGTCATTAGCAGGCTGTGGCAATCCTTTCAAAAGTTGTCAGGTATGCCTCCATATCATCCGAGGGACACAACTTTGTAAGTTTAATGGTATTTAAGTTGCTTGTGTTTTGTTGCTCATCTCGATCTGTGCCAGATCTTCTGCCTTTGATAGCTTGCAAGGCATCCAGCCATCGTTGCTCCTGTCACTGCATCTCTTCTGTCATCTGGTGCTTCTCTTCTTTCATCTGCTGCTACTGTCGCTGCATCTTTTCTTCTGCTGCTCAGTCTCTTTTTGTTGTATAGCCCACCATTTGAAAATGGTAGTCAGGTTTTCAGGTTCTGTCTTTTTCCATAACCTGTGCTGGCTGTACAATCTCAGCTTGAACTTCTGTCTCTGCTAGTTTGACTGCCATTCTCCTGGTAACCACTCCTGGACTTGCTGCTGCAGAATCCATGCCATTCTCTATGCTTCCCTGGTACTAGGTGCAGTACCCACGCACAAAACTTCTGGCTTCGAGTATGCATGGTGTAATCCCACTTAGGCAGACACCATCTGTCATTGAGGCACTGGTCAGAAAGCATAGGAAAAACCAGGAGCAGTTGTAGAATTCGCTAAAAGTGTGTATTAGTAGTAGCATTAACATATAATAAAATTGTTCAGAATAACTGTTTACAAAAGCAGAATAAACAGAGAAGATCCACCTAAGTTTTCATTCAATCTCCGTGTGTCTTTCCAAAACATTGCAGCTCTCTCTCTTGTAAGTCTTTGCAACTCCCCTCCTTAACAAGCATCCTTTTTTTTTTCTAAAATGTTCTTGTATGTTTCAGGCAGGTGCTGCAAGAACACAATGTCCCTGGAACTGAGGCCCTTCTCCACAGCCTCTGAAAAAGGGCTTAAAACTGCTCTCAGGTTAACCCTTGAGTTCCAAGTAGCTTTTTTCAATCATCTCAAACTATAATTACGTACATTTCAACAGTAACACTATATGATTTCTAAACAAAGGGATCCCAATATCAGTTATATTTCCACCTACTGATTTACATATATTTTATACCAGCAGATATACAAGGGAGGAAAAGACAGAAACAGTAAGGGAAGACTGAGAGACAGTGAGAGGCAGAGAATTGCGAGAATGCCAGGGTGATCAAATCCTAGGTCTCATAGGAAAATTTAGTAGCGCAACCAGACAGACAAGAGAAAGGAAAGAACAGAACAGAGCCCTGCATTCAGACTCTCTAACAACTGGGGACAGTATCCTATTCAACCCTGTCACATTCTCCATTCACTACAAGAAATTCAGAATAGTCACGCTACAGGGCCTTCTTCCCCTGTTACTTCAGGTGGACTGGGTCTGTTCCCTGGACATGCAGGTTGCCTTCCTTCACATCAAAATATGCGTATCTCACAGACACTTCCTACACTTCCATGGAGCTCACTTCCAGTTCTGGGCTCTCTCTTTTGGCTTGTTCTCAGCCCCAGGGTTTTTACCAAGTGCCTGGCAATGGTAGCAGCTGCCTTCTAGTTCCAGGGATTCTTTGTCTTTCCCTGCCTGATTCGGCTCCTAGTGGCCCCGTCCAGGGAGCACCTCCTGCTAATCCTGGAGCACACCCGCAGCCTTTTTCAGGACCTTGGGGTGATCATCAATCTGGCCAAGTCATCCCTTTCTCCTTCCCAGTGCCTTCAGTATATTGGGGCAGTCCTGGACACGGCTCAGGGCATGGCCTTGCTCCTCCAGGACCGAGTGAATCATTTGATGGAACTAGCCAAACTTCTATACTCCTCGCCAAGTCCCTGTCCATTTGTTCCTATGACTCCTAGGTTATATGGCAGCCGCCATAGCTGTCCCTCTAGCCAGGCTGCACTAGTCTCTCAGTGGACACTCAGAGTTCAGTGGATCTATGTGTGGACAATCTTGACCAGATGGTCATGGTCTTGGATCCCATAAAGAGGGTGCTGTTGTGGTGGCTGGAGCCCAGCAACCTCCTCATGGGTGTCCCTTCATTATCCCCCAACAGCAAATCCTGACCACGGACGCTGGCCCAACTCAGGATGGGGGGCTCACCAAACCCAAGAACTGTGGTCAGCAGCCAAAGGACATCTGCACATAAATGTTCTGGAGATGCGGGCCATTCTGTACACCCTTCAGGCCCTGTAGACCTACCTCTTCCCAGGCCTGCTGCTGATACACACAGACAACACATGCATAGTCCGCTACATCAACAAGCGGTGGGAATGGTCCCCCTCATACTCCCTGTGTCAGGAGATGATATGAGTATGGTACTGTGCACTGGACCACGGCCTTCATCTTTTGGCCGAGCATGTCCTAGTCGTGTAAAACACCTTAGCGGACAGCTTGCTGGTCTCAGTCTCTGGTGCACAAGTGGGAACTTCTGCCCTCCATGTCAGAAGACCTGTTTAAATGCTGGTGTTGCCTAGAGTTGTACTGCTTGCATCCCCACTCAGTGCAAAACTTATCCTTTCTGCTCGCCGCTCCAGGGCCTCAAGTTTTCTGGTGAGTCGATTGTCTCTCCTGGAAAGGAGGTTTCTGTATGCCTTTCCTCCTTTCCCTCTTCTTCAGCGAGTTCCCATCAAGCTGCAGATGGAGGGGGTGACCATGATCCTCATCATCCCACTTCAGCCTTGCCAGATCTGGTTCCCTCTGCTTCAGTGACTGTCAGTGGAACTCCCAGTGCCTCTTCCGCTATTCATAGGCTTGCTCTCCCAGGAAAAGGGCTCTTCAGTCACTCCATCTTCATGCGTCGCTCCTGAGGATGTAGCCATTTCTAGCTTTAGGGTTTCCCCCAAGGTGGTAGAGGTCTTGATGGCAGCTCACAAGTCCTTCACCAGAGCCACGTACTCCATGAAGTGGAAGCAGTTTTCCATTTGGGCTGCTGCCCACCACCTGGATCTCTTCATGCGTCCAGTCAATCAGATCCTGGAGTACCTGCTGTCTGTTTCAGATGCAGGCCTGAAGTATTCGTCCATAAATGTACATCTGTCTGCCATTTCTGCATATCGTGTACCTGTTGATGGACAATCTGTGTGGCCCAGCTTGATGTGGGCTATACCTTCTTAAGTGGTATTCCTTTTACACCCCCAAACCACAACCCCGTCCCAGCTTGGGACCTCAATTTAGTGTTCGAAAAGCTTGCCCTACTTCCTTTTGAACCAGCCGCGAGCTGCGAGCTATGCTGTCTGTCATGGTCAGTGTTATTTATGGTTGCTGTTACTTCTGCTCGAAGTATTTCCGAGATTCAGGCCCTCATGTATGGAGCCTTATTTGGCTTTTCATAAAGACAGTGTCTTTACGTACTAATCCTCAGTTTCTCCCTGAAGCGGTATCTGAATTTACTTTGAACCAATCCATTCGTTTCCCTGTGTATTTCCTAGAGCATGCCAATCCAGGAGAAGCATTGCTCCACACTTACGATGTGCACAGAATTTTGCGTTATTATATGCACAGGACTAAAGAGGTCAGAAAGTCCTCTTAGTTGTTTATTTTGTTCACCAAAGGGAAAGAAGGCACACCAGTTTCTAAGCAGTGTTTGTCCAAATGGTTTGCCAACTGCATTAGTTTTTGTTACCGGCAGTATGGCAAGGACCTTCCGGGAGTTGTTCATGGCTATTCCACCAGGGAGATGGCTGCCTCAGTAGCCTTTTTCCATAACGTTTCAACTGCAGATATCTGCGCAGCAGCCACTTGGAGTTCAGTTCACAGTTTCACCAAGCACTTCAGTTTGGGCATCACCTCTAGGCGTAGAGCCAATTTTGGTCTGTCTGTATTACAGGGCCTTCTTTCTTAGGTGGTTTTACCACCACCCGGTTGACTACTTCTGTCAAGTTGGCTGGCTGGCAGTATAGCATAGAGGTTAGAGGAACGAGGTGTGAACGAGCTTGGTACATCCAGCAGACCAGACTTGAGTTTAATTCTCACAACCTCCACTTGCATACTGTGTGACTCTGAGCAAGTCACTTAACCGCCCAGTGCTCCCAGGTCACCCCTGAAAACAGACACTTGTGCCTAATGGGCCTTACCCGGTTACCAAAGACTAAAATAAAAAAAAAGTTTGGACCTGCTTGCTACTCGTCCTACCTGTGATGGCCTGCTGCAAGAGAGTCCTCCGATGCAAGATAGTACAGTTACGTAAGAACTTACCGTAACAGTCGATCTTCGAGGGGATCCCTTGCAGCAGGCCTTGCTTTTCCTCCTCTCTTCCCCCTTGGCCTGTTATCCTGTTATGCTTCCTCCAAGGGATTCCTTCAACCTTCTCATTTCCTGCCTTTTTCCTTGAACCTTGGGTTCTATCAGCTGGATATTCTGAGGGTGTCCGGCTGGGAGACTGGGGAGGATATGAGGCAGCTTACCTGTATGGGATAACTGACGCCAGAGAATGATGTCGGAGTTGGGTGGCTCCTTGTAGACTGCTGTAGCAAAAATGTTTCTGTGTGGTTTGAGTGCCTGACTGCAGACTCCTGCCTGTGATGGCCTGCTGCAAGAGATCCCTTGAAGATCTACTGTTAGGGTAAGTTCTTACATAACTGTACTTTCCCCTACCTGGATGACTTTCTTCTGTGGCATCGTCCGGGGAGTGTCTACTCCAGACCCGGGACCATACTTGCCATCTGTTCCAGGATTTAGGTATCACCATCAGCCTGCCCAAGTCAGTTTTGTCTCCCTGCCAGCACCTTCAGTATATAGGGGGCAGTGCTGGACATGGCTTAAGGGATGGATTTTCTCCTCCAGGACAGGGCAGAGTGCCTGATGGCCCAAGCCTGTCATGTTTACTCCAGCCGGCATGCCCCAGCTCAGATTTTGCTTTGATTCCTGGGTCTAATGGCAGTGGCTATAGTTACATTCTCTCTAGGTAGGCTGCATATGAGGATTTCTCATTGGATGCTGCCTGTACAGTGGAACCAGGGCACGGAATACCTGGATAAACCAGTCCTGGTTTTGGAGCTGGTCAAGAAAGTGTTAGTGTGGTGGCTGGAACCCAGCAGCTTTCTGAGAGGGGTACCATTCTTTATACTACCTCCTGCAGGAAATCCTCACAACAGATGCCTCAGGACTTGGCTGGGGGAGCTCACCTGGGTGCCCATGAAACTCAAGGGATGTGGTCTATGGTGGGGCTGGCCCTCCACATAAACGTCTTGGAGATGCGAGCAGTTCTATATGCCTACAGACATTCCAGACCCAGCTACCCCTGGGTCCACTGCTGATCCAGATGGACAATATCAGTTTGGTCCATTACATCAACAAGCAGGGAGGGACTCATCCATACCCTCTATGCAGGGAAGCAATGAGGGTCTGATCTTAGGCCATAGATCACGGTCTGGAACTATCGGCCATCCATGTCCCAGGTGCCCAAACATCCTGGTGGACAGCCGAAGTCCAGAGCTCATGAGTGGAACTTGACATCTGTCGGGAAGATCTGTTCGATAGATGGGGTTGTCCAGAGTTGGACCTTTTGTGTTCCACTTAATGAAAACTGCCACTTTTCTGCTTGCCTGCTCCAGGGTCTAGAGTTTTCTGGTGAGGCACATTGTCCTTCTCTTGTAAAGGAAGGTTTCTGTATGCCTTCCGGCTTCCAGAGAGTTCTACTAAGCTTCAGGATGGAGGAGGCCACAGTGATTCTAGTCTTATTCTGGCCTCATCCTATTTGGTTCCCTTTGCTGCAGCAGCTGGCAGTGGTACCTCTGGTGTCTGTTCCTCTCAACACAGGCCTGCTCTCCCTGGAGTAGGGTACCATGATCCATCCGGACCTCAAGTCTCTCCACCTCCATGCCTGGCTCCTGAAGACATAGCCATTTCAATATTTGGAGTATCCTCTAGAGTGGCGGACATTTTGGTGGTGGCTAGGAATCGCCCCACCCAGGGCCACTTACTTCATGAAGTGGAAGTGCTTTGCTTCTTGGGCTGCTTCACACCACTTACACCCTTTTACCTGTCCAGTGAATCAGATTCTGGAGTACTTACTGTCCCTCTCAGACTCTGGTCTGAAGTGCTGCTCTATTAAAGTTCATTTATCACCTATCTCCGCATATCATATACCCATTGATGGCCAAACTGTGGCTCAGCTTGACGTGTCTCGCACATTTTGAGAGGCCTCCTTCATTTGAAGCTTCCTGTCTGCAATCTTGTCCCAGCTTGGGACCTAAACTTTGTGTCAGAGAAACTTACGTGCCCCCATTGAATCGGCCACAACTTGCGAGTTGCGCTTTCTGTAGTGGAAAGCATTATTTTTAGTTGCTGTTACTGCTGCTCGAAGGATTTCTGTGCTCCAGATGCTCATGTTTGAGCAGCCTTATTTGATTTTCCACAAAGACTGGGTGTCTTTGCATACCAACCCTAAGTTTTTACCTCAGGTGGTGTCCGAGTTTACCTTGAATCAAACCATCCACCTGCCTGTTTATTATCCTGAGCATGCCAATCCAAGGGAGGCATTGCTCCATACTTTAGATGTGCATAGAATACTCAGGTACTATACACATTCTATGAAGGACTGCAGGAAGTCCACTCAGTTGTTTATTTTTTCGCCCATGAGAAAGAGGGTATTGCTGCTTCTGAACTGTGTCTTTCTAAATGGTTAGCTAACTGTATTGTATTTTGTTATAGGAAGTACAGTAAGGAAGTTCCTGGAGTCATTCATGGCCATTCAGCCAGAGGCATGACCACTTCTGTTGCCTGTTTCGGAAACATCAGCTGCAGAGATTTGTGCTGCTGCTTTTTGGAGCACTGTCCATAGCTTCACCAAGCACTATAGCCTGGAAATTGCCTCTAGGCACAGGGCAGATTTCAGCCTAGCTGTTCTACAAGGCCTCCTGTCATAAGTCCTTATTGCCAACCGCCCAGACTAATTGCCATAATGTAGCCAGAACTGCTTGGGAATCACTCTTCAGATGTGGCCTGCTGCAAGAGATGCACTCAATGAAGATAGCACAGTTATAGAAGAACTTACCGTAACAGTAGATCTTCAAGAGGATCTCTTGCAGCAGGCCATGCCATCCCTCCCTTCCTTCCCCGTGGGCCCTTGGGGCTTCTTTTGTGTGTGTGTGTGTCTCTCTCTCTCTCTCTCTCTCTCCCCCTCCCTAGAGAAGAGCTTTCTGCTTCCTTCTTTATTTGGTGGAGAACCAAGTTCTCACCTCAGTTCTCCTGTTTAGTCTTTTATGCTTAAGGTCTCGAGCAGGAGAACTGAGGAGGACACGGGGGCCGCCCACTCTTGCAGGGTTAGCCAACATCAGAGGGTGACATTGGGGTGAGCGTCTCCTTAGTAGACTGCTAGCTAGAAAAGTTTCTGTGGGGTCCTGGTGCCTGCAGCTGTAGTTCTTCACGTGTGGCCTGCTGCAACAGATCTTCTCAAAGATCTACCATTATAGTATGTTCTTACGTAACTGTAGTGTTCTATATTCACATTTAAATTCCTCCATTCCTCTGATACAGTGGGTTCTTGTCAAGCTCGGGCCTAGCTGGCCACCCTGGTTCTTGTGACTCATACTGGCTCAGACAAATGTGGCTCCTTCTGCTTCAACAGTTTGCAGTAGAACCACCTGTCCTGCTCCCTCTACAAATGGGTCTTCTGTAACAGGAACAGGGCTCTCAGGTGCATCCTAATTTTTGATCCCTACATATCCACGCCGGACTCCTGAGGACATACAAAGCGAAGGTATAGTGTTGCGATTCGCGAATGCTGGGTGGTGCAAGTGGTAGGGGCTGCCAGCCCACAAACAAGCTCAGTCACAAAAGGATACACCAGCACTCAAGGCAAACAGGTAATAATCCACAGTGAATTTATTTAGTGCACGCCAGACCAGAGGTACACAGACAACAGGAGCTGACTTGCCCCAGTGCTTCGACTCTAACCGAGTCTTCATCGGGGGTGAAGAATAACTGGTTACTGATGACCCTATATACTGGGTCCAATTAAGTGAATTACAAACACGTGACACAGTAATTTAGAAAAAAAAAATTTCAATAAAAGAAAAAGTAGTTCTTCACTTTTAACAATAGGTGGAGCTGCTATAATAAGCGCTAATACCCTTCAGTAAAAAAAACAGTGTCAAAATACATCTCTAAATTCTATATGGTAAGAACAACGGAAACAAAACAGACCAAACCTCCAGTAAGTCAAGGCAACATTCAATGCAGTAACTTCAAGGCAACATAGTTACAGAACCTCCATGTAAATGAGGGCCAGAGAGCTGGAGGACAGCCAGATGAAATGGAGATGGGCCTAGAGGAGAGAACAAAAGAGAGATTGAGAAGGCACATTTATTTATTTTTTTGGTAACCAGGTAAGTGCACTAGACAGAACTGCCTATTTTCAGGCATGACCCGGGAGAGTACAAATCAAGAAACAGGTAAAACAAATACATATACAGTGTTGTACAATAGAAGATTCCAAACAGTTATACAGAGGTGCAAGTTACACAGTACATAGAGGAGCTACATATCACACAGTATAACAGGAACAAACAGACAAAAAGCACAATTTACAGTTAATAATGCACAAACATGATGGTGCTGTTGGTAAGACAGCAAGGAGACAATTCCAGGCAGAGACAGGGAACAAGGTGCGTAGCTGCAGCTGAGGAAGAGTGGGGATGGGGAGGAATCAAGAGGCCACAGGGAAATTTAAGTGCAGAACAATGGTAGATTTGTATGACTCGAGAAGCTAGGGACATTTGCAAATGTCAAGGGAGGCGAGGCAGTTGGAGATGCCTTTCTTGAAAGTGGGGTGGGATTTGGAGTGCCTAAGATCAAGTGGAAGAGAATTCCAAAATTTGGGGGCATAGGAGGAGAAGGCAAGTTCACCCATCCTGGTGGAGCATTTTGGGACATATGACAGAGCTAAAGACATGGAACGGTGGAAACGAGAGCAGTCCATGGGGGTGAGTATAGCAGCGAGTGTGGAGGGGATAGAAGAACGAATAATGTTTTCAGTCAGACAACCTAATGAATAAGCCTGACGCGAGAAAGGAAACAACCAGTGGAGGTGCAGAGTAGAGAGTACAGTGGTACTTAAGATGAGGAGCAGATAGCAGAAATCTACAGACATTGTTCTAGGCAATGTCCCACGTTTGCAAGATGCTTGCCTGTGCCATAGCGAAGACAGGCAGACCGTAGCAGAGTCCAGGGAGGAGAAGGCCTTGGACGACAGAGATCCTGGTGGCAGGGGTCAGAAACTGATGGACTCGGTAAGCCAGTCCAGTTTTAACATTGACTGATTTGCAGACAGCTTTGACATGCAGAGAGAAGTTAAGAGAGAGATGGATCCAGCGTGACCCCTAGGTATTTGAAGGACTGAGTTACTGTACTTCCACAAGGGAGCCATCAAGACAAGAAACCTGGAGAGATGGAGTTGAAGTGACAGATTTCCTTTACAACCCAAAAAGCATAGCCTGGGTCAGCATTTAGCACCAGGCAGTGGGACGTAAGCCAAGTTTGGATATGATGAAGATCAGAGGAGAGGTGGGAGTTAATTTCATGAATAGAGCTGGAGGAGACATAGAGAACCAAGTCATCGGCATAGAGTAAGGAGAGACTATGGGAGGGCACCGAAGGTAGGTTATTGACGAACAAAGAAAAGAGCAGGGGCCCAAGTATGGAACCTTGAGGGACACTCGAATGAAGCGGGGCAGTGGCAGAGAGAACTTTATGACAGGAGACAGACTGGGAGTGGCTCCACAGATAGCTGGCAAACAAGGCAAGTGTGGATTTGGAGGCGCCAATAGAGCCTAGTTGATGCAGGAGCAGGTTGTGGTTAACCAAGTCAAATGCCTTTGACATGTCAATAAAAACAGCCCCAGTAATCTAGCCTTGGTCCATAGCAGATTTGATGTTACTGGTGAATTGCACTAGGGCCGCTGTGGTTCTGTGGTTTGGCCTAAAGCCATGCTGAGCAGGAGATTGCAGGTTAAAGTTGGCAATGAAGTTAGACACCTGGTGAAGGATAAGCTTCTCTAGGAATTTACTGAGGGTCGGCAGGAGCGCAATTGGACGGTAGTTTTAGGTTTTTTGGATCACACTTTTTGAAGACTGGGATAACCCTGGCATTTTTCCAGGAGAGGGGCACAGTACCTGAGCTAATGGAGAGGTTGAACAATCGCATGATGGGGTGGCAAGAAGTGACTTTCCTAATTTGAGAATGATGGGTTCCAGTCCATCAGGGCCAGCGCAGCTGTGGGGAGACATCATGTTAAGAGCTCGTAGGATATCCAGCCTGGAGACCGGGTGGAGAATCAGGGAAGAATGGGATGGGATGCGGGGAGGTCGGGGGGGAGGCGTGGCGATAATACAGATCAAATATAAATTAATATATAGCACACTTAATGCATAGAATCAATAAACTGAGGATACAAGAGCACGTCCGCTTGTTGTGAATGGTAAACAGGACACTCCTGTTATGGTACATTTTACACAAGTACATGGGTCTAAACCTGATGACCTCAGATTTCTGGGACTTGAACATGTGCCACCACTTAAAAATGGAGGTGACAGACCCAACCTACTTTTACAATGGGAGAGTATGTGGATATACAATCTACTTAAGTGTTGAGCCCAATGGTCTCAATGACAAATGGAACCTTAAACCCTTTTTGAAAAATAAGTGAAGTGTTAATTTTGTGTTAATAATATTTAAGTTTATTAATTCTATGCATTAAGTGTGCTGTATATTAATTTATATTTGATCTGTATTATAAATGTGCCTTCTCAATATCTCTCTTGTTCTCTCCTCTAGGTCTGTCTCCATTTCATCAGGCTGTCCTCCAGCTCTCTGGCCCTCATTTACATGGCGGTCCTGTAACTATGTTGCCTTGAAGTTACTGCATTGAATGTTGTCTTGACTTACTGGAGGTTTGGTCTGTTTGTTTCCATTGTTCTCGCCATATAGAATTTAGAGATGTATTTTGACACAATTTTTTACTGACGAATATTAGCGTTCATTGTAGCAGCTCCACCTAGTGTCAAAAGTGGATAACTACTTTTTCTTTTATTGAAATGTTTTTTTCTAAATTACTGTGTCACATGTGTTTGTAATTCACTTAATTGGACCCAGTATATGGGATCGAGCCTCGGTCAGAGTCGAAGTGCTGGGGCAAGTAAGCTCCTGTTTTCTGTGTACCTCTGGTCTGGCATGCACTAAATAAATTCACTGTGGATTATTACCTTTTGCCTGGACCAGGATTTTCCTGCTTCAGAGTTACTTGTATCCTTTGTGACTGAGCTCCTGAGGATATAGAACTCTCCCACTTTGGGTGTCACAGCGGTTGCAGATTTTCTACTGGTATCTCATAAGCCATTTGCTAGTTACACCTACTCACAAAAATGGGAACATTCGATGATTTGGTATACTGCCGATCAGCTGGTCACCTTTACGTGTCCATTGAGTCAAGTCATTGTCTGCCTTCTGTCCCTTTCAGATGCAGGTACTCCTTGATAAAGATTCTCTTGGCTCTGATGTCAGCTTTTCATGCTTTCACCAATGGCAAAACTGTGGCCCAGCTTGAGGTCTTCTGCAGGTTCCTCAGAGGTATTCTGCTTCTGCACCCCTCTGGTCCAAGATCTGATTCTGGAGACCCTACTGCACCTCCCTTCGAGCCTGCTGCTACCTAAGAGCTGCATTTCCACTCTTGGACTATATTGTTCATTGTGGTCATGACATCTGCTGAACATATTTCTGAATATCAAGCTCTGATTGCGGAGCTTCCTTGTCTTGTTTTCCACATGGAACAGGTTAATTACCTTGCAATACCAGCCCTTGTTTTCTGCTGATGATAGTTTCTAAATGTACACAGAATCAGACTATTGACCTTCCAGTTCACTTTTCGACTCCCACAGATCGTAAGCAACGTCTTCTGCACAAGCTTGACATCTGTCGGACTTTGCGTTGGTACCTTGATTGCACTAGGAAATCCTTTCAGTTATTGCGAATTGCACCCCCAGGATGGGGGGGGGCTCCCTTATTTCTAAACAGGGCCTTTCCAGATTGTTGACTTGCAGCATTAATTTCGTTACCAGAAGCACAGTAAGCAGCTTCTTGGTCCTGTCTGTGCTTACTCCACCTGTGGGATGGCTGCTTGTGTCCTCTGCGGACATCTGTACAGCTGCCACTTGAGTACTGTCCACACATTCACTAAACGTTACAGTCTGGGCATCGTCTCATAGATGTGCCGGAGTTGGCCTTACTGTCATGCAAGGTCTCCTTACTAAGATGTCTTGAATGTGCATTGGTGAGTTATTCTGTCAAACATCTACTGTTACGGTAAGTAACTATTCTTTCTATTACTACTATTCAGTCACAGTCACGTGACTTACCTGACCTCCCCGTCAAGGCTTGCCTCAGATAACTGGTTCCATGGTGCAGATTTGAGTGCAGTGGGGGCAGCGCCAGAGGACCACAAGGTTGTGTGGTAGGAGGACTAAAGCTTGAAGATGGTTTCCGATAATTGGCATGCTCAGTAGAAGACTGCTAAAGTGTGGATGTGAACTTTATACTTGTAGTATAACTACGGTTACAAGTCAGTAGTGTATTTTTTCACTTCACATGGAAAAGCAATAGATGACAAAAGAGCTTTTAGAGTCACTATGCTAGAATGGCTTTTTGCATGTAGTTACTTCCAGACATAACACTGGGCAATGTTAAGTGCTACAGAGACCCTCTTGGTGTGACAAGTAGCACAAGGCACTTTTAAACACCCTTGCTTCTTGTGAATAGTTGCAGCAGCAGGGATCTGTGCACTGCTCTACTGAGCTGCTTAAGGACTGAGATACCTTGGGCTGACTATGACAGTGCTGTCCAGTGACTCGCTTGCAGCTGAGTCTGGAGCTGCTGAGTGGTCTGGCCTTAGCTAAATTCAGTATATACTTGCATATGTTCTTTTTTTTTTTTTTTTTTAGTTTTAGGTATAGCACACTAAGCTGAAAGCTTTTTTACAGGAGCGACCTGGGAGCACAAAGAGGTTAAGTGACTTGCTGAGGGTCACACAGTATGCAAGTGGAAGCTGTTGGATTCAAACCCAGGTCTGGTCTGCTGGATGTCACCAGATTTGCAGCTCAGAGCCTTAGAGCACTGCGCTATACTGCCTCTTTGAAAAGTGCTTAATCACTCCTGCTGCCCTAGAGAGCGTACAACAGCCGAGGAATTGCTGTATGAGTTAAAGATCAGCTGACGTCTTTGGGAAAACTTTGGAAAACGTAATATTTAGACATAAGTCTGCTTGTATTTCTTAGATCTTCTATAGATTTTTCCTCTTCATTATTTTTTACTGAGGAATTTCTTACAAAAACAAAATCTTTATCCCTTAGAGTTTATTTACAGTATGTATGTTATTTTATTTATTTCCAATGTTTCACCAGACGAGGCGTTTGGAGCTGCTAGCAGCTCGTTTCCAGATGCGTCCTGGGGTGAGGGGAAGTGGTGCATCATATGCAGCATAATATCAAGGAGCATAATCAAAAAATTGAAGGAAAATCAGTATAACAGAATACAGGTAGTAATAAAACTGAGCTAACTTGGGCAAAGAAGCTTCTCTGACAAGTAAAAACAGTGAACACGTAAATCAATCAATCAAAATCAGAGTTTAAAAGGCGCTTTTCTCAAACCAAAGCGCCTGTACAGTTTCATAAAACAATAAATAAACCAGATTTAAAACTAATATAAATCATTAAAAGCTATACTAAAAAGGTGGGTCTTCAAAGCTCCTTCAAAGCTTAGGACAGTCGGGCAATTTCGCACCGGACAAGGTAGAGAATTCCACAGGGTCTGGGCCATAAAACCAAATGATCTAGCCACTGACGTTTCAAACGAACACTGGGAATCTCTAGCAATCCCTCGTCAGTGGATCAGAGGGGGCAGGAAGGACAGTAGGGGCAAAGGAGCTCTTTCAGGTAAGTAGGTAATAAGGGGAACAGACTGCTAGGTCAAAACTACTGGTGGGGAGGGGAAGGAAAAGGGTCAAGAACGTTGCAGGGGGGAGAAAATCATATAGAAGAGACTTTAAGGAGAAATCAGAAGAGACAGAGGAAGAGAGGACCAGAGTTTAGGAAAGAGGTATGAGAAAGCAGACTGACCAACAGTAGATATTCTAAAAGAACTGAGAGTGAATGGGAAGTATTACTCAAGAGGGTAGTAGGAACCTGGGGAGAGGATAAGAGGCATGTTAGGTAGGAGGAAGGGAGCCAAACCTGTATTTAGAAATAAAGGAGGCACAGTGGGAAAGGTGTCTGGCAACAAGAGAGGGAATGAAAAGGCATGTATTATCTGCCTCAATTGCTTATTCCCTACTTATAATGCTCTGTTGTGACACTGCTGCCATGAGAAAAACTGATGTCACAGAGCATTGTGACATCAGGTTGGGAAGAAGCAATATCTGATAAGCCCTCAAAGGCATTTGTCCTGTTTTTCATGCATATGACCTCAGTAATAAATAAGAATCGGAGCGCTAATGAGAAATATAAGCTGCTTTGTATCTAAATATTATGTTTTACAAAGTTCTTCTTGAGGTGTCAGTTGTGACGTGAGGTAGTTGCATCGCATCAAGTCAGTGCCAGTGTGCCTCCTGGCCTGATCTTCTTTTGAGGGTAAAACATTGATGGGAATAGAGAATGTGACCCAAATGGAGTTTACTGCTTCTGCATCCATCAGGGCTTCCCTGTCTCTGCAGATGGCACCCCTGTTCACTCCCATACCAGATCCTTTGTCTTGGGTGGGAGACTGTCTAACTTGGGGGGGCACCAGCAGGTGGAATTTATCTTGCAACCTTGTCCATTTTGAGGCTGATTTAGCATTTGTTTTAGATCTGAAACAATTAGGAGGAGTGTGTATTTGAATATAGTTTTCCCTAGCTTTTCATCGGTATTCTCAGCTGTTTCTTTACATCCACGGGTCAATAAGCTCGGGGAGCAGTGTTTGCTGCATAATAGTTCACATTAGTCACAAGAAAGGCAATGTGTTAAATAATGGGCGCTCAAAAACAGCTGAGAACTTTGAGAACCTGGGGATAGCTATAACCAAAGGCACTACAGATTTTGGCCCAGCTAATGGAGAAAAAGCTCTACTATGGGTGTGGTAGAGCTCGCTGTTGGTTTGAGAAGCTGTATGTGACCTCCTCCTGGACATCACTTGGTATCAAAATGAGAGTTTTGTCATAGTCAGTTAGCAGGTGTGAATGCCACTTATATAATTTTTGATCACCTTGTCTTCTCTTCTTCACAGGAAACAGGCGGTGCAGTTTGAAGATTTCCAGTTTATCTCCACACTGGGTCGAGGACACTTTGGAAAGGTACAGGGTAAACACAGTTCTTACTTCGGGGGTATCTCTTGCAGCAGGCCACACTGGTAGGACTTAGCCGCCAAGTACTAGGATCACACTGAAACTTTCTAGCTAGCAGTCTACCATAGGGGATCTCCCAGCACTGATGTCACCCACTGACGCCAGCCAACCCTATAAGAGTGGACGGCCCGTAGCTTCTCCTCAGTTATTTTCCGCCATCGACAAATGCACGTCAGATCTTTGGAAACCATTGCAGCTTCAGTTAACTGCCATTTTCATGCCTTTTTCTACCGCTTTTTTTATTTTTCTGTTTTCTCACCATAGTTATTTTTCCATCTTGCAGTGATTTTCTGTGTCATTTGTCTTCTAAACTGATATCTACGGAACACTCTACAAAGTGTCCTGCAGCCAGCAAATTCCTTGAAGGATGCCCACTCTGCTGTGCTGCTTTAGGCCCAGACCACGACGTCCAAGCCTGTGAGTTATGCCAGATGTTCAACGAGGCCACCCAGTGATGCTGCTATCAGACATTCAAGAACTTTCTCCTAAAGTAGAAGCTCGCCTCCATGGAATGGGAACTGCAGGCCAGAAGCTCCTTGGCCTCCCAGGCCCAGCCCTCAGAATCTCACTCTTCTAATTCTTGGGACAAGGCCAGTTGGAAACATAAGCACAGGGATAGGGACCATGATAGGCGCCGGTCTGCCTCTTCGCACTTGTGGTCACCACACCATCGCTCGACCACTCAGGGGTACTCCTTGGGGGGTCGGCCCTGACAGCCGTGCGCGCCCTTTCCTCTACAAAGCTACCGGTGGCCCAGCCTCCCACATCTGTCACCGGCAGAGGCTCCTTTGGCCAGGGTTCTTCCCCCGCCCCTCAGTCCCTGCTGCTTAGGCCCCTTGTAACATCAGGCACACAGCATGGTGGCTCAGCCGGCATGGGTTCAGCAGCCGCTGGGGTCCCCCCCACCTGCCTCCCACCTGTCTGGCACTGGACTCTTCCACAAGGTCCGCCACTTCCCCTTCATGGGTCCAGAGGGATGCCAGCTTTTCCCTGCAGCCGAATCCACCTCCAGTGTCACCTGCCTCGGCCCCTCCCACAAGGTTTCCGGCCTGTTCTCAGTATGCACTTGTGGGTTTTCCTCTGATATTGCCTCTGGCCCCTGTTGGTCCTTTTCCAGTTCTGCCCTTCCCAGCGTCAGTTGGACCTATGCCCATTTACCCCTAGCCTATGCCAGCCTACCCTCTGCCAACACCGCTGGCCTTCAACCTATTGTTCCCCAGCTTATGCCTGTGGACAATCATCAGTCCATCCCACACCGGCGCCTGTAGGGCTGATGTCTGTGTACCCTTACCCAGTGCCAGCTGGACCTTCACCAGTACTGATGGATATTCAGACACTGGTCTTGTCGCTTTATGGCATTCTGCAGACGCGGGTCCCTGCGCCACAAGGTCAGGCTACTCCTACTCCCCATGATCCGCCCTTGGGACCCACCTCTCTGGCTCCATCCAGGCAGACTCCGTCACCCCAGCAGACTCACACCCGTCACCTACCCAGCAACATAGTTGATCGTCTCCTGGACTTGCCTTTGTCTGATGAAGGGGGAAGATCCAGACTTGGGGAATGAGGATGACAGCAATATTTGGGGCTTGCCCATCCCTCCGCAGGCTCCTCAGAGGGGCCAGGGACTCCTAAAAATGTCCCCAAATCCCCTCTAGACAACCCCTCCTTCTCTGCCATTATAAGGCACAGCCAGGAGGCCATGGGGTTGGAAACCGAGGAGCAAAATCCTTAGCGAAGTCAGCTGGTGACCTACCTGCGCAAGTCCCAGTTGCCTCCTTTGGCAGTCCCTCCTCTTATTGAGACATACAGGGATGTTACCATGGCTTCATGGCAAAGGTCAGATTTGGTCCCAGCCATGTCCCACAAAGCTGACAGGCTGTAGCACACCTCGGCGGGCAAGCCTTTCCGGGGGTGTTCAGGCCCATGCTGACTCTGTGGTCATCAATACTGCTTATGACCACACTAAGCGACAAAAGCATCTGAGCTTCCTACCACCAGACAGACAATCCCATCGGCTGGACTTCTTTTCAAGAAACTGACGTTTGCCTCCTCTACTTTGGCTATCCATACCCTCAGCTGTTTCTCCTACATGCTATTGTATCAAAATCCACTGTGGGATATGGCCAGGGACGCTGTCCCATCTCTCTCCGATTCTGCCAACCAGCTGGCTGAGGAGGTACTCAAGTCAGCCTCTGATGAAGGTACCCACCTGCTCAGGGCAGCCTACAAGCTGTGAATGCTTCAGCCTGGGCGGCTACCAGCATATGCCTGTGCCGGTACGCTTTGCTCAGGGTGTCCGGATTCACACAAAATGTCCAGATGCAAATTTTGAATGCTCCTTTCAGGGGCAGCCTCCTGTTTGTAGATGATGTTGAGGACATTTTCTCTAGGCTTCAGACCACGGGGTGGGCCATCCAATCTGCTCACTCCTTATATCACACATAGCCCAGATCTGGCCAGAGATCCTCCTTTCGCTGAACCACTGGCTGGCAGTCCCGATGACAGCCAAGGCAATTGGAGGGCAGCTGCATAAGCCCTGCCTGCCCCCACCCCTTCTGCCAGCAAAAGCCTCAGAGGGACCTCCACAGCTCCAGCTGCTCCCACCTCTTGACTCCTTGCCAGACCCCCTCCCACCAGTAGCGCAGGAGGCGGTCATAGGGGTTTGCTTCTCCCTCCATCTGGAGAGGTAGAGGGACATAACTTCCGACAGCTGGGTCCTGCAACTCATAGAGCACGTCCACTCCCTGGAGCTACTGGAATGGCCTCTAGACGATCCCCAAGTTCAGTCCTTTTACCCTCCCAGCCACATTCCATTAATTTGGGAGGAGATCCTGGCTCTGCTCCGCAAAAGGGCCATTGAACCCGTTCCGGAGTCCCAGCTAGGGCAGCGGTTCTGCTCTCACTTCTTCCTGGTTCACAAATGCACCGGGGAACTCAGACCCATCCTGGACCTCAGCGATCTGAATCTGTTCATCCAGTACGAAAGGTTCAGGATGATTACCCTTCAGAGACTGTTGCCCAAGGGGATTGTATCTGCTCACTAGAGATGCAGGATGCATACCTCCATATCAAGGTGTGCACCTCTCACAGGCGCTTCCTCGGGTTCCATTTTCTGGGAGGCCACTTCCAGTTCAGGGCTCTGCCATTTGGCTTGTCCTCAGCACTGCAGGTGTTCACCAAATGCTTGGTGGTGGTGGCAGCTGCCCTCAGACAGCAGGGATTTTGTGTGTTCCCTTACCTGGATGACTGGCTGTTAGCAGCCCCGTCCACGGAGCGCATGGTCCAAACCCTGGATTCCACCTGCTGCCTCTTCCAGAAATTGGGAGTTACCATCAATCTCCCCAAATCTTTTCTGACTCCCTTCCCATGGCTACAGTACGTTGGGGTGGTGTTAGATACAGCCCAGTTGATAGCCTTTCTTCCCCAGGACAGGGTGGAGCATCTGATGGAGCAGCAGCTATATAAGCCATGCCCTTCCAGCAATATGGAACAACACGCAAAAGGTTCTGAAGCTTGCAATACCAGTAAACTGGGCCTTCTTTAAGGCTCTGTTCCTTCGTAACTTCAGTGACTCCTGTGACTGCTTTAACTAACCCAGCCCTGTATACTACTTGTAGATTGTCCTCCCCTTGTACATCTTCAACACATCGCACCTTGCTAGTCTTCCTTTGTCCACCCCATTGCCAACCCAGTACCTTCCTCTTCTTAAACACCCTATTGTCCTTCCTTTACTACCTGCCCCCTTGACTTCCCCTCATCTCTGACACCTTAGCCCTCACCTTGTCCTACGCTTCACACCCCCGACTTCCTTACCTGACACCCAGCCCTCCTGACTATCCCATAAGTCTGGTTGCGACTGGGTAGCTATTGTTTATATTGTGAATATTGATTTGTATTATTCTGTAAATATTTTTGTTCTTGCCCTATCAATGTTGTATTTGAGTTTTGAGGTCTACTGTACTGTTGGCCACATTGTATGCATTGATCTTGCTTGAGAGGGTTTCTGCAGTAGGTCTTCACAAGTAGGACTACGCCCCTGGCATCAGGACCCCTGGTAGTACAACAGCTTCAGTCGTCTGCCATTTTCAAGCGTAGTTCATAGTTAATATAATGTTAATTCTTTCCTCCAGTAGTGGTGTATCGTTCACGATCGGCCCAGAGAAAAAGTGCAGCAAGTGTGGCGCCGAGATCCCGTAGAGGGGACGACCATTCCCATTAGTCCTCTGCCTGGGGCCTAAGCAAAGTCCGTAGAGTGCTCCATCTGCCAGGCCTTCAACCAGACCACTGCACTGTCACCAGAGGACCCTCAATGCCCATTTATTGAAACAAAGACTGGCATCAATGGAAAAGAGCTCCAGGAGCTGAGGGAAAGATTGTCGTCGCCAGCCCCAGAAAAGAAGAAAAAGAAAGAAAAGAAGAGACGCTGGGAGTGGAGCCACTCTCCCCAGAGGAAAACCAGCCAGACAGCCGATGCCGTCTCGGGTGGGGCCTCCACCCCCGTGAGTACCCGACCTCCTGGGCCTTCGTCCACTCCAGCAGACCGGATGCCCTCTTCCCCTCCCAGCTGAGTTCAGCGGGTAGTCGTGGGGGTCTCCTCTTCGGAGAAAACAGTTGCAGTTCCTGCTCTGAGCACAAGCCGGTAGTGCCTCTGGCTCCATGGCAGGCGCAGCTGACGATCAGCCTGACTCTAGCTCCGGCCCGGTTGTCTGCTCCTTGACGCCAGACATCACCTCTAAGTCGGCCGACGAGAATATGGTGACTTCTCTGCCATTGGACTGCCTTGTGGACCCCGCGCCAGGCAGAGCAAGCTCACAGTCCCCCTCATCCCACTAGAGTTCTCCTCTAGGGATTCGCTGTCCTTTTCCCAATCTTTTGGGCCTGATCACCAGGATCCTCTTCCATGGCATACCCTCCAGACAGACCCATCGATGGCGGCTCTTCTGGACTTGCCTCCCTCGCCGGCCTCTGTTCCGCCAATGGATCTGCACCCAATGCCAGATCCCTCGCCAGACATTCTTGGGGGCGGTATGGATCAGAATCCCCCTGGGCCTTCGGGGGTCGCCCCCCCCCAAATCTGCCGATGGACCCGTTCCCCAGTGGTCCCTCATGGCTGCCTCCTGCTGGGCTTTACGTCCCTCCCCTGTCGAGTCTGACAGGGCACTGTCCCGGCTACACGCCACAGTTTCCCCAGTACCCGACACCAGGTTACCCTCCTCTGACACCAGGTTACCCGACGCTGGGTCAGGCCCTTCAATATCAAGACTATATCAGTTCCCTTACTGGTACCAACCTCCTAGTTACCCTTCATACTCTATGGGGTACCCAGGATATCCTCCACCCCTGCAGCCAGAACAAGAACCCATCCGAGCCTGGTGGAAGGACGCTAAGTCACAACTGTTAAAGGAGTTGGGTCAACCTCAGCTGGTGGTCAGGGCCACCCCACCTCACAGGGTGCCACACAGAAGCCCTGCACCTTCCAGCAGAGTTTCAGACAGAGGCTTGGGTGCTCTGACCTCCGGCATTACTACGGAACATAGGCTTCTAGAGTCTGTTCCAGATGCTTCCTTACCTAGTAGGCCGGAATCATCGGACTCAATTGAGGACTCAGACATGGGGGACCAATCAGAGCCTCACTTTTCCACTGAGCCCCAGCCAAAAGAGTCCTATAAATCCCCTCCGGAGGACCAGTCCTTTGCTGAGCTCCTCCAGTCCATTCAAAAGTCCTGCGGGTGGGCTTCCCAAGAATTGGACCCCAAACGCAGAAGACTGGCAGAACATTTGGACTTCGTCAGTGTGGACCCTCTCCCCATTCCTATTTAGACGGGGCCACATGAAGATCTCATGTCCACAGTCTGGCAGCAGCCATCGTCCATTCCTGCCATGTCAAAAAAGGCCGACAGGACCTACCACCCCCTGGAAAGGATTTCCCACCTTACTGCCCAACCCAAAGCTGACTCTGTTGTGATGACTGCAGCTCACGATAGATCAGCACAACCTAAACATCTTAGTGCCTCCCCTGCAGACAAGGAGTCGAAGTAAATGGACCACTATGGCCTCAAGATTTACACCTCCTTTGCTTGCACCATTCGTTCTTTGAATTATGTGACCCACATGGTGGCATTACAGGAATCTGTACTGTCTGACCTGGAAAAGGACATCCAGGAGGTACCTGACGAACAACTCAGGAACAAACTCCTGGACAAGATATGGTTGAACAATTCATCCTGCTGCCATGCCCTTCGAGCAACCTATGACTCTGTCAACACGGTTGCACGTGGTGCAACTACGGGCATCTGTCTCGGGTGCCTTGCTTGACTTTGCCTGGCAGGGTTGGCACAGGATGTTCAGAGTACACTTCTGGACGCTCCCTTCAGGGGTCCAGTTCTGTTTGAACAGTGGCGCTAAGGACATAATTATGGAGCTACAGGAGGCGGCAAATCTTTGAAAGATGTCTGTTCCTTGTACTGCTTTCGTCAGAAACCCTGGCAGCCTCTTCGCGCCAGCGGAAATGGAACAAACAGAACCAGGGCAGGCCTAGACCAAGCGTCGCTCCTCGGGCTCTGCGCTCATACCCCCAGGCCAAGTTCCCCAAAATCATGACTCACAAATTCCACTCCCATTACCTACCACTCCTGTGGAGAAACCGGTGGAGGGAAGATTCGGCCTCCACCTGGAAGGGTGGACGGCCGTAATCGCAGATGCATGGGTTCTACAACTAATAGCAAGAGGTCACGCGATAGAATTCCTGGAGAGATCACCCACCAATCCTCTGGGCAGGTCTCATTACCCATCAGGCCAACAATTTCTGGTCCTACAGGAAATTCAAGCTCTACTGCAAAAATCAGCCATAGAGCGAGTTCCACCAGAACAGACAGGAAGGGGATTTTACTCCCACTTTCCTGGTTCCCAAAAGATGGGAGATCTCAGGCCTATCCTAGATCTCAGCATGCTCAACCTCTTCGTGGAATATAAGAGGTTTTGTATGTTGACCCCTGCAGGGACTGTTACCTCTGCTCCAACCAAACACTTGGCTGTGTTCCCTGGATATGCAGGATGCCTACCTACATATCTCCATTTTTCCAGCCCACCACCACTTCTGAGATTCTCCTTCCAGGAGGAGCATTTCCAGTTCAGAGCCCTCCCATTTGGCCTCTCTTTGGCACCTCGGGTTTTCACCAAGTGCCTAGCGTTGGTAGCGGCGTTCCTATGCCACAGGGGCATTTATGTGTTCCCGTACCTGGACGATTGGCTTTTTTCAGCTCCCTCCCCGGACAATCTGAAGGAATCTCTTTCCTTCACTCTGGACCTTTTCTCCAGCCTGGGCAACTCCGTCAACTACCCCAAGTCCCAGCTGTTACCCTCCCAGCACCTCCAGTTCATTGAAGCAGTGCTGGACACGGTCCAGAGCAGGCCTTCCTCCCAACCAACAGAGCAGAGACTGTAATCTCAAGCTGTACTGCTGGCTTCATCTCGTTGGACCACAGCACATTCGGTCCTGCAACTGTTGGGACTGATGGCGGCTGCCATACCTACAGTCCCTTTGGCCAGACTGCACATGAGGGTGACCCAGTGGTCTCTATGGTTCAGTGGGATCAGTGCTTGGATGACATGTACCAGAAGGTTCTAGTCTCCAGCAGCCTTCAGAGGATCTCCTTTGGTGGCAGGACATCTCCAACCTTTCAGTGGGTATCCTTTCCCTCTCCCTCCATGATTCTCACATCCGATGCCTCGAACCTGGGATGGGGGAGCTTGGGAGACCATGGGACACAGGGCACTTGTCGCCCATGGAGGAGAACCTTCATATCAATATTCTGGAGATAAGAGCAGTGCTGTATGCTCTTCAGGCCTTTCAGTCCCTCTTGGTTCCGGAAGCACTACTCATCCAGACAGACAACATGGCCACTGTCTGGTACATCAACAAACAGGGAGGCACCTGGTCTTACCCCCTTTGCAGGGAGGTGATGCGGGTGTGGTACTGGGCTGTTTAACACAGCCTGTCCTTGACAGGAGTCCATGTGCTAGGTGTTCACAACATTCTGGCGGACAGTCTCAGCTGATCAGTCACCAGGGCTCACGAGTGGGAACTAAAGCAGGCAGTAGTAGAAGATCTGTTTCTTCAGTGGGGTTGGCCAGACATAGACCTCTTTGCCTCCCCATTCAACGCAAAACTACCCTGCTTTTGCTCACTCATTCCTGGGCATGGTGCTTTTTGGCAAGACGCACTGTTTCTGTCTTGGACAGGGAGATTTCTATATGCTTTCCCTCACTTTCCTTCACAAGTTTCTGCTGAAGCTTCAAGCAGAGGGGGCACACATGATCCTCATTGCCCCCTGTGGCCTTGGCAGATTTGGTTCCCTGTACTACAGCAGTTAGCATTGGAACCCCCAGTACCTCTTCCTGTCTCTCATGACCTTCTGTCCCAGAAGCAGGGCACCCTGGTACACCCGAGCCTCAAATCGCTCCACCCCCGTGTGTGGCACCTGTGGACTTAGCAGTTTCTCGCTATGGTGTCTCTTCTAGAGTCGCTCAGGTCTTAGTGGAGGCCAGAAAACCCTCCACTAGATCTACGTATGCCATGAAGTGGAAGAGATTTTCCATCTGGGCTACAGCTAAAGGCCTAGACCCTTTTTCTTGCTCGGCTTCCCAGGTTTTAGAGTACCTCTTGCACCTGTCAGAGTTGGGCCTCAGTTATTCCTCCCTGAAGGTCCATCTCTCTGCGGTTTCGGCCTACCACCTCCTGGTGGAAGGCAAAACCCTGGCTCAGTTAGAGGTTCCAGAACTTTTTGAAGGATTCTTCATCTCAAACCTCTGGTTCAGAATCCTGTTCCCCAGGGATCTTAATTTTATTTTAGAAAAGCTTACTTTGCCCTCTTTGAGCTGGCAGCAGTAATGATATGCATTTTTTGGCGTGGAAAAGCTCTTTTAGTTGCTATCACTTCAGCTCAAAGGTTTCAGTGCTTCAAGCTCTAGTTTGTAGAGAGCCTTACTTGATTTTCCACAGAGACCGGGTGGCTCTGTGGATGATCCTTCTTTTCTTCCAGGTGGTTTCAGAACTCACTTTAAACCAGAATGTTGAACTGCGGTATTTTACCTGACCACTCCAACAGGGAGTATCTCTTGCACACCCTTGGCGTGCACAGGATTCTGAGATATTATGTCTCAAGGACTAAGGAGGTTCTAAGTCGAACCAACTTTTGTAGCCTTTGCTCCTAACTGCCAGGGCAAGGCTATTTCAAAACAGACTCTATCTGGGTGGCTGGCTAATTGTATTCACTACATTTTACCAGAAGTCTGGCAGCTCCGGGGATGGTTAAGGACCACTCAGCTAGGAGTGGCCATTTCCACTGCCTTCTTTAGGAATGTGTCCACTGCTGACATATGTGCAGCGGCCACTTGGTCCTCCATCCACACTTTCACGAAACAATACAGTATGGACATTGCTTCTAAGCAGAGCTGGCTTTGGTCTAGCAGTCCTGCAACGTCTTCTGTCATGAGTTATTTGTAGTTGGCAGACATTTCCTCCTCCCAGAACCTCATCTCCAACTCCTCCTTTTTAGTTAACTGCTTGGTATTCAGTCCTACTAGTGAAGACCTACTGCAGGAACCTCTCAAAGTAAGATAGCAGTTACGTAGAACTTACCATAACAGTAGATCTTTGTGTGAGGTTCCTGCAGTAGGTCTAGATTCTCACCCACCTTCCCCAGCTCCTGTGTTTTTCTTCTTTATTCCTTCCCAGGACTTTGTTTCATCCGGGCTCAGGGTACCAGGAGATCTTACTTGAGAGGGTTCCTGCAGTAGGTTTTACATATAGGACTGTACCCTCTGGCGTCGGGATCACCACGGCAAGCTTTTCCAGCAGTGTTTGGCAGGAGGACCTTACCCAGCGTCACGTGACTGATGGCGTGACTCTATATAGTGGGTGGTCCCCACGCCCACCATCCAGTTCTTTCCCACCGTCGACCAGCACTAGTACCTCGGTAACTTCAGCATCTTGTCGATCACCATTTTTTTTTTTTTCTCTGTTTCAGTCCGAAATTTGAATTGTTTTATGTTTTCCGCCACCGCCTTTCAAGGCTAAGAAAAAGTGCATCAAGTGTGGGCGCAAATACCACACAAAGCGGCCACCGTCTCTGCCTCCTTTGTCTCTGTCGGGCCCGACATCGGCGGCCTGTCTCCGACTTCTTCAGCCTTTCAACCAGCCCACACAACGCGGCCAGGCTTTAGAGGCCCATCTCTTAAAATCTAGGATGGCATCCCTGGAGAAGGAGATGCAAAGATCTGGGATTGGCTTCTTCACCTTCGGATAAACAGAAGAAAAGAAGGACAAAGAGACACAGAGAAGGAGCATCATGAGGACTGGGATCGGTCCTCATCCAGTAAGCCTTCGACTAGCAAGGCTCTCTCCCCACCGATGACCCTTGTGGTGACTCAGGCAGATTCCAGGACAACTTTCAGTGTCGCAGTTTTTCAACCCATCACCACTGGTAAGTCGCACGCCGGCTCCTCCAGAGACCACCTGGTACTTCGCTGGTAAGTGGGACCCCGCCTCGGGGCCTGCCCAGAAAAACCTCTGTTCTTGCCTCCAACCAATAAGCCAGTCCTGGGTGCTACCCTCCACCGCCTGGTCGCTATCTTGCCTGATTAGTGGGCCACCCCAGCGACCACCCAGGCGTTGCTCTCCCATGGGGAGGCTCTCCTCGTGATACTCGACGTGCACGGCAGAGCAGTCTGGCGTCTCCCAGTCAGAACTCCCTCGGCCCTGCCCAGCTTGGGAGACTTCCGCCCACCTCCCCGGTGATTTCCTGACCAGCAGCCTACACCTGGAACAGAGGAGGAAGAAGGGTACCTAGATGAGGTTCTGACCTCACGGCTCCTCAAGCAGTCCCGTCGGTCCCTCTCAGGGATCACCATCCTTCGCCAGTTACTCTGACGTCAGGTCTCCTTAAGTCTGCTGCCCCAATTCACACAACAGCAGCACCATCCGGCTTCTTGCATTAGCCCCCTCCATCAGGGCCTATTGAATGGCCTCACACGCAGGGTCTGACGACTTTAGAGTTCACATATGGTACTCTCACGTCTGGTGCCCCAACGTTTGCGCCCTTTTCGTCAGCTCCCCCCTCCCCGACGACGGCTATCCCTACGTTGACTATCATGACGTAAGGCATTTATTCTGGCCCTCCCAGATATGTAGATCAAGACCTACTGTCCGGTCACTTTACTGGACATCAGGCCTTCCTACCTGTGCCGTCGGGTCAGTCGATGCCTGTCTATTCCCAGGGTCATTTCCAGGGTTATCAGCAGGATACCCATATTATCAGGGATACCCCCTCATCATTTTACGGGAGCAGGAGCTCCTCTTTATTTGCCCCCTGCTAACCCGCCTCCTCCTCCTCCCCAACCAGACCTCCAGGCTATCGTACAGTCTTGGTGGAAGGACACGAAGTCCCAGCTCTTTACAGACCTGGAGAGTAGGCTTCCTAGTCCGGGGATGGTACCCCCGACCCCCTGCACCTCAGTACATGGTGCATGTCTCGGGTACTTCCCCCAAGGACATTCCTCCCCCAAACTTTGAATGTCCAGAGGGTGACGAACCCTGGGATTTGGACAGCGATACATCAGAATCCTCATCTGATGAGCTATCCCCCCCTCCCGGGGCAAGAAATCTCCTAAGTCCCCTCCGGAGGACCCTTCCTTTACGGAATTCCTCTGTATTATCCAGCAAGCGAGCGGCTGGAATGCAGAGGATCTGGACCCCATGCAAAAACGCCTGGAAGGAGCACCTCGACTTGGAGGCTGCCACCCTTATTCCGGTTCCTCCCTGGATAGCTCCTCATGAGGACCTAACGACCACTATATGGAAACTGCCACACTCTATTCCTGCCATCCCCAAAAAGGTAGGCAAGGTTTTCCGTTCTCCTGAAGGAGTTTCCTTTCTGGATTCACACCCTAAGGCAGATTCAGTGGTCATCGCTGCCGCTCATGATCGCTCGGTTAACCCCAAGCACATGAGCACATTCACACACACACACACACACCCCACCCCCCCGGACAAAGAGTCCAGACAGCTGGAACAATACAGAAAAAAGGTCTACTCCTCGGCCACTTGTGCCTTACTCGCTTAATTACGTGGCACACATGGTGTCTTATCAAAAACCACTTTGGCCAGACTGGAGGACAGGATTTTCTCCCGGAGGAGTCAGACCTGAAGAGCGGAGATAGCTAAAGAACTCCGCTTTTCAAAATTTCTTGGGCGCACGCCTGTGGGCCAACCTACCACTCAGCATATGCTGTGGCCCACACTGCTCACGGCCATCAGCCTCAGGGAGGCATGCTTGGCTATGGATCTCAGGTCTTTCAAGCGATGTCCAGGCAGCCATTCAGGACATCCTTTTAGGGGTTCGGTCTACTTGGAGGGGATACCAAGGATGTGCTCATGGGCCTCCAAGACAGTGGCCAGGCCCTTAGATCGGTCTGCTCTATGTACAGAGCTGGTACCCCCAAAAAGCAGCCCTTTCGGCACAACCCCAAGCACCAAGGGAAGCAAGCGGACCCCAAGAAACAAAAGGAGAGCAGCGGACTTCTTATTTTCCTCTCCACTGGCTGCCAAAACACAGAAACAGGCCGGAGGGCCTTTGTCCCCCCCACCCCTCTGCCTCCTGACTTGCCCAGTCTTCCCTCCCCTCCACTGCAAAGCGTGGAGCCAGTGGGGGGAAGATTTGCCCATCACATCCAGGCATGGGAGGAGATTACCTCAGACACATGGGTCCTTCAACTCGTTTCCCAAGGGCACGTGCTCAAATTTCTGGAGCTTCCTCCAGATTCTCCTCCCAGTTGCTCGCATTATTCCCCGAACCAAGCACCGTTGGTGGAGGAGGAGATCAGATCTCTGGTGCAGAAGGCCACCATCAAGCCCGTGCCTTTCACTTAGAGGAGAAGGGGGTACTACTCCCACTTTTTCCTGGTCCCAAAGAAGACTGGTGACCTCAGACCCATCCTGGACCTCAGCAGCCTGAACCTCTTCGTCGAGTACAAGAGGTTCCACATCCTGACTGTTAAGAGCCTTCTCCCACTGCTAGGTCAGAATCACTGGCTCTGTGACCTGAATGTGCAAGATGCCTACCTACATATCCCGATATTCAGTTTCAAGAAGATTGCGCTCTAAAAAAGAAGACCTTATTCAGGAATTTCACAACAGAACATTTTGTTTTATTTCAGCACCGCTTATGGAAGCCCCTAGCGCCTTGGCAATGTGCCTTCAAGGGAGCGTATTACAAACCAGCCAAAATTCATTTAAATACAGATTAAGCGCGACATCACATACCAATTAACCAGTCAATGAACAGACATAAAATTCTACATTAAATATTCAAAAATCATGAAATACTTAAAGCAATCCTTACAATTACACATATGCCACATACAGGCTTAGTATATACAGAAAGCTATATTCCCTAACTGCTATTTTATTACTGAAAATTGTACTACTGATTATGATTATATTTTGGTTATGTTTACCTAGGGGTTCTCCTAATGTTCTAGGGATACACCAACATCTGCATTTTAACCAAAATAATCACGTGTTTATAAATTTAAATCATTATTTGATTATCATTTGTACATTCCTGCTCATGACTATTATTCAGGTACTGAATTGTTTACTACAGGAATCTCCTATAAATTTAGAGATAACCCAGCATTAAACTCCTTAGCCTGAACAAAAACATCAGTTAACATATTAAAGCATTACTTAGTCAATATTAGCAACCCACTATACATAAGGGTCTTAGAGCTGTGGAGTAGGAGAGAGACACAGAAGACTGTAGAGGAGCCAAATGTACCAGAAATGTAATGTCCACAGATCATCCTATAAAACACAGTAAGAAATATTCATTAGAGACATGCAGTACTTCCTTATAACAATTTTGTTGTAATTTCTAAATTCGACTTATTGGCTGTAGTTAGTCAATTTACAATAATCGTGATGAGAAGGGGGGTTATTTTAGAGGGAAGAAAAGGTGTGAGAAATCAAGCATTTTTATGTTTGCTTGCATGCATGTGCAAGAAACATAGTGCCATCATCCGAGTTTTTGGAGGTGTGGCACCCTGTCTTCCAATTCAGTCAGTGTGTTTGTAGGCGCGGCCACACTTCGCCAATGAATGCTGCAGCTGTCTATGACAGCAGTTGAAAAAGCAGTGCCGTACAGTTCAAAGGAAGGCTACACTTCAGTGAGCAGCAATAAGATATCGCGTGCTTATGTGCTTCTCACACACACACACACACACACACACTGCGTGCTCATGCTCCCCGGCGCACACACTGTATGGCCAATGGGGTGTCCAATCCCCGTTGGTTCTGCTGCGCCCCAAGAGACTACCGGGTGCCACGCTGGGAGCCCACCACAGCGTGGCAACAGTCTGCATGGCCGACAGGGGTGCCCAATCCCCATCGGCTCCACTGTCTCCCAGAGACTACTGGGTGCCACACTGAGGACCCACCCCAGTGTGGCAACAGTCCCAGTCACAATGGGGTGCCTAATCCTGCCGGCTCCACTGCCCCCCAGAACAGCCTTCCAGCTGCCACGCTGGGAGCCCACCGCCTAAGGGAAAAAATCTGAAAGAAAAACCTTCCCTCGCTGACTGTCCTGACCCTCCACCCACCCGTGCTCACCCTCTGCGACCCTGCCTCCCCACACCCCCACCTCACCCCATACTTACCTCCGAGTCCGTGCGTGATCTTCGGTGGACCGAAACACGTCTGCACTCTTCAAAGCCGACTGTGAACTAAAGAAATGCCAGTAAGCTGTATAATGGAATAAACAGGGTTTTTTCAACTTTGCTACATATCTCAGGCATTTTGAGGAATTTTTTCACCAAATTTTCAACATGGGGTTTTTGGGACCCCACCTCATGAATTCTGTCACTGTCATTTTGTTAATCGGGCCTGAAAGGTGATTTTGCCGTCACTGCATGGAGCCACCTTTCGAGACCGATTTACAAAACAACAGTGTCACAGTTCATGAGGTAGGCCCCAAAAAACCCTATGTTGAAAATTTGGGGAAAAAATTCCCCAAAGTAACTGTTTTACGAGCATGCATTGCACTGTTCCTACGCACGCTCTTAAGTTCACGAATTTTCAATATGTTCACTCCAGATTTTCAACATTGCCATTTTACCACACCTCCTTATGAGCAGTATAGCTGTCATTTTTCACATGTCGCCAAAAACGTGTTTCCACCCATGTAGCGCATAATGGCGCAGTCGGTGTGCTTAATCAATGTTCGGGACAGATTAAGAAAATCACAGTGACACTGTTCATGAGCAGAGGTGTTAAAATAGCTATGTTAAAAAATTTTATGAAAAAAGTCCATAAAATGACTGTGTTACGAGTGACCAGTGTGCAGCTTCTACGCACCCTCATAAGTTCATGAATTTCTAGTATTTTCAGTCCAGATTTTCACTACTGGCATTTTCCACACCATGGCTGAAATGTGTTTTTGCACTCCCAGCGCAGAAATGCATGGTCGCTGTGGGACATAACTATTCGGAACAGATTAAGAAAATCACAGTGACACTGTTCATGAGCGGAGGTTCCAGAATCCCTGTGTTGACAATCTGCTGTAAAAAAGAAAAAATCCCCAAACTAATTGCATTACAGGTGTCGTTCGCATTTTCTACACGCTTTCGTGACTTCACCAGTTTTTTTATATTTTCATGCAGATTTTTCAACATTGCCATTTTTGCACCTCCCGTGAACAGTAGAGCTGTCATTTTCACTTCCTGTTCGAAATGTGTTTCGCACCTGTGGTGCCAAATGGCGTAGTCGCTGTGCTAAATCAGCTTGCTAATAAACTGATATTGCCACTGTTCATAAGGTGGAGGTCACAAAAACCCATGTTGAAAATTTGGAGTGAAAATGCTAACGAACGCCTGAGGCGCCAGGGTTTCTGACCATGACGCCTCACTTGTAGAGACTGACAGGCATCAGGGGTGTGACTTGGGATTCTTGCCTGTAATGCTCATACCATTCCACACCCTGCAGCCAGTGAGAGCATCGAGGTGTGCCTTGGACTCTTCAGCCCCAAAGTTCACCTCATTCTCCTATACAGGAGGCCCATCTTACCGTATTTCCTGATGGAATGGGGTGAGCATAAGGCCAAAGACCCTAAGGCACACCGTGACACTTGTCAGTGTCTGCAGGGTAGGGTGTGGTGAAACGGCGTGGCCATTATGCCTGACGACCCAAAAGCACACCCCAATGCCTGTCCGTCTCTGCAGGGTGGTGGTGGAGTTGACTTCAGTTCAATACTTCACTGCCATTCCTATTATACAGATCTCTAACTCCTACACTACTAATGCCAGCAAACAAACATTCGGCATTGACAAATGCTTGTTGATTCAGAAATATCCCTATATTCCCAGGCCACCTCCGTTTCCTGAGATTTCGTTTCCAGGGGGAGCACTTTCAGTTTTCAGCCCTTCCCTTTGGCCTGTCCTCGGCACCCAGGGTCTTTACCAAATGCCTAGCGGTGGTGGCAGCGAAAGAGATCTCCAGTGGTGGCTAGACCATCTCAATTTGTCCAAGGGACTTCCATTCTGAAGTCCCCCCCCCCAACCCGAACTATGGACCCTCACCACGGATGCTTCGTGCCTCGGTTGGGGAGCGCAACTGGGGGACCATCAGACTCAAGGTTCATGGTCCCAAGCAGAGATGTCATTACACATCAACATTCTGGATATGAGGCGGTTCTGTACATCCTACAGGCCTTTCAGACCTTACTTTCAAGGGGCACTGCTAATCCAGGCAGGCGATATGTCAGTAGTCTGGTATATTAACAAACAGGAGGCACTCGATCCTTACCCCCTATGCGGGAGGCGATTCGGATGTGGAACTGGGCAGTCCAGCCGCGACCTGTTTCTCACAGCCATGCGTGACAAGCGTCCTGGTGGACAGCCTCAGTCGGACGGCATCCCTTGCTCATGAATGGGAATTAAGTCAGGAGGTAGCAGACTCTCTATTCCAGAGGTGGGGTCACCCAGAAATCGATCTGTTCGACTCCCTATCCAACGCAAAACTTCACAGCTTTTGCTTGCTTGTTCCAGAGCCGGAGCTTACTACTGCAGCAGCTTTCAGTAGAACCCCCAATTCCTTTACCTCTCAAACATGACCGATTGACTCAGGCAGGTTGGTACATCCAGTACTCAGGACACTGCATCTTTAAGTGTGGCTCCTTCAGGCACTGTTAGAGCTCGCTTTGGGGTTTCTCACAAGGTCGCTCAGGTCTTGGTGGAAACCAGAAAACCATCTACTAGATCCACCTACACCATGAAATGGAAGTGTTTTTCCATTTGGGCGACCTCTAAAGAGCTGGATCCCTTTTCATGCTGTGTCCTCAGATCATGGAGTACCTCCTTCATCTGTCCGATCTCGGCCTGTCGTACTCATCCCTTAAAGTCCACTTGTCGGCCATTTCAGCTTACTCACATGCCGGGTGGAGGGAAAACCAGAGCTTAGTTGGAGGTCTCTAAGACCTTCTTGAAGGGGATCCTCCACCAGAAACCTCCTATTCGTAACCCTACCCCACCTTGGGATTTGAATTTTGTTTGAGAAGCTCACGCTCTCCCTTTGAACCAGCGATGAGCTGTGACATGCTACCTTTCTTGGAAGGAACTATTTTTAGTTGCCATTACTTCTGCTCATAGAATTTCCGAGCTTCAGGCCCTGATGTATAAAGGAAATAATAAACTAAATTTGAAATACTACATTTGAGCATTAAGTACACTTTGGGGTCGAGATACCACAATTTATCCACTTATGGCTATTCAAGGTGGTGAATCCCAAAAAAAGTTTCCTGTCTTAAGTTGGAAGCAAAAGGAATCAAGGGAAGTGGCACTTCAGTATTAACCTGATATATACGGTAAGGAACCTTACTTGATTTTTCACAAGGACCAGGCGGTCCTGCGCACAAATCCTAAGTTTCTTCCTAAGGTGGTTTTCCGAGTTCACATTGAATCAAATGGTTGAACTCCCAGTTTATTACCCTAACCATTCAAATAGAGGGGAGGGTCTCCTTCACACTCTGGATGTTCAGGGAGCCCTCAGATGCTACATTCACCGTGCTAAGGAGTGCAGAAAATCTGATCAGCTTTTTGTCTCCTTCACCCCCAAATCATTGGGAGCGGCAGTGTCTAAACAGTGCCTTTCTAAATGGCTTGGTAATTGCATTCGCTTCTGTTACCAGAAGTACAACAAACCTCTTCCGGGGGAGGTCACAGGTCACTCTACTAGAGGCATGGCTACCTCTACTGCGTTCCTGCGGAATGTTTGTGCAGCACAAATTTGTGCGGCAGCAACCTGGAGTTCCGTCCATACCTTCATGAAGCATTACAGTCTGGACATGGCCTCTAGGTGTAGGGCCGGGTTCGGCCTTGCCATCTTGCAGGGCCTACTGTCTTAGGCTGGTGCTGTGCTGTTTTTCTGTTGCTCGTCCTCCAATGACTCGGTCTCTCTATGAGTGACTGCTTGGGATACAGTCCTATATGTAATGACCTACTGCAGGAACTCGCTCAAAGTAAGATAGTAGAGTTACCTAAGAACTTACCGTAACAGTAGATCTTCGAGAGAGGTTCCTGCAGTAGGTCACAATTTTCCTCCCTCATCCCCAGTCCTTATGCATTTCCTTTGTCATTTTGAACTGGGCTCCAGGATTTCATCCTTTCTCCTATCCTATCCTCCTTGGATTTTCGGTGGGAGAACTGGAAGGCGGGCCTGGGGACCGCCCACTATATAGGGTCACGCTGACATCAGTCACGTGACATTGGGTGGACAGTCCCCCACCAGACCCTGCTGGAAAGCTTGCCATGCGGTCCCAGCTCCAGAGGGCACAGTCCTATATGTAATGACCTACTGCAGGAACACCTCTCGAAGATCTACTGTTACTGTAAGTTCTTACATAACTCCTTTTTCTGCTTCCTCTTTAGAAGTCTCTGGTAGAAGAACTGGAGGATGGGCAGGGGACCACACCTATTTATAGTCACGCTGATGTCCATCACCTGACATCGGGGGCAGTCCCGCTGATAATTGCTAGGTACAATTTTGCCGTGCAGTCCTACTTGTGAAGACCCTACTGCAGGAACCTCTCTCAAAGATCTACGGTTATGGTAAGTTCTTACGTAACTGCTATTTATTTATGCCTAGCTCATATTTGCTCTACATGGACTATTGTCTCATTGAATTATAGCAACATTTAGCATATGTGTTTTTGTTATGACCCACCCAGGTCCACCTTGCAAATGAGTCTGTCTCAGTGGTGTTTCGCCTGGTAAAATAAAGATAATTGATGGATCAAGCCCATCTGCTCTATTCCAGTCATCATGTCCCAGCCCGGATCTTTCTTCATCTCCTGGGACTCACGCGGCCATTGTTACAGTGCCTCTAGTCAGACTGCATATGAGGATTTCCAGTGGACACTATGGGGTCTGGTGGGAGCAGCGTGTGGATGATCTGGAGCAGCCAGTCCTTGTTTCAAACCCGTTCAGCCAGGTGCTGTTGTGGCTGGAGCCCAGCAGTCTCCTAAGGTGTGTGCTGTTTTACATTCCACCCTGCAACAAATCCTCACAACAGACGCCTCAGGTCTAGGCTGGGGGGCTCATTTGGGTCCCCACCAGACGCAAGGGCAGTGGAACTCCCTAGAGGCGGGTCTCCACGTAGATGTGAGTAGTTGTATACGCCATTCAGGCCTTCCAGCTCTCTCTCTCTCTCTCTGATCTTCTGATCAAACTTCAGATGGAAAGGATGTCAATGATCCTGGTCGCCCCCTTCTGGCCTCATCAGATTTGGTTCTCTTTTCTTCAGCCGCTAGCAGTAGAACCTCTAGTGCCCCTGCCCGTCTACAGAGGCTTGCTGTACCAGGAGTAAGGGCAGCCTGGTCCATCTGGATCTCAAGTCTCTCTCCGTCTTCATGCATGGCTTCTGAGAACGTAGCCATCGCTAGGTTCAGGTTGTCCCCTAAAGTGGCAGATGTTCTGGTGGTGTCGAGGAAGCCCTCCTCCCAGGCCACGTTTTCTGTGAAATGGAAGCGCTTTGCCATATGGGCTGCATCGCACCAGCTGGATCCTTTCACTTGTCCAGTGAACCAGATTTTTGAGTACTTGATTTCCCTTTCAGACTCTGGTCTGTAGTACTCCTCGATTAAAGTATGTCTTTCGGCCATATCTGCCTACCATGTTCCCATAGATGGCCATTCAGTGGCTCAACTTGACATGTCTCACACATTCTTGAGAGGCTTTCTGCACCTGAAGCCTCCAATCCATAACCCTGTTCCAGTTTGGGACTTTAATTTCATTTTAGAAAAGATCACCCTGCCTCCATTTGAACCTGCCACGAGTTGCAAGCTAAGCTATCTGTCTTGGAAAGCATTGTTTTTAGTTGCTATTACAGTCCAACCTCGTTTATCCAACCCCTGAAATTCCAAACCTCCCTATCTAACGAATTGTCACTGTATCCAGCTACTGTACTGTATAGTGCTAGTGACCATTTAGACACGGTTAAGTTCCATTGTTTCCCTCAACTGCCGCCGTTTACAAGTGATTTAGTCACAGTACCTGACATTACCTGTGTGCTTAATTGATTAATTGAAGTCATTGCTGCCAGCAATTAGTGTAATGACAGCTCTGCTTAACAATGTAGAGATGAAAATGTCTGTTAAGTGCTGCTCCTGAAAGAAGCTTAACACTCTTAGCTGTGGCAGACTGACCACTCTGTAGGGCATCCCAGCCTTTTTTTTTTTTTTTTGGTAGGAGTTGAATAAAGTTTCTTAGTTAAAATTAAAGTGGCTTGTCTGTTATTGAACCCTGAGTGTTTTTTTTTTTTTTAACTGATTCTTCCAGAGGGATATTTTCAATCATATTTCATATTCAATGGTGCACCTGAAACCCATGGCTTGGCAGACTTGCGTGCTTGTTCCCATAGCAACAGTGACACTATGCTGTAGTGGGGACAAGCAAGTGCACTCTCACAAGCGTGAGTTACTTATAATGGATATGCATTCTCAAATCTGCGCGCCTGCGTACACGGCTGCCTGTCAGCGTAATACAGATTGACAAATGGCAACCAGCACAGACTCAGAAGTGAGTCTTAGCTTACTTAGTGACAGAAACGGTATCTTTTTTAATTTGTTTCACACAGACAGATTGTCTTCAGATGCTGTTTATAATAGTAATAATAATAATAAACTTTATATTGCGCCTTTCAAAAACCAAGGCGCATTCATAGAAACATATAAACATAGAAGTTGACGGCAGATAAGGACCACAAGGCCCATCCAGTCTGCCCATTCCAGAAAGATTAAATACAAACAGAACAAACAAACAGTACTATAAAAACTGTTAAAAACAAATATGAAACATTAATCAAGGCCATATGCCTTATTCCATAAAAAGTATTTAAGAGCTTGTTTAAAGCTCCCCACGGTCGAACACTCCCTTATCCGACGTGGTAGAGAATTCCAAAGGGTTGGTGCCACAAACATAAAAGCCTGGGCACCAGCTGATTTCAGTGTGACCCTAGGAATCTCTAGCAACCCCTCGTCGGCTGAGTGGAGCGACCTCACCGGGAGGTAAGGAGTCAGGAGATCTTTCAGGTAGTCAGGGCCCAGATCATGTAGGGCTTTAAAAGTCAGTAATCCAACTTTGAAGGTGATCCGCCACTGAACTGGTAGCCAGTGCAGATCCCGCAGCACCAGAGTAATATGTGATGTTCTAGGAGTACCTGTAAGTACTCGAGCTGCGGAATTCTGCACCAGCTGAAGGCGGCGGATATCAACCCCCGGAAGCCCAAGGTAAAGTGAGTTGCAATAGTCCAGGCGTGAGGTCACAAAGGCATGGATCAAAGTTGGCAGATCGCCGGACGGAACGAGGTGCTTGATTCTGGCAATGTTTCTCAGATGATAAAATGAAGATTTTACCACTGCTGACACTTGAGATCTTAAAGTCAGCCCAACATCTAAGATCACCCCTAGATCTCGCACTCGTTCAGAGACCAGTAACTCGACATCCCCACAAAACACCCTAGAGTGGGAGCCGGCCACAGGTCCCCCTATCCGGCGATCCGGATCCAAAACCAACACCTTGGTCTTCCCAGAATTCAACTTCAACCAACTGGACCTCATCCAATCCTGGATTTCCTCCAGACAGCTATTAAATACTGAGACAGCTCCTTCCTGGTCGGGTGCGAAGGACAAGTACAGTTGGGTATCATCTGCATAACAGTGAAAACCCAACCCGTACCGTCTCACAATGTCTCCGAGGGGAAGCATGTACACCACAAACAACATGGGGGACAATACAGAGCCCTGAGGGACCCCACAAAAAAGAGGGAAGGGATCATGTCAATATTAAGAAAATACAAAATCACACATGCCCCCACAATACAAAGCATCATGGGCTGCATATGCAAATCACCACAGAATGTTATGCTGGTCCAACTTTAAGCAAATTGCATGGTGCCGAAAGGCCTCTCACAGTTGCAAGGGTGCTAACAGAAGACATAGACACGTGTTTCGTCCTACCAGGACTCATCAGTATGCCTCGTCTGTTTGACACCCCAGTGGAATGGACTAGCTACCCCAAGGCAGTGTGCCTGGGATATATTATGGTTGAACCATTAAAATAAAAACTATTTAAAGACAAAGAACCTCTGTGTGTAAACACTGGGCAAGGAGTTACCAAAGGGGCATTTGGCTGGGAAGCCAAGTTTCAAGAAAATACAAAATCACACATGCCCCCACAATGCAAAGCATCATGGGCTGCATATGCAAATCACCACAGAATGTTATGCTGGTCCAACTTTTTCTTGAAACTTGGCTTCCCAGCCAAATGCCCTTTGGGGTAACCCTTGCCTCAGTGTTTACGCACAGAGGTTCTTTGTCTTTTAAATAGTTTTTTATTTTAATGGGTTCACCATAATATATCCCAGGCACACTGCCTTGGGGTAGCTGGTCCATTCCACTGGGGTGTCAAACAGACGAGGCATACTGATGAGTCCTGTAGGACGTAAACACTTGGTTCATGTCTTCTGTTAGCACCCTTGCAACTGTGTGAGAGGCCTTTCGGCACCATGCAATTCTGCTTAAAGTTGGACCAGCATAACATTCTGTGGTGATTTGCATATGCAGCCCATGATGCTTTGCATTGTGGGGCATGTGTGATTTTGTATTTTCTTGAAAACTTGGTTTCCCAGCCAAATGCCCTTTGGGGTAACCCTTGCCTCAGTGTTTACGCACAGAGGTTCTTTGTCTTTTAAATAGTTTTTTATGTCAATATTAATACTAAGCCAGTGTTCAAACTGCAGCTGCTCTTAGTTACAGCAGTTCATGTGTCTCAGAGTCTCTTCCTTACGAGCTGCTATAACTCTTATAACTGACAGGGACTGAATCTTCTTCTAGAAACTCCCAGTCCCCGTTATCAAAATGTTGTTATTACTGAAGCAAGAGCAGTCACAGTGAAAGCTAATCCATTTACTGGGCAGCCTGCATGCTGATGTATACAGATTAATTGAAAATACAGATTTCAGTTTAGATGGACCTCGTTCTGCCTTCCAGCTGCTCCGTACTGTAATTACTGCTTTAGAAAACATCCAGGTGACTTAGTGGTAGTTTATTCACCTGGTAAAGGTGATTGTAGGGGTATACATTTCTGAGGCACTCCACACTCCTTACACATGGGTTGTGTCCACCTGATAGGTTGCTTGATGCACATGTGACTTCAAGGAAATCTGACCCCCTTTCCCTGTGATGCTGCATCTCCAGGATCAGTTTGAATACTTCCAAAGCTGTACCAGTCTGTAACCAATAACTCTTGACTTGTTAGTGGCAGCGCAATGTTTCCTGATACGTATCTTAGCTTGTTAAATAAATTATAGAGGCATTTGTTATGTTTTACCAAAATTCTGTGGCCCATGAGGGTCCTCTCTATATTTCTTATTCATACAAATCTAAAATTTTCAGCCCATACGGCATGATGATTGTTACTTCTCGAAGCTCATCTGTGAGTCCTTTGTCCCTTACAGACTACGGTTGGGTTGTGGAGTGCCTCAGATGTATCCCCTTACAATCACCTTTACCAGGTGAGTAAACTACCATTGTGGGGGATAATCTCTAAGGCACTCTATACTCCTTACAAATGGGTTTCAGTGTAAAAAGCAGTACCCTAATGAGAGAGGTTGGTAGTCAGTCCATTATGTTATGTTCGACCTTGCTGCTAACAACACTACTTAAGTAAAGTTAGTTTTTGCTTCCAGGGCTACATCTATCCTGTAGTGTTTAGTGAATGTGTGTGCGTCGATGCCCATGTAGCGGCAGCACAAATTTTCTCTACTGTGGCCATGTTTCTCTCAGCTTATGATGTGGCTATTGCTTAGTGGAATGGCCTTGATTTTCGTCATTGGTGTATGATTTGAGGCCTTATATGCCTCTGTGATGGCAGACTTAAGCCAGTATGTGTCACAAACCCACTCAGCAGGTCAGGCCGCCTGCTCCCACAGTGCCAACCTCCGAGTGCAGTCTTGTGAACGGGTAACAGAAACAGGGTAAATCTTCTGTCTGTTTTGTGGGTTCGAATCAACCTTTGGTCTCAAGTTCTGGAGGGATTCAAACTGTGAACCTCTTGCTAGTGTACCCAAAAAGTACAGGCTCAGATAATTCTGCTCTTTGGGGAAATGCCAGATATCTTTCGCCTACGGGCACCTAACCAGGTGTACAAAATGAACCCTTAAAACACTCTATGAAAGACCTCAGATAAACTCTTACCTCTTTCCCAGTTTGGTAAACCAGTAAGCTTATACACAGTGTCAACTTTAACCATATATGCTTCACTTGTCAAAGAAATAATTTCGAAGGCACACCAAGTAGTCTCTTTAAATAGAGGTTTACTTTGAAATAGATAAAAAAAATATGTAAAATGTAAATACAGAAAAATATATCACAATCGCATACAATCACTTAAAAGAACAAGGTTTAAAAGTGCAAATTCCTACCAACCATGCACTTAGACTTGTCTGTCTAATGTATTATCTTCCTACAGTGCTGATAGATGATGTAGCTCTGAGAGTCCAAACAAGAATGTCTCTAAAGGTCAGCCACAACATAATTAAAAAACTGTCTTGAACCTGCCTTCTCCATGATGTCACCCAGCTTCTCCCCTGTTTATTAAAAATCATACAACCAGGATGTCTCATCATTCAGTAGGTAAACGAAATAAGGTAACATCAACAAAAACTTGTTTCCCCATATAACTTCTTAATCAAGTCTGTGATTTTTCAGTATCTTCTTTCATCCATGAGCAGTTTCCTGCTTTCACAAAGAAATCAAATAACTTTTTATGATTGTCAGATCTCACTGAGGTGTAATATGCTTTGTAACACCAGGTGCAATTAACTGTGCTTCCTCTGAAGACACCATAAAATGGATATTTTCATTTCCTTTGGCTTCAAAGAAGCACGGCTCAACAACAAGACCATAAAATGCGAATCTTCGTAAGTTAGTCACATTACAGAGATCTGCTGTTTAACTTATATCCTGTCAGTTTAAGTGATACCTTTGGTGGTTGGGGGGGGGGTCATCCCAGGCACACAGGATTTCTCATGACAGAGAATCCATCTACATTTTTATATTACAAAAATCACAGAGTAATCAGAACCAGCTGTCCAAGTGTCACAATATGTACCTGTATGTCTGCTGCTCTTGTGATGTAAGTTGACATTAGTCTCCTCATGGCTAGCAGTTGATGTTGAGGGTCCCTATCTACCTTGTCTGCAGGCATATAGACAGGTATTTCAATATCCTGTTTGGTGTGAAAAGGTGTGCATATTTTAGGTAGAAAGGAAGGGATCATCTCTAAGTTGATCTAGTCATCATGAAATACCAGATAAGGCAGTCTGGGGGATAATGCTTATAGTTCACTCATGCATGTAGCTGAACATAGTGACCATAAGGATTAAGTGTTTGCCATTTTAGTGGTAGTGATTCTAGAGGTTCAGATGTTGAGTTGGTCATTGCCCAGGCAGTCTGTGGGATAATGCTGGTAGTTCGCTTATGCATCTAGCTGAACATATAGTGACCATAAGTATTAAGTGTTTGCCATTTGAGTGGTAGTGACTCTAGAGTTTAAAAATGGTGAGTTGGTCATTGACCTGGGTACTAAGTTGAGGTCCCAGGGAGTGGTCCATTGTTTTATCTTAGGATGTAGATTGGATCAACTGCTGCCACTTGCACTGTTAGGGATGCTGGAGATAGTCCCTTATCCAGACCTTGCTAAAGGAAGAGAAGTATGTTGGGCACTGTGGCCCTTAGAGGTTGTATGTTTTTTTGTTTTTGTTTTTTTCTTCACACCACCTGTGGAATATTCTTGAATGTCTCTGATACTTTGAGGTAGTGCGGTTTCTCCATAGTGTCAGTGACCACTGGGTGGTATCCCTCTCTTAACAATCTCTCCTTTTCAGGAGCCAGGCTGTTAGTTTGAGATTGCTTGGACTGAGGTGACATAATGGTCTCTGGGTGAGAATATCCTTCCTGAATGGTAGCGTCCATGGGTGGTCTAGTGCCATTGTCACTACTGTGGTGAACCAGGCTCTCCTGGCCAATGAGGGGTGATGATTATCACCCAGGTTCTGGTTCTGCATATCTCTTTCAGAACCTGTAGTATCGGTGGAAAGATGTAGGTTACCTGGAATGACCATGTAGCTGATGGTGCATCCACTCCTCCTATGGATTTATGATCCCTGAAGCGTAGTAGAATCTGGGGCAATGATTGTTCTTGTTGGTGGCTATTAAGTCTCTTTCTGTCGGTCGCCAATGTCTGTTGATCATTTGGAATATGTTGGAATGAATCTTTCACTCTCCCGGAAGTATTAACTGGTGACTTAACCAGTCTGTGGTGGTATTCAGCCAGAGTGCCAAGTGTATGGCTGATATGCTTGCCAGATGTTTTTGTGTCCAAGGAATGCGTCTTCAGCCTCTCTTTGCATGGCTCTGCTCTTTGTTCCTCCTTGCCTGTTGATATAGGAGGTGATAACCTGATTGTCTGAGCATATGAGGAAATTTTTTCCTGACTAGCCTTGTGAAGTGCAGTGGTGCGGATATTGCCCTGATTTGTGGAATGTTTATGGCCATTTTGACTCTTGCATGTACCACTTTCCTTGGCTTTCCAGTGGAGTGGCCACTATGCAGAGGCCACTCAAGGATGAATGGCATTATTAGCAGGCAAATGGTGTGGGCAGTGTGCCATTAAGATGTGGGGATTAGCTTGGGTAGTGGGGTAGGAGTTGGTGTGTCAAACCCCACCTTCACATACTATGTTTCGCACTGATGCCTGTATCTGATCAGGCAAACACCATTTGGACGTCGGTGTTTGTGTAACCACCTCCATCTCTGTTTCTAGATCAGAGTGTGTTTCTGAGTCCGGCTGTGGTGAGTGGGGTTCTGGCCTGCCGGTACCTGACTTTATTTCACATGGTGTTTTACACTAGTTGTGCCTGCATCGGTTGATTATTTTTGTGGGAATTGTTGCTGTGTCTAAATCCTGCCCAACGGAGTATTTGGGATTGCAGGTGGTATATTTGATTGTGCCTTGTCTTTTGTGTTTTCATTGGTGTCCTCCCCAGCGCCGTCCTGGTCAGATGGCATGGGTGCATCTTCTGCATCTGATGCACACAGTATGCTTAGTTGTTTTGGGGCTAGCGGTACATTGCATTGTCTGCAACTCTCTGTTTTGGCCATTGTAAGTTGAGAAAGGATACATAGAGAGGATGGTGTTTGGGGGGTGATTAGAAATATTGTTTTATTTATTTATTATTTCTCTTAATTCTTCCCTGCACAGTAATCAATAATGTTCTGCACTGTACAGGCTGCTGTTGTGCCTGTGCATTAAAGTGTGCATTGTCCCTTTAAATGTGGCTAGAGTGAGTGAGAGACTCAGTGTTATACTGCCTTGCCCACAGCTGTGGTACTAGTGCTGCCTCAATGTATTTTCCCCATTGTTAATTGATTTTCAAATCGTTGCCTTTATATTTAATTATTCGCATTGTGGTCTGCTGTTGCAGATCGGTTGGTGCTTTTAACAAACGCCCTCTCTGCTGGTTGGACATTTCTGATCATAGTTGCGCTCTCCACAAGATGGCGGCAGTGACCCTGTCAATCTACACTGTCTGGTGGCTGCTTACACCATTAATCCTGCATAGATAAGGGGTGAGTGGAGAGCTTTTCGGAGATCACAGCAGCAAGTCTCGCAATGATATTTCTCACGGCTGCCGATCTGGATAGGCAAGTTAGGTTAGTCTCTCAGTGCTCGTCCTCCTCAAGAAATCTACCTTCTTTATGGTGTTTCGGTCAGGTAGATGATACAGGAGTTTCCTCTACCTTTGATAGAAGAAGGTGGTGAATTTAAAAGACATAATGTGCCATAAAAAAAACTCTTGAGAGCATGTCATTTTGAGGTGAGGCACAGGGGGACTGAGAAAATGCTTGAGATTGTTGTGTAGTGACGTCTTGAGTGAGTGCTTCAGGTGCTGCTGTGCTTGTAATGGGGAACTGTGGCACTTTACTTAGTATTTTAGAAGTCCGGGGTGCTGGAAGGGTACTCTGGACATTCTAAGGTGGCCACTTGCTCATTTAATAATGGATAGACTCTGGAGCCACTGGCAGGGGCTGCAGGTCATCAGGCACCTTAGTAAGGTGGTATGGTTGTTCTGAACAGCACGTAGGGGAACTCTGAGTACCTGCCCAATTAAGGAATGAGGGCGTTTAATTATTTAGTAGCCCCTGATGCACTGAGCTCCTGGGACCACTGGTAGGGGCTTCCAGGTAACTGTGGCTGTGGAATCTGTTTGGTCATCTGTGAAAGATCTCAGACAATACATGGCTCTGTTAGCATCCTTTAAATTTAGCATCATTTAAATTTCATAACTGTAATAAATGATCTTGCTCAAGCCCTTTTTATTAAATTATAGGGTTAAATCATACATTTACATTAGTATGCATTACATTTGTGGTACACAGTACATAGTGGCTCCTTAATTAATATGTGACTATGCCATTAAGAGAAAAACTGTGAATATCAGTGAAAGAAAATTAAAGTTCACTATTTCCCAAGTAGTTATTTTATTTTAATCAAACCTCCTTGTATGTTGACCCAATATAGTAAGCAGTGCTGTGTATTATTTTGGACCCCTTTTGTATGCCTTGGTTATGTCTGGGATAATGAAGGCATGTGTCTTTAAGAGGGGGGGCAGTGGGCAGGATGCCTTAGCTAGTCCTTGCATTGGCTGTGGTAAGCTTGAGTGAGGAATCTTCTGCATTGCTGCTTGTATAATAGGACACAGTTTGGGGCAGAAACATTTTTTTTTTGTCCTTTAAAACATGTTTCTTCAATTCTCCCTCATGGTCAGTGTTAAACGTTAGGGGACTTAGGCTTGAGGAGCTGTAGCAGTTGCTAGCTCCATTCTCCATTGCAAGATATGTTGGATTTAGCCAAATGTTGTTTGTTTATCTTCCTCCTCTAAGATGGTGGCTGGATCTCATGAGAGCTAGAGCCGGTCAGCTTACAGGTCTCGTGTAACAGGAGATTTGGAAACTAGAAATGAGATGGTCATGTTGCTAGGAGTTGTTTGAGAAGCTGGGGCCATAAAATAACATTTGGGTGGCACTATTTTGGTTCATAGAACTTCCTTTTCTCCGTGGGAGTGTTTTTGGGTAGAAAATAGCACGAAATGGTTGTGGGTGTTTTTATTTGGCGCCACAGAATTCCAGGAATGTCTGAATCCAGCGCAGGCATTTTAAGCACTTTTTAATGCAAATAAACTTTTCTGGATGAGTTTGTGAGTACCTTTTTACAAGTTAGTGATGCTAGCAGGGTCACCAGGTTCTTGTTGGTGATTAATACAACTGGCAGGGGAACCAGGTTTATTGTTTATTATATTACCTCCTGTAAATCATTGCATAGATTCTGTGTTCATTTATGTGGGTGAGACATTGCTCTTAGCTGCTGGCACCGGTAGCAGGGGTGTTCAGGTAGCTAATAATCTCTATGCTTGTACAATGCGATACTGTTCATAATTTGAATACGGTGCAGGCAATTTCTCAGCTAATATTTTTCCAGACAACTGACGCTAGTAGAAGCTGCAGTGCTAACATCTCTAAGACTACCCCGTTTTGCAATTTTAAACAGTTGCATATCTGCAGAAACATACTCTGGAGCTGCTGTTTTGGAATATATTACACTACATCTAAACACAGGTACGCTAGCGGGGGCACCAGGTTTATTTTGCAATAATGTTATCATTTTATTGTCTGCCCCCAAGGATAATCAGTTACTGTGTCCGGTCATTATGATTTCTGGTGATTAGTTCCTGGGACCCGCTGGAAGTCACTGTGTAGGCATTTAAAAGTACTTCTATTCTATGCTCATATTGTTATATTAGCAGATGCTTTCAGCTCTTTTGATATCATATGCTCTGTATAATGTAGTTTTCTTACCTGCGTTTTGCAAACTTAGATTTCATCAGCACACTGGAGCTATAGGGTGTGCTTAAAATATTCACTTGCTACAGCAATAGAACTCCTTATAGGAGTTGTTTTAAATACATGTGGAACAGCACTCCTGTGGCTGCTAGCAGGAGCCATAAGGTGTTCCCAGTCCCACAGTAGTGTAGTAGTGGGTGCAGGCTGAACTGGGACCGCTAGCAGGGATCACTGAGAGCTGCAAACTGTAGTCATGAGTGCTTAATTCATCTTAGACCCACTGGGAGGAAATCTAAGGTATCTGGAATGAAATTTATGGGCATGACACAATACCCAGAGTTGACCTGCTGTAGTGTGCCTCTGGCAATAATTTAAATGTAGGCTGAGTGATTGTCTCTGTGATTCCTAGTCAGATACCATGAATTGGTCTTGAGTAGCACAAAGAAAGTTATTTTAAACAACAGACTCTCTCTGGACTCTAGATTGAGCCATATATTTTCACGACGTAATCCCATAAAACACTTTGTTATGCTAGCATATCCTAGGCTGCCAAAAAACCTTAGATAAAAAATTGTTAAGCCTGGTGGCCTTACCTTTTGTGTGAAATTCTTGAAATAACTGCTTAGGAGCTGTTGTGGTGTGCTGCAACCTGTACAGATGCACATTCATAACTGATCCTGGAGAGGCAGCATCACAAGGAAAGTGGGTAGGACTTCCTTGAAGTCACTTGTGCATCAATCAGCCTATCAGGTGGACATAACCCCTGTGTAAGGAGTGTGGAGTGCCTCCGAGATTATCCCCCACAATGGCTCATTACTGTATGGCTGGCTCTGACTCCCGTTTATCTAACCACCCGTTTATACAAACAGATCAGAAGTCCCCTGTCCCCCTTTGCAAGTTCGGATAAACAGGGTTGGACTGTACATCTGCTCGGAGGATCTCCTAGCTCCAGACACTCGTGTGAGCAGCCTCATTTGGTTTTCCACAAAGACCGGGTTCTTGCATACCAGTCCTAAGTTTCCCCCCGAGGTGGTAGCTGAATTTCCTTTGAATCAATTCATCTGCCCGTTTATTTCCCGGAGTATGCCAATCCAGGGGAAACATTCCTCCATACCTTGGATGTGAATAGAATTTTGCGTTACTATACATTGTACTAAGGACTGCAGGAAGTCCAAACAGTTGTTTGTTTCTTTCGCCCCTGGGAGAGAGGAGGGTCCAGTGTGTCTAAGCGGTGTCTGTCCAAATGGTTGTCTAACTGCATATTTTCTGTTACAGGAAGTATGGTAGGGAATTTCCAGGTATGGTACATGGTCATTCCACTGGAGGCATGGTTGCTTGCTTCCGCAACATTTCCACTGATGAGATTTGTGCAGCAGCCACTTGGAGCTCTGTCTACACTTTTACCAAAGCACTATAGTCAGGACATCACCTCTTGGCACAGAGCCAGTTTCGGGCTAGATGTACCCAAGGGCCTCCTTTCTCAGGCCTTTTTTTCTGACCTCCTGGACTGTCTGACAGTTTTTGTGTAACTGCTTGGGACTCGTCCTACCAGTGTGGCCTGCTGCAAGAGATACCATCGAAGTAAGATAGTACAGTTATACATACATACATAGTTGCCAACAGATTAGGCCTAGCGGTCTATCGTGTCTGCCCGATAGCTCACAGGTGCAGTACAGTAGCTGCTTTACCTCCCTTATCCCTTTCCTCCCACACCCCTGGTGCTCACCTTATCCCTAGCCTGTACCATGTCCCTGTGTCTGTTCCACCCCATCTTAAAACCTTCCACAGTATTCATTTTTATCAGGTCCTCAGGAAGCACATTCCAGGGTGCCACCACCCTTTCTGTGAAAAAATGCCTTCTCACCTATCCTCTGTACTGTCCCCTGCCAGTTTGACTATGCCGTCTCATATTCCCCTTCCCTTCAGTTTGATCAAACCCTCCGTATTCCCTCTGTTGACTCCCTTCAGATATTTAAAGGTTTCTATCATATCCCCCTATCCCTTCTGTCTTCCAGGGAGTACATGTTCAACTCTCTAAGTCTGTCCCCATATGACAATTCCCCCAGACCACTGATCATCTTTGTTGCCCTTCTCTGGGCCCTCTCCAGTAGTGTGATGTCCTTCTTTAGGTGGGGGCTCCATAACTGCACATAATACTCCAAGTGTGGCCTCACCAGCGAGCAGTACAGGGGAAATATAACCTCCCTGCTCCTAGACGTTATCCCCCTGGCTATATTAATAAAACTAGCATTGTATTTGCTTTAGCAGCTGCTCTGCTGCGCTGCTCTGAATTGTTCCATTTGGCATCAATCATCACCCCCAGATCCTTCTCCATCTTAGAGACAGGCAGCCTTACTCTCCCCAAGTGATAGTTATACCCAGGGTTCCTAACACCCAGATGCAGGATGCTACATTTACATGCATTAAACTCCAACTGCCATGTGTCTTCCCAGTTTTCCAGCCTCATCAAGTCTTCCTACCCTCCCTCACTGTCCACCTCAGCCCCCAGTTTTGAGTCATCAGCGAACAGGCTCATTCTCTCCAATTCCTCCCGATGTCTGCAATGAACACATTGAAAAGGATAGGGCCCAACACTAACCTTGCAGGACCCCGCTGATGACCTCTCTGGTTGATGAAGCTTCACCCCCTACCACCACCCTCTGGTGTCTATTTTTAAGCCAGTTTGACACCCACCCCACCAATTTATCCCCCATCCCAACCTTCAATGCGGGACTGAATCGAATGCCTTGCTGATGTCCAGATACAGAACATCAACAGGCTTTCCCCCATCCAGGGATCTTGTCACCCAGTGAAAAAATTCAACTAGGTTGGTTCCCCCGGACAAACCCATGTTGGTTGTCATCCTGAAAACCATTTACCTCCAGGAACCCCACCATCCATTCTTTTAAGATGGCCTCCACCATTTTTCCTACTTTGGATGTCAGGCTGATTGGTCTGTAATTCCCCAGTTCATCCCGAGGTCTGCTCTTGTGGAGGGGCACAACGTGTGCCATCCTCCAGTCCAGAGGGACACATCCTGATTGGAGGAAGGAATTGAATAGATCTGTCATTTGAGCCGCTGGGACATCCACCAGTTCCTTCAGAACCCTGGGGTGGATGCCGTCTGGTCCTGGAGCTTTATCCGTCCTCAATGACTTGAAGGTCTCCTTCACCTTCCCTACCTGGATCTCGCCATCCGCGAGTGCCTTCCCCACTATGCCCCCTTCCTTGCCCCCGTGGCAATGGCCCTACCTTTTCCCTAATAAAGACCAAGCTGAAATACTCATTTAACACTTCAGCCTACTCTACCCCCTACCCATCCCACCTCCTTCTTCAGCTTGCTTATCTGCCTCCCACACTTCTTTGTCTTCCTACTGTTGTCATCAAGGCACAGGTCAGAAAGCACAGGAAAAACCAGGAGCAGCTATAAAATTCGCAACAAGAGTATTTATTTCTATTAGCAGTAACAAAAAAAATAAAATTGTTCACTATAACTATTTATAAAGGCCAAATAATCAGAGATCCATTGGAGTTTTCATTAAAGGCGGTCCTGGCCCGCCCTGTTCTTTCCGCCACAGGCCAAAAGAGCCGGACGAGAGAGGCGGATGTTTCCCTCACTGGAAAAGGAGCTGAAAAACCTTAGGGGGATGGAGGGTGGGAAGGTATTACCTACTGCAAGATCCTCTCTCGAAGATCTACTGTTACAGTAAGTTCTTACGTAACTGTACTATCTTACTTCGAGAGGGCTCTTGCAGTAGGTAATTTCATATAGGACTGAATCCCAAGCAGTCTGGAACAAGGAGAAGCATCAGGAGGAGGAAATCTACTCCAAGAAATAGTTCTAGCTGTGCAAGCTTTAAGATAAGAGGCCTTGCAGAACAGCCAGCCCGATGCCTGCTCTACGTCGAGAGGCAATATCCAAACTGTAGTGTTTAGTAAAGCTATGGACGGAAGTCCAGGTGGCGGTAGCACAGATATCTGCTGCTGACACATTCTTGAAACAAGCCGCTGAGGCAGCTACTCCTCTGGTGGAGTGGCCTCTTACTTGACCCGGTAGGGTCTTGTTGTATTTGTCATAACAGAAAGTGATGCAGTGAGCCAACCATTTAGATAGGCATTGCTTAGAAACAGCATTGCCTTCTCTTTTATGAGCAAAAGAGACTAACAGGTGATCAGTCTTTCTGAGATCCTTCATCCTGTTGGTGTAGTATCTCAGAATCCGGTGAACGTCCATAGTATGGAGTAAATACACACTGTTTTTTGTGTTTATCTGTGTGTGCCTTAAAAGGAAATTCCAGACTTTAGCAGGAAGTGCTTACATCATAGCTACTTATCAGCCAATAGCTTTGGTAACAGACCTGAGAATAACAGTATTATAAGCAAGTGTTTTATAGCAAACTCATCAGAACAGCTAATATTTTTCTAGTCAAACTACCTCTAGCTGGAAGCTGCAATACTGAACATAGGATTTGCAAGAAAGTGAGTTGTGCTCACAACAGAGGGAGGTGAACCTTACAATTGTCTTTGGTTTGTAGCAGATATTCTGCAGGTGGAGGCTACTTCTAACTGAAAGGTGAAATAAGGAACTTAGAATTATCAGGAAAAGGCAGTCTTTGTTACAATTCTTAAGATTTTCAGTGCAGAAAGAGTTTAAACCTTGGGCTAAGAATTTGTCATAAATCCTGAAATAAGTGCAGGAACAGGTTGTGTATTTGACCGAACAATGCCCCTAATGGGTGGACACTGTTTTTGTGTTTATCTGTGTGTGCCTTAAAAGGAAATTCCAGACTTTAGCAGGAAGTGCTTACATCATAGCCACTTATCAGCCAATAGCTTTGGTAACAGACCTGAGAACAATAGTATTATAAGCAAGTGTTTTATAGCAAACTCATCAGAACAGCTAATATTTTTCAAGTCAAACTACCTCTGGCTGGAAGCTGCAATACTGAACATAGGATTTGCAAGAAAGCGAGTTGTGCTCACAACAGAGGGAGGTGAACCTTACAACTGTCTTTGGTTTGTAGCAGATATTCTGCAGGTGGAGGCTACTTCTAACTGAAAGGTGAAACAAGGAACTTACAATTATCAGGAAAAGACAGTCTTTGTTACAATTCTTAAGATTTTCAGTGCAGGAAGAGTTTAAAGCACAGCTGACTTATTTTGGGGCTGACTGCTTTCAGAGCACAACCAACCAGGCTGTTCTGGGGCTGGGAGGTTTTACCTGTGTCTGACTTGGATGTCTGGATTTTCTCTGTTTGATTAACAGGGTATTTTCTCTGTCAAATTGTTGTGTAGGGTATCTTGCTGACAGGAAGCACTCATGCATAGCCGGGGTCAGAGCTCTTAGCTGATTGTTTTGTGAGGGCACAGTTTAGGCCCAAACCCTTCCCACCCTCACCCCACCCACCCCTGGAAATAGTTCCTTTATACCTGGGGTTCTGACATCATTTCCTCAAGAGTGCAGGTGCACACTGTCATATCCTCTCTAGCACACTGCACTGATAATATAAGCATACACATTGTATAATATATATATATATATTTCTATATAACAGACCAATCATACACACAAACACACACAAAAAAAAGTAGATAAACATGTGGGGAGTAGTGCAATGTAATGGCTGTGGGGCAGCAGTCTTCCGGGAGTCTTTCTGGAGGCTGAGATGCTGCCCTATTTGCAGACAACTCTCTGCCCTGAGGGAGGAAGTTGCCCGTCTTCAGGCCACACTGGACAGTAGTAAGGGAACCTTCCCCCAGGCCACACTAGACGGTAGGAAGGGAACCTCCCCCATCCAGGGAGCACCAGAGCCACCACCACTACCTCAGAGGTTGCGAAGAAAGCACAGCAGTTGGACCACAGTGGGCTCAGGGAGGGTGAGGATGGTGGAACAGAGGCACACCCAGTCAGTTGTTCCACTCCACAATCCATACACCATTCTGGGGGGCATAGCTCCCCTATGGATGCACCAGAGAGGAGACTAAGGAGGCTGAGGACAACTGTCCAAGGGAGGCCCACAGGAGGAGGCAGAGGACACCACAAGGAAAGAAGCAGCTCCTGGTGGGGACTCTAATTATTAGGGGGATAGAACTGGGGGAGCAGGAAAACTGAAGTAAGGTGCCTGCCTGGTGCCATGGCTTAGAGGAGAGGAAGCGCATCCTCAGGATCACGAGAACAGCTATCACGGAGTCTGAGCTGGATGTCATTTTCCACCTAGGGACAAATGACTTGGCTCAACATGAGATTAGAGCAGTGCAGAAGGACTCTGCTAGAATTGGGGGAGGGGCACAAGACAAGTAGCACACATAGTATCCTTCTCAGGGTGCTGCCTGTCAATGGCATGATGGGACGAGGCACTTTGCACCACGCAGTTTAATGAATGGTTGAAAAATGGTGAGAACAGGGTTTGGCTTCACTGGGACTGGGGTCTGACCTGGAGGGACACCAGCCTATACTGGCAGGATGGTCTCCATCTGTCCAGGAAGGAACAAGTCTTTGAACAATCAGTTTAAATGCTTCATTGGCAAGCTTTTAAACTAGTCAAGGGAGAGCACTGATAAGCAGCAGGAAAATCCCAGCCTCTCCATACAAAACAGGGTACTAAATGAAAAAAGACCGAGTGAAAGGTCAGTGGGGGATGCTGCAACAGAAGGTAAAGCCATCAAAAAATGGAGAGCAATGAGTACCAGTGCCCACAGTCTGAGTAACAAGCTTCCTGAATTAGTGGCCTTGATGGAGGAGGAACATCTGGATATCATGGCAGTTACAGAAACCTGGTACACACAAAACCATGACTGGGACGTAAATATACCAGGATACACTATCTACAGGAGGGACAGGGAGGGTAAAAGAGAAGGAGGAGTAGCTCTTTACATAAGGGAAGGAATCAAAGCAACAGAACAAAAGGGAAAACAGGGAGGAGAAGAAGCACTGTGGGTAAATTTGGAGACCGGCAATGGAACCACAATCAGCACAGGGGTTGTATACAGACCCCCTACTCAGGGGGAGGAAATGGACAAGGAAATGATAGAAAGTATACCTAGGATGGCAGGAAAAGGGGAGATATTGCTGATGGGTGATCTGAATATGCCAGATGTTAACTGGAGTGCAGTTGCAGCAGCCACTTCAAAGAGTGGGGTTATTCAAGATGCCCTACAGGGAGCATGCCTTAGACAACTAGTATTGGAGCCCACTCGAGAGGCAGTAATCTTAGACCTGGTTCTCTCAAATGAGATGAAGACAGGATCACAGATGTAGAGTGGGTAGCCATCTGAGACTAGTGACCATCAACAGTATGGTTCACAATAAACACAGCAATAGAGTCAAGTCATACAAGAGGCAAAAGTACTGGACTTTAGGAGGGCTGACTTTGCTAAAATGGGTGAGTGCCTAAGGAATGCACTAGCAAATGAGGCAGGAAGGAGGGTGGAAGAACAATGAGAATAATAAAACTGCCATCACAGAGGTAACAAGCCTTTGTGTGAAGCAAATAAACAAAACAAAACAAGGCAAGAAATCACTATTGTTCTCAAAGGAAGTGGAGTGAAGGTTCAAGAGAAAGAAAGCATTCAGGAAGTACAAGGAATCACAGAAGGAGCAGGGCAGAGAATGTATCAGTTAAAGCAAAAGGAAGCTGGGAAGGCAGTCAGACAAAAGGCCCAAACCAAGAAAAGATAGCCAACTTCGGTTAAGAAGGGGATAAAACCTTTTATAGGTACATCAGGAGCAAAAGGAAGATCAAGGGAAGGATAGTGAGGCTTAATAAAGGGAGGGAGGGTGGGTAGAGGTGACTGTGAAAAGGCAGAGATACTAAACAAATATTTTTGCTCAGTATTTACAAAGGAAGAGGGTAGCTACCTAAAACAAACAGAAGAAACACTCTGGATACAGAAGTTGAAACCAGCCCATTTATAGAAGAAGGGTTCTGAAAGAACTCTTAAAACTGAAGGTGGACAAAGCAATGGGGTCTGATGGGATTCATCCCAGAATTTTAAAAAGAACTAAAGGGTAGAGAACTAGTGGCGTCACTGATTACCTTCTTTAACAAATCATGGGAGGATGGGGTGGACCCGAGGACTGGAGGAGGGCAGATGTGATTCCCCTTCACAAAAGTGGGAGCAAGGCAGAAGCAGGAAACTACAGACCTGTTAGTTTAACCTCAGTGGTAGGGAAAATGATGGACTCACTTCTGAAGGAAAGAATTGTCAGTATCTAGAGGCCAGAGGGGCACAGGACCCAAGGCAGCATGGATTCGGCAGCGGAAGGTCATGCCAGACAGAATCTGATAGATTTCTTTGACTGGGTGACCAAAGTAGTAGATCAGGGAGGGCTGTGACATGGCCTACCTAGACTTTAACAAGGCATTTGACACAATCCCACACAAAGATTAATATACAAGTTAGCCGGCCTGGGGTGGGTCCCAAGAAGACAGCCTGGGTAAAATTGGCTGGAGAATAGGACACAGAGTAATAGTAAATGGAGTCCACTCTGAAGAAAGGGGGTTACTAGTGGGGTACTGCAGGGTTCAGTATTAGGACCGGTCCTCTTCAATGTCTTTATAGCGACATTGCAGAGGACTGGAAGAAGAATATGTCTCTCTGCAGATGACACAAAGATCTGCAACAGAGATTGATGCACAAGGTGGGGTGGAAAGGATGAGAAGGGACTTGGCAAGGTTAAAGGAATGGTCAAATGTGGCAGCTTAGATTCAATGCTAAGAAGTGCAAGGTAATGCACCTGGGAAACAAAAACCAAGGGGAAGAGTACACAATTGGGGTGAGATACTAACAACAGCAAAAATGGAAAGGGACCTAAGGGTAGTCATATCAGATGACCTAAAGGTGGGCAAGCAATGTGAGAGGGCAGCAAGGAGGGCTGGGGGATACTGGGATGCATGGGGAGAGGCATCACCAGTAGAAAACAGGAAGTTATTATCCCTCTGTACAGACAGCTGGTCAGACCCCATCTGGAGTACTGCGTGCAGTTCTGGAGACCCAATCTCTGCAAAGACAGACAGGATAGAAGATGTCCAGAGGAGGGCAACTAAAATGGTGCAGGGTCTGCACCGGAAGACATATGAAGAGAGACTTAAGGAGCTTAATATGTATAGCCTCGAGGAAAGGAGGGAGGGGGGGGACATGATAGAAACTTTCAAGTACCTCAAGGAATCAACAAAGTCCAAGAGGTAGCATCTTTCAAAAAGAGGTGTGCAAGAACACAGGGGCACAATTTAAAGATAGAGGCGGCTCAGAGGTAATTTAAGGAAGTATTTTTTCACAGAGGGGTTGTGGATGCATGGAGCGGCCTTCGAAGGAGGTTGTGGAGTCAAAAACAGTGGTGGAATTCAAGCATGCATGGGACAGTCATAAAGGCAATTCTAGGGGTGGGGGCAGGAAGAAGTAGGCTGCTGGTTAACTAGGATCTGCAGCTTATCTATTAGGTAGGGAAATGGGCAGACTGGGTGGGCCAATGCGGTCCTTATCTGCCGTCAAATTCTATATTTCTATGATTAGAGTACTGCATAAAAAAGGTTTGTAACTCTATGGACTGATTTAGAGTAGACTCCGCTACTACCTTAGGGAGAAACTTAGGGTTAGTGTGCAGAGCAACACATTCCTTGTGAAAAATCAAGTATGGAATTTTACACGTCAGGGCCTGGAGCTCGGAAATTCTCCAAGCGGAAGTAATGGCCTCTAGGAAGAGAGTATTCCACGAAAAAAACTTCAAGTCTGCGGAAACTGCCGGTTCAAAGGGAGGTAGAGTAAGTTTCTCGAGAACAAAGTTCAAGTCCCAAGGGGGAGCAGGAGTACATATAGGAGGTCTCAGATGGAGGACCCCTCTGAGAAAGGTCTTAGAGACCTCCAGTTGAGCAAATGTCTTGTCTGCAAAGGGGACATGATAGGCTGAGATGGCCATGTGGACTTTCAGTGAGGAATGACTGAGATCCAGGTCGAACAGAAGGCGTAGATACTCCAGCAGAAGCCCCGCTGAGCAGGAAAAGGGTTCCACGTCCATGGAGGCAGCCCAGATAGTGAACCTTTTCCACTTCGTGGCATAGGTGGATCTAGTATAGGGTTTTCTAGCCTCACCAAAATCTCTGCCACTTGAGCAGAAACCCCAAAACAGGATTGAGCTAAGTCTGCAGGAGCCATGCTTGCAGCTGAAGAGATTTGAGGCCTGGATGGACCAGGGTCCCCTGATCCTGGGTCATTAACCCTCGTGATAGAGGAAGAGGATGATCCTCTGAGTATTGTTGTAGAAGAGAGAACCAAACTTGCCTGGGCCAGAAAGGAGCAAGAATCATTCGTGCTCCTTCTGAAGCTAGTTTCTGCAAGACTCGTGGGATAAGTGGAATTGGGGGAAAGGCATAGACGAATCTATCTTTCCAGTCTAGAGACAGAGCGTCTCTTCAGAAAATGCCTCGCTCTGGAACGAGCGAGCAGAAGACAGGAAGCTTTGTGTTTGGGGGGAATGCGAACAGGTCGACCTGTGGTGTTCCCCAAAGTCAGAAGATACTGTCTAGAACCCCTTGGTCCAGTTCCCACTCGTGAGCCAGAGCAGATGAGCAACTTAGCTTGTCTGCCAAGGTGTTGTCGACTCCCGGAACATAAATTGCCATGAGGTGAAGGTCGTGTTGTGCTGCCCAATCCCAAACGCTCATTGCATCCCTGCAAAGAGGGTAGAACAGAGTTCCCCCTGTTTGTTGATGTACCCAATCACGCACATGTTGTCCATCTGAACAGCTAGGCGGCTGGGAAAGATGTATGGGTGAAGGGCTTGGAGAGCATACAACACTGCCCAAAGCTCGAGCACATTGATGTGGAGTGTCTGTTCGAGCTTGGATACCAAGAGCCCTGGGTCCGATGGGGACCTAGATGGTCTCCCCAACCTTTGTCTGAGGCATCTGTCTGGGAGGGGGGAGGATGAAGGAAAGGAACTCCCCGAAATAGGTTCTCTCGAACCATCCACCATTGCAAGTCTCAGAGCATCGGCGAGGAGACTAGAATTGAGTGATCTAAGTCGTCCACTAACTGATCCTATGGGGTGGAGAGTCCACTGAGATACTCTCATGTGGAGTCGGCGAGAAGGAACTGTTGGGATAGCAGCCACCATGAGCCTGAGAAGAATGAAGGACCGATCCTCGCACTTACACGCCTGCAGCCGGACAACAGACTTATTTGAGTCTGGAGGGTGGACGCCCAGTCCGGTGGCAGGAAGGCCCTGCCAATGGTCATGTCTAGAATCGCCCCGATGAACTGTAGTCTCTGGGATGGGATCAAGTCAGACTTGGAATGGTTGATAGTAATACCCAGGCAGGCAAAAACTTGATGGGTAAGGGTGAGGCAGTGCAGGAGTTCCTCCCTGAACGAGGCCGCCAGGAGCCAATCGTCCAGGTACGGGAAGACCTGCACCCCCCTGGTATGCAGGTAGGCCGCCACCACTGCCAGGCATTTGGTAAACACTCTGGGTCGCGGAGGATAGGCCAAGCGGAAGTACCCTGAGTTGGTAGTGAGTAGCCCTAGAGCATAAAGCGAAGATATTGCGATGAGGCGGGCAAATGGAAATGTGCAGGTAAGCATCCTGCATATCTAGGCACATAGCCATTGACCCAACCGGAGAAGGGGCAGAAGGCTCTGCAACGAGAGCATTCTGAACCTTTTGTATTCGACAAAAAGATTCAGGGAACTGAGATCCAGAATAGGTCTTGGATGTCCAGTCTTCTTTGGGACCAGGAAGAAATGGGAATAGTAACCCGTCCCTTGAAGATGAAGGGGGACGGATTCTATTGCTTGTTTCAGTAGTAGAGCTGAAATCTCCTCCTGGACCAAGAGAAGATGTTCCCGTGAATATGACAACTTTGGGGGGGGAAGGGGGGGGTGAGGTGGTTTCTGTAGAAACTCGATCGAGTGTCCTTTTGCGATCAGCTGCAGCACCCAAGAATCTGATGTTATCCTCTCCCATCCCGGAAGGTGGAGCGAAAGCCTCCCTTTTACAGGTTCCTCCGGGGAGTCCGGAGGCTGTGGGAGAGGGGAGGGGAGGAGTCAGGTGGTGTGGGGCAGCGCCACAGCTGAAGCACCCGCTGCTTTTTTGGGCGGGGGGGGCTTAGCAGCTGTGGTAGCCTGACGTTTTGTAGCCCGCCTTCCCTGAGGTTTCGCCTTGGGCCAATTCCGTCTGCGAAAGGGACGACGCTGCAGCTGGTGGGGGCAGTACATGGAGTCAACGGACTTCAGTGCCATCCCCTTCTCCTGCAAATAGGTGATGATGTCTGGTGCTCACGCACGGAAAGCACCGACCCCGGAAGGCGCGCCTGATAGCGGATTGCACTCTCCGGGACCAACCCTGACACACGGAGCCAAGCATGACGACGAGCTCTACAGCGAAAACTGAGCTCCATCCAGCAGTGTCCACTGCATCACAGGTCGCACGGAGCATGTGTCGACTGGCCGAATGTGCAGAGCGGACAAGATCAGCCAACTCCTGCTTGACTTGGGAGTCCGGCAGGGAGTCCAGTTTGGCTTCCACCTGAGTAAGAATGGCCTTCTGGTAGTCCCCCATATGGCCAACATAGTTCAGGGCCCTAATCCCCAGCGTGGAGGAAGCAAAGATCTTCTTTCCATACTGGTCCAGTAGGCGGGATTCTTTGTCAGGTGGCGACGAGCTAAGATGTTTTGGGTTAGCCGACTGGCCGTGAGCGGTGCTAATCGACGAATGCGACGCGAGGGTGAGAATCTAAAAATCAACACCCTCGGGAGCCTGGTACAGCCTGTCTGACTTCCACGAAGTGGGACTACAGCCGACGGCTGTTTCCAGATGGTGGTGACGAGGTCGGTGTGAGGCTCTATCCAGGGTGGCACCAAAGTGGGGCTGTCAGGGCAGATCCAGATGTTCGCGAGTTTCAAATGCTGAGAGTCTGGTTCCAAAGAGTGCCACTGATGAACCTCCTGGATTTTCCTTAGCAACTCTGTAAAAGAAGGATCTTCCGGAGAAGACTTTGGAGAGTCCTTGGCCTGGCCTCGGCGGAGGCGTGGCTCGTCATCCCCTTCGGAGCAACCATCGGAAGAATCGAGAGTGAAGAGGAAGATGAAAAGACTCCCTTTCCCGACCCGGGAGAACGAACCCTTGGGAAGCACCCGAGGAAGCATATCCTGCCCCTCTCTGGACCCAGATGGGAGAGCCCAGGAATCCGAAGGCGGTGAGGGAGTGTGCCGCCACGGACGTACGGGAACCTGAGACAGCACTGTCGTTGGTAGGAGGCTCTCCACCTCTCTGGTGAGCTGAGCCTTGGCCTCATCCCACCAGGAGGCCAGAGTCTCCTGCAAAACCACCAGCAGCTGTGGGGGTGGTGGAGGAGGTGGATAAGGATATGGTTGTACCCATGTGGAGAGTATCCAAAACCTGGCGGCGGGTACCTCGGCATCAGGTATTGTGGCATCGGGTACTGCAGCGTCGAAAGATTGGAGTCGGTACTGCGGCGCCGGATACTGTGGTCCCGGATACACCGGCGTTGCATAGAACGGAGGGTATCCGGGAGCTGGAGGAGCTGCCAGAGCAGACAGCCCGGCCGGCGGCCTCATGGGCGGATCCAAGTTGGAGGGCCCGGCGGCGGGGCGACATCCGGAAGAGGGATGTCAGCTGGCGTCGGGGCCGGCGGCGGAGCTACCAGCAGCAGAGCCGGCGTTCTGGGAGCCGACGTCAGACCCGGCACACCTATAGGAGGATGGTCCAATGGAGCAAGAACCCCAGCATCACCCAGGGATGGAGGGAAAAAATCCCCGGGGTCAGGCTGGGAGACTTGGGGTCCCCGGATGGCAGCGAAGGCTGCGGAGAACCAGGAATGACGGATGTGGGCAGGTCCGTCCTCTGTTCTTTCGCCGACCGGACGTCGGATGAACCGACGTGCGGTTTTACAGTGACCTCCTACTTATGGGAGCCTTCACCGGAGGCAGACCGAGAAGAAGGATCGGCCTGGTCCGGCGGGAGAGGAGCGTCACGCCGCCCTGAAAGGTCGTGCGCCCTGCGACTTTTCTCGGCGGACGTTGGAGGAAACGACGTCCGGCTTACTGGAGTCGTCCAGCGCCAGTGGGCCTCGAGCTGCGGCGAACTGGGGCAGGCCTCCAGTGCCGGGCGCCCAGAAGGCCCGGCGTGAGCAGAAGGGCAGGCTGGCACCTCGGAAACCTCCGAGGTGGCCATTGAGGAGCGGTCCCCCGGAGGGAACGTTACCTGAGTCACGGCGACTCCCGAGGGAGATGCGGTGGAGGAGTCCTTGTCCCAGTGCCTCTACTTGTCTTTCTTCTTCCGATGGCCTTCGGGGGAAGTGGACGCCTGCCTCAGTTTTTTGAGCTCCTTCTCCATCTAACTCATCTTTTTCTTCAGGATGTGGGTTTCCAGGGATTGCTGCCGCCTTTTGCAGATAGCCGCGTTGAAGCTGAGGCAGTGCTGGCACTTCTCAACCGGGTGATCGGGGCCTAGACAGAACAGGCACAGGAAATGGCCGTCCTTGTGCGGGAGTTGGGCGCCGCATGAGTCACACTTATTTTTGTGCTCGCAGGGTGTAGGGGACGACATACACCAATGATGATCTGACGATTGTCGACAAAAATCAGAATAATTCGGTAAAAAACGATGAAGGGAGGCTGACGAAGCAACAAACATTTCCGCGAGGCACTGTATGAGCTAATGGCGGGAAAGAACTGGAAGGCGGGCGTCAGGGACCACCCCTTTATACCGATGTCTCCTGACACCGGTCACCTGACGTGGGGGCGGTCCCTCGCCAGGGACTGCTAGCTAGAAATTTTTCCGTGGAGTCCTGCCACCTGCCAACGTCAGTCCTATATGTAATTATCTACTGCAAAAGCCCTCTCAAAGTAAGATCTGCACTTTCCACAGCTGGGAGCTGGCTCGTTGGCCACTTATTATCAATGTATTAATGGAAGTAACCTGAAGGCCGTAGAAAAAATTGTTGGGAAATGGGAGGCTGATCTGGGTATCCCGTTCAGTGAGCAATTCTGGAAACGTGCATCTAAACATATGGTAACCTGTTCAAGGAGTAATAAACTCCAGCAGGTGCAGTATTACTTTCTACATCAGGCCTACTACACTCCTGTGAAGCTTAACCTGTTAGATCCCTCCAAATCAGATGAGTGTCCCAAATGCCGGACAGCTGCAGCAGATTTCTTTCACATGACCCTAGTGTGCTCCAAAATTATGCCCTTTTTGGGTAGGTATGCATGATATTATGGCTGAGGTGTTAGGTTTCTCCCCACTGAACACTCCTGTTGAGTTTATGCTGGGTGCGGACCCCGAACGCACGGGCAAGTCTGGTAATGAAACTTTGTGGTCATTGGCACTGGTGAACGCACGTAAGATAATTGCACAAAACTGGCCCGGCTCCTAACCCTCCTAGTATACAGCAGTGGGCTAATAATCTGAAGCAGTGTATGTCAATAGAAAGGGCTCAACTAACTGCTTTGGGTCAAATGGAGGTGTTTTGCTAGTTACAGGGACCATTATTTAGTGGCAGCTGAGGCTGATATTTTTGTATTATAGGATGTATAGCACTTTATATGTCAGGGATAAATTCAAGAACTATAAATGACTGGCTACTATATACTGTATATGGGGTATTATGTATGTAGACCTCTTGTATTTGATATGACGGTAATGAAGATGATGTAACCTTCCCTTAGTCTCAATAAAAATTACGTTGACAAAAAAAAAAAAAAAATATCATGGGAGGATGGTGTGGTACCTGAGGACTGGAGGAGGCAGATGTGATTCCCTTCACAAAGTGGGAACTACAGACCTGTCAGTTTGACCTCAGTGGTAAGAAAATGATGGAATCACTTCGAAGGAAAGAATTGTTAGTACCTAGAAGCCAATGGAGCACAGGGCCCAAGGCAGCATGGATTCACGCGGAAGGTCATGTCAGGCAATCTAATCAATTTCTTTGACTGGGCAGCAAAGTAGTAGACCAGGGAGGGGCTGTAGATATGGCCTACCTAGACATTAGCAAGGCATTTGACACAGTCCCACACAAAAGATTAATAGTCATATTAACCAGCCTGGGAGTGGGTCCCAGGGTGGTAGCCTGTGTAAAACATTAGTTGGACAACAGGACACAGAAGGTAATAGTAAACAGAGTCCTCTCTGAAGAAAGGGGTTACTAGTGGGGTGCACCAGGTTTCAGTACTAGGTCAGTCCTTTTAATGTCTTTACAAGTGACATTGTGGAGGGACTGGAAGGAAAAGTATGCCTCTTTGCAGGCGCACAAAGATCTGCAACAGGGTTGATACAACAGAGGTGGAAAGGATGAGAAGGGACTTGGCAAGGATGGAGAAATGGCCAGAAGTATGGCAGCTTGGATTCAATGCAAAGAAGGGCAAAGTAATGCACCTGGGAAACAAAAACCCAGGAGAAGAGTATACAATGGGGGGAGGGGTGTGCAGGTAGTAACAACAATAAATGTAAAGGGACCTGGGGGTAATCATATCAGATGACCTAAGGTTAAAGCAATGTGAAACGCCCGTAGGGATGGCTGGGGGGATACCGGGATATATAGGGAGAGGCAACACCAGTAGAAAACAGTAAGTTGTTATCCCTCTGCACAAACAGTTGGTGAGACCCCATCCTGCATCCAGTTCTGGAGACCCCATCTCCGCAAAGACAGACAGGATGGAGGCAGTCCAGAGGAGGGCAACTAAAATGGTGCAGGGTCTGCAACCCGAAGCCACATGAGGAGAGAATAAAGGGCTTAATATGTATACCCTTGAGGACAGAGAATATGATAGAAACTTTCAAGTACCTCAAAGGAATCAACAAAAGTCCAAGAGGTAGCATTTTCAGAAAAGAGATGTGCACAAACAAGGGGACACAATTTGAAGATAGAGAGGGACAGCTCAGGGGCAATGTGAGGAGTAATTTTTCACAGACAGGGTGGTGGACGCATGGAACACAGAAACATAGACTTTGTGGCAGATGAGGACTGCTTGGCCCACCTAGTTTGCCCATTTCCCCTACCTACAGGATAGGCCGCAGATCCTAATTAACCAACAGCCTATTTCTTCCTACCCCCCCACAAGAATTGCCTTATGTCTTTCCCATGCATTCTTGAATTCTCCCACAGTTTTAGACCCCACAACCTCCTCAGGAAGGCTGTTCCATGCATCCACTACCATCTCTGTGTAATCATACTTCCTCACATTGCCCCTGAACCGCCCCCATCTTTAAATTGTGTCCCCTTGTTCTTGCACGTCTCTTTTTCTGAAAGATGCTACCCTCTTGGACTTTGTTGATTCCACTGAGGTACTTAAAAGTTTGTATCATGGCCCCCCTCTCCCTTCTTTCATCAAGGGTATACATGTTAAGCTCCTTTAGTCTCTCCTCACACAGCTTCTCTTGCAGACCCTGCACCATTTTAGTTGCCCTCCTCTGGACTACCTCTATCCTGTCTATGTCCTTGCGGAGATGGGGTCTCAGAACTGGATGCAGCACTCCAGATGGGGTCTCACCAACTGTCTGTACAGAGGATAACAATTTCCTGTTTTCTGCTGCTGATGCTCTCCCTATGCATCCCAGTATACCCCAGCCCTCCCTACTGCCTTCTCACATTGCTTGATAACCTTAAGGTCATCTGATAGGATTACCCCAGGTCCCGTTCCATTTTGTTGTTGTTACTACTTCCCTCCATTGTGTATTCTTCCCTGGGTTCTTGTTTCCCAGGTGCACTATTTGCACTTCTTTGCATTGAATCCTAGCTGCCATACTTATGACCATTCCTCCAGCCTTGCCAAGTCCCTTCTCATCCTTTCCACGCCTCCTTGTGTATCAAGCCTGTTGTAGATCTTTGTCATCTGCAAGGCGCTCTTTTCCTTCAGTCCTCTGCAATCCCACTTATAGAGACATTAAAAGGACTGGACCCAATACTGAACACTGCGGTACCCCACTAGTAACCCCTCTTTCTTCAGAGTGGTCTCCATTTACAATTACCTTCTGTGTCCTGTTGTCCAGCCAATGTTTTACCCAGGTTACCACCATGGGACCTGGGAATTGCCTTCCTAAGGAGGTCGTGGGGTCAAAAACAGTGGGGGAATTCAAGAATGCATGGGACAGACATAAGGCAATTCTTGTGGGGGGGTAGGAAGAAATAGGCTGTTGGTTAACTAGGATCTGCAGCTTAACCAGTAGAAAGGGAAATGGGCAGACTAGGTGGGTCAAGTGGTCCTTATCTGCCATTAAAGTCTATGTTTCTAACAATCAGGCAACTAAAAGGCAGACCTTGCAGTGACCTGTCAGAGGTCCTCCAAGCCAGGAGACAGTGGGTGGGTGGGTGGGAAGGTGTGGCTCTATAAGGCTGTTCTCTCAAAGATCCACTGCTACTGGCAAGCAACAAATCTATATTCTTTGAGAACATCTTCTCCATAGAGCCACACTATATGAACAAGTATAAAGCAGTACACCACTCCTGACAGGAGGCATAGAAACACAGAGGACACTGTGCCTTGGATAGAAGGCTTTGCAACACTGCAAGCACAGAAACCAGCACCCCTACTATAGATCAGATCCAAACTAAAATTGGTATGTGAAAGCATGGCTCTCTTTCCAGGTAACTATATTACAAAATGTAGACACCCAAACTGACCAGACATCAGTGACAGGGACTGCAATACCACAAGTGGCAGGCCCCAGAATTGCACTGGGAAGACACTTCCAGGACTTCCAAGAGGAAATCTCAAAGTAGGCAGATATCCACTAGGAAAGACTCAGCTCATTCACTGATGTATCCAGCAATTGTGTGGAAAAGAACACAAATAGCCAAGAGGACTACCTAACAGCACTGGTGCAGTCCATCGAAAGGCACAGAACACTGTAGATGTCAACAGAGTAAAGGAGCACCTACCAGATTCTGTGCATTTGGGAAGACAGGCAAGGGCACAGACCAAATCAGGCGACTTCAGACACCAGTGTAGACAGAAACCTCAGGCGAGTCCTAAGTTCCACCCAATAGTAGCATAAATGTAGATGATTTGGGGAAGTGCAATAACCAAAGGCAGATGCTCTGAAACTTGGCAAGCTAAAAAAATGAAAATTACGTACATCAACGTAATTCTTGATCTTCCCAAATATCTTCACTATTCATCACTGGTGGGTCTTAGTCCAGAGGCACTAGGACTCCGGGGAAGCGGATGCTTTTATGAATTTTTAGAGTGAGGGAGTTAACGTCAGGAAGGGCACCGTCCACAAGGCAGATGTATGATGTGGCGTTCATGGACTGGTCATGCCGACTCCCTCTCCTCCTCCTCCTCAGTTCTGTCCATCTAGGAGAGGAAGAAAGGGTAAGAAGATAGAAAGGGTGGGGCAAGGAAACTCAAGGGATAGGGAAAAGTATATAGGATATAAAATTAAACTAATAAAAATGACCAAAGAAGAGAAAAGAGAATTCTGGGTGAAGGGACTGTAAAAGTGGCCATGGATGACCAGGACAACTGGGCAGGCTGGGAGAGAGAAAGAAAAGAGGACCCCATGTTCTCAACCAGAAAAATAGGTGTGTCAGAAAAGTTGGTTTGTTCTTAGTCCAAACAGAGGTATGTTTGACCCTTCCTGAGGTAATAACGCAGAAACAGGGAGCCGATCCTGAAAACTGAAGAGCCAGCCTAGGATGGGTTGCAAGGAAAGAAATACTTCTCTGGGGCAAGCAACATGAGAAAAACCTATGACCCTTGGGAAAAACATAGCCAACCCTAGTTGTCCATCCAAAGAAGAAAGAAGTAGTAGGCTAAGATTTAAGAGTCCCATATGACCAAGATGTAATATGGGAGAAAGGCAAGCCTTGATTTGAAGGTCTCTTGGAAAAGCAGGGCTCAAGCAGCTAAGGCGAGCTCAGTTTCCAGGAAAAACTGAAACCAGGTACAGAAGATGCTCCTAAAAAGTAGAAGACTGAGAACAGGAGCCCTCACGAGGACTAGGGCAGGAAGAGTGATTTCAGTGGAACTCCTTCCTCTAAATTCTGAGCCTGTGGGAGAATCCCCAAAAAAGGGAATTAAGAAAAACAAGGTATAGCAGGCCATAAATAAAAGGCGGTGGTCTCTATGTGGAGACTGAACTGGAGGGAAGTGGGCCACTGTTTGAAAAATAAGTTGGACCACAGAGCACCGACTTCTTGTAGCAAGCTCTGTCCCTCAAGGGAGATAATCCAACAGCAAAAACACAGACCTTCCCTCACGGGGGGGTGCTAATAGAGTCTCTTCAAAGAGGAGTGTCTCTTCCCCGTCTCTCTGGCCGAAAAGTGTGTTTTTTTTTTTTTGTTAGGAAGTGGAAAAACTAGGACCAAAAAGGAGGTCAGGTAACAACATGCATATTTATTGATATAAATATATATGTATAAATGTATATATATATATATATATATACACACACACACATACTGTGTGTATATATATATATATATATATATATATATATATATATATATATATATATATATATATATATATATATATATACATACATACACATACGTTTATACATATAAACATATATATATATATATATATATATTATAGACAGAGATATACATATGTATATATTTTATACACTAGGGGTGAGCTAAATTTGTAGTGGATAAAACCAAGAATTTTCTGCAGTGTGATATAAATCTTGCTGCAAGTAAGCACAGTGATAATATTTGCCATTTTTACATATAGTGCTTACCTCACTGGAAAATATCACTGTGCTGATGTCATCATACAGGCTACACACAATGTGCATGCAATGGAACTACTTCCACCAAGTAATCAATGAATACAAATCTCATGTCTGCATGCTTCTGTAAGCCACAAGTAACAGCCACTAACATTACTTTTAATATAGAGCAGGGTAAGTGTTCTAAAAATTGTTCAAAATATTTTAATATTTCTGAATGCCCAATACTGTACTCTAATTCTTTATTAGTTCCTCTCCCCTTCAGGTCCTCTGTATGACAATAGCAACCGAAAGAGACCAGATTATCATGTCCGACAGCAATTCAGAATGACTGGAAAACCCTACTGCAGTATAAGAAAGAAAGACAGCCAACATATACCATTCATCTCCCAAATAAATATAATAAAGCTATGCATGCTGTGAAAGTCACTGCTGTTCACTCACTCACTTACCAGATGTCAAATCCACCATCGCTGTAGCACAAAGCGAGCCAAAGTGAAAGTAACTGATAAAAGTGTTGTTGCTACGGTGAAGTCAATCGGAAAAGTATTCTTAATTAAATAGCACAAAGTTATAAGCACTAAACAGATTCCCCACATACCAAAATGAAAACAAATACATCATTCCTCATGTCCTGAGAATAAAAAATCCCTCCCCCAACCGATAGAATACCCAATCAGCACGTACGCCTCACACACGCAACACACAGCCAACTAATCAACGGACACAGATAACACCCATTCGTGAAACTAGCCAAATGAAATACGAATCGCACAGCAATTGACAGTGGCAAACCCCATAAGCACCGCGGAACATCATTACTACATTAAACAACACACAGCACATCACAAATAGCAGCAAACACAAGAAACAGAAAAAACATATGCCACACACAGAGAGAAATCCCTACTGTATAAATCACACACATGATGTGCAGTTGTGGAATGTGACAAATATCTCCAAACATGAACAGCGACCTCTGGATACTATCACTCATGGCTCTGCTACGCTCCGCCACTCGTGAGTATCAAGAGGTCACTGTTCATCCATCATGTATCCATATATATATATATATATATATATATATATATATATATGCATACATACATACGGCGTAGTTGCACCCCTAAACCTGGGGTTGACTAGGAACTTCAATGATAAAATTTTGCACTTTAATAACTCTGCAACTGCAACAGATTTGCACAAAATTTGGCATGCACTGTTCTGTGGGGTAGATCTCTTGATGAGGCAAGTTACGTTCTGGTTGGATGTGTGGTGTCCAAGTTATGGAGAGGTAAATAAAAACATGTTTTCGCTCACTGACTTTGCTGGGATTTTTCTTTGAACTTGCCTACACCCAGACGTTTAATTTTTTTTGTCTGAAATTTTCAGAAAGGCACTGCCTTCCAGATGTGCCTTTTGCTAGTCTAGTGAAAAAAATAATAAGCTGTTTTAAAGTTATAGCAATTTAAAAATGTGAAAAAAATGTTTCTGAGCATGCTCAGTAAGCGCTAAAATACAGCTGTATGAAACAAAAGAGGAATTCTGCTTTGTATAAGAAAATTCCTCTTTTGTATGGCCATCTTGTTTTCTGTTTGCCTGAAATAGTCAAATTTGGACACCCCCTCCTCCCCAAAATGATAACCTGGGGAGGAACCAACACATGTACCTTGCTTACTGGGACCCCTTAGGTGCATTCTGCACTTTACTGCTTGAAAAATGCCTTTAAAATGGGCTTTTATTTTATGCTGAAATTCTTCTTTCATATCCACATAATATGAAGTAGGATCTAACTTCATATCACGAAGTACGAAGTAAGATCCTACCTTTTGAGCCGAAAATAAAAATATTGCTGTAAAAAGAAGTTTTACTGTCGACATCGGGGTGTCCAATCCCCATGTCCGCACTAGACTACCCCTTCCCATCACTGTGGGACACTGGGGAGTCAACTCCCAGTGTCCCCAACACAAGAAAACGTCCATTTCCGACAAGGGCATGCCAAATCCCTGTGTCGGCAGTAGACCCCCACCCCAAGGCAGGACACTGGGAAGCCCACTCCCAGTGTCCCCAGTTATATCTTATCACCACCACTACTACTAAGGGACATTGGGGAGCCCATCCCCAGTGTCCTGAAATGTTTATTAATATTATACCTGATAAACAGAAGAGTCCCCCAAAGTCTTTTTATACTTTAAAAAATCCTGTAAAAAAGAAAATGGTCCCTCACTGTCTCCTCATCCCCCTTCCACCATCACGACCCTCCCACTGAGCAACCCACAACCGTCACCCCCTCCACAATACCTACCATCGGAGGTTGGCAGCTGTCATCTTCTGTGGACTGGGACATGTCTTCACTCTTCAGAGTCGAACCGCAAACTGACAAATGTAAGTGCCGTATAATAGCTGTCAATGGCATTTTGAACTTATGTTGATATCTCACACATTTCTGAGTATATTTGCACCAGATTTTCAACATGGGCTGTTTTAGACCCCACCTCAAGAACACTGGCACTGTCATTTCGTTACTATGTCCTGAAAGGTGATTTTGCGGTCACTGCGCGGAATCACCTTACGGGACCAGTTACCGAAACGACAGTGCCAGTGTTCATGAGGTGGAGTCTCAAAAAAACCCATGTTGAAATGTGGTGCAAAAATACCACAAAACTCCTGAGTTATGCATGGTCAATGAAATTCTTCTATGCACGCTCGTTTCTTCTCCGATTTTTAATATTTTCACTCCACATTTTCAACATTGCCATTTTTCACACCACCTCATGAACAGTAAAACTGTCATTTTTCGCATCCTGCCCAAAATCTGTTTTTGCTCCTGTGGCACACAATGTCGCATACGCTTTACAAAATCACCTTTCAGGACTAATGAACAAAATGACAGTGCCAGTTTTCATGAGGTGGGGGTCCACAAAAGGAAATGTTGAAAATTCGGTAACAAAATTCCTAAAAATGCCTGAGTTACGTGCATATGTTAACTTTATCCTACACATGCACATAAATACAGGTTACTCACATGTAACAGGAGCTCTAGAAGTGGTATATGTTGTTCATCCACACTTACTGGCAGGTTACTTGCCACTTTAAATCTTGCTGGAAGGTCTTCAAGCTGGCTCCTCCCACCCACCCGAGTGGTAAAACTCTCAGCTCCGCCCCATGACACCAGATCTAGCCCGCTGGAAGCCAGGTTGCACGTCGAAGCCGGGAGATTGTGTGGGTTGTGTGGATGAACAACATATACCGCTCCTAGACCTCCTGTTACAGGTGAGTAAATACAGGTTACTCACCTGTAACAGGAGTTCTAGGAATGGTATATGTTGTTCATCCACACTCATTGGCAGGTATCCTTGCCGCTTTAAATCTTGCCGGAAGGTCTTCAAGCTTGCTCCTCCCACCCACCCGGGTGGTATAACTCTCGGCTCCGCCCATGGCGCCAGAATCTGACCGCTGGAAGCTCAGGTTGTCTTGAGCCGGGGCGGGAGGTCGGGAGTCGTGTGGATGAACAACATATACCATTCCTAGAACTCTTGTTACAGGTGAGTAACCTGTATTTCTAGGGACATGGATATGTTGTTCATCCACACTCATTGGCAGACTCCTAGCAGTTCTCCGGGAGGAGGGAGGCAAGACGCACACCCCCAATACTTACTTGGGAAACAGAGACTGGAGACCGAGGCCCCAAAACCAGCATCCCGGCGTGACTCAAGGTCGATGTGGTAATGGGTAATAAAGCTGTTTGCTGACTTCCAGGTAGCAGCCCTGCAGGTTTCCTGGATAGGGACGTCCTGGAAGCAGCCACCGTTGCAGCAGTATGGCGGGTAGAATGAGCTCTTATCCCTCTGGGAGGCTCATGCCGCCAACTTATAACAGAGATCTATGCAGGAAGTGACCCACCTGCTTATCGTCCGCTTGGCTGCAGGTCTGCCAGATGCGGCTTCAGCGTAGGTGACAAACAGCTGGCGAACCTCTCCCCGAATTTCAGCCGTGCGCTCTTTGTAATTGGCGAGCGCCCTTCTAGGGTCCAAAGTATGGAGCCTATATTCGGCCTCCGAGGTGTGATTGGGGTAGAACACCGGCAGAGTCAACACCTGGTTAAGGTGAAACTCCGACACCACCTTCGGAAGGAATTTGGGTGGGGGCGCAGGACAACTTTCTGTCCCTGTGGAAGACCAGGTAAGGAGACTCGATGAGCGCCTGGAGCTCTCCCATCCTTCTGGCTGACGTGATAGCCACCAAGAAGGCGGTCTTCCACGACAGGTGAGAGAGAGCACACCTGTGCATAGGTTCGAATGGCTTGCCCATGAGCTTTGCCAGTACCAGCAGTAGATCCCACGGAGGTGGGGGTTCCCGCACTGGAGGGGAAATGTGATCAAGGCCTTTGAAAAAGCGCCAGACCACCTTCTCCTGCGCCACCGACTGCTTCCCGGCCCGCGCCCGGTAAGCAGAGATGGCTGCCAGGTGCACCCTTAGGGTCGTCGACCTAAGCCCTTGATTAGAAAGGGACCATAAATAGTCCAAGATGCTTGCCAAGGAACAGGAGGAAGGGTCCAAGCCCTTGCCCTGACACCAAATGGAAAACCTTTTCCATTTGAAGGCATAGCATTTTCTGGTCGACTCCTTACGGGACGCCTCAACTACATTGAGGACCTCGTCGGAAAGACCCAAGGCCTGGAACTCTAGCCGCTCAGGAACCAGGCCGTCAGGTGCAGGGATTGAAGGTCCGGATGGAACACCTTCCCCTGATTGACTGAGAGCAGGTCCGGGCAAGCTGGAAGCTGCCGCGGAGTCCTGGAGCTGAGACTGAGGAGATCTGGGTACCAGAACTGGCGAGGCCAGTCTGGGGCTATCAGAATCACCTGCGCCTTGTCCCTCCTCGCGCTTGAGAAGCACCTTGTGGATCAAAGGAAATGGGGAAAGAGGCGTAAAGAGGCCGGGTCCACTGCCTCGAGAAGGCATCCCCTGCAGCGAGCCCCGCTGAGGCGGGCATGGAACAGTCTCAGCGCGTTCTCCTGGAGCGAACAGGTCCACCACGCGTGCCCCAATGGGAGAACAGATGCTGTACTACTCCGGCAGGAGAGACCACTCGTGGGATGCAGCCCTATCCGGCTCAGGGCATCGGCCAGGGTGTTGGAGGCTCCTGCCACATGAATGGCTAGGAGATTCGCCTCCAGGCTCGCCACGAGTGACCAAATGCGTGAGAGCTTCCTTGCATAGAAGCATGGAGCGCGGCCTCCGCCCTGGCGCGGTTTAGATAGAACATGGTCGTGGTATTGCTGTCCGTCTGGACTCGGACCACTTGACCCCGGAGGAACGGAGCAAAGGCGGTGAGAGCTAGGCGGACCGCTCGGAGCTCCAGCAGGTTGATGTGGCATCGGGACTCCCGCGGGGACCAGAGGCCATGAGCCCGGTGTTCCCCCAGATGGGCACCCCAACCCATCAGAGAGGCATCGGTCGATAGAGAGACCGTCGGCTAGGGGCGGACGAACGGGATGCCCTCCTGCAAATGATCTGGAACGGTCCACCACTGGAGAGCGTTCCACATCCCCTGAGTCACCGACACAAGCTGGTCCAAAGGATCGCAGCGTTGTGACCACTGGCTGGCCAGTCCCCATTGAAGAGGGACGCATGTTCCAGCGGGCCCAACGGACCACGCTGGTGCAGGCCGCCATGAGACCAGGGCGCGAGGAAGTCCCGGAGGGGCACTTGCCCAACCAGAAATGATCAGGCAAAGGAGGAAGAACCCCGCCCTGTCCACGGGAGCCGCAGCTTGGCTCGAAGAGAGCAGCGCCCGATGAATAGAATCACCTGCTTGGCTCGAGTTCCGACTTGGCCTCGTTGATAAGGAGGCCCAGTTGAGAGCAGACCTGGAGGGCCAGATCTCTGGACCACTCCGCCTCCTTCCTGGAGGGAGCTGCTATCAGCCAGTCGTCCAGGTAAGGGTACACCCGGACCCCTCGGCGCCGCAGGAATGCTGTCACCACTGCCATGCATTTGGTGAAGACCCAGGGAGCTGGAGACAAGCCGAAGGGCATGGCTTGGAACTCGAAGAGGGATCCTTCCGCTCGGAAGCGAAGGAATCTCTGGTGAGACGGACGGATAGGGACGTGAAAAAACGCGTCCTGCAAGTCCAGAGAGCAGAACCACGCGCGTTCAAGGATGGTATTATCTGAGCCAGAGTGACCATCCTGAAGGTTCGAGACCTTAAAGACTTGTTTGGAGTCGTGTGTGGAGTGGGGAATGAGGCGTCAGCCCCGTCCGTTCGGAACCAGGAAGTACCTGGACACAAACCCTGGGTGTGAAGGAGGGTCCACACCTCTCTTATCACCTCCTTCTGGAGGAGGAGAACGGCGTTGCTCGAGCAGCCGCCAGTGAGGCTGGGACCAAGCTTCCGAGGCTACCGGCTCTGAAGGGTGGTGCCTGCTCGAATTCAGAGGCAGGCCTTCCCACCACCTCCAAGACCCACCTGTCCGTGGTAACAGCGACCAGGCGGAACGAAGTGTGCTGGAGCCGCCCCCACGGGGGACCCAGGGTGGGTGACGGAATGGGGCGACACCTCAGCCCATCACTGGGCAGGCTTGGAGGAGGGACCAGCCGAGGGACCTCCTGGGCCTTTCCTCCCTGCCTCCTGTTAGAGGAAGCCGGCGGCTTGGGTTTGGGATGCCAAGGCCGAGCCTGCTGGCCCTGCGCTGCTGGGCCCGAGGCCTTGAGGGCACAGAAGACCGAAAGGGCTTAGGCTGTGGTTCGGGCCTTTGTCCTTCTGAGCGGAAGAGACCGAGTCCAAGGTAGCATTGGACTTCTCGATCCTCTGCAGGTGACCTTCCACCCCAGGGCCGAAGAGGTCAGTCCCCAAAAAGGGAACATCCGCCAACTTGTGCTGGGTATCCGAAGTAAAGGTGGATATCCTCAGCCAAGCCCGCCGACGCATAGCCACTGCGGCCGCCACCGATCTGGCACATGAGTCCCCTATATCCAAAGCAGTCTGGAGCTGCTGTTTGGCCACTGCCCTGCCCTGGTCCCGCACCTGCTTAACCGTAGTCTGCAGATCGGCGGGAAGATGAGGGATGACCTCATCCAGGAAGCCCAACAGGGCATGAGAAAAATGTGCCATGAGGACGGCCGAACTGGCCTGACGAAGGCCGAGAGGAGACATAGCAGACTTTTCGCCCGACATAGTCCAATTTCTTGGACTCCTTGTCAGGAGGTTTGTCCACATCCCAAGCGTTGCCGTGGCGCGAACAGCTGTCGTGATCAACCCTTCAGCAGAGGGTGTTCGAAAAACCGGACAAAGGAACCGGTAGGACCGCATACTTCCTGGCCATCCTGGCAAAGGCGCAGGGCAGGAAGCAGGCGCTGCCAAAGCTCCAGTGCCGGACCCACTATGGCCTCTGCCACGGAAAGGCCTCCGTCCGGAGAATCCCTCGGTCCAGAATCTCCGTGAGGATACCTGGCCCGTTTGGAAGCGGGTTCAGCTCCATCCCGGTGGACTCAGAGATGAGCCGAGCAGTCCTAGGAAGGACGACGGGCTATCGTCCATTGACTGACCTCCTGAAGACTCCAAGTCCAGTCGCTTGGAGAAAAGGAGGAATCATCTTCGGACTCGGAAGAGTCCTCGAAGAAGCTGCCTCTGGCCTGAGCCACCTTCACCTGCCGAGGTCGGGTCGGGTCGAGGGGTAACTGACAGCAGCCGATGGGGTAGACCTTAGCCGACCGAGAATCCTTGGTCGGAGCCCCAATTGGTGGCTGTGGAGGCGGAGGTTCCACGGAATCGGTGGAGCAACTGGTTTGGCCGGAACAACCGCCTGGGTATAGGCTCCTCGGATAAGTCGGGGTTGTGTCGGCCGCTCGGTGACAGCCATAATGGCCGGGAAGGCGGCGGGTCGGCTTACTCCCGGCCAGGAGAGAACTGTTGCAACATAAGGTCCTCGCACCTATCGACTTAATTTACGCCGCTGGACCCTCCTCGTCCGAGGAGGAGGACGAGGACGAGCGGCGACGCCGCTTACCGCGGTGCCGAGACCGAGACCGCCTATGACGGTGGGATCGGCTGGACCGCGAAGAGGTCCGAGACCGAGAGTCCCGGAATTTCCGAGGTCGGTGCGGGGAGGTGTCGGCCGGAACCGGCGCTCCCTTCGGCTCAGATGGTCCATCCTAGGGCTCCGGAACCGGAGGCACAGGCGAGCCCATAGGATCCTCAACTCCTCCCGGGGGAACCGGGGAGAGGGGAATCTCGGCTGCTAAAGGCGACAGCCCGTCCAACGGGTCGAGAAAATCTCGACCGTGCGGTGGAGTCTCGGTCAACTGACCTGAGGGGACACCGTGAGGCCAGTGGCGGACACGAGCCAGTCGACCGAAGCCGGCGATCGGCGACACGGGAGAGGGACTTTCCCGCTCCCAAGGCGTCGGCGGAGGGACTTACCCTGTCCTTCTTTTTCGACCGAGAATAAGGTCCAGCAGGCGTAGGCCTTTCTCCCTTAGTGGAGAGGGACAGACCAGCTCCTTAAAAGAAGCCGTGGAAAACCCAGAAGGCGGGATAAATGCCGCGGCCGAGAAGGCTCTGACCCGCGCCTCCTCTTCGAGGCGATCATCCGCTCGAGCTGATCCGCCAGGCCGCGCCGCGGACACGCCAACCGGGCCTCCTTGGACTTCACGGAGAAGCGCTTCTCGGGGCGACCCAGTTGTGTCGGCAGCACGGTCTTGAGGGCGTGGGCGAGAAAGATGAGCATAGGTCGCAAGCCTGCGGGTCGTGCTCAAGGCCTAAGCAGTAGACACCGTGGTGTGGATCCGTCCGAGACATCTTCTTACCCGCATGGGCATCTCAAAATCCGAGTCGATTTGTCCTCGCATGCCTTGAGGATCAAGACTGAAGTCTTTTCGCAAAATTTATTTTTAAATCATTGAAGCGGAGAAATAGGAACCAGTCTCAAACGCAGAGCGTTAAGGAGGGAACCTGAGCTTCCAAGCGGTAAGGAAGATCTGGCGTCATGGGGCGGAGCCGAGAGTTATACCACCCGGGTGGGTGGGAGGAGCAAGCTTGAAGACCTTCCGGCAAGATTTAAAGCGGCAAGGATACCTGCCAATGAGTGTGGATGAACAACATATCCATGTCCCTAGAACCTGTATTTCTATGGATGTGGATATGTTGTTCAATCCACCCTTACTGGCAGCCTCCTAGCAGTTCTCTGGGAGGAGGGAGGCAAGGCGTGCACCCTCTACTTGGGAAATAAGGACTGGAGAACCGAGGTCCCAAAACCAGCATCCTGGCATGACTCAAGGTCAATGTGGTAGTGGGTAATGAAGGTGTGTGCTGACTTCCAGGTAGCAGCCCTGCAGATTTCCTGGATAGGGACATCCCATGAAGCAGCCACTGAAAGCAACAGCATAGGCGGGTAGAATGAGCTCTTATCCCTTTGGGAGGCTCCATGCCCATCAACCTATAGCAAAGATCTATGGGAGGTGACCCACCTGCCCCTGTAAGTCTGCTTGGCTGCAGCTCTGCCAGGTCTGGCTTCAAGCGTGGGTGACAAACAGCTGGCGAACCTCTCCCGAACTTCAGCAGTCTGCTCCTTATAATAAGAAAGCGTTCTTCTAGGGTCCAGAGTATGGAGCCTATATTCAGCCTCCGAGGTGTGATTGGGGTAGAACACCAGCAGAGTCAACACCCTGTTAAGGTGAAACTCCGACACCACCTTCATAAGGAATTTCGGGTGGGGGCGCAGGACAACCTTGTCCCTGTGGAAGACCAGATAAGGAGACTCTATGGAAAGTGCCTGGAGCTCTTCCATCCTTCTGGCTGATGTGATAGCCACCAAGAAAGTGGTCTTCCACAACAGGTGAGAGATGTCACACGTGAGCATCGGTTCGAATAGCTTGCCCATGAGCTTAGCCAATACCAGCAGTAGATCCCACGGAGGTGGACGTTCTCACACCGGAGGGGATATGTGATCAATGCTTTTGAAAAAGCGCCCCACCACCTTCTCCTGCACCACCGACTGCTTTCTGGCCCGCGCCCGGTAAGCAGAGATGGCTGCAAGTGCACCTTAAGGGTCGCTTAATCGCCCCAGCTGAGAAAGGGACCATAGGTAGTACAGAATGCTAACTAAAGAACAGGAGGAAGGGTCCAACCCCTTATCCTGACACCAAATGATGAATCTCTTCCATTTGAAGGCATAGCATTTTCTGGTTGACTCATACGGGATGCCTTAACAATGCTGAAGACCTCATTGGAAAGACCCAAGGCCTGGAACTCTAGCCGCTCATGAACCAGGACATCAAGTGCAGGGACTGAAGGTCCGGTGGAGTACCTTCCCCTTGTTCGCTGAGATCAGGTCTGGGCAGGCTAAAAGCTGCCTCGGGAGCCTGTCACTGAGGCTGAGGAGGTCTGGATACCACAACTAGCACGGGCCAGTCTGGGGCTACCAGAATCACCCGAGCCTTGTCCCTCTTCGCCTTGAGAGGGAAGGTGTAGAGGCCCGGGGCCCACGGCCTCGAGAGGCATCCTCCTGCAGCAAACCCTGCTGAGGGAGTGGGCATGGAAACAGCTTCAGCTCGCATTCTCCTGGAGGCAAACAGGTCAACCTGAGGGTGCCCCAGTGGCAGAACAGATCTTGTACTACCTCTGGTAGGAGAGATCACTCGTGAGATGCAGCACCTATCCGGCTGAGGGCACCGGCCCAGAGTGTTGGAGGCTCCTGCCACATGGATGGCTAGGAGATCCGCCTCTAGTCTGCTCACGAAAGACCAAGTGCGCAAAGCCTCCTTGCAAAGAGGCAAGTGCGTCCTGCCCTGACAGTTTAGGTAGTACATGGTCGTGGTGTTTTCCGTCTGGACCTGGACCACTTGACCCCATACAAACGGAGCGAAGGCGGTGAGGGCTAGTCGGACTGCTCAAAGCTCCAGCAGGTTGATGTGGCATCAAGACTCCTGAGGGGACCAGAGTCCATGGGCTCTGTGCTCCCCAACCCATCAGAGAGGCATCAGTCATCAGAGTGACCGGCCAGCTCGGGGCGGACAAATGGGATACCCTCCTGCAGATGAGCTGGAGCAGGCCACCACTGGAGGCCATTCCATCTCCTGAGTCCTGTCAATGGCTGGTCCAGAGGACCGGAGCGCTGTGACCATTGGCGGGCCAGCCCCCACTGCAGGGGACGATATGCCAGCGGGCCCAATGGACCACGCTGGTGCAGGCCGCCATGAGGCCCAGAGGCGAGGGAAGTCCTGGGCAGGGCGAATTATCCAACCAGAAATGATTGGGCAAAGGAGGAAAGGACCTTGACCCTGTCCGCTGGGAGCCGTGCTCTGGCTCGAGAGAGAGTCAAGCTCAGCCCCGATGAACTGAATCACCTGCGATATCACGAGTTCCAATTTGGCCTCGTTGATGAGGAGGCCAATTTGAGAAACAGACCTGGAGAGCCAGATCCCTGGACCGCTCCACCTCCAACCTGGAGGGGGCTGCAATCAGCCAGTCATCCAGGTAAGGGTACATCCGGACCCTTCGGTGCTGCAGGAATGCTGTCACCACTGCCATGCATTTGGTGAAGACCCTGGGAGCTGGAGAGAGGCTGAAGGGCATGGCCCAGAACTTGTAAAGGGATCCCTCAGCCCTGAAGCGTAGGAATCACTGGTGAGACAGACAGATTGGGACACGAAAGAATGCGTCCTGGAGGTCCAGAGAACAGAACCACACACCTCGTTCAAGGATGGAATGATGTGAGCCAGAGTGACCATCCTGAAGGTCGGGACCTTAGGAACTTGTTCAGTCGTGTGAGGTCTAGAAAGGCGCCAGCCCCATCGGTTTGGGACCAGGAAGTACCTGGACACAAACCCGAGTCTGGAGGAGGATCCGCCACCTCCTGATCACCTCCTTCTGGAGGAGAAGGGCAATGTTGACTCGATGAGCCAACAGAGAGGCTGGAGAGCCAGCCAGCCCCCATGGGGCGATGGTTCAATATGGTGGGGACTGCTTGAATTCCAGAGGCAGACCCCTGCCTACCACTTCCAACACCCAGTGGTCCATGGTGATACCGGACCAGGCGGAAAGGAAGTGGCGGCGCCATCCGGTGGGACCCGGGCAGGAGTAGCGAGGTTGGGGAGACATCGCTCAACCCGTCACTGGGCAGGCTTGAAGGAAGGGCCAGCCGAGGAGCTGCCTGGACCTTTTCTGCTGGAGGAAGCAGCAGGCTTTACTTTGGGGTGCAAGTGCGAGCCTGCTGGCCCTGATGCTGGTGTTGCTGGGCGGACAAGCCGCGGGGCTGAAGGACGAAAGGGCTTAAGCTGCTGCTGGCGGCCTTTATCCTTCTGGGCAGATGTAACCGAATCCAAGGTGGCGCTGGACTTCTCGATCCGTTGCAGATGACCCTCCACCCCCGGGACAGAACAAGTCTGTACCCAACAAGGGAACATCTGCCAGTTTGTGCTGGGTATCCGCCGTAAAGGTGGAGATCCACAGCCAAGCTCTGTGGTGCATAGCCACCGCGGCCGCTACTGACCGGAATCGAGTCAGCGATGTCCAAGAAGTTTGGAGCAGCTGTTTGGCCACCGCCCTCACTGATCCCACAACTGCTTGACCATCATTTGAAGGTCAGCCAGGAGATGAGGAATCACCTCAACCAGGGAGCCCAAAGGGCATGTGAAAAAGTGTGCCATCAGGATGGCCAAGCTGGTCTAGACGAAGGCCTAGGAGATGACTTGCCACCCGGAGTAGTCCAGTTTCTTGGACTCCTTGTTGGGTGGCTTGGAGAATGCTCCGAAACCGGAGAGTGAACCAGTGGGAACAGCATACTTCGAGCCATCCTGGCTGAAGGTGCTGGACGAGAAGCTGGCGCTGCCATAGCTCCAGGGCTGGGCCAACAGTGGCTTCGCTACAGGGAAGGCCTCCGTGGGGAGTCCCCTCAGTCCAGAATCTCCGTGAGAGATACTTGGCCCATTTTGAAATGGGTTCGAGCTTCATCCCAGTGGACTCTGAGATGAGCGAAGCATTCCAAGGAATGAGGATGGGCTCTCGTCCACCAACTGACTTCCAGTGGACTCCAGGTCAAGCGGCCTGGAGAAGAAGGAGGAGTCGTCGTCAGACTCCAAGGAGTCTGCGAACAGCTGCCTGAGCCACCCTCCACCTGCCGAGGTCGATCGGGAGTGAGGGTGACCAACAACCGGTGTGGCAAGCCCTGTCCCGACCGAGAATCCTTGGTCAGGGCCCCAGATTTAGGTTGTGGAGGCGGGGGTTCCACCACAATGGGTGGCGCAGCCGGTTTCAGTCGAACAACCGGTGCCGGCTTAGGCTCCTCGACCACTACGAGAGGTTGTTTCGGCCGCTCCGGTGACAGCCACTTAATGGCCGGGGAAGGCTTATTCCCGGACAAAAGGAGCTGCTGCCACATTATATCCTCATAGCGCCGACACAATTTGCGCTGGAGCCTATCCGCCGAAGAGGACGATGTGGATAATAATAATAATAATCTTTATTTATAATGCACCTTTCAAAATCAAGGTGCAGTACATATTTAAAATAAATTCACAATAAAACATCATGATAAAATAACTAAAACAAGTTCAATCAATCCATGTCGGCACCATCCCATATGCCTTATTCCATAAAAAAGACCAGTGCTTGTTTAAAGCCCCCCACAGTCATGCACTCTCTAATCCAACGGGATAGAGAATTCCAGAGGGTCGGTGCAATGAACATAAAAGCCCGGGCCCCAGAAGATTTTAAAACTACCCTCGGAATCTCCAACTACCCATCGTTGGCCAAGCGGAGCAGTCGCTCCAGGAGGTAAGGAACCAGAAGCTCTTTCAGGCAGTCAGGGCCCAAACCGTGTAGGGCTTTATAAGTCAGTAAACCGACTTTAAAGGTGATCCGCCACTGAATCAGCAGCCAGTGCAGTTCCCGCAGCACCGGTGTAATGTGGGAGGAACAAGGAATCCCCATTAATAACCGGGCTGCGGAGTTCTACACCAGCTGCAAGCAGCGGATATCAACCCCTGGAAGCCCAAAGTAAAGGGAGTTGCAATAATCCAAATGCGAGGTCACAAAGGCGTGGATCAGTGTAGGCAAGTCCCCAGGCGGAACAAGGTGCTTGATCCTAGCGATGTTCCTCAGATGGTAAAAGGATAACTTAACGACAGTCGACACCTGAGCACGTAATGTCAGCCGATCGTCAAGAATCACCCCTAGGTCGTGCACCTGTTCAGAGATAGGGAGCTCAACATCCCCCAGGAATAAACCTGTGGTATGATTTGCTCCCCACCCCCCCATCCGGTGACCAAGATCCACGACCATCACCTCTGTCTTCCCAGAATTCAACTTCAGCCAGCTGGACCTCATCCAGCCTTGGATCTTGCCAAGGCAGTTATTAAACACCAAGAGTGCTTCATTCTGGTCTAGTGCAAAGACAAGTAGAGCTGGGTATCATCGGCATAACAATGAAACTCCAGCCCATACCGTCTTACAATGTCTCAGAGGAAGCATGTATACCAAACAACTGGGAGACAGCACTGAGCCCTGAGGCACCCCATGTGACAGAGGTAGGATTGGAGTAAAACACCCGACACCACCGTCCTGAGTTCTACCAGTGAGGAAAGAAGTGAACCATCTGTGAACCAAACCTAAAAGCCGAAGATGCATCTCAGGCGCTCAAGCAGCACCCCATGGTCTACAGTGTCAAATGCTGATGACAGCTCAAGCAGAACCAAATGGAACGTTTTTTCTGGTCTCCTCGCCATCAGGAGATCATTGAGCATCCGAACCAGTGCAGTCTCAGTGCTGTGCCTCTTTCAAAAACCCAATTGAAGAGGGTCGTAGATGCTATGGATGGTCAAATGGTTGTCCAACTGAGCAGCCACTACTTTCTCAATTACCTTCCCCACAAAGGGAAGGTTCGAGATAGGCCTATAGTTAGCGAGAGAGTCTGGGTCCAAGGAAGCCTTCAACACTGGTGTCACCACTGCCTCCTTCAGGGAGCAGGGATACTCACCAGTGTCTAGGGAGCACCAGACTATCGCCAGAACGGGATGATAACCTCCCACAGCCCATAATCAGGGCTGCAGGACCCGGGTCTAAACTACAGCATGTAGTCTGCATACCCTGGATAATCCTCATAACATCCTCAATTTCTGGCCTTTCCAAGGAACTCCAGGAAAAAAGAGGAATTGTGACCAGGGGCTGGTCTACGGCAATTCCTATAGAGAGTGCTGCGCGGGTCTCCGCCCTGATGTAGTCCACTTTATCTGCAAAGAACCGAACAAGCTCCTCACACTGCAGTTGTGAAAAGGCTCTATGAACCTGTAGACAGGCTGGGTTGCACAGCCTGTCTGCGGTTCAAAAGAGCTGGGCCGGTCAGTTCTGAGCAGCAGCAATTTCCTCAGACAGGAATACTGCCTTCTTATGAGCAACTGCTGACTGATAGAGTCGATAGTGCTCTAGCAGTCTAAGATGGTCGGCCTCTAAGCAGGATTTCCGCCAGCTCCTCTCTAACCTGCGTCCTAGTTGCCGCATTTCCCTCAAGTCCCCGTCAAACCATGGCAACCGAGGGTGAAGGGAGAGGGGACGCACATGGATTGGAGCAATGGAATCCAGAGCAGAGGTAATGGCCTTATTAAAAGCCAGAACCAAAACCTCTGGATCCAGGCTCACCACAGGAAATTCTGATAGATCAAGCACTGCAGTTAGACCATTGGGAGTCACATCCCATAAAGGACGGTACTTGACCATCTCCACAGGGGTTGGCCTCGCAGTGGTGGCAAAATTGAATCTCACAGTGTAATCGTCGGACCATCCGACAGATTCCACCCCCGTCGGGGCTCCCATCCCCAGGAGGAAGACCAGATCAAAGGATGAGTGGCGCTGCCGCTTTCCATGGTGCTGAGACCGCCAACATCCCATGGGACCGGCTGGACCTGGAAGAGGTCTGAGACCGAGACCTTCAGGAGTTCAGGTGGGTCTGAGAGGCGGGAAACCCGCTCCTCCCTCGGTTCAGGGACCTTAACGGGGACTCCGGCACAGGAGGTAAGGGCAAGTCCTCGGTTTCCACCGGGCAACCGTGAAGAAGGGTTGTCTGCTTCTCCAGTTGACAGCCTGTAGTGATAGTATAATATGTTGATTATTGTCACTCCATTTTGTATGCTATTTCATGTAATGTATGTCATTTTATACTCCATTTTGTATTGTGTGACTCCATTTTACATGCTGCTTCATTTAATTGGTGTTTTGCTCTTTAGATAGCCTCATTATTATGTTTTGCTTCAGGACTTGAAGGTTGCATATTATCAGGCAACCTGTTTTTGTAGTTTTGTTTAAACTTCTGCTTAGCTCATAGTGTTCTAGGCACCGGCCAGTGTTTGGAGCACAGTGACCTAGCAGGTGTGAGAATTCTGAGCAGTCCTTATGGTGTGAATTTGCAGCATCCTGGGAGCCCGGCCAGCTTCTAGAATGTGGCAAAACAATACTATGAAGGCTGCACGGTTATTTTTAGCATAGAATAAGATATAAATGTAGCTTTCTCAATGCCTGGTTGGAAGCCTCATCTGCAGGGTGGACGCATCGCTGTGGAACTTTCTCCCGGTTCAAGACTCCTGGCCAGGCTGTGAGATGATTAGGGGCTTCCCCAGCTACTGGGAAAAGGCTTGGATGTAGCATAGAATCGGTGATGTATCATGTTTTGCTTAATTGAAGTATATATTAATGCTGATAGTAATATTGCTAATGAATGAATGCTAAAGTGTAATCATTAATGCTGATAGTGACATTGCTGCTAAATGAAGTGTAATTATCTTTTGCTTGCAATAAATTGTGCTGATGTGTGAATGCCAAGTGTGATTATTCCTTTGTGACTCTTGATTAGGCAAGACAATTTTGGCGTAGTCGGCAGAATTCATAAAGGAAAGTACACACTAAGGTGAAGTGAAAATGTTTAAAAGGAAAGAGTCTAATGTTGCATGTGCACAAGTGGAAATTCCTGGTTGGGAAAACCAACCTTATGCTGATTTAGCCACTGAGTGGTCATGTTGTGCAGGGTTGAGTGAACACTGGGAATCCTGTTTAAAAGTTCTGAGCCTGCAGAAGTTGTTACATGTATGAAAAGAGTGCCTGTGGCAAAGGAAAGAATGTGCTGCCTTGGAGGCAGGGGTGAATTTTATTGTCTGCCTATAGGAAGATGCATGAAAGGTAGTGGGACTTCTTAGTGAAAAGGCAGAGTTGGAACAAAGGTTTGTGATTTGGAAAGTAAAGCTGTGATGTTACAATGTCAAAATCATTTGCTGAGTGATAAATTGGATACCTATCGGACAGTTGCAGAAAATGCAGCTGTCCGAGTGCTACAATACAAGTATAAAAAGAGGAGGCAGAGTTAGTAGGAAAAGGTAAGCCTAGCAATAGCTAGGGCAGGAGCCCACTGGGATCCTGGAAACATGGGATGGAGATATTTGGTTTCTACAGATGAGAAAGGTCAGCCTCAGATAAAGAAGAAAAGGCTGAGGGACGTAAGGTTCCAATATTGCATGCACAGCCAGTGTCTAGAAGGCGTACTGAAGTGTTGGATCAGGAAATCCTAGGAATCGAGATGTAGTGGAGAGTTTTTCTCAACAGGAGGTATCAGACCTCCCGGACGGTACACCCAGGGGGAGAGTTTGTTAGAGATGGCTGGTGAGGTTCTATGACACAGGGGCGGATGGAGTAAGCTTAGATGAGACCCAGTGCCCCTGGGTTTCTGTCACTAAGCTATGACCCTGTGGTGAAGGAGTTTCGGACCCTCCGAATACAGGGGCAGGGCTATGCCACGATGCTGGGACGTGGTGGCTATGGCTTGCAAACACAAGTATCCGACGGTGAGTGACTGGTCGGAGGATAGTAAACCATGGTTTACCTAAAGGACTGTATACAAACATTAAAATGGAAATGATGAAAGTTGCGGTCTCCACAGAAGACCATGCTGATTTAATGAGTGTTGTTGTGCCAGTGTCTGTATCGTAATAAGATTATCAAAACTGCACCACCTGCATATAAGGCAGTAATGATGACTTTGTTGATTAATCAGACGGAAAACAGTAGGTGTAGTGCTAGAGGCAATACGGCGATTAGGGGAACTGGGAGATTGGGGCCCAAAGGGGTCTAGTTTATATAATTCTTCAGGACAGGATAAACAGCGGTCCAATCCTGAAAGGTCGAGTTTCTAGGAGAGATATGTTCTGGCTCTCTTAAAGGATGGGGTAGCAAGGAAAACATTGATGGGATCAGTACCCTGATATGTGGAAATGTACAAAAAGAGGATTGAACACTAAGAAGCGAGTAAATAAGCAGATCAATTCAAAGTTAAAGACAGATGTACATGTCTCTTCAGGGGAGTCTAGTCCAACTGCTCCCCGGCAGAGTTTGATGATGAAAGTATGTCCCGGGTGGGGTGGGGCTCCCACTCCAGGGATCCATTGAGTCACCCGACCGGAGCAGGAATATGCAGATCTGTATCCTAGTGATTTGTACCCGGTTAGGAGTTGCAGCAACTGAAAAACCTAAAATATGACTTGAAATGAAGGCCAAGCCCCAGTAGAAGGGTGGGCTAGGAGGGATTTTAGACCTCATGTAGAATTGGAAATTAATTGGAAAAGTGGCTCACCCCAAAAGTATGAGCTTTAATTGACACTGGGGAAGGAGGCCCCATTAATTTATGGGAACCCAGCAAAACACAAAGGTCAGCGAGTGGTAATTACAGGATTAGAGGTAAACAAATTGAGGCAGTGCAGACCATTTTGAAACTGAAAATAGGTCAGCTGCCCCGGAGAAAATATTGTGTAATGATTGTTCCGATTCCGGAATACATTATAGGAATAGACATACTAAAGGGGATGACGTTGCAATTGTCTGATGGACAATATCAATTTGGAGTAAAACCTTACATTTCAGCAAGACCAGTAGTAGTGGGGAAGGTGCAGATGCCTCCAGTAGCCATTCCACCTGCTACAAAAATTATCTGTATGAAACAGTATAGAATACCAGGAGGGCATGAGAGATAACTGCCACTATTAAAGATCTATTAGAGGCAGGAGTGCTTAAACCCACAACAACAGCTTGGAACAATCCTGTGGCGGTCAAGAAAAGGACGGGTCATGGCGGATGACAGTAGATTATAGGAATTGAACAAGTACACCCTTCATTGGGCTGCCGCTCCAGACACCATCACCCTGATAGAGCAAATACAAAGGTACAAAGGGGTATGGTATGCAGTTATTGATTTAGCTAATGCATTCTTTACTATTCCGATTGAGGAAAAGTTTTGGGACAGTTGCCTTCACACCGGCGGGAGGCAATAACTCGCCACATTACCTCAGGGATATGTACATAGCCCACCATCTACCACGGATGGTGGCAGAACACTAGATGAGTTGAAGCTGCCGGATGGCATGCAGATTTCTCATTACATTGATGATATCTTGATCCAGGGGCTGATCAAGATAAAGTACAGCAGTTACTAGATGAGACCATTGATCATATGAGGAAGAAAGGATGGGAAATTAATCCAGACAAGGTACAGGGTCCTTCCCAAACAGTAAAATTTTGGGAATTCAATGGAACAGGAGGCATAGAAATATTGCCCAAGGCACGACAGAAAATACTGGACTTTTCGACTCCACAAGACAAAACTGAAACACAAAGATTTGTGGGTTTGTTTGGATTTGCGACAGCATATACCCATTTAAGGCAAATACTAGCTCCCTTATTAAAGTGACCAGAAAGAAATACGAGTTTGAATGGGGGATGAGCAACAAAAGCATTTGATAAGGCTAAGGAAGCAGTGCAGCAAGCCTTGAGACCTTTGCCCCTGCAGGAGGGAGGTAGAATTAAATGTGTCCGTAACTGGGCAGTATGCAAACTGGAGTTTGTGGCAGAAGCAAGGGAGACAGAAAGTGCCACTAGGTTTTTGGAATAGGAAACTCCCAGAGGTAGGTAGCAGATACTCACCTTTTGAGAGACAACTACTAGCATGCTACTGGGCTCTGACAGAGACAGAACAAATGACAGTGGGTCATGAGGTAGCATTGAGACCAGAGATACCCATTATGCAATGGGTAAAAAGCTCCCCTAGAACTCACAAAATAGGACATGCTCAGGAAGCTAGCATTATCAAATGGAAATGGTATATTCAGGATCGAGCAAAGGTAGGAATTGGGGAATAGCAGCCCTCCATGAGAAGGTAGCTGAAATTCCTCTAGAGGGAGAACAGGTTGAGGGAAAATGCCTGAAATTCAAGAATCACCTGTGAAATGGGGCAAGCCTTTTGATGAGCTGCCCGTTTCTGACCGAACACATGTATGGTTTACAGACTGACTCAGCCAAATATGTGGGAAATAGGAGATACTGGAAAGCAGTAGCTTATTGTCCACACACTGAAAAGTTTTGGTAACATCAGGAGAAGGAAAAGCAGTCAATATGCTGGGTTGTATGCAGTATATCAGGCTTTGAGACAAGAAAACCCAGGTACATGTCATATTTATACTGATTCATGGTCTGTAGCCAATGGTTTAACAACCTGGCTGCCCACTTGGGCTAAGGATGAGTGGAAAATTTATTCGAAAGAAATATGGGGAAAAGAACTGTGGCAGGAAATATGGCATTATTGGTGGGATATTTTTACAGGACGGTCTCCATCAGCTACAAAAGTGTTAAATATTCTGATACATCCTATCATAATCATTGCTGTAGTGACAATTATCTTGCTTATTTGGACTTGTTACTTATCATGTTATATTCGTAGTAATTTTGCTATGGTACCAATATCATACAAATCGTATTCACAATAATCAAAGGACCGAATGTAGTGATAGTATAATATGTTGATTATTGTCACTCCATTTTGTATGCTATTTCATGTAATGTATGTCATTTTATACTCCATTTTGTATTGTGTGACTCCATTTTACATGCTGCTTCATTTAATTGGTGTTTTGCTCTTTAGATAGCCTCATTATTATGTTTTGCTTCAGGACTTGAAGGTTGCATATTATCAGGCAACCTGTTTTGTAGTTTTGTTTAAACTTCTGCTTAGCTCATAGTGTTCTAGGCACCCGACCAGTGTTTGGAGCACAGTGACCTAGCAGGTGTAGGAATTCTGAGCAGTCCTTATGGTGTGAATTTGCAGCATCCTGGAGACCGGCCAGCTTCTAGAATGTGGCAAAACAACACTATGAAGGCTGCAGTTATTCTTAGCATAGAATAAGATATAAATGTAGCTTTCTCAATGCCTGGTTGGAAGCCTCATCTGCAGGGTGGACGATCGCTGTGGAACTTTCTCCGGTTCAAGACTCCTGGCCAGGCTGTGAGATGATTAGGGCTTCCCAGCTACTGGGAAAAGGCTTGGATGTAGCATAGAATCGGTGATGTATCATGTTTTGCTTAATTGAAGTATATATTAATGCTGATAGTAATATTGCTAATGAATGAATGCTAAAGTGTAATCATTAATGCTGATAGTGACATTGCTGCTAAATGAAGTGTAATTATCTTTTGCTTGCAATAAATTGTGCTGATGTGTGAATGCCAAGTGTGATTATTCCTTTGTGACTCTTCGATTAGGCAAGACACAGCCCGTCTGACAGGTCGAGAAAAATCTCGACCACGTCGACGGGTGTCTCGGCCGGCTGACCTGACGGGGACACCGTGAAGCCAGCGGCCTTAGCTGCAACCTCGACCGAAGTCGAGTGTCGACTATCCGGGGAAGGGGATCTCTTCCGCTCCCAAGAACGGCGACGGTTGGATTTACCTTTGGGGTCCTTCTTTTTGGACCAAGAGGAATGTCCCGAAGGCCCTTCTCCCTTGGTGGAGAGGGACTGGCAAAGCTCCTTAAACGAAGCTGTGTAGGGGGAGCCCAAGGAGAGCGGGATAAATGCCGCGATTGAGGATGATGATGCTGCAGCCTGGGCCTCTTCCTCCTTGACGGTGATCATCTGTTCGAGCTGTTCAGCCGAGCCCAACGAACCTCCTTCGACTTGACTGGAGGACGTTTCTCAGGGCGCCCGAGTTGTAATCTGGCAGCGCGATCCTCTAAGACCGTAGCCGAGAAGGACTTGCACAAGTCGCAGGCCTGCGAATCATGGCAAAGCCCCAGGCAGTAAACGCATGTGGAGTGCGGATCGGCCCGGGACAACTTCCGCCCACAGGGGCACCGACGAAATCTGGGAGTCGATTTCTCCATCGCAGCGACGAGGGAAGATAAAGACTGAAGTCTTGTAAACTTTAAACTTTAAAATTAGTTTCGGGTTAACCAAAGAGTTTGGATCCAGGCCTAAAACGCAGAGCGCTAAGGAGGGAATCCGAGCTTCCAAGCAGTTAGGAAGATCTGGCATCATGGGGCAGAGCCATGAGTTTTAACACCCGGGTGGGTGGGAGGAGCCAGCTTGAAGACCTTCCAGCAAGATTTAAAGTGGCAAGGAACCTGCCAGTAAGTGTGGATTGAACAACATATCCACGTCCCTAGAACTTTGCTACTTTTCAATCTTTGACCCCAAATGTTCAACATAGCAATTTTTTTCACACCACCTCATGACCAGTATAGATGTCATTTTTCACATCCTGCCCGAAATGTGTTTTTGCACCTGTGGCACAGAATGGCATTACACTTGCGCATAATTATGTTTTACCTTGCATTTCACAATTTCTCTGTACCGGGGTAAATAAGGTGGGGTAATAAGATGGCTATGCTAACAATTTGGTTACTGTTATTCGACACATGGAATTCCACACCTGCATACATATCCACATCTATGGAACTGTGCTCCCACAGTTACAATAAGAACAGGTTACTCACCTGTAACAGTAGTTCTAGGAGTGGTATATGTTGTTCATCCACACTCTCTGGCATGTCCTTTTCCCCATTAAATCTGTCAGGAAAGTCTTCAAGCTGGCTCCTCCCACCCACCCGGGTGGTAAATACCTCGGCTACGCCCCATGACGCCAAATCTTAGCCCGCTGGAAGCAAGGTGGTGCGCCTAAAGCCGGGGAGGTCAGGTGGGTGCGTGTGGATGAACAACATATACCACTCCTAGAACAACTGTTACAGGTGAGTAACCTGTTTTTCTAGGATCATGGATATGTTGTTCATCCACACCCTTTGGTAGACTCCTAGCAGTTCTCTGGGAGGAGAGAGAGGCAAGGCACACACCCCCTACTTAGGGAACAGAGATTGGAGAATTGAGGACCCAAAACCAGCATCCCAGCGTAACTCAAGGTCGATGTGGTAATGGGTGATGAAGGTGTTTGCTGACTTGCAGGTAGCAGCCCGGTCCTGGATAGGGATGTCCCTGAAGCAGCCACCAATGCAGCGGTATGGCGGATAGAATAAGCTCTTATCCCTCTGGGAGGCTCCTTGCCCGCCAACTCATAGCACAGACCTATGCATGATGTAATTCATCTTGTAATAGTCCGCTTTGCTGCAGGTCTGCCAGAAGCGACTTCAGCGAAGGTGACAAACAGCTGTCAAATCTCTCCCCGAATTTCCGCCATCCTCTCCTTATAATAGGAGAGAGCATGTCTCAGGTCCAAAGTATGGAGCCTGTACTCGGCCTCCAAGGTGTAGCTCGGGTAGTAAACTGGCAGAATTAACACCTGGTTAAGGTGAAACTCTGACACCACCTTCAGAAGGAATTTCGGCTGGGGGCATAGGACAACTTTGCCCTGTGGAAGACCAGATAAGGGGAGTCCACCGAAAGCACCTGGAGCCCCCTTGTCCTTCTGGCAGACGTGATAGCCACCAGGAAGGCAGTCTTCTACAAGTGTGACAGCTCACACTTGTGCATTGGTGCAAATGGCTTGCCCATGAGCTTTGCCAGTACCAGCAGAAGATCCCACGTAGGTGGAGATTTATGCACTGGAGGGTATATGTGATCCAGACCTTTGAAAAAGCACCCGATCAATGTCTCCTGCACCAACGTCGGCTGACCAGCCTGCGCCCAGTAAGCAGAGATGGCTGCCAGGTGCACCCTAAGGGTTGATGACCGAAGACCCCCTTTGGACAGGGACCAAAGGTAGTCGAGAATGTTAGCCACTGGACAGGACAGAGTGTCCAGGCCCTTGCCCGGACACCAAATGGAAAACCTTTTCCATCTGAAGGCATAACACTTCCTGGTCGATTCCTTTCAGGATGCCTCCACCACGGTGAAGACATCCTCAGAAAGACCCAAAGCCTGGAACTCTAACCGCACAGGTACCAGGCTGTGAGGTGCAGGGATCGATGGTCCAGATGGAATACCTTCCCCTGATTGAGAGATATCAGGTCCAGGCATGGTGGAAGCCGCTCCGGGGGTCTGCAGCTGAGGAGATCTAGATACCAGAACTGGTGGGGCCAATCTGGGGCTACAAGGATCACCTTCGCCTTGTTCCTCCTCACCTTGAGAAGCACTTTGTGGATCAAGGGAAATGGAGAGAAGGCATAGAGGAGGCCTGAGGTCCACAGCCTCGAGATGGCATCCCCCTGCAGCGAGCCCTGCTGATGGGGGGTGGGCATGAAACAGCCTCAGCTTGTTGTTTTCCCTGGAGGCAAACAGGTCCGCCATCAGTTTGCCCCAGTGGGAGAACAGGCTGTAAGCTACCTTTAGATGGAGAGACCACTCGTGGGATGTCTCGCCTAAGCGGCTGAGAGCATCCGCCAGATGGTTTGAGGCTCCTGCCACATGGATGGCTAGGAGATCGGCCTCCAGACAGCTCATGACGGTCCAGATGCAGAGCAGACGGCAGTGCGTGGCACCCTGTTTGTCGAGGTAGTGCATGGCCATGGTACTGTCCATCTGGACTTGAACCACTTGACCCCGGAGCTGAGGAGCGAAAGCTGACAGTGCCAGTCTGACTGCTCTGAGCTGCAACAGGTTGATGTGGTATTGGGACTCCCCAGGGGTCCAGAGCCTGTGGGCCCTGTTGTCCCCCATGTGGGCTCCCCAGCCCATGAGAGAGGCATCGGTCGTGAGGATGACTGTCTGCTTGGGGAAAACAGACAGGATGCTTTCCTGCAACCAGTCTGGAGCGGTCCACCAGTGGAGAGCGTCCCACATCTTCTGGGTTACAGTGATCAGCTGGTCGAAATGACCATGGGGCTGAGTCCACTGCGTGGCCAGCTCCCATTGGAGGGGCGCACATGCAACCAGGCCCAACGGACCACACGAGGTGCATGCCGCCATGTAACCCAGAAGGCACAGAAAGTCCCGGGCAGGGCACAATTGCCCAACCAGAAATGATCGGGCAAAGGAGGAAAGAACCTCTGCCCTGTCCACCGGGAGCTGAGCTCTGGCTTGACAAGAGTCTAGCTCTGCCCCAATGAAGCCTGTCCCCTGAGAAGGCATGAGTTCCAACTTGGCCTCATTGATCAGGAGGCCGATTTGGGAGCAGGTCTGGAGGGCCAGGTCCCTGGACCTCTCCATCTCCTGTTGGGTGGAACCTGCTAAGAGACAATCATCGAGGGAAGGATAGATCCTGACTCCCGATGTCTGAGATGGGCCGCCACTCCTGCGATGCATTTGGTGAAGACCTGTGGGGCTGACTACAGGCCGAAAGGCATGGCTCGGAACTCGTATAGGGTCCCTTTGACCCTAAAGCAGAGAAACCGCTAATGGGATGGATGGATTGGGACATGAAAGAACACGTATTGCAGATCCAGTGAACAGAACCACATGTTTCGCTCCAAGGATGGAATGATCTGGGACATAATGACCATCCATAAGGTGCGTGACCTGAGATACTGATTCTGGTCGTGCAGATCTAGAATGGGGCATGAGCCCCCCCATCCACTTGGGCACCAGGAAGTACCTGGAGACAAAGCATGGGTCTGCTGGAATCGCATGTCCAAGGATGGTATGATCTGGGACACAGTGACCATCCAAAAGGTGTGTGACCCGAGATATTGATTCAGGTCATGCAGATCTAGAAAGGGAGGCCAGCCCCTCCCGGTCCGCTTGGACACCAGAAGTACTCGGAGACAAAGCCTGGGTCTGCTGGAGGATCTTGCCACTGGAGCTACCGCCTCCTTGAGGAGGAGGAGCGGAGTGATGTCGTCTCAGAGAGCCGACTGAGTCTGAGTGGATACTCTTTCCTCCCGAGGGGCACGGGCTCAGCTTGGAGGGTACTACTCAAATTTCAGAGGCAGTCCCTGACTGACCACTTCGAGAACCCACTTGTCCGAAGTGACATCGGACCAGGTGGAAAGGAAGTGTCGGAGCTGGCCCCCCATGGGAGAACCCAGCCTGGTGTGATGGGAGAGGGGTTGGCAGCCCCTGCCCCATCACTGAGCAGGCTTGGAGGAGGAGGTTACAGGACACAAACCTCGGCCTCCTTTACGGGCCTGGGCTTGGGCCAGAGGCACCAAGCTTGAGCCTGCTGCTGTTGCTGCTGTCCTCGTTGAAAGGAGGACTGCTGAGCTGCAGGGGAAGAATGCCAAAAAGGCTTCTTTTTCTTCTGCTGGTTCTTGCCCGAAGAACCCTTGGCAGAAGTAGCGTCCAAGGTGGCACTGGACTGCTCAATGCGCTGAAGGTGCCTAGCCACTCCAGGGCCGAAAAGGTCAGTCCCTAGGAAAGGCATGTCAGCTAGTTTGTGCTGGGTACCCACCAGGAAAGAGGAGAGCCTCAGCCAAGCCCTGCAACGAGAGGCAACTGCAGCTGCCATCGAACGGGCACAAGAATCCCCAATGTCCAGGGCTGTGTGAAGCTGCTGTTTGGCAACAGCTTGGCCCTGATCCCAGACCTGCTAGACCATGGTCTGCATGTCTTCGGGGAGATGTGAGAAGACTTCATCCAAAGACCCTAGGAGGGGGTGGGAGAAGTGTGCCATAATGATGGCTGAACTTGCCTGATGAAGGCCCAAGGAGGAAGTCGCATAGACCTTCCTGGCTGAATGGTCCAAAAGCTTGGACTCTTTCTCAGGAGGTCGGTCAGTATCGGCAGAACTGCCAGTATGCGTGAACACTAAGGCAGTCACCAGGCTCTTGACTGAAGGGTGCTCTGTGAATCCCCGCAAGGTACCCCTTGGGCACCATATACTTGCGAGCCATGCGGGCAAATGGAGCTGGACAAGAGGCAGGATGTTGCCAGAGTTCTAAGGCCAGGTCATCAATGACCTCAACCACAGGAAAGACCTCCATCAGGGTATCCCCCCTCCTGAGGATGTCCATGACAGGGTACTCTGCTTTTTTCTGGACTGTTCCAGTGGTATCCCTGTAGACTCAGAGATGAGGTGAGAATGCCCTGAAAAGATGAGGGACCTTCCTCTGTCTCTATACCACCGGCTGATTCGTCATCCCCAGGATGAGAGTGCAGGCTGGTCACATCAGAATCCGAGGAATCCTGATATAGCGGTCGACAGCTTAGGTCACCTTCGACTCACCAAGAGCAGTCCGGGGTGATAGTGACCAAAAGACGCTGGGAAGCCCGATGTCTGGCTTATCTTCTTTGGAAGGGCCCTCCTACAGGCTGCTTGGCGGTGGTTCCACCATGATCGGTGGAGGCGACCAGTTCAGGCGAAATAGAGGTTCACCCGGCTCAGCCGGGCGGGAACCAACTTGATGGAAGCTCGAAGGAGTCGACCCGCTGGAGGCAAGCCAAGTAATGGCTGGGGTGGAAGCCGGGGTCGGCTTGTGCCTGGTCAAAATCAGCTGCTGCTACATGAGGTCCTCATAGCACCGGAGTTTCCGCCGGAGCCTCTCCTTGTCCGAGGAGGAGAAAGACGACCAATGACATCACCTCTTTTTAGAGCTTTTATGGCTCTTTCTCGGCCTTTCAGTCGAGGGGGTCCGAGATCTCGATCGAGATTGGACAGGCTGATTCGGTCACTCGGGGAGACCTCAACGGGACCGGTGATTTCCCAGGGTCGTGAGACCACTTCCTTGATGGGAGTCCCAGCAGGCTGGGTCTCCTCGTCGGGGAAATTCAGACTAGGAGTTTGAGCGAGAGAATCGTCGACAGGAGTTGGCGATAAAGGATCAATCAGGTAGATGACTATTTCTACATCATCGATAGACAGTTCAGTCGACTGGCCAGATGACAAAGCCGAGAAGCCAGCAGCCGAAGAAGCAATCTCGACCGAAGTCGAGATTGCATGTTCCTGGGACCGAGATCTCTCCTGCTCCCAAGAGCGTCTCCTTGAGGACGAAGACGATCCCAGATCCTTCTCCCGCTTACGGGATCAAGAGGAGTGCATGCCCGCTGGACTCTCTCCCTTGGTCAGGAGAGACTGGCACAACTTTCAGAAGGAACCCAGGAAGGTGGAGCCCAGGTTGAGCGGAACGAAGAAGCTCTGAGTAGTTTCTACAGCCCGAGCCGCTTCCTCTTCGAATGCTTTCATGCATTCCAATTGCTCAGCGGATCCTGCAGCCGCATTAAACCGCCCACCAAGCCTCCTTGGATTTCACCAGAGGGTTCCGTTTCTCCAGCCTCCCCAGCTTCAGGCGTGCGAGACGGTCATCGAGGATGTTAGGATGGAAAGCAAGACACATATCGATTTGCGAGGTGTCATGGTCGACACTGAGACAGTAAACGCACACAGTGTGGGGATCAGTGCGTGACATCTTCTGGCCACAAGGGCACCGATGAAATTCGAGGGAAGACTTGTCTTCCATAATCGAAGAAATAGAGTCGCGATCGCTAATGCGAACTAGACGGATATTCAGAATAACCAAAGGTTTTTGAGCCAGGGCCTACAAAATGCATGAGCACAAGGGAGGCAATCTGAATCTTCCAGCGGAAAGGAAGATCTGGCACCATGGGGAGGAGCCGAGGGTTATACCACCCAGGTGGGTGGGAGGAGTCAGCTTTAAGACTTCCGGCAAGATTTAAAGTAGAAGGGGACATGCCAAAGAGTGTGGATGAACAACATATCCACAATCCTAGAAAAAGATGGTAAGGACACACAAGTCGAAGATGCCCTCCACCTCAGGTTTATGAATGCAGTCTCCCAAAAAAAAAAAAAAAAAAAGCTAAGGCTATAGCTACGTGGACATCGACGCGCAGGCCGAGACAGATGGCGAGCTGTCCACAGAGGCCATCTGTAACTCGGTCTCCCAGGAGGACCCGGCTGAAGAACAAGAAGATGATGCGAACAAGGATGTGACAGATGTGGACAATGAAACCCCTGCTCCTGTGTCCAACAAAAAAGCAATCGAGCACATTGGGCTGCTTCATGACTGGTGCCTACAGCACAGCTACATTGAGCAGTGGGAACAGCTTTTTGAGTTGGAGGGCGCGATACTGCACAGCATGACTTTAGAAAAACAAAACAAAAGAAAATAACTGACTTTTTCAAGTGAGCGGTGTGAGAGGAGGCCACAACATCAGATAAGTCTTTTAAGTTGCTTTTAATGCTTTCACAGAATCAATAAAGTTTACAATTTAAAATTCACGGAGATAAACAGCACTAAATCAAAGAAGAACTGTATTCACTTAAAGTGCTCATCTCTTGTGTATTGTTTGATGTTTGTGTTTTTGTTTGTACTGTGCTGCATTTGTTGAATGTGTTCTTGTTGTCCTGTTCAACATTTTATGTGGCTTCCTTTAAAGGAGATGATCACTTTAAGGGGACGATTAGTCTGCCACGGAGCCGTCCCCTTGCTTCTACTGTACTCCAAGACCAGATTCACCACACAGGTGAAGGGATCCAGGTGGTGAGCAGCAGCCCACAGGGAGAAGCACTTTCACTTCATGGCATAGCTGGCACTAGTGGAAGGTCTTCTAGCAGCCACCAGGATACCCGCGTCCCTGGAAGAAACCCCAAAGCGGGTGATAGCCAAGTCTGCAGGAACCACGTGTGTAAATGTAGAGACTTGAGGACGGGATGGACCAGGGTACCCTGTTCCTGGGACAGCAAGCCGATGCACAGGGGCAAAGATATTGGAGGTTCCACTGCCAGCTGCTGCAGTAGGTGGAACCAAATCTGAAGTAGCCAATAGGGAGCTATGAGAATCATCTCTGCCCCCTCTGACTGGAGCTTGAGAAACGTTCTCTGTAGCAGCGGGAAGGGAGGGAGGGTGTACAAGAACCTCCCCTTCCAGGAGAGGGACAACGCATTGAGACAGAAAACTCCAGGCTCTGGATCGAATGAACAGAAAGGCGTCAGTCTTGCATTGAACGGAGACGCAAAAAGATCCAACTCTGGACTACCCCACCTGTCGAAGATATCTTCAACCACTAAGGACACGAGTTCCCACTTATGAGTCCTCGACTGGGACCAGCTTAGACTGTTGGCCAGGATGTTTGGGTCACCTGGAACATAGCTTGAAAGTTCCAGGCCATGCTCGATGGCCCAGTAGCAGACCCGCATTGCCTCCCGACAAAGGAGGCAGAATGAGGGACACTCTGCTTGTTGATGTAGTGTACTACAGACATGTTATCCATCTGCACCAGCAGTGGGCCGGGAAGAATGTGGGTCTGGGAGGCCTGCACAGCATAAAGAACTGCCTGTATCTCCAGCACACTGATGTGGATATGCTGTTCGGGCTCGGACCAGGTTCCCTGGGTCTGACGATCAGCTAAGCGAGCACCCCAGCCCAGGCCAGAGGCATCCACACTAAGGATCTGTTGAGGGGGGCACAGCTCGAAAGGGGACACCCTCGCAGGAGATTGGCTGGGTTCTGCCACCACTCTACGGTCCTCCTCACGGGGTTGGAGACCATTACCAACTGATCCAGGTCGTCGGTACGCTGATCCCACTGAACCCGAAGTGTCCACTGAGGGACCCCCATATGCAGGTGGGCCAGGGGAACCATGGCTATAGCCGCGATGTACCCAAAAGAGGGAGGAATGCTCTGGCTGGTATCTAATGGCTGGCGGATACTAGCCGGGCTTGTGCTATCAAACATTCTGCTCTGTCCACCGACAGGAAGACTCTGCCCCGGAACAAGTCCAGGACCACCCCAATATATTGGAGGCATTGACACAAGCAGAGACAAGACTTTGGCAGTCTGACTGTCATCCCCAGAGCCCAGAAAGCTGAAAGGTACATTCCAGAGTCTGCAGCAAAGGGTCCCTAGAAGAGACTTTCAAGAGCCAGTCATCAAGGTAAAGGACTACAAAGAAGCCCCGTCTCCTCAGAGCCGCAGCCACCACTGCCTGACATGTAGTAAAAACCTGAGGTACAGAGGAAAGGCCAAGAGGGAGGGCTCTGAACTGCATGTGGTCCCCTGGAAGAAGAAATGGAGGAAGCGGTGGGCTGTGAAAACTTGGATATGAAGATAGGCATCCTGCATGCCCAGGGAACAGAGTCAGTCCCCTGTTGAAAGAGGAGCAACAGCCCCTGGTGAGTGACCATTTGAAGCGCTTGCATTCATTGTAGAGGTTCAGATGGCTGAGGTCCGGAATTCGCCTCAGGTCCCCTGTTTTCTTGGGGACAAGGAAGAAGTGGGAGTAGAACTCCCTTCCTCTTCAAGCCAGAGGGACAGGCTCTATGGTCTTTTTGAGCAGGAGTACCCGAATTTCTTCGTGGATGAGGGAGATGTTGGCCTGAGGGTACTGGAAGAGCAAGGGAGGGTTTTCTGGAGGGGGTTCCAGAAATTCGAGGGTGTGACCCCATTCGATAAGCTGCAGCACCCATTGATTTGAGGTCACTGTTCACCACTCGTCGAGGTAGAGGGAAAATCAGCCCCTGACCGCCTCCCCCAAGGTCTCTGCTGGAGGGAGGATTGGGCAAGGAGTAAGGCAGTGGGCCCAGGGGTAAGTAGAGCAGCTGTGGGTACTCTAGGGGCAGCCGCTCCAGCTGGTGGGGTGTTTGCCTTGTGCTTGAAGGGCCTTTTCGACTACTGGCCCTCTGCGGGCTGGCCAGAGGACTGACAAAAGGACTGACACTGGGAAGATAGAGGCTGGGAGTGGTACAGGGAGTTCATCGACCTTACGGCCTTGCCCAATTCCTAGAGGCGGGAGATAATGTCCTGGGCATCTCTCCCAAATAAAATGGATCCCCAAAAAGGGGCATCCAGAATTATGGCCTGAATATCAGGTGCAAAGTCAGACACCCTAAGCCATGAATGGTGGTGAAAGCAGACCCTTGTCACCGCCCTACGCCCGGAGGCGTCAACAGTGTCACATGCTGACCTCAATACATGGGTGCCTACATCCGATTCAGATTTCAGGGCCAAATGTGTTTTGGTAGATTCCTCAGGGAGGGTTTTAACCAGATCCCTAGCCTGATCCCAGAGGGAGTTCTGGAACTGTACCACATGGGCCAGATAGTTAAGAGCCCAAATGGCCAATGTGGTAAAGGCATACATCCGCTTGTCCAGCTGGTCCAGTTGGCGAGACTCCTTGTCTGGGGGGTGGGTACTGAGCTGTTTGGGCCTCTTTGTATAGTCATGGACCATATTCATGACGACTGAGTCTGCCATGGAATGCTTGCCAAAGAAGGACTTGCCCACCGGGGCATGATAGAGGTGATCCGCCTTCCTATGCAAGGCCAGGGTGGAAGAAGGGTGGTTCCACTCCACCTTAGGAACATCTTCATAAGAGTCAATTAAAGGAGGCACCACTAAATGGAGGGTCTCCTTTTTCTGTAGTTATATAGCCAGGCGACAGCGCTCTGGGTCAAGCTCCTCCGTTTTCCATCCCATGAGGGATTGGATATGACACATGAGGTCAAGGAAAGAGGGGTCATCAGGGGGAAGACTTCGGGGTCTTCTTAGCATGCTCCTGACCTTCAGAGGAGCCCATGGAGTCTTCCGACGACTCTGAAGAGGAAGAAAAGTAATCTCCAGACTGATCACTGTGAGGGACCAGCGTCTGAGGGCAAGAGTTGTCCATATGCTGGTCAGAGCTCTCCGTACATCCCCCAGAGGACCATGTGGTACGGAGGTCGCTAGGTCCTGCCCGGATTGAGTCCTGAAGGGGGATGGGGGGTCCCGGGGAGGATGATGGGGAGACAGTGGTCTGGCTGCATCCTTATTTTGCACAAAGGACTACCAGGTATTAAACAGAGCATTATAATCCACTGACTGGGGTGGATTATATGGAGGATAAGGATACTGAGGAGGAGGGCGCAGGTACATCAGATGAGGGGCCAGCATAGGGTGCACCCAGACGTAGGTCCACCTGGCACCGGCTAAGGGTCCAAGGAAGGCCAGCATGCACTGGTTGTGGCACAGGCTGGGGCTGAGGCAACGATGGTTGAGGAGTCATCGACGGAGCCTGCACTGTCCTAAGAGGCGAAGGCTGGTGTCGATCTGACAGTACCCAACACTGGACCCAATGGCGAGGCTGGCGCCTGTTGGGAGCATTCACCTGAGGCAGGGGCAGAGGAGTCGCCTGCATGGAAGAGGAGGCAAGCACTTGCTCTGGGTGATGCCTGGAAAGGCTAGTGATGGCCCCAGAGTCAAAAACCGACAAAGACAATGCCTTGGCTGGGAAAGGGGAGTAGAAACGTGCGAAGACCCGCTACTAGAGGTTCCAACCCTGGCCAAACCACCTGGCTGATTACCTGTGGGTGCTAAGGGCCTAAGCGTCAGGGACTGGGAGGCAGGGGATGAAGTCTTCTGCCCCAAATAGCCACTGTCCGAAATGGTGATGAGGGTAGGTGGCTACACCACTAACAGCCCAGAAGGAGTGAGGGGTGATGAGGAAGGAGGGGCCGACCCCCCATGGGAGGAAGACCCAGAGGCAGAAGCCAGTCTGTGTGGCAACCGCAAGCGAGAGACTGACCAAGGATGGTCCCGGTGCTTAAGCTTCCAACTTGACTTCTCCTTATGGGAAGAAAACGAAGATGATGCCTGGAAGCCTGAGCAGTGGAGGTAGAAGAACTTTTGGCCTGAAGCTCCATCTCCATCACTGCCAATTTCTGCTTTAGCAGGTAGCTTTCCAATGTCTTCAAGCGGCATCTCCGTGTGGCCTCACTGAAGTTCTGGGAGTGTTGGCAGGCCTCAGTGTCCTGGTTGTGGTCTGAGCAGAGCAGGCAAGAACAGTGAACATTTTTGGTAGATTTCTGCTTGCCGCCAGCACATTTCATCTGCCTGTCGGAAGATGAGTCTGGCGAAGAAGACATAAACCTGATAAAGAAAACACCAAAACATTTGATGTTACTTACAGCAGAAAGAGACAATAAAGCGCAGTAAATGCGAAGAAAATGGCAGTCGACTGAAGCAGGCGCCTGTGGAGGTCCAATGTGCACAGGTCGAACTGAAAGTCTGGGGGACTGACCCCTTTATAGGATAGGCAGACGTCAGCGTGTTGACATCGGCGGGGGCAGTCCCTCATGATAGACTGCTACCTAGAAGTTTTCAATGTGGTCCTGGCACCTGGCGGCTTCAGTCCTACCAGTATTGCCTGCAGCAAGGGCCCCCTCGAAGTAAGATCTTGAGGGTTCAATGCAGTTTTATATTTACCCGTTCTCAGTTTTTAATTTGTTATAGGATTGCTCCAAACCTGAAGTTAAAGATTTCTCTTGGAGAAAACCTTCGTAGAATAAGTTTTCTTTTTTTTTTACTACTGCACATGGGATACTGAATGGCTTAGCCCCTGATGGAAAAAAGGTTTAACAGTGAACATTTTATAGAAGCTATCCCTACTAGTGTTCCCGGGATATATGCCTACTGGTATATTTTGGCTAAATTATCAATTTACCTGAATTCCCCCTTTAAGTACTGCCAGAGAAGGTAATTTTCTACTCCTTAAGATGCAGTGCTTATGTTCAGCTACTGTATGGTATACTTCTTTGCATCTCAGCATATGTAAGTGAAGTTTTCACTTGCTAAACTGATTAAAAAAAAACAACTCTTCAGATTGTGGATGGTGTTGCCACAGTATAAAGTTACACGAAACAAATAAACTAGAAAAAAAATCTCTTCAATGGCAAGTTTCCATAACCAAGTATAAATTCTCCACTGATCCAATGTGTATGTGCAGCAGGTCAACAAAAACAAAAAAAATAGATGATGCTGAAGGGCACTGATGTAAGAGGACCGTACTTAAATGTTGGCAGAGGTAGTTCTGCCACTGAAAAGTCTCCAGCAAGGCCCTGAGGCAATCTGCCTCAGTTTAGGAATCTAGTTGGGTGAAATGCTGCACAGAACCAGTGCCCTAATTTTAGTCCACAACCCTATCCCTTGCCCCATGGGCCCCAACAAAGTTTGAAAGCACAGTACAAAACTGATTAGAAGGTGCTGCATTTGTCCCGCTAAACAGTTAATGACCTTTCTCCTCCACATTTAACAAACTCTGGGTCAGAGCCAGTACGGCTGCTAACTGATATTTTTTTATATATTTTTTTATTAATGCATAGTACATACAAAATATAACAATGTATATAAAAAAATGACATAACATAGTAAGCAACCAAATAAATTGATATAAACCAATCATTCCATTACATACTCACACAATTGTACTAAAATCAGGGTCCAATAACCATGACCACATATCCTGACAGGCAAAAATATGACTTGAAACCGCTTAGAATGTATAATAGATAATATTGCACTGAGTCCCTAACGTTATCTATTCTTCAGCTCATATAGCCCAAAATATCAGGGTTCTTTAACAGCTGTACAAAACAAGACCTCATATTATACAGTTTCATTTGATTATAGGTAGTGTAATGCATTTTTTCTAATCTATGCATTTTCACCATACATTTGAGCCATAAAACAATCATGTGGATCACAGTCTTTCCATTTTTGTAAAAAACATTTATAAGTTGTGATCGTCCCCAATCAAATTAATCATTTCAGCGGGGCTTATGCCAGAGAGAGGACCACCCTAGCCAGCTATTAGCCATTCCAGTTTTTTAGGCAGAGGCCTATTAACAGCCCGAGCTAAGATGTCTAATATTTTATTCCACCATACATTCAGAAGTGGAACTATCACTAACATATGCTCCAATGTGAATATGTTATTTTGACATCTTGGACACATATTAGATACAGTTGCATCATAAAATTTAAATGATGCGGAGTGAAAGATACCCGATGTAAGAGATTAAAATAAATTTGCTGCATTCTGATTGATTTGAGACCAGTTCTTTTGACAGTAATGATTTTAGTCCATTGTGCCCACAAGATGTTTATATTTACATTTTTCTTCCCATTTATTTTTCAGATAAATTATAGTTATCACAGTGAATACACCATTTGTATATAATCAAAATGTTGTTTAATGGGGCTGAGGTGTGTCAAATGGATTCCAATTCTTCTAAAGAAAACTTATCTTGAACTAGCAAAGTCTTAATAATGAAATCTCTGATATGCAGACATCCATAAAATTGATTATTAGACAAATCATATTGATTCTTTAATGGCAAATCATATTGGTTCTTTAACATGTTAAAGTCTAAACAGACATGTGTATGTTAATATATCCCCTGGAGCCACTCGTTGCTGTATAAGAGTGGTTTCATGTGCATTCAGCTTGAGCGAGAATAGCGAAGCAGAGCTGTTCTGGCTCAAGCTGAAGGCAAGTGAAACCATTCTTAGACAGCAAAAATGTGACGAAAAGAAATTACTACTAATATATATTGATCGAGCATGATCAAGTGCTATCAATAATATAATAAAAAAAGTATCCTGAACATGCCTGTTTCCACGGCATCTGCGTGTGAGATGCTCTTCACAGAATAAGAGTGTCACACACACAGAGAAAAGGAGCACTCCAATTGGTCGGGAGCAATTCCTCAATCTATAATTGTAAAAACTGGCCAACTTCTCTCAAGTCCTTTTCATAGGTATGCACCTCCTGCGGCGAAACCTCTACATTGACATACGTTGCTGCCGACAACAGTGCCAGCTCGCTGCAGAGGTTGCGCCCGGGACTGGGCAACACTTCCCCCATCCTGCACCCCTTCCCCAAACCAACTCCGACTCTGAGTTGGTATCTAAAATAACAGAGGGTGCAGGGGGCAGTGCCCCCCATGTAGTAGGTTCAGGGACAAAGCCCCCAGAAGGAAACAGCAGTCCCTGCTGTGCGCGGCTTTCTACCAACCACAACTCTCAGTCAGCAGGAAGCCTGGCACTGTGATGCCAGTCGATGAGTTAGTTGTCGACTCAGCTTCATAGAGCCTTTTTCATACCACAGCTTAAATGTGTTATCAGTTATTGAAGGACTAAAATTACTATTCAGATATACTGGTGTGTGTATGGAACACTATCTGATTTTGACAATTTTATAACATTGTGCCATACATGCACCAAGGTGTCAGTACAAAAATTAGTCATTTTAAATTTTTTTCTATGTGCACCTACATATAGAATGTTTTATGTTACTGTAAGGGCTGCAAAAAGTTTCCATTTGAGTTGATGGGTCCACTCCTGTAGTTTGGAACCAGCTGTGTGCTACTGTTAAATTTGCAGCCTAATAGTACAACTTAAAATGTGGTAATGCAAGTCCCCATTCCTCCTGAGAAGCAAAGTGTGGAGATTTTTAGATGTGGACTCTTTCCCTTCGACAAGAATTTTTTTTTATAACATCCATGCATTTAAAAAAAAAAAGCCTCTTCCAAAATAATCAGAATGTTCTGAAATAAAAATAAAAATGTGAGTACCATATTCATTTTCAACATATTAACTCTGTCTATGAGTATACGAGGAAGTGATTCCCAAGGTGTTAAGTTGTTTTTCATTTTAAGTATTAGAGGTTCAAAATGTAAAGCAAACAAATCCATTAACTCACAATCTATCACTAATCCCTAGATATTTGATTTTAGAAACTTTTAAACAGGGCAGTATTGGGGGATAGGTGTCAGAGTGATATTTTGTTTCCACTGACTCTGACTTGTTCCAGTTTACCCTGTACCCCGATACTTACTCGTATTGTGTTAAGATTTTATGCAGATATGGGAAGCTGTTATTAAGCTTAATGGTAAGGATCATAGCATAATATAGCATAAGCATGGGGGGTGGAAAGTATGAGGAGAATCTGGTCAGGCTGGAGGTGTGGTCAGAAACACAGCAGCTACAATTCAATGCAAAAATGCAGAATTACACACTTAGGGTGTAAAACCCAAGGGCAAAATGCTGGCTTGTGGGGGACTGGGGGTAACAGATCAGGAAAGGGACCGGAGATCACAATTTCAGACAACCTGAAAGTTCGGAGTCAGTGTGACAGGGCAGGAGGGAAAGCAATCAGAATGTTGCCATGCATAGGGAGGTACTTTACAAGCAGGAGAAGGGAGGTGATCATGCCACTATACAAAGCAATGGTCGGACCACACCTGGAATATGGGGTCCAGTTCTGGAGGCCATACTTACAAGGGGACAAGGACAGGTTAGAGAGGGTCCAGAGAAGAGCAACCAAAATGGTGAAATGGCTGCAAGAGAAGTCATACGAGGAAAGGCTGGGGGAGCTATGCCTGTACACAGTGGAAAAGAGAAGGGAAAAGGGGGATATGGTTAAAACCTTAAAGTACTTGAAAGGTATAAACAGGGTGAGGGTTGACGGCATCCTCAGAATGTGTGAGAACAAATCCACTAGGGGGCACACATTCAAACTGGAGGGGGGTAGCGTTAAAGGTGACATTAGGGGAAGTTCTTTACTGAGAGGGTCGTGGGGCCATGGAACAGACAGCCGGAACTGGTGGTGAGGGTAGATTCAGTGGACACATTTAAAAGAACTGGGGATACCTACACGGGCCTAAGCAACAGTGGGCAGGCAGGCAGGATATAAAAGGTGGAAATCTTCCTAGAATGCGGAATTCGGGCAGACTAGATGGGCCATGGGGTCCTTTTCTGCCAACAAATTTCTAAGTTTCTGTGTTTTTATAATCTGCATTATACAAACAAATGCAATGTTCTGTCCCCCATATATTCACCCCCTGGAATTCCCTACTATCCCGTATAGCAATTGCCAGGGGTTTGATTGGAAGGGCAAAATTAAGAGGGATAAAGGACACTCTTGTCTAGTTCCCCGCTGCATGTGTATAATTGGTGATAGGTTTTGGTTAGTTTTGACCCTTGCCACCAGATTAGAGTAGAATACCATCCGATGCCTTAAACCGTTGTTCGAAGCTGAATTTTTGTATAACCAATTTTATATCATCCCATTCAATTCTTTTGAACTTTTTTCAGCGTTCTGCAGTAACAATGATAAATTTTGGTTTTTGTATTTGTCTAAGATGTTAAACATTCTTCTAATGTTAGTTTTTAACATACGACCCTTAATAAAGCCATTTTGGTCATGGTGCAGAATATTCGGTAGTGCCCTCTCCAATCTGGTGGCAAGGATCTTTGCAGGATTTTGGCATCGGAATTGATTAAAGATATTGGCCTGTATGATCCTGGATTCAGTGGATCCTTGTCTTTTTTTAATCATAATATCCTGGCCTCTGTAAAGGAAGGGGGAGCAAACCAGTCTTGTAAATATGGTCAAACAAGGCTTTCAAATGGTTTGGTACTTCTAGGACATGTAATTTATAAAAAAAAAAAATTGGCAGGCCATCAGGCCTGGGGCTTTACCTGAGGACAGATTCTTGATGGCTTGCCTAATTTCATCAACTGAAATTTCTGCATGAAACATATAATTTTGTGCTTATGTAACCATAGGGCAAATTATACTAGACATACATTTTTCAATATCTACTAAGGAATCTATGTGTTCTGATTTACACAATTGTTGATAACAAAGGAATAATGCACGATAGGGTGTGTGTCATGCTGGGATAATGTCACGCCTAGGGTGACTAGACATGAGGCCACAGGCTGAGTGCGATTAATCACCCAAGAAGTGACTTTATCACAGCATGACACACACCCTGGACTGCATTATTCCTATTATACAATGGCTCGGCTGTAAAAAAAAAAAATAAAATAAAGATTAAAAAGACATGTTTAAAATTAGTTTTCCCTTTATTTTTTTGTGTGTAGGAATATGTTTAGGAAAAAAGGCCATAGTTTCTGTTTTGCCCACTAGATGTTCTGCCAGTACAAACTGCCTTGCATTTCTGTCTCTACAGCCTCAGGTTTGTTTTTTTTCTGTGAAAGCAATCTGCGTGGCAGGCAGCAAGTTAATACTGAGTGGACTGCGGGGAGTTAGCCACTAGTCTGTGTGTGTCTTGTGTTATCCATTATTTATTTTTGCTTGTGTGCAAAATATTTGCCCATTTCTTACTTCAACTGAGCTGAGCAGCACAGCCATGAAGCTGACTGAGGAAAGAAGGAAGAAGGGAGCACACGGTTAGGTAATGCCGGCAGCGCTCAGAACAGCAGAGTTTACTTGTGAAATTTATAACTGTAAGCTTTATTTTCAGAGGACTGGAGAATGGGGGCAGGGACAATCACTGCTGTTAAATGGTTCCTTTGAAAGAGGGTTAGTAGGAAGCTACAGCCGCTCGTCCTAGTGACAGCACAGATGGGCAGTTTTGGGGAAAACAAAAAGCCGCGCGGTCTGGTGCCTTTAAAAATCGGACATGTGGTTTCCGTTTCAGACTAAGGAGCAGAAGAGCGAAGGCAGTGACAGCTTAAACTACTGCAGGTTGTTAAGTGGATGGGGTTTTCTATCTTTTCATCTCTCCACTTCAGGTTCGGTGGTGGTTTGGGGCTCAGTGACTGGGATCTGCATGCTAAGCATGGGCAATGGGGTCATTCAGTGTGCAGTGATTGTTATTTTACAGGAGATGTGGTCTTGTTGGTGCCCAGACTAGATCTGTGATGATATGCTGGGATAACATCATGGGTCCAGCGGTACACTGACCAATCAGAGATCAGTATTCTCACTTGCCATTGTAAAATAATGAAAAGAACACATCATTAATTCCTTCCTTTACAGCACTTCATTGTCCACCCACCCACCCCGTCTACCCCTCTCCTCCCCACTGGCACCCATTCCCCTCTCTATCCCACCTTCATGCCCCCCACTTGTTGCTCTCCTAGCCCACTATCCTCCAACCTTCCTTAAATCTGTTCTTAATCCCTTACGCAGGTATACACTTCACTATGCCACAGCTGTGCCTGTTCACCCTGTTTCTCCCCCCACAAGTAGGCTTAACTCTCTGACACAGGCACCTTCTCAACAATGCCAAAGCAATGTCTAAATGTTATACCTTAAGCTAAATGCTATCCCAATCTTGTAATCCACACCAATTTATTGTCTGCCTAGCTTGTAATGTATTGTTTTGTGCCAATGCAATTTGTACTTGCTTGTAATGTAATGCCTTGTATGTAACGCTATATACCTGTTCACTTTCTTCTTGTAACTGACACGGAACCTACAAATGAGCATCCGCTCACAGGTGTTCTCCAAGAGATCATCAAAAAATTAAATAAAAAATAAATAAATAAAATTAATTCATGAAAGAGAATCTATCATTTGTCCTGTTGCGTCTTGGATATTGGCAATACTGGTCTGTTCCTGCTCTATTTTTAGTTGCCAAGCCAAGATTTTATCTTGTTTATCCCCCATAATATAATATCTACTCCTGGTGTACATTATTTATCGCTCTGCTTCCTCCGAGGCCAGTTTTTTATGTTAATTTCTATAATTTACTAAATTTTGCTAGCCTTTTCATTCTGATGTGGAAACACTCTTTAGTTTAGGTTAACTGCTCTATTTCTAACATTTTTTGGTCTGGCTTTTTACGTTTAATATTAAACGTAGTGATAGACAGTCTTATAAGAGCTTTAAATGTTTCCCACCAAATAGCTGTGGTGGTCATATCCAGAGGGTTATGCTGGAAAAATATTTCTCTCTGTTTTTATATATTCACAGAATATTTGATCTTTTAATAATATGGGGTCCAGTTTAAATGATCTAATTGGGGTGTCCACATTTACAGTTTCTAATATGGGACAGTGATCTGAAATGACAATATTCTTATACACAACATCTTTTATTTGAAACATAATGGAGCGGAATACAAGAGAAAATCTAATCTACAATAATTTTGTTATACCAGTTTTGGGGGGAGGGGGAGTATTTAATATCGCTATGATACCGGTGTCTCCATGGGTCAGTAAAATCCAAATCCTGCATAAACTGCAACACTTTATTTGCAGATTATGTAAATTTATCAGATTGCATTGTAGATCTGTCTTGTGCTGGATTTAAAATTATCGGCCATAATGTATGGAGATGATAAAGTGGCCATTTCCAAAAACACCTCATTGAAGAAGGTGGGGGAGTTCTATTTCAGCCCATAGATGTTCACTAGTGTAGATTTATTCCCTTGTATACATATTTCACAAAGAATGTACCTACCATTGTGCAAACTGATGGTACTGATGGTGGGAGAGGGCTAGGAGTATAAAAACAAAATAAAGAAAAAAATGGAATAAAAAGTATGTTTGGCAAAAGGTTTAGCATAGGCACCAGTTGGCACTGGCTGTACTGTGGTATGGGGTTCTTTGCTGGGGCAGCTGACAGGTCAGTAACTTATTTTTGTACCTTCACTACAAATATTTTAGAGCAATCATGCACCATAAGTACTTTGTTGGCTCAATATTCTACATGCACTTTATAGCGTTGGTCTATGGTACGTATATATTTTTTTATGGCACACATTATATTGAAATAAGAAAAATAAAATAAGCAAAAGCTTTATTTGAATGATTTCAGTGTGTGATTATATATTTTTCTCAGGCCTGTGTGCTCACCTTATTGTGTTTTCAACACACTTCAAAGATTATATTTTAATATTGCAGTACTCTAGCCTTGGACTGCGCAAGGTTGAGCATCCCCTCTCTTATTTGAGCGCAGGTGTTTCTTCTATTAGGGACTTTTAATGTGGTACGAACCCTTCACACCAGGGCATTTTAATGGAGGTTTGACTGCAGGGAGAGCAGATTTGCAGCTACAGATATTGAAAACAAAAAAAATGAATGGAATTCATAGCAGAAATGGGGGGTGTGGACAGACTGGCAGGAAGGTTGAGTTGTCCAAGCCCCAAATAAGAGGGGGAGTTCTGCTCATCCACAGAAGTAAGCAGTGGTTAGCCTGGGGGGTGAGCGTGAGCTGGTTCCCGATCAATGGCAACCAGGCCATAGAGGGATCATGGTCACACAGCTGAAGCCCACCCCCCGCACACCCAGCCCATCCATAACAGCGTCCTGTCAGCGGTAGCACAAACAAATAAATAACAAACATCCCTCCAAGTCACCATATTCTGGTATTTCAGCCTGTACAGCTGCAATTGTTAAGTAAGGGTGTTTCTCACTATCCTCGTTAAAAGGATTTACAGAAATGCATTAGCAAACTTCTACTACTGCTTCTCACTGTAGCTTCCTTCTTTATTTGTACGGGGATGGTATAACACAATACCACAGTCGTCCCCCCCCCCCCTTCTGTACAAGGCAGCATTACCCAAGACTGCTGGATCACTCTGAGTGTCCCTTTCCTACATCGCGACGACAGCTGGTCAGGCTTCTCCCGAGACCCAACTGCCTATTCACTCCACCACAGACATGGCTAATAAAAACCCAGACAGTCTTTCTGAGGACATAAAAACTTGTTTTCCCCTATGGAGTTGGGAGGGGCAAAGCAAGGGATTGAGCTGCAGCTGGTGGCTCAGTGCAGACAGGGGAGAGCTGGTGATGCTGTGCTGATGGGGAAAAGATCTGCTGGTGCAAGAATGACCAGTTTTAATTGTGGTACTCTGGTAATTGCCTGTGATGCTACCACGGCAGGTTATCTGTTCTCTGCAACAGTGTCTATCCGTGACCTGTGGGTGGTGGCGGGGAATTAAAAGCAGCTGGCAAACATGGACACAATTGCCGACGTTCTTGTTCTGCCGACCCCGAAAGTCCACACGAAGCAAGAAAAGTAGTGCACCCAGTAGGGAGGGAGACACAAAGAAACAGCATTTGGTTAGTCGAGAGGACCACACATGCTTCAACTCCACTGTGGAAGGACACAATCTAGGTATCCAGTCATGTGCTTCCACAGTCCCCTCTTCTCTACTATGTAGCAGCAATAAATCAGCATAACAATAACATACTAAAATGCCAGCAGAATAGGCCTAACGGTCTCACAAGTCTCAATTTTCAGCACCCACACTAAGAGCCGATTTTGGTGTCCCCCCTTCTCACTTGGGTTATACTGTCCCCAGTCCCAGATGTTCCACCTGTATTGGGCCTGGTCAGATTTACCCTCCCTCTGTACCTGTCCCATCTCCTCTTAAACCCGTCCACAGTCTCCACCTCTACCAGCTCCCTGGGCAGTGCATTCCATGGCTCCACCACCCTTTCAGTGAAATAACATCTCCTCCTCCTCTCCCCTCTGAGCCCACCCCCTTCCAGCTTACACCCATGACCTCTTGTTGCCCCACCTTCCTTCCTTCCTTTGGAGCACCCTGACTGGACCTCCTTTATTGATCCCTTTCATGTACTTAAAGACCTCCATCATGTCCCCCGTCCCTTCTCTCCTGCAGGGTGTACATGTCAAGCTCCTTGAGCCTCTCCTCATAGGTCCTCTCCCCCAGACCCCAGATCATTTTGGTTGCCCTCCTTTGGACCCTCTCTAAGAGTGTAATGTCCCTCTTTAAATGTGGTCTCCAAAACTGTACACAATACTCGAGGTGTGGCCTAACCAAGCAGTTGTAGAGTGGAAGGATCACTTCCACCTTTCTGGAGATAACCCCCCTGGCGATGCATCCCAGCATCCTATTTGTCCTTTCCGCTGCCCTCCTACAGGTCTCTGAGTTGTTCATTTTGACATCTACCATTACCCCCAGATCCCTCTCACCTGCCATGACTTGAATCATGTATCCTCCCAGGGTATACCCCTGGTCTGGATTTCTGACTCCCAGGTGCAGAACCTTGCGCTTCCCCACATTGAATTTTAGTTTCCCTTTTCCCAACCACCTTCCAGAGCCTCCAGGTCCTCCTGCAAGTCCACCCTCCCTATCCACCACTGCATCCAACTTTGAGTCATCTGCAAAGAGACTCATCTCACTCCTGATCCCTCTCCTGATGTCTGAGATATAGGCGTTGAACAGGAGTGGCCCCAGCACTGACCCTTGGGGAATCCCACTAGTAACCCACCTTGGGGATGAGACTAACCCTCTAACCATCACCTTCTGAGTACGCTCAGAAAGCCAATTTCCTATCCATCTTAACAACTGTCTCCCTACTCCCATTTCCTTCAGCTTAGCCAGCAGGCTACTGTGGGGGTACCGAATCAAACACGTTGCTAAAGTCCAGAAAGAGGACGTCCACTAGCCTACCCTGGTCTGGGGTCCTCGTCACCCAGTCATAGAACTCAACAAGATTTGTCTGGCATGATCTTCCTGTGACAAAGCCATGTTATCTATCATCCAAGAACCCAGTTTGCTCCAGTAACCCCCCCAGCCTTTCCTTGACAATACCCTCCATCTCCTTGCCAACCACTGATGTCAGGCTAATGGGCCTGTAATTTCCAGCCTCCTCTCTTGATCCCCCCTTGTGGATCGGCACGACATGGGTCACCCTCCAGTCTTGGGGCACCCACTTAGTCCTCAGAGAGATGTTGAAAAGCTCCACTAGAGAGACTGCCAAAACATCCACCAGTTCCCTCAGCACCCTGGGATGTATCTCATCTGGCCCAGGTGCTTTCTCCATTAGCAGGGACCTGAGGGCTTCCCTTACTCTCTCTACTGGGATTTTAGCCTCCAAGTCCTCCACTTTTTCACCCTGCACTGCTGGGCCCCCACCTGTCTGTGGTGGCCACTCCCTTTCCCCAGACCCATCAGGGCCCCTGGTCTCTACCGGTCCCACCCCTTGCTCCGGTTTGCGCTCGCTGCCATAGAGACATAGCCCCTCCATCCCCCTGGTAAAAACTGAGGCCAAAGTACTCATTTAGGACTTCTGCTTGTTCCCCACCTCCTGTGCCCAACCATCCCCTATCCTTATCTTGCTAATCCCCTTACTTTCCTTTTTCCCCCTATGTATCTAAAGAACCCCTTGTCCCCCCTCCAGATCCCATTAGCCAAGGACTGCTCATTTTTTGCCTTAGCTGCTCTAACCTATGCAGCAGTAAAAATGACCAAACATTATAAGTAAATTTAGGGATTTATTTTTTTCTTATATCATTCTTGGGAATCTATGAGCATGGGACTGCTACAGTTTTCCAAGGCTAGCAGGCACACATTGACCATTCCAGATCTCTACAAGGCGTGGATAATTTTTTTCTGCTGGTCTGACAACCCTGTCAGGCCACGTTACTGTTTACTCTCTCCATCTCCTAATCAATACAGTTAGTCACTGGATAATCCTCAGGAGCTGCAGAAAAGGTATTCATCCAATGAAGAGCACTCCTTTTTTAAGTGGGGGGGGGGCGTACCCATGTAGCCTCCTGGTACCTCACTCCTATGGGCAACCTGCTCAGTTGCCTAATGGACTTATTCAGCAGGCCTCAACTGTCTGCCATAAGGCCCTCCAATCTATCACATTACAGGGTGGGGGGGGCACTTTCTGCTACCAACAGGGAAGGAAGTACCAGTGTCAACTCCAGTGGTAACTAGGGGGATGGAATTCCTATGTCAGAAACTCCAACTGAGGGGCTCTTCCGCCAACAAGGAAGGATGCACCTGCGTAAACTCCAGTGGTCACTAGGGGAAATGGACTTGAAATGTCAGCGGTTCGGGGGGGGGGCACCCCTTATGCTACCAACAGATAAGGAAAAGACTTGTGCAAACTTCAATGGTGACTACAGAGAAGGACCTGGAATGGCAGTGGTTCAGGTGCTGTCAGTAAGCATAGCAACTGTCATCTAAGAAACCAGGCCAGGGGATTTTCCTTTTTTCTCCCAAGCCCCCACCCACCTCCCAGGTTTGAGGAAAATGCCTGGCCAACATCATGCGGTCACCCATGACATCACTGCCAAGCCAGTCGCTGTGGGAGACTCTGCTGCTCCAGAAGCAGAAGGTCTGGAAGGAGTCCGGCTAGAGCCACGAAGCTGGGTCTCCCACAAGGCAGCCAGGCCCTTTTGATGTTTTAAACAGCTGTAATGAACCACTGAGCTCCAGATCCACAGACTGCTGCCAACCTGGATCTCATGGGACAGCTGGACGGACATGGCATTACAGAATGTGACTTATCACTTGCTAAAAACAGACAGTCAATGGCAGGCCGCTTTTTTGATCCCTGCTTCTGCTATCAGAGTTCTTAACTCTATACAGTAGTTCTCTGCCACAGTGTGTAGGACTCCAATTATCAGAACATGTTTAACCGTTGACTTCCTTCCACTTTTTGCCCCATCATCTACACTACCTGTGGTATACTAGTCATACAATGTAACAGAGACGATATAGGGAAACTTCCTATGTCATCTAAAATACTCCAGAAGGTGGCAACTGGCACAGGGACTTTCTAGTAGCTCTTACATAACTAACTGTGAAAGACCTCAGAATCTTAAACCTTATTTCACAGGTTTCTTCAAAGAGGAGTCCACAGTAGCCCTCAACACTAACCAACAGTTTTAAGCACCCAGCACCATCACTACCAATGCTGTAATGCCTTTAAACCTCTAGCAGAGGTTGCATAAGCACCAGGCAGACATTCCATCATTCCAAAGAGGCAAAGTGCATTATCACTGTGACAATGGTTAGCACTACCCACCAGTCCAGGGATGCACTTCTTGGGCAACAAGCAAACCAGAGTTGTCTGCACTGCATTTGAGTGCAGCTGACAAATCACCAAACCAGAGGCTTTCTGGTTCTCTTCTTTTTATTCTCCAGATTTTGCCTACCCAGTCCTCAGGGCTATACCTACTCGTACCTGGTGACCTCCCAGTCCAATCAGCTGCCCCCCATGGCTTTGTCCTCCCATTCTCCAGTAAAGATCCAGGTGAGGCAGGGCCCAAGACAGTATTCTAAGCTTCCTGGTGGTTTTTTTTCTCCCTGGCCGTCCACAGGGGTCACTGCATGCTCGGTGTAGCACCATCCCCTCTCTGGGCTCAGAAGCACTCCCATGAGTAACACTACCTCCCAGCCCCAGTCTCTCATCCAAGTTTGCTGGCAGGGTAGCATGACACACGGCTGGCCCAAAACTGGTGGTGGTCTTTAGCAACAGGGATCTTTCTAGAGTCTTGCACTGTAATGCACATTTCTGCATGTGAATAAAAGAAGACAGAAGCACGTGTGCCCAAGTGGCTACTACCATACTAAGTTCACATTTCTGCTTTTGTTCTCCCTACCTTTTTGCTTGGGGAAGATCCGCTTCTGTCGCTGAAGCTTTGGGTGACGCTCTATCACAGGATTGCAGAAAGTCACCTGCAATGGCCCAAAGAAACAAAATGTGAAACCCTTTGCATGGGACTCACTTCATAATACATTACTGCTCATTTAGCACTCCTGTCATAGCCAGGAATCTACCCGAACTTCCTCATAGTGCAGTCCAGGCTAATAAATTGCAGTTTTTCTTTAAATATCTTCCAACATTTTCACAACCAAAGGCTGCAAAAGTGAGGACGTACTAGTATTACTGGTGAGGAGAGTGAAATGCTACCCAAGCGACTTAAGCTATCAGATGAATGTTTATGGACTTGCATAGATACAAATTAAATTATGGGGAATAATACCAAAATTCAGAAACAGTGTAAAAAATATATTTTTTTATTTTGTTTTTTAAAACCATCCAGAAATGTTCCATCTCAATATTTAGAAAATGTATCGATATACTTTATTGTTATGGACAAAGTATATTGATAATGTTATACAAAAAAATTCTGTCATGATGTAAATATGTATATTGATATAGTTCGAGAAAACTGCCTGTTTTTATATCGATAACATAATTACTGCTGCTACATAATATCGATAAAATAATGACACCACTTCTTAACAACTGCAATCCAAGCTTTCATTTAAAAAAAATTAACTTTCTAGCCCCAACAGTTCCAGAATTAGACCTTTCAAAAAATATTGATCTCAATTTTAGAAGACGCCATTAGATCGCCACATACTGCGCCGAACCACCACCAGTAGGAAACCTGTTACGCCAGGAACCCTGCACCAGATTTCAAAAAAAGCAGGGTCCCAGCGCCAAACTCCGCATATTTGCTACAAGCCAACAGCTGTGCCAAAGAAACGGCACAACAGAGAGGAATGCCGCAAGCTGCAGGATGGGCTTGCAGCAGCAGCCAGTGATGTGACCCATTATCTGGTCGCCTGGTGCCTGGCAGGTCATCCAGGGCATGCCTTGGCTCGCAGGGTGTGGGGTGGGGTGGGATGGGAAGGTTGACAACTGCCCCTAAGGTCCATTGTGGTGGGGGGGTGGGCTCTGACCTCCTACAGACCACCGGCCACTCCAGCAGTAGTCTGGTAGGTGTTGGGGGCTGTATGGGTGCCTTGCCCTGGGGGGGGACACACAGTCACCCCACACACACAGTGGGGACTGCAGCAGTGGCAAATAACAGGTGAGACCAGTTCGGGGCCAGTCAATTGGCAGGGTCCGTGTACCCATTGGGGGGGAGCTCCAAAATCCCAAATGAGGGGATATAGCAGCCCTGCCATGGTGCAATCCCCATTCTGCCTTGGCACACCTGTGGGGCGATCACAAGGATGGAGCAAGCCCAGCAGGCAAAGGCAGTCCCCCCGCTGGCGCAGGCTGCGTTAGAAAGTTGAGACTGGTGCAAGGTGCGTCACAAGAAGCCCCTTGCACCATTTGTCCATGATGCAAGCCCCTTGCACCAGTCCCAATCACTTTAAAATCGGGCCACTTGTCTTTAGAATACAATAACTTTGAAACTGTTAGGGCTAGACACTTTTTTTTTTTTTAATACAAGCTTAGAGTCAGCTAAGTCGATATCTCATTACTATATCACTACAGTAACCATATATCAATATAAAAAACATAACATGGTTCACTGCATTTTTAAACTTCTGGGACTCTTAAAATATTATATAGACATGTAGCAGCACAGGGAAACTATTACCTGTTCAGATCTTACCAGCTTTCAAACTGCAGTTTCGAGAATTATAAAAATATCTGACAACATTATTTTTGGAAATGGTCGAAAGAAACTAGTGGTTGTTCTGTCTAAGAATTAAACACAGGCTTTTCTAGTTTTTATCCATGTTTTGCTCCATCTCTCCCACTCTATCAGTTTTACCTTGGCAGTACTGTTTTTTCAGCGGATATAATACTGCTCCATGGTTTCACTGCAGGGCGACCCTCCGCCCCAAGATCTGTGCCTCACCTCCACATCACACTACTAGTGTGGAATTCCAAGGAAAACACGCAAACTCTTTTTCATTTTTTATCAAAGCTGAACCTACTGCATGTACTGCCTAATGCCAACAGATCCAGTAATGAACAGTTACTTACCATAACAATAGATCTTCAGAAGAAATCTCCATTGGACCACACTTTTGGAACTCTAAGCCTTCAGACCATTGCTTGCCAGGGTCCAGTCACAATGACCTGCAACATCAGTGCCTATACAATGTGGACCCCATTGCTTCTCAGTTCCCCACTGGAGACAAGCTCAGTGGGCCACTTACTGTGCAGAACCAGGAGACCAAACTAGTACCAGAAACACAAAGTAAGGCATGGGACTGGAAAGTAGTATCTGTAAGGCACATATAGATACCTCCAAAGTAAGACACTGGACAAACGTGCATGAAAATACCTCAGAAAAAGAGGAAAGGAGGGTGAGTGCACTGTCACCCAATGCAGGAGATTCTCTATAAGATCTACTATTATGGTACGTAACTGTTCTATCTTCATTAATGAAATCTCCTCCATTAGGCCACACCTTTGGAATGATCCCCAAGCAGTACACAAGGTACCTAAGGAGGATATAAAATTCTGATATGCAGTCGGGACAAAAGGATTTGCAATATCGCAAGACCAAAGCCAGTACGTCTACAAGAGACAATGTCTAGAATGTAGGGCTTAGTGAAACTATGTACAATGCTCCATGTGGCGGCAGCAGCAAAAAAAATTTTTTTTGTTTATTCAATCTAGGATTACAAGTACCTTTGAGCGCCAGGCAGCTCATTTACAAAGGTTCCACGTCAATGGGGGGATACAGATCCACAATGAAAAACAGACTGGTTTCACAAACAATTAAGCAATTTGTATTACAAAATACAGAATAACAGAACAGCAAATAAATACACATTAGTTTATCACGTGATTCAAGGAAGGGAGTGAGAAGAGGTGGTAATTAGGAGGGGAGCCAGATTAAGGAAGGGAGGCAACCAGGCGGCATTGTCAAGTAGCAGCTAGGATAGTAAGGGACGAAAAGCAAGGGAAGACAGTGGGGGGCCAAGAGGGAGATGGGAGGAAGGAAGGAGAGAGTGAGAGGACAAGACAGGTAGAGAGAACAGTGGAAGAACGGGGGTCCCAGGAAGAGGGACAAGGATGTTAAGTGGTGCAATCACAGGAGTTTTCAGTTAGGATGTGCTGACAAAATTTGAGTTTGAATTCACCGAGACTAGTAAGGTTAGCCAAACCATTGTGGAGGCCATTTAACCAGTATGGTGCTTTGATACAAAAGGAGCGTTGGTATTGAGCGGTCCAGCACATTGGAACTAGTAGGAGTGCGGAAGATCAGGCGTGCGTATGTTGGGTCTTGGGGGATTTGTGAAGTAAGCATTGTAATCCCGAAGGCACGAGTCCAGGGAGAATCTTTCTGGCAAGTAAGCAGGTGTGATATTTAATTCTCCCATGCAAGTTGAGCCACCCAGTCTGCATATAGACATCATAGGTGTGGGTGAGGCGTGGTGCACCAATTAGGAGTCTACAGGGCTTGCTTAGTGCCACAGTGAGCCTTTTGAGTGCACTGGTGGAAGCAGTTCCATAAAAGACAAGGCCATAGTCGATTAAGGAGAACACCGAGCTGTGGACAGCAAGATTTAGGGCTTCAGGTGTTAGAGACTTTCTCAGTCGATAAAGGAGCCCAATCATGGTATTGTCGGCTCTAGCAACATTTTCGATGTGCAGTGAATAGGTGAAGTGTCTATCAAGGGTAACCCCTAGGTACTTTGAAGTGCTGTATTTGTTCAAGGGGGTCACCTTAGCAATTTTGGATAGTAAGAGCATGCCCTTTATGTCGACTGCGGGCTAAGGAGAACAACAGGACTTTTGTCTTCTTATAGTTTAGTACTAGTTTATGGTTGCGGAACCAGTGCTCAACTCTCGTGAAGCCCTTTTGAAGGTTACTTTTAAGGAGGTAAGGGTCAGGGTGGCTTGCAAAAATGACAGCATTGTCTGCATAAAGCAGTGTTCGCTGGTGGCAGGCAGGCGGTAGATTGTTAAGGAAGATGCTGAAAAGGAGTGGACCCAGGATTGAGCCCTGGGGTACCCCAGACCGAACAGGCTTCTGGTCAGAGATAGCACTGGAAATCTTCATGCGTTGAGATCTGTCCCCAAGGTAGATTCTAAACCAGGGCAGTGTATCAGGGGAGAGACCAGTTTGTGAAAGTTGTTTAAGAAGGAGTCGGTGATTAACTGTGTCGAAGGCCTTGGTTAAGTCTATAAAGACTGCACCCACAAGACTGCCTTGGTCAATAGATTGCTGGACGTAGCTAGTGAATTCTAAGAGTGCAGTGGTGGTGCTGTGTCCTTTCTGAAAGCCATGCTGTTGTTCACACGGTAGGGAGTATCTATCGAGGTAGTCCACAAGTTGGTTGGCAACAATACGTTTGAGTATTTTAGAGAGGGGCGGGAAGATTGATACAGGTCTATAGTTGCTGTGTAGTGCACGGTCTCCAGATTTGTGAACTGGGGTAATAATGGACGTTTTCCATACCTGTGGGAATTGCAAGAGGGTTAGAGAGAGGTTAAGTAATTTAGTAATAGGTGGAAGTACTTCCTACAAGGTGAGTGCGATTAGCTTGAGGTCTAAAGAGTCACCACTGTGCCTGGACTTGCCCAGCACACTGTTTAGTAGTTTCCTGACCTGGGCCACTGAGACCTGTTTAAAGTAGAAGGGGGGGGGGGGGTGATGATTTGTCTTGGTCTCAGAATGATGTGCTGCCATTAAGGTGGTATCATCAAAGAAGTCTTGTGGTAGCACACTACTTACTGTAGGTCAGTGAAGGCAATATTAAAGGTATTTGCTATTGTGAGTGAGTGAGTCAAGTAGGGGGGTACCATCAAGGTTTAACATCGCGGGAGCCTTTTTTAGGTCTTTCCCCAGAACATCATTGATATCTGCCCAGATTTTCCTGCTGCCACCCCAGGTATTGGTAAGTTGCTCCTTGTGGTGATTGCTTCTTGCTTTATGGAGTTCCAGAGTGCAGGAGTTTCTTGCAGCTTTATAGGCTTGCCAGAAGCTTTAGCATAGGACCAGAGGTGGTCCCTCCGTTTCATGCTATCAGCCTAGGAGTAATCCAGGGATGAATAGCATCGCGCACCTTCATTTTCTTGAGGGGTGCATGAACATCACAGGCAGCATTGAACATAGTGATAAAATGTTGGAGTGATACATTAATGTCCGAGAGGAGTCAAGTAGCGACCAGTCCTGACAGCACAAGTGGTACCAGCCAGTATGCAACACAGTAATGTTGCAGTGTATTACAAAATGCTACACTATGCTGCAGGGAACAGTGTAATTCACAGGCAATTAAGCCAGTTCTTTTTTACTGTAATACTTTGTGACATATCTTTTACTACCAGATACTGTGCTGCATCGTGGCTGGCTCCACTGCAAGTTAGTTGCAGAAACATTCTGAAAGCAACAGAAATGACCATAACACGTGTAGTATGGCAAAGCATAGCACCAGGAAGTTCCTTACTGTACTTCCTTAACAAAAACAAACAAACAAAAAAACCCACACTAATACAGTGAGCCAGTCATTTGGAAATGCACTGTTTAGTCATGGGGTGCCCTCCCTCGTTTCCAGGGTGAACACTTCCTGCAGTCCTTACTGTGAATGAGAAAGAAATACAGTGTTCTAGCAAGTGTATGAAGCAATGCCTCACCCTTGTTAGCGTGCTCAGGATGATACACTGGAAGGTTTTTGGTCTGATTCAATAGGAACTCAGAGATCATTTTTTGGTAAAAAAAAAAAAAAAAACTATGACTGATCTGAAAAGACACCCTTTCTTTGCTGAAAATCAATTAAGGAGGTTCATGCATAAGAGCCTGAAGCTCGGAAGTCCTAGGAGAAGAAGGTATGGTGACCAAAAATAAGGGTTACTCGCCTGTAACCGTAGTTCTAGGAGTGGTATATGGTGCACATCCACACTTAAGCAGTCTTTCTTTCCCTTTAATTCCAGCTGGAACGCCATCAGGCTAAGTTCCTCACACCAACCTGGGAGATGTCTTCCTCACAGAAACATAGACTTTGACAGCAGATAAGGACCGCTTGGCCCACCTAGTCTGCCCATTTCCCTACCTACAGGATAAGCCGCAGATCCTATTTAACCAACAGCCTATTTCTTCCTATCCCCCACAAAAATTGTCTTATGTCTGTCCCATGAATTTCTGAATTCTCCCACAGTTTTAGACCCCACAACCTCCTCAGGAAGGCTGTTCCATGTGTCCACCACCCTCTCTGCGAAAAAATGCTTCCTCACACTGCCCCATAGCCGTTCCCCCCCCCATCTTCAAATTGTGTCCCCTTGTTCTTGCACATCTCTTTTTCTGAAAGATGGTACCCTCTTGGACTTTGTTTATTCCACTGAGGTACTTAAACGTTTCTATCATGTCCCCCCTCTCCCTCCTTTCCTCAAGGGTATACATATTAAGCTCCTTTAGTCTCTCCTCGTATGGCTTCTCTTGCAGATTCTGCACCATTTTAGTTGCCCTCCTCTGAACTGCCTCCATCCCGTCTATGTCCTTGCAGGAGATGGGGTCTCCAGAACTGGACGCAGTATTCAGATGGGGTCTCACCAACTGTTTGTACAGGGATAACAACTTCCTGTTTTCTGCTGGTGATACCTCTCCCTATACATCCCAGTATCCCCCCAGCCCTCCCTACCACCTTCTCGCATTGCTTGCCAACCTTAAGGTCATCTGATATGATTACCCCCAGGTCCCTTTCCATTTTTGTTGTTGTTACTACCTCTCCCCCATTGTGTAATCTTCCCCTGGGTTTTTGTTTCCCAGGTGCATTACTTTGCACTTCTTTGCATTGAATCCAAGCTGCCATACTTCTGACCATTCCTCCAACCTTGCCAAGTCCCTTCTCATCCTTTCCACGCCTCCTTGTGTATCAACCCTGTTGCAGATCTTTGTGTCATCTACAAAGAGGCATACTTTTCCTTCCAGTCCCTCTGCAATGTCACTTATAAAGACATTAAAAAGGACTGGACCCAGTACTGAACCCTGCGGTACCCCACTAGTAACCAATGTTCCCTCTAATTTTTAGACTCTGTGAGTGGGTGACTGATATGTGTGTGCGGCACTTTGTGCAAAAAAACGAATTCATGTGCGCAACTTGGGTGGCCCATACAGTTTTATTCATACGAGTCAAAACTAGAAGGACTGGTCAGGGTCACTAATACTCGATTTGCATACCAAGGACAATATAACGTTACAGGCTCTGGGCTGGTATGTGGGTGTCTTAGGGAACAATGCATGGCATTTGTATTTACCCGCGCATGGCAACAACCACTGTCATGTGATACAAAAGTTGCATTTATTGTGAACAAAGGAGACAACAAACACGGTCCTGGTGTACATTTGTCTATTGTCTGGCTACACCCCGGGGGTGGGGGGTAGCTCACCCTAACAAGGGAGTGGGGTAGCAGTGAGTCCACTTGGTGTGCAGATCTGAAATCCCTGGCTACACCCCCGCTCTCTCTGATCCCCTTATTAGGAAACAGACATCCAAGAGCTCACTAGTATTCCATGTTCATTTAGTTCTTCACAATAACGGTCAATGCATAGCTGCTAATTATTTATTTATTTTTTTTTCCACAGGTACTGACTGACGGTATAATAAAAATGTTCACTAGAAATCATGTGTTTGTGTGTTTTGTTTCTGAAATTGGGTATATTTTATATTACAGCTTGATAAAATACTGGTAGATTTGATGGTTAATGAGACCTATTTGAACAACTTATTTTTCAGTCCCTATGCTGCAGTACTGTTTTTAAAATCTATTCTTTTCTGTCCCGTGTTTTTTCCTAAGGCTGCATTGATCATCACCACTTATTTGAAAAAGGGGGGAAAAAACAGCCCGAGTACGTCTCTGCAGTGAGAGGCACCTCTGAAGTTGATGACATCACACTATTTTGATCCCCATATATTACTGTCACGTAAATGTTGCTATGAGCATAGTTTCTGAGATTAATAAATATAGATTTCGTTTGATTTCGTTTCTACCGAATGAAATATCACAGTTATTTAATCAATGTAATTTGTTCCCATTATTGTGTGTGTGTGGGGGGGGGGGGAGAATGAGTGCCACGATGTTGATTGGAGTAGTAGATTAAAAGTACAACCTATGGCAGCATTATGTGCTTTCCCTTCTGAATCTTGTCATCGGAAAACATTTGCATTGATTAAATAACTGCTGTGATATTTCATTCCGTAGAAACCAAATTAAACAAAATTTGTATTTATTAATCTCAGAAACTATGCTCATGGCAACATTTACGTGACAGTAATATACGGAGATCAAAATAGTGTGATGTCATCAACCTCAGAGGTGCCCTGCTGTCTCACTGCAGAGACATACTCGAAAGTCGAAACTTGAACTGTTTTTGATGTTAACTTTTGTTTTTCTTGTCCCTTGTGTAGATCTAATAATGCTCCTTACAGAACTAAATGCCAAGTGGAAGAATTGCACAATGCAGTGTGCAACTTAAAATCTGAAGTTACGGCAGCTAGGATGAACAATAAGATATTGAAAAGATTACTGCAGAAAATTAACTAAATTATGCCAGCAACTAAAAGGAGCGTCTTCCAAGCGAGGAGATGCAGCTCGCAATCCACGGCTGGTTCAAAAGGAGGTAGAGTAAGCTGCTCTAAAACAAAGGGGAGATCCCAAGGTGGACCTGGGTCTCTGATAGGTCATCTCAGGTGCAGGATGCCACGCAAAAAAGCGTGTGAAGCCTCTAGTTGAGCTAGAGAGCTATGACCTATCAGTGAATGATATGCCGAAATGGCGCATAGGTGAACCTTAATGGAAGAGTAGGCAAGGCCTGCCTCATACAGGGTTAGAAGGTAGTCTAACACTGGCCTCTCTGAACAATCCAATGGGGTCAATCCGCGAACTTGAACCCAGATGCAAAATCTGCGCCACTTCATGGTGTAAGTGGTGTGAGTGGACGGTTTTCTGGCTGCCATCAGAACGTCCACAACTTCCCAAGAGACCCCGTATCTCAGGACTGCTTTGTCTTTAGGAGCCAGGCATGCAGGTTCAGCGACTGAAGATCCGGATGGACTAAGGAGCCTGCCTCCTGGGACAGAAGTTAAGAGCTGAATGGCAGAGGCACCAGAGGTTCCTGGGTCAGCTGATGTAATAAAGGGAGACAAATTTGCCTGGGTCAAAAGGACGCTACCAGAATCAGTGACGCCCGCTCTTGTCAGAGCTTCAGTAAAACCCTCTGGATCAAGGAGAAGGGCGGGAAAGCGTAGAGAAATCTGCCCGTCCAAGAGAGGGACAACGTGTCTCGCCAGAAAATACCAGGTCCTGGAACTAGCGAGCAAATATTGGGCAGTTTTGCGTTGGATGGGGATGAGAAAAGGTCTAATTCTGGTGCCCCCCCATCTGTGAAACAGATCCTCTGCGACTTCCTGAAGCAGTTCCCATTCATGGACTCTGGCCTGTGATCGGCTGAGACTGTCCACGATTGTGCTATCCACTCCAGAAACGTGCACTGCAATAATATCTGCACCATGTTGCAGTACCCAATTCCAAAACCTTTGAGCCTCCCTGCAAAGGGGTAGGAATGAGTGCCTCCTTGTTTGTTGAGATAGTACATCACCGCAGTATTGTCTGAACATGAAGAGTACCCGGAGGAATGTCCGTCTGGAATGCTTGTAGGGCATAGAGGACAGCTCTCATCTCCAGAATATTTATGTGCAGATGGGACTCTAGAGACGACCATGAGCCTTGACTCCTGACCCTGTTGAGGTGCGCTCCTCATCTGGATCCCAAGGCGTCTGTGGAGAGTGTCACTAAAGGAGGTGACGCCATGAAGGGGACTCCTTTCGAGAGATGGTCTGGGACGAGCCATCATAGCCAGTCTCGGATGACGGCATTCGTGATCCGGACTGGATGCTGCACATGAACTTGCTTCTGGTTCCATTGAGCCCTCAACATCCATTGGGTAACCCGCCATATGGAGTTGGGCTAGGGGAACCGTCACAATGGCAGCCGCCATATGTCCGAGCAGGCAAAGAACGGTCCTGGCGGGCACCGCTGTCTTCGTCATTGTGTCCTGTATGAGGGATCTGATGTGTTACGCCCTGTCCAAAGGAAGAAATGCTCTCCCTTGAGTAGTGTCCAGAACTGCTCCAATAAATTACAGAGTCTGAGACGGGACAAGGTGCGACTTCTCCTGGTTGATGATGCCCAACGATTGGAAAAAGAACAGGTATCCTGAATCACGGACATCAGGGCCTCCCGAGAGGGTGCCATGAGGAGCCAGTCATCTAGGTACAGAAAAACATAGTGGCCCTGCCTCCTGAGAGTTGCTGCCATGCACTTCGTAAACACCCAAGGTTGGGAAGACAGTCCAAACGGGAGGGCTTGGAACTGGTAGTGGCGTCCCATAAACTCGAAGTGCAGACACCTTTGATGCGTTCGAACGATTGGGAGATGTAGGTAAGCATCCTGCATGTCCAGCGACGCTAGCCATGCACCCTCTTTGAGCATGGGGATGAGACCCAGTAGGGTCACCATGTGGAAGCATTTGTATAACACAAACATGTTGAGATCGATGAGATCTAAGATCGGACACAAGTCCCCTGTTTTCTTTGGGACCAGGAAGAAGTGGGAATAACAACATTTCCTTTCTGGTCCAGTGGAACGTACTCTATGGCCTCCTTGTCCAGGAGGGCCAAGATCTCCTGCTGGAAGAGCAGAGTATGCTGACCCGAGTTACGGGAGAGCAGGGGAGGTCTGGATGGTGGATGGCTGAGGAACTCTACAGTGTCTCCTCGCTGTACCAACTGTAACACCCACCAGTCGGAGGTGATCCGCTGCCATCCCGGAAGGTAATGACAGATACAACCCCCGACCTTTATCCTTTGATCCAGAGGTGGGGCAAGGGCTGGGAAGGAGTCATGCTGTGGTGGCATTGGGTCCCGTGGGCTGGGCTGCCTTGGGATGCTTTGAGCCCTGGCCAGTGGGGAATCTGGCTTGACCTTTGCGACCAAAATTGCCCCAGGGTTGCTGGCCGGAACGTGGCTGTTGCCGTTGTTGCCTGCTGCGAAAACAGTTCAGGTTCCTCCGAAAGGAACCAGATTTGGGCCTGTACAGTCCAAACTGCCTTCCTGGCATCCTGTAGCTTGGTGATGACCTTCTTGGATTCCTCACCGAACAGGACAGCTCCGTTATAAGAGACGTCCAGGATATTCTTCTGAACATCCGGGATGAAACCAGAGACTCTCAACCAACAGTGTCTCCGAAGACAAATGCCAGTAGCTGCTCCCCCGACCTGGGTCCCCACGTCCGACCCAGTATGAAGGAGGTTGAGCAGCTCCTCCTTTTCACCATCCGGAAAGTACTTCAAAAGGTCTTGGCCCTGCTCCCAGAGGGCGTTTTGAAACTGCACCATGGGCGTGAGGTAATTCAAAGACCTTATCGAGCATGTAGCAGCCACCTACATGCGTCTTCCCATAAAATCCAGTTGCTTAGATTCTTGGTCCAGTGGCTGGGTACTCAAGTGTTGTGGTCGTTGAGACCGATCATGAGACGCCGTAATGACCAGTGAGTCTGCCAGGGGTTGCTGCGCCAGAAACAGGTCCTCCATAGGAGCTCTGTAGAGGTGGTCAGCCTTCTTAGGAACAGCCGACGTCGAGTGCGGACGCCTCCAAGCTGCCTTGGTTATATCCGTGAAGGTGTCCACTAGAGGTGGGAAAACCACAGACTTTGGGTCCTTTTGTCAAAGGTAATGGGCAAGGTGTTGTCTCTCGGGGTCCAAGTTTTCAGTCTCCCATCCCATATTCTCCTGGATGTGCTTCATGATTTCGGAGAAAGAGGGATCATCCAGTGGTGACCTTGGCTGGTCTCGTGGGTCTGGTGATAGGGGACTACAGGGGGGATGGAGACCTGGAGGTATCAGACGTATCCGGTCTGGAGCCATCCCCAGGTGGGTGTTGTCTATCCCTGGGTCATTTAGGGCTCAGAGACCCAGAGAGAGACTGTGATGGGAGTCTTTTTCTCTCTCTAGATCTGCCCCTAGGAGGTGAAGTTGGCTCCCTAGGAGTCAGAGGTCTTGAGACTTCAGCCTCCCGAGGAAGCGGTGTAGGTGGTGGAGGTGGAAGAGGCTTACTGGGGACCACATCCTTTCTGATGGTCTCCCACCAGAAGGTGAACAATTCCTTCACCTCCTGAATGTTCGGGCCCGGCATCGGTGTAGGTCTGTCGCCAGGGTCGGGCGTCGGGTCCTGGGGAACCACCGGATCCGTTTATGGCTCCCCGGGCAAGCTGGCGTCCTCCCTGCTGCCCGTCTGGCTGTCCGGCAGCATGGCAGCCTCCTCTCCTGAGGACCCCTGACGTCCGGTGTCACCTGGCATCGGTACAGCTGCTGTCGGGTCGGGATTCTGTTTTTCGGGTGTCGGGTCAGGCACCTTTTTATTCTGTGACGTCTGCTTAAGAGGCATCAGATCCTTGGTCCTCCTTTCCGGGGCCCTGGGAGGCTGGGAGACGGACCTGAGGTTGGTGTCCCAGCGTCGGCCTGACGCCCCGCTAGATTTTGAGGAAGACTTCCTATGTTTTTCTGAAGAGTCAGACCTGGAAGAAGAGTCAGGCACCCAGTGGGTCTTAATTGGGTGCAAGGAGGCTGAAGAACCCCCTGAAGACCTTACCTTAACTGGGGGAGGTTGGGAGCGGGCCCGGGAAGGAGAACGGTTGGACCGCGTAGAGCTGGAGCTGGCCCTGCTGGGGAATCACGACCTACCCAAGTCCTGGTGCTTCCCGGTCTTATGGGAAGAATCGCCTTTGGAGGAAGGTCTTTTTTCCATTTTGCGAAGTTTCTCTTCAAGAAGGAACCCCGGAAGGGCCTTTTGGTGGCGGATCCTGGTCCTGCTATTAAATTGCTGGCAGATGGAGCAGGCCTGGGTGTCATGTTCCAGGCACAGGCACCTCACACAAGCCGAATGATGGTCAGTCGAAGGGGATCTGCTTGCTGCAGGCGCACTTTGAGGGGTGTCCTTCGAGAGAAGGTGTTGGAGAAGTGGACATGGATTTTGTAAAGATTTTGCGCGTCGTATCGTTGATGCAGGCGTCTGTGAGGTCGATGCTGACGAGTTGACAGCGGGAAAAGAACTGGGGATGCTGGGGGACCGCCCCTTTTATGTGATGCCTGACGCTGGGGAGGGGCAGACGTCGGGGGCGGTCCCCCGCTGGATACTGCTAGCTAGAATTTTTCTGTGGGGTCCTGGCGCCTGCCGGCTTCAGTCCTAATGGTGTAACCTGCTGCAAGAGCAGTTTCTCAAAGTAAGATCTGTGGGTAGCTTTAAAAAGGCATGGCACAGAGAACAGGGGAGAGTACGGGTGGGGTGAGGCTGAGAATGGCCAAGGGCGGACAAAAGGAGAGGGGTTGGGGCAGCTGCAACTTAGGGCCACTAGCTACACACTCGAGCAGACGTTGACCGACCAGGAGGTCTGTTTCTCCTGGCACATTCATATCTTAGAAACGCCTCCTCAAATACCCTGCACCCCGTCTCTTCTCCTCGTTGGTAACACTGAAACAAACCCCCGCGGCCTTGGCATATACCTACCTGACCAACCCACCTGTTTAAAACCCCAACTACCCCACCAATTTGCACTTCGCTAGCACCTAATGTGCTACTTCCCTCCTCCCCTGAGCAAATCACGGACCCTACCTCTTTTCCCCAGTGCTCCATGCCCTCACCATGCTCGCAACCCCTGTCCTCCCCCTCCCCCATCCTCTTTCTGACAAGGTGACCCCTAACCTGTGGTTACTGCAAGCTGAACACCCCCTCTTCCTCCCCTCACTCTTAAACCCCCCCCTCCTCTTCCCTCCCACTCTCCCATGCTATTGCTCCTGCTGTTCTGTCATTGCCTGTCTGCTAAGGCTCTATCCCTATCCCATGTTCTTTAACAGTTATTTTACCATTGTTAATTGTTTTAGTTTCTTTGTTACCCTGTGTTTACTACTGTACATTCACCTTATTTTCCTGATGTGGAACCTTTGTAAATGAGCTAATGAGCTTGTAGCTCAAAGGCTGTAATCCGAGAATTCAATAAACAATATACTACATAAATGCCAGAAGTCTCCAACCTAAATTAGATCACATAAAGGCCTGGATAACTCAAAGTACCCGTGATGTCCCATGTGGCTCTGAGACATGGCTCTCTGCCAAGGTCCCCAACTCAATGATAGCGATCCCTGGCTACTCCCTATTTTGCCAGAACAGAGGCAAGCGTGGTGGCGAAGTTGTCGCTTATTTCCACAAGTCTCTACATGCCTCTATCGTCCATCAGGAGGTAACCCCCCAAGCACATGAGCTCCTACTCACCAAGCTGGCACTCCCATCTTCCTCTCCCCCTCTTCATTGGGGTATGCTATTTCTCTCCCAAAGCTAAACCCTCATCTACTGTCTGTAGCCTAGCCACCCTCGTCTCCTCCACTGCATCTGGAGAGCTCCTAGTCCTAGGAGATTTTAACCTCAATTGGCTTGTCCCCCAAACCAGATCGGTCTCCCAGAAGATCGAGGCCCTCAGCCTTACACAACTCATCTCTGAACCCACCAAGCACAACCCCAACTCTAGCAACCACTCATTACTAGACTGGATCCAAGCTTCGCATTCCCTAAAGTTTTTCTCAGCTGGGATCCTACATGATGCTTTCAGCGACCATTGTATCACTCTTTGTCACAAGAAATCCCATCCCCATCCAAGTATCTGTGGTTCAGACCCCCAAGGTCACTAAACTCCCAAGCTCTCCTGGCAGATCTCTACTTAGTCGACTGGTCAGGTGTCTTCTCGGCACAAGATATTGACTCCGTACTGGCCATTTTCAACAATACCTTCATGAATATCTGGAATAACCATGCCCCCCCCCCAAAAAAAAAAAGGCTATGGCTCCACTGCAGGCACCTTCCCTGGATCTCACCTAGCCTAGTAAGACTCTTCAAATCCAGAGATCACACCTGGAGAGTAGTCAAGGCTTCATCCAACACCTCAAACCTTCAAAAATACAAGATCCCTAAGAAACGCTTGCACCAAGGCAGTGCACACTGCCAAAGCAAACTTATTTAGATCACAGCTCGAAGATCGCCGCCCTTCCCGCGTGACTTTCTGGAAGACTCTCCACGCCATGCTCGGAACAGCTTCCCACTCTCCCCTTCCCCCATGCCCGCTCCTGGCACTGACAACGTCAACCCCGGATCTGCTGCCTCCTCCATAAACCACTTCTTCACCACCTGCGCTCTCCTTCCCCAGACCACCCCTCCTCCCCCTGCCAACATTCTTTGTCCCCCCAGTCACACCTTCCCCCTTTACTCCTATTGAGGTTCTCCGAGCCCTCAAATCCCTAAACTTATCAAAGCAAATTCCTGACGGAATAAATCCCAATCACTTTAAGATCTCCACTCCTGCAATAGTCCAGCTTCGCCCATATTTTCAACCTATAACACTCTCAATGCCAGGAAACTAGCCATAGAAATCCCACTTCACAAAGGAGGTGATCCCTCCATTCCAGGCAACTATAGACCTAGCTCCCTCCTCCCCTCCCTCTCACAAATTCTTGAATCCCTCATTTCTAAAAGGTTAAACTCCTCCTTGGCCACAAATGACATCCTGACACTTTACCAATCCAGCTTTCTTCCTCCTCCCTTCGCCATACTAATCACATCCATACCGCTATGGACAAATGCCATCTGACACTGGCCAGCTTTGTTGACCTAGCCAAGGCCTTTGATTCAGTCTCTCATAGACTCTTCCTGGATAAACTCGCCTCTCCTCTACTGGTCTCTCGCCCTCGACAACCGACTGGTTCAAGGCCTATCTGTTGAACAGATTCCAATATGTGCAGCTGGGTGACACCAAATCCGCCCCCCCCCCAAAAACCCTCGCCAGTGCACCGCAGGGATCGATTCTTGGCCTATACTCTTCTCTATATTTGTAAACGACCTTCCCCCATCAGTTCTGACTCACTTGCCCATTTGTACACCGATGATACTGTTATCTCTGCATCTGGTCCCTCCCTTCTGCTGTGAACCTATCCTCCAGGCCAACTTTCCAAATATGCTCCGAATTTATTTTTTTTATTTTTTTTTTTTAAACTTTCTTATTTATCCACCTTCCCTACCTCGGTGTCCACTCCTTCGGACTGCTCATACCCTTTGCACCACTGCTCCAGAATCTGCCCCTAGATTGCTTCTCTCCTTCCTCCTGTCTGCACAGCGGGTCTGTCCCAGAATGGTGGTCTTGGGTGGAGCTGTGGATCATCTAGGACCACCAAGGGCTTATCCGTTTTCTGTACTCCCCTCAACCTGCCCCGGGACACGGCGGGGCGGCGTACGTCAGTAAAGGCGGCGATGTGCCTTGCGCCTCTCTCAAGCACCCGACAGCGTCCCCCTTCCCCGACTCCGTGAACGGAGCCGCAAGTCCCCCTCGCGAGCCCGTGTTCCCACCGGCTCTCTTGGGGTGTCGGGTGCATATTGCACCCCTGGTATCCCACCCCTGAGGGAGGAGAGCATCCATTGGGACGCTCAATCCTCCCTCTCCCAGCCATCCCCAGTCTGTTCCTAAACCCGGGTTGCCGGCGTGGTGCGAGGTGTGGCGTCCAGCGCCTCAACCCTCAGCGCCACTGGGCCGGCTATGCTGCGAATTTGAAGCCAATTCGCTCAGATCTAACACCAAGAAAACGGTCACTATGGCATTTGGCTCTGCTCAGAAACTGGCTAAAATCCCTTCTCCCCCCTCCTTCCTGGCCCTAGATGGCCCAAAAATCGAGGCTGTTGATTCATGCAAATACTTGGGAGTCTGGCTGGACCCTAAACTGGATTTCTCTTGCCAGCTTGATACTATCCATATAAGCTGTGTCCTAGGCATGCCGGATAGACACAAGGAGAGTCTCTTGATCCCCATCAGAAAGGAACTCATCTTCAAGCTCATCCTCCCTTCCACTGACTACACTGATTTAGTGTACAGCTCGGCACCCCAATCATCCCTAGCTAAGTTGGACCCTCTGTTCCATGCCTTCTGCCATTTCACCACAAACCTCCCTTATCACACTCATCACTGCTCCATCGTGCCACATCTCTCCCCTCCCTTGCCAACTGCCGTCTTGCTCACTGCTCCACCTTCATCGCCAAGTTCTGGATTGGCATCCTTCCCTCCTACCTTTCATCGCTGCTAGCCCCTGCCCCCAACTTGGGATACTCACTACACAACCACGACCACTGCTCCTTTGCTTTGCCCCAACCACACTCACTCTCAGCGAAATTATCCTTTGCTTACAGGCTCCCAGCCTCTGGAACACTGTTCCTCTCCTGGTTCGCAGTCTCCCAACTGCAGCATTCTTCAAAATGCACATAAAACTACTCCTCCTCCCTCTGCATATGCTCGCCTATTTCTCACGAGTCCACATGCCCCACTTTTCTCCAACCACCCTAATCACCCACATGCTCGCTCACTCTTCACACCTGAGTCAATATGCCTCACCTTCCCCCTACTGCCCTAGCCACCCACTCCCTCCCCTAACACCCTCTTTCCACTTACCCTCTCCTCCCTCTTACATCCCTCCGTAGCCTCCTCTCACTTTGCTTTCCTCCTCTGGCACTCTCGACAGACTGCAACCCCACTTCCGAGTCCCCCAGTTGCTAATTTAGTCTGACCTATATTTATGCAATGTCTTCACATTAATGTAAATATTGTACTTATGGCATTTCTTTGTATGTATATCCTCTTGTATACAATGCCATTATTGCCCCATCCCCTACCCCAGGTCACACCTGGAAATAAGCCTTGGCTCAGTGTGCCTTTCCCGGTTACTAAAATTTTAAATAAACAAATGCATCTGAAAAACTTGGAGAGAATACAGAATTGCTCGCATCTCCAAAACACTGATATGGAGATTCTGCTCCAATTGGGACCAGGTCCTTTGGGTCTGATGGTCAACCATGTGCGCACCCCAACCCTGACCTGACGCATTTGTGGTCAGGATTTGACAAGGTGACTGACCGGAAGGGATCACCCTTTGAAAGGTTGGAGGGGCTAAGCCACCACATCACAGTCTGACAGACCAAAGTGGATACTAACACTGGGAGGTCCAAGTTGTCTGAAGGATGATCCCATTGAACCCAGAGGTTCCAGTGGGTCACTCTCATGTGCAGGCAGGCCAAGGGTACAGTTGGAATAGCCGCTGCCATGTGTCCCAGCAGACTGAGGGACTTTCTAGATGGGACTTGCCGAGATGACGCCACCAGCTGAGCTTGAGTCTGAAGGCATTCCGCTCTATCCAATGGAAGGTAAGCCTTGCCTTGTTTAGTGTCTAGAATCACCCCATGTACTGGAGTCTTTGATTTGGCCAAGGGGAGGATTTGGGGAGATTGAGGGTTATCCCCAGATCCTGAAACAAGGAAAAGGTGGCCTCCATATTGCTGAGCAACTTTTCCTTGGTAGGAGCTGTCAGAACCCAGTCATCCAGGTATGGGAAAACAAAACGATCTTCCCGCCTCAAGGCCGCTGCCAACACCACTAGGCATTTTATGAAGACTCGAGGGGCAGAGTACAGGCCGAAGGACAGGGCCCGAAACTGATAATTGTTTCCTTGGAAGCCAAAGCACAGAAACCTTCTGTGAGGTGGAAATATCAATATGTGGAAGTAAACATCCTGCATGTCCAAGGAACAAAGCCAATCCCCTTGATGCAGTAAGGGGAAGAGGCCGGGAAGAGTGACCAACCTGAACCCTTTGTATTTTATGAATTGGTTCAGATGGCTGAGGTCCAGAATGGGGTGCAGATCTCCTGTTTTCTTGGGCACCAGGAAGACATACGAGTAGAACCCCTTGCCGTGTTGCGTCGGGGGAACTGGTTCGATGGCCTGCTTCTGCAGAAGCGCTTGTATCTCATCTTGAATCAAGTCGAGATGAGCCTGAGGGTAATGAGAGGGTGCTGGAGGGATGTCCAGAGGAATCTCCAACAATTCGAGGGTATGCCCTTGTTCCACTAACTGTAGGACTCACTCGTCCGTGGTGATTCTACACCAACGTTCTTTGTAAAAAGAGAAGCAACCCCCACCGCGTTCCCCAGGGATTCTGCTGGAGGAGAAGGGTCAGGCAGGGAGCCAGGCAGAGGAGCCGGGGACCGGCAAAGCAGCCTGTGAGGTTCTGGGAGATCTAGGCGCTGAACCTCCGGCGGTTTGGGAGGTAGTCTTTCTCTTAAAGGCACCCCAGGGCTGCTGACCTTTAGGTTGCTGCTTGGAGTTGCAACGAAAAGACTGCCACGAGGAAGAGTTAGGCTGAGACCGTTATAAGGTCTGAGCAGAACGGATAGCCTTACCCTACTCTTGGAGGTGAGTGACATTTTGGGAGTCCTTGCCCAAAAACACGGGGCCCCTAAAGGGGGCGTCCAGGGAAAACCCAGAGAACCTAAGCCAAAAGTGGTGGCACAGGCAAATTCCCGTAGCTGTCACCCTTCCTGCAGAGTCTGCCGAATCATAGGAGGCTCGCAGGATGTGAGTCCATATTCAGAGCATGATTTAAGAAGGTGCAGGAGCTCAGTTTTCCCAGGGAGGCCCGACTGAGCCTTAACCACCTCTAAGGCGTTCTCCCACAAAGCATTCTGATATTGAACCAAGAAGTTTAGGGAACAGATGGCACAAGTGGCCAAAGAGTAGACCTTTTTGCCAAAATAGTCTATCTGCCTAGAGTCCTTGTCAGAAGGCTGAGTACTGAGGTGCCAGAGTCATTTGAAACAGTCATGAGCCGCATTGATAACAACTGAGTTAGCCTCCGGGTGCTCCCTGTAGAAGGGCTCATCCCTAAGGGCATTATACAAACAATCCACCTTTTAGATGTCGTCGGAGTGGAAGACGGACACTTCCAGGCTGTCCTGTTGACATGTTTGAAGTAGTCTATGAGAGGGGGGACCACTAAGGGCAATGACTCTTTCTTGCGAAGAAAAGGGGTCAACCAACGTCACTCGGGGTCCAGTTCTTTTGAGTCCTAGCCCATGTGGGCCTGGATGTGTTTCATCACATCTGTGAATGTCGGGTTGTTTGGAGGAGACCGTGGAGTATCCTTGTGCTCCTCCGGCTCCAAAGGAACATCTGAATCTCCAGAGTCATCATATGTGGTGGAGGAAGAATACCCTCCAGATTCACCCAAATCCGGCGAGGGAGCGGGTGAGTGCCGAAGCCTAGGCTTTCAAGGCCTAGAAAGACCAGTATCTGGTTGTGGCGTTGACTCTCTAGGAGTAGGCGTCAGAGCCTTCTTAGGAGGAACCTGAGGACTGGGGAGCTCCTTTGGGGTCTCCTTGTCCTTAAAATATATCCCCACCAGGCCGCAAAAAGTGCATCAATCTCCGCGGGTGGGAACTGGGGGACGACTGGGGTAACCGGCATCTGAGGGGAAGGCTTAGAAGACCCCAGCATTGGTTTGTCAGGCTTCGGTAACCCTGGTGTCGGCTTGACTGGCGCCTGGTTAACCGGTGATGGCAAAAGACGTCCTGGTGTCGGTGTGACTGGGGTCGGTCATCGGTCCCACTAGCATTGGCTGTAACAGGTCAGGGGACGATGGTTATGGTGTCACCGCAGTTGGCATCGGTGAAGCCGGCGTCAACAAGACACCTACTGGGTCATAATGTCGCATGCTTAATAGCGTACGACATTATGGTTAAACCTGCACAGCGCTGTAGGTCACAGCGAGTGGTGTGATACCGCTAATACTACTGTACGCAGTATTGCACCACTCAAAACATCCCAGGCAGGGGAATAAGACCTTTCCTGGGAAGGGGTTCCACCGAGCAGCTGCCGTGGCTCAAGGGACTGAGAAACTGCAGCCAGGAACCCAGGTGCAGAGTCTGGGACTGGGTTTGATTCCCAGTCCCAGTAACTTTTATTTTTTTTTTTTTATAAACTTTGTGCACTCCCCGAGTTGACCGCCCCTCCACCCCGGAGTTGAGAATCTTTATTTGGGGGTCAGGGCACAGCCCTGTAACAGGTGGGAGGACCCCCAAAAAAAAAAAAAGAGTTATGCCACACGGTAGAAATCACACTGTATTGGCAGCTCAATTTTGCCATGCAGTATAATGTCTTGCAACATTATGATCCAGTGCCAACAAGACAGGAGTCGTCGGGTGCCGGTCCAGGAAAGCAGTCAGCATTGGTCTGGAGGGAGAAGCCCAAAAGGGGGGGGCCCCTGACTCCCAAGCAGGGCAGAGGCGTCACCCTCCAAGGGGAAGTGACTGCATGCCATGGGCGTCGCGGGCTGACGTTGGTCCTACACTTAGGACCAACTTCGCAGACACCTTGACTGGGAGGGCAACAGGCAAAGACCTGCCGCCCGAAGTAGCAGACCTGGTCGAACCACCTGGCTGAGTACCCACTGCCACATACCCACTCCTGAGGGTCAAGGCCACTGGGCTCATAGTGTCCACCCTTAAGTACAATCCGAGACAGGGAGGGGGGAAAACAGGGAGACCCACCCTGTGTGCTTCTAGAATGCTCACCAAGGTCACGACTAAACAATGGCCACGAAGTTCCAGGGAAACACTTTACTTCTGAGTAGGGTATAATACTAGTCTCGAGTCTTGCAGCCAAATAAGAAACCTCTCTTGGTTATTAAACAAGGGAGGAAATCAGGTGTTACAACCTCTTTGGGGTAGCATTGTAATGCTGATTTTGCCTTCTCCCACAAGGCATACAATAACCTGGTTCAAATTCCCACAGACCCTTCTTTGAGACTTTCGTATTTCCCCAATCCTTATTCAGCCTTTTCCCCTGTTACAGAACCTTGATTTGGTAGCTATGGATGACACCCCTTTGGCAATAACAGTTTAGTCCCAGATTATTTATAACCTTCTAGTCTCACACACACACACACACACAACATTTTCTCAAAGTAAGTTTCTTAACAAAACAAATGTTTTTACTAAAATAATTACTAATCATACATTTACAACTACAAGAATTGTAACTTTGGCAAATTTGTCACAGAATAAACAGAAAAGTAAAAAGTGGATCACGTAAAAAAAAAAGCCTTAAACTGTTAGCTAAGTTCTGCCTTAGTTATGAAGATTTTAAAGTTCAGAGAATGGCAGGTTGGCGAAATATTTCAGTCTTTCTGTAGCAACCTTTGGTTCTCAGTCAGTCTCTCTGCTGGCAGTTGTTCTCTTGTGTTCAGGAGGGAGAGTCCAAGCAAAATGACCCTGAGTGTCTGTGCCTGAGCATTTAAAATAGGGTTGACCAACCATAGTCTGTGAAGAGAGGCTGGCCCTTCCTTTTCAGGTCACCCGGTGTCACTCCTGCACCGTCTCCAAAAAGTCTTACCAGAGGACACATACCTTCAACTTCCAGGCACTTATAAAAACGAGCATTTGTCAATGCCGAATGTTGCTTGCTTGTATGTGCTGCTTTGGCATTTGGAAGTGATAGTTCCATGCCTTCCTCCCAAGACATCCACTGTCTTTCCGTTCAGTATTCAGAGAAGAGCGGGAGGGGCAAGGGCCACCGCAGTACAACAGTTGCCAAGTGGGTGAAGAGGTGGACAACAGTCCATTCAAAGGCAAAAGAGTCCTGCAGGAGCTCACTAAATTGAAGGTGGACAAAGCGATGGAACCAGATGACATACGCCCAAGGATATTAACAGAACTGCGCAGGGACATAGCAGTACCTCTGGCAGCCATGTTCACCGAGTCATTCAACATGAGTGAACTGGAGGAGGGCACATGTGGTCCCTCTACACAAGTCTGGCAGCAGGGAGGAGGCAGGGACAATAGGCCATTCAGCCTCACCTCAGTAGTGGAGAAGATCATGGAGACATTGCTTAAAGAAAGGATAGGGGGGCATCTAGATGCCATCGGAGCCCAGGACTATAGACAACATGGAGTCACGGTGGGGACATCATGTTAGATAAATCTGGTTGATTTCTTTGACTGGATGACAAAGGAAGTGAATCAGGGTGGGGCAGTTGACAACACTTACCTTGATTTCAGCAAAGCCTTTGACACCATCCCATATAGGAGGCTGATAAGCTAGCTGGGTAGGCTGGGCATGGGGAAAAGGGTGGTAAACTGGGTTAGAAACTGGCTAACAGACAGGAGGCAGAGAGTGGTGGTAAATGGTGTGCAGTTTAGGGAGAGGGGGCGACCAGTGGGGTGCTGCAGGGATAGGTCCTGGGGCCAGTTCTGCTCAATGTCTTCATTAGTAATATTGCAGAATGTCTGAAGGGAATTTTTTCACCAAATTTTCAACATAGCCATTTTAAGATCTCTGCTCATGAACAGTGTCACTGTGATTTTCTTAATGTGTCCCATATTGATTTCGTTATACAGACTGCGCCATATGTAAGCTACATGAGCGGAAACACGTTTTGGGTGAGATGTGAAAATGACAGCTGTGCTGCTCTATAGGAGGTGTGGTAAAATTGCAATATTGAGAAATCTGGGTGAAAATATTGAAAATTAAGCGAACTTCTGACGTCTTGTGGGAACTGCATAGCGCGCTCGTAAAACAGTCATTGTTAGGAATTTTTCACAAAATTTTCAACATAGACTTTTTGAGAGCCCACCTTATGAACACTGGCAGTGTCGTTTTGTTACTCGGTCCCAAAAGGTGATTTCATGCAGTGACCATGAAATCACCCTTTGGGCCCGATTAACGCCACAACAGTGCAAGAATTCATGAGGAGGCATCCCAAAAACCCCATGTTGAAAATGTGGGCCCAAAATTCCCAAAAATGCCTGAGATATGCAACAAAGTTGAAAAAACCCTATCCATCCCATTATACAGCTTACCGACATTTCCTCAGTTCGCGGTCGGCTTTGAAGAGTGCAGACGTGTTCCCGGTCCGCCGAGCTCCGGAGGCAAGTATGGGGTGAGGGGGTGTGGGAGGCAGGGGTGGCAGTGGGTGGGGGCAGGGAGAAGCGCCGAGGACAGTTTTCAATTTACAGGTTTTTTTTTGTTTTTGTTTTCCTAAGGCTACGAGGGGCGTTTGCCACGCTGGGGTGGGCTCCCAGCGTGGCAGCTGGAAAAGGGGCTGGAGCCGGCGGGGGACTGGGCACCCGTGGCTGCATCAATTGCCCACGCTGGGGTGGGCTCCCAGCGTGGCACCTGGGCTCTTTGGGCGGCAGCCGATGGGGACTGGGCACCCGCCAGCTAATATAAACATTTTGCCACGCTGGGGTGGGCTCCCAGTGTGGCACCTGGATGCTTTGGGGGGACTGGAGCCGATAGGGACTGGGCACCCCCCGCCCACAGACAGTGTGGGGAGGGGAAGGTGCATGAGCACACAGTGTGCGTGCGTGCGCATGTGTGTGTGTGGAGGGAGGAGCTCTGCTCACTCAAGCAGAGCTCTCCCTTTCAACTGTATGCCACTGCATTTTCAACTTGTCATAGACAGCTGCAGCAGTGATTGGGGAACTGGCGCCGTGCCTGCAAACACACTGACTGCATTGGAAGATGGGTGCCACACCTCCAAAAACTCGGATGATGGCACTATGTTTCTTGCACATGCATGCAAGCAACATAAAAATGTCAGTGTACTTTGGGAACCTTTCAGTCACCTCTTGTGTAAGACCATTCCCCTTTTTGATCTTAAAGGTTTATGACCAGGGAAATAGCTTCTATCATCCTGGGATTTTATTATATCAATTAGCTAAGCAGGGACCTCCAACCCTTTGAAGATGTACAGTACTTGTCAGTTCCTGTCAGTAGACTGTTCTTAGACGTGGAATAAACAATTTCCCTAGGAGGCTGTACTTTTCAGCTTCCTAATTAAATTAGGAATGTCACATCTGGCAAGACCTTCTCTCATTTCCTGGTGTTTTTCAGTAACCCTGTGCACTCCTTGTTAAAAACAAACAAAAAAAAAAACACATGGCATTCCTTTGTGGCATTTTTCAATACCCAAAATCACATAAGAAAACCAATATATATCAGCTTACCACACCCGTGTTCAAAATGGGCCCAAGCTTCAGAGGCTGGGAGACTGAGGTCAGAGACCGGAGTCCCAAGGAACCACTATCCGTGACAGAAACCAGAGCGGGTGGTTTGACTACTGGCAGCCCGAAGGGAGAGAGGGCTGACGGAGTGGAAGTGGCGGACCTCTCGCGGGGGTGGGAGAGACCCATGGTCGGAACCCGACTTGCGTGAGGACCTGGAGTAGGAAGAGAACTGGGGTTTCTCTCTGTGCTTCTCCCAGTGCTTGTACTTTCCCAAAGATTTCTTTGACTCCATCGCCGAAGAAGTGGAGGCCCCGGAGGCCGGGAAAGAGGAGATAGTCTGAGGAAGTTCCTTCTCCATCGAAAAAAGTTTCTGTTGTAGCAGGAAGGATTCCAAGGTCTTCTGGCGGCAAAGTCGGGTGCATTAGTTGAAGGCTTGGCAGTGCTGGTAGACCCCAACGTTGTGGTTCAGGCCTAGGCAGAGTAGGCATGCCAAATGGCTGTCCTTGTGGGGGCAGCTGCTTGCCACAAGCGCACTTAGTTCGCCACCGATCGATTGACAAAGGAGGAGAAGACAACGTGCACAAACATACTGAAAAATAAAATAAAAAAGCACGGGTTAACATGGAAAATGGCAGTCGACTTCAGAAGAAGGCATCTGTGGAGGTCAGACTTGCATGGGAAAAGAACCAAAGTGGTGCTGGGGGACCACCCCTTTTATACCATAAGGGACGTCAGGGGCGGGCCAACGTCTGGGGTGGTCCCCCGCTATAGACTGCTAGCTAGAAGGTTTCCGTGGGGTCCTGGCACCTGCCAGCTTCAGTCCTTATATAGAAACACAGAAGTTGACAGCAGATAAGGACTGCAAGGCCCATCCAGTCTGCCTATTTTTCTACCTTATGAATGTGCCATAGGCCTGTACTCTGTCAATGGCCTATCTATTCATACTCATCTGTATTGCTCCCTTATGCCTATCCCATGCCTGTTTGAAGCCCTGCACTGTATTCATATCCACCACTTCCTGAGGTAGGTCGTTCCATGCACCCATTACCCTTTCTGTGAAAAAGAACTTCCTCACATTACCCCTTAATCGGCCTCCCTCTAATCTCATGCTGTGTCCTCTTGTCCTGCTATTTTTCTTATATTGAAACATGTTAGACTCTTTCACCTTGTTAATGCCCTTAAGATGTTTGAACGTTTCGATCATATCACCTCTCTCCCTCCTTTGCTCTAGGGTATACATATTGAGCTCCATTAATCTGTCCTCATAAGTTTTCTGATGTAGTCCCTGCATCATTTTGGTTGCCCTTCTCTGGGCTGCCTCCATTTTTTTAATCTCCTTGTGCAGGTGCAGCATCCAGTACTGCACGCAGTACTCCAGATGGGGCCTGACCAGTGTCTTGTAAAGGGGGATTATTACCTCCCTCTTACGACTTGGGATACCCCTACTAATACACCCCAACATCCCTCTAGCCTTACCTACTGCTTTAGTGGTCTGCTTGGATGATTTTATGTCATCTATGATGATGATGATGCCCAAGTCTCTTTCTTCCCTTGTGATTGCCAGCAACTCCCCTCCCAACCTATAGGTGGCTTCAGGGTTTCTCTTCCCTATGTGCATGATCTTGCACTTCTTTGCGTTAAACCCCATTTGCCACTCTTCTGACCATTTTGCCAGTTTATCCAGATCTCTTCTCTTTCTGCCCACCCCATCTGGACCATCTACTCTGTTTCAGATCTTGGTGTCATCTGCAAACAGACAAGCCTTACCCTCCAGTCCGTCTGCAATGTCACTGTTGAAGATATTGAAGAGGACTGGCCCCAGGACTGATCCCTGAGGTACCCCACTTGTGACTTACATCTCTTCTGACTGTACACCGTTTACCACCACTCTTTTCTGCCCGCCAACCAGTTTGCTACCCATTTGACTAACTTCTGACCCACCCCAAGCCTGCCCATCTTATTAATCAATCTTCTATGTGGAACAGTATTGAAAGCTTTGCTGAAGTCAAGGTAGGCAACATCAACTGCTCTCCCTTGGTCCACCACTCTGGTTACCCAGTCAAAGAAATCTATGAGATTAGTTTGACAGGACCTTCCTGTTGTAAATCCATGCAGTCTTGGATCCTGTGCTCCTATGGATTCCAGGTGTTGCTTTTCCTTAATAAGTGCCTCCATAATCTTGCCCACTACTAAGGTAAGACTGACTGGTCTGTAGTTCCCTGCTTCCTCCCTGCTACCACTCATGTGGAGCGGGATCACATGAGCCCTTCTCTAGTCTTCTGGGACCTCTCCTGTGCTCAGAGACTCACTAAACAGTTCTGATAATGGCTCTGCTAGTTCCACCCTTAGCTCCCTTAGTACCCTGGGATGTATGCCATCAGGTCCCATTGCCTCATCCACCCTGAGCTTAGTGAGCTCTTTTTAGGACCCTTTCTTTTGTGAAGGGACTAGTGCACACCTCCTTCCCCCGTGTCCATGGTGCTGAGCTGTGGGCCTTGCCCTACCTTCTCCTCAGTAAATACTGAACAGAAGTGTCTATAAGATAGATGCTTTTCTTTGGTCCTCCTCCACACACTCCCCCTCATCCCCTCTGATCTTACCAATACCCCCTCTGGACTTTCTCCTTTCACTAATGTATCTATAGAAAGTCTTGTCCCCTTCTTTTACTGTTCATACTAGTGTTTCCTCGGTTTGGGCCTTTGCCTGCCTTGCTGCCTTCCCTGCTTCCCTTAGGGAAGTTTGGTATGCCTCCCCATCTTCGTCCCACTGTGTTCCCTTATATTTCCTGAAGGCCAGTCTTTTGGCTCTGACTTTTTCTGCTTCTATTTTTCAGAACCAAAGTGGTTTCCTCCTTCTCGTGCTTTTCTCTCTAACACAATGGGATGTTGCTTCAAGTATTACCTCCTTAATGTCTGCCCACTTTACCTGTACCCTTACCTGTATTCTTCTTGCCAGGGCTAGCTTAACTCTGTTGGCCATCTTATCAAAGTCAGCTCCTCTGAAGTTCCATATTTTTGCCTTGGAATGGGATGATTTAGTTCCAGTGGCCAAACTGAACCATACTATGTGATGGTCACTGGCCCCCAGGTGACCTTCTACCTGGAGATCTGTGATCCTTTCCCCATTAGTCAGTAATAGATCCAGGATAGCCCCATCTCTTATGGGTTGTTCTACCAGTTGTTTGAGGCCCTCCCCTGCAGGGAATCCACTGTGTGTCTAGTTCTGGCGGATGTTCCTGTTGGTATCGACCAATTTGTATCTGGCATGTTTTTGTTTTTAATTTTTTTAATTCAAGTTTATTAAAACGTTGGGTACAGTTCATTATAGATATATTTTTTTAAGTTACACAGCACATTGACAGTGTGGACATACATCATATTTATACATTTTTTTCCCCATTTCATTATTGTTTCTCTTTTTCCCCATTTCTAGGTTGTGTCTGGAGTAGTGTCTAGCCAAATTTCCCACCTGACTGTGTAGGCTTGTATTCTGGTATTCACCTTATAAGTCAACTCCTCCATCTCCTGTCTCTCTCTCTCTCTCTCTTACAGTGGCCTTCCACTGTGTTTGTGTGGGTGGGTTCAGTTTTTTCCAATTTCTGGTGATGGCTTTATGTGCTGCGGCTAGTAGAGCATTCCAAAGGTACATAGCCGTGACTCCCTTTAACTCAGGTGGAGGAAGCCCTAGAAGCAGGTGTGTCATCTCCAACGGGTGTCTATGGAGAATATGTTCTTTAGGGCATCCCCAGTCTGCTGGCAATATGTTTTAATCACTGGACACTGCGAGAAGATGTGTGTGTAATTTGCCTCATCTTTGGTACATCCTCTCCGACAGCTAGGGGAGTTTTCTGGTCTCCATTTTCTTTGGACTGTGGGAGCATAGAAAAACCTAGTCTTGACTTTCCATTCAAAGTCTTGCCAGAAAGGGGATTGTGTGGTCTTAGCAGACATCATCAGGATTCTATCTAAGTCCTGCTTACTTATATGTAGTTGTGCTTCTGCCTCCCATTTGACTCTGATGTAGTCAAGGCATTCACTATGAGTGTTTCTGATAGCTTTATATAGGGCAGATATCAACCCTTTTTTGAGTGTGGCTTCTAGAATGGCCTGGACTATTGTTAGCAGCTGTCTGGAGCGCTGTGTGTGGTGATCTTTCTGTTTTGCCACGTTTATGTGTGTTCTAAGTTGCAAGAACCTGTAATGATCTGAATTTTTAGGTGATATGTGGCTTTGATGGTGTCAAAGTCCTGCACTGTGTCTCCATTCATCAGCTGTCTGGGTTGGTAAAGAGCCAGTCTCAGCCATCTGCGGAATCCATGATCTAGGCGGGATGGAGCGAAGGAGCTGTCCCAGCCAAACCATTTCCAGGGCCAAGTAGCATTTAAGCAGCCACACATTTTTCAGGTTCTGTGTTCCATTGCTAAAGTGTTGTGTACTGATATTAATAGAGTTTCCCCCTCCTTGCATGCGTCTATGTCCATTAGTCTAGCTCCTAGTGGGGTTTCCTCTGTGTATGCTCACTCAATATCTTTCTAGTGGGCTTGGTACCAGTCCACAGTCCAGAGGAGGGCTGCCCAGGTTTGTGCAGTTAGGTAATATTCCTCCAGATTTGGAAGGGCCCTGCCTCCTCTCTTCTTGTCCATTTGCATGAGACATGATTTTATTCTGGGCCTGCCTGGAGCCCATTTGTATTTCATGACCATACTCTGGCAACTCAAACTGTGCCTTGGCTATGTTTAAGGGCAGACACTGAAACATATATAAGTATCTGGGCAATATGTTCATGGATATGACTTGTATATGGGAATATAGTGGCAGATTCAGCAGGGACCATGTATGTATGTCTTTTCGGACTTTGTCTGTCAGGGGAAGAAAGTTGAACCGGAACAAATTTTTGAGATTTTTAGGTATTTGGATTCCAAGATATTTGATCTTTTGTTTGCCCCATGTTAAGGGTAATAGTTCTAGAACTACAGAGGGTGGCTTGTAGTGAAAGCTGAGAATGTCAGTTTTATGTTTGTTCAGTGAGTAGCCCGGCATGTAGGCCGAACTCCTCTAATATCTCCCATACTCTAGGGATTGATTAATTTGGATTTGACAGGTAGAGGAGAACGTCATCGGCGTAGAGCGATATTCTGTGGTCTGTTTCTTCAATTCTGATGCCTGTTATCCGGGCATCGTCTCCGACGGCCCTGGCGAGGGACTCGATATACAGAGCAAATAGGAGTGGGGAAAGGGGGCATTCCTTTCAGGTGCTTCTGCCCAATGAGAATCTATCCGTCACTCTGCCATTCATCCTAACATATGCCTGGGGTTCGTGTATAGACTTCGGAGTCCTCCTATGAAGGCCGATGGAAAGCCAAATTGTTCTAGGGTCTGGAAGAAGAAGCTTCAGGACACCATGTTGAATGCTTTTTCGGCGTCCAGACTAAGGATACAGGCTGGAATGTGTTCTCTATTTATAATGTCTATGATGTTGATTGTCCTCCTGACATTATCCGCGGCTTGTCTGTTGGGGACAAATCCCGCTTGGTCAAAGTGCACCAACTGCATGATGATGATATTAAGATGGGTGTATCTAGCATGCTTAAGTCCTCCATTATCAGAATCTCCCCTTTAGCTGTCATGTTTTGTATATCTTCTAACAGTAACGTGTCTATGTCCTCCCCCAGTCTGGAGGCCTGTAGACAATCCCAGTTCATATGGCTGTCTCATTTCCTGTTTACAGGGTGACCCACAGTTCTTCTGGCTCCTAAAGTACAGTTATGTAAGAACTTACCGTAACAGTAGATCTTCGAGAACAGCTCTTGCAGCAGGTTACACCATTAGGACTGAAGCACGTCAAAGCGAGGACCCCATGAATTTTCTAGCTAGCAGTCTTCAGCGGGACCGCCAAAGACGCCGGGTCCCGCCTCAACATCAGGCTTAGGTACATAAGGAAGCGGTCCCAGCTAGAATCCCCAGTTCTCCTGCTGGAGACTCCCCGCCGCTGATGACACTCAGAAGAGGAGACCGAGGATCCGCCATCAGATGGCCAAGACTAAAAATAAATCGTTCCATCCCAGAAGATGGATGTTAGGCTATAACCTACCTCCTCCAAGGGGGAATGGTGGGCGGGAAGGTACCTGCTGCAAGAGCTGTTCTCGAAGATCTACTGTTACGGTAAGTTCTTACGTAACTGTACTATCTTCTTCAAGATACAGCTCTTGCAGCAGGTTACACCATTAGGACTGATTCCCAAGCTATAGCGACAATCTTACGCCACCGGAAGGAGGAAAGACAGCGATAATGACCCTGCCCGAGCCTAGGACAGAAGTACCTGAAGGATGGCTAGGCCGAAACCTGCCCTTCGCCTGGAAGCGATGCCCAGGCTGTAATTCCTAATAAAGGTATGCACCAAGCTCCAGGTAGCTGCAGCACAGATAGCTGAAGTGGAAACGTTCTTCAGCGCTGCAGAGGAGGTGGCCACTCCTCTAGTAGAATGCCCCTTAACCGCACCTGGCAAGAGCTAGCTGCGCTTGTCATAACAGAAAGAGATACATTGGATGAGCCAACGTGAAAGGGTCTGCTTCAAAATAGGGGCCCCTTTCATTCTCTCAGCAAAGGATACAAACAGCTGATCCACTTTCCGGTACTGTTTGGTTCTGGTCAGATAATATCTGAGGCACCTGTGAACATCCAGGGTGCGAAGCAGTGCTTCTCCTCGATTGGTGTACTTAGGAAAGTACACTGGTAAGTCGATATCCTGATTAAGGGTAAGGGCTGAAACCACCTTAGGCAGAAACTTAGGATTTGTCCTCAGGGATATCCTATCCTGGTGAATAACTAAATAGGGCTCTTTACACAAGAGCGCATGTAATTCAGAGATTCTTCTCACCGAAGTAACTGCAACTAAAAACAACGTTTTCCACGACAGAAAACGTATCTCGCAATCCGCGGCTGGCTCAAAAGGTGGCAGCGTAAGCTGCTCCAGGACAAAGGCAGGTCCCAGGAGGAACCGGGTCCTGATAGGTGGCCTAAGGTGGAGAACCCCCTCAAAAAGGCACGAGTAGTGTCCAATTGAGCTACCATACGATGGCCGACGGGGGCATGATAAGCCGAAATTGCACACAAATGCACCTTAATCGAGGAGTAGGCTAGTCCGGATTGAAAAAGCAAAAGCAGGTATTCCAGGACCAGCTTCTCGGGACAGTCTAAGGACGAGAAATACAGGTTACTCACCTGTAACAGGAGTTCTAGGAATGGTATATGTTGTTCATCCACACTGTCTGGCAGGTATGCTTGCCACTTTAAATCTTGCCGGAAGGTCTTCAAGCTGGCTCCTCCCACCCACCTGGGTGGTAAAACTCTCGGCTCCGCCCCATGACGCCAGATCTGGCCAGCTAGAAGCTCAGGTTGTGCGTCGAAGCCGGGGAGGTAGGGTGGGTCATGTGGATGAACAACATATACCATTCCTAGAATTCCTGTTACAGGTGAGTAACCTGTATTTCTAGGGACATGGATATGTTGTTCATCCACACTGTCTGGCAGACTCCTAGCAGTTCTCCGGGAGGAGGGAGGCAAGGCACACCCCTACTTAGGGAATAGAGACTGGAGAACTGAGGCCCCAAACCAGCATCCCGGGCGTGACTCAAGGTCAATGTGGTAATGGGTGATGAAGGTGTGTGCTGACTTCCAGGTAGCAGCCCTGCAGATTTCCTGGATAGGGATGTCCTGGAAGCAGCCACCGATGCAGCAGTATGGCGGGTAGAATGAGCTCTTATCCCTCTGGGAGCTCTATGCCCGCCAACTTCAACGAGATCAATGCGGGAGGTGACCCACCTGCCTGTCGTCCCGCTTGGCTGCAGGTCTGCCAAGTGCGGCTTCAGCGTGGGTGACAAACAGCTGGTGAACCTCTCCCAGCTTCAGCCGTGCTCCTTATAGTAAGTGGCGCCATTCTAGGTCCAGAGTATGGAGCCTATATTGGCCTCCAAGTGTGATTGGGGTAGAACACCGCAGAGTCAACACCTGGTTAAGGTGAAACTCGACACCACCTTCGGAAGGAATTTCGGGGCGCAGGACAACCTTGTCCCTGTGGAAGACCAGGCAAGGAGACTCGATGCAGAGCGCCTGGAGCTCTCCCATCCTTCTGGCTGACATGATAGCCACCAAGAAGGCGGTCTTCCACGACAGGTGAGAGAGTTCACACCTGTGCATTGGTTCGAATGGCTTGCCCATGAGCTTTGCCAGTACCAGCAGTAGATCCCAGGAGGTGGAGGTTCTCGCACCGAAGGGGAAATGTGATCAAGGCCTTTGAAAAAGCGCCCGACCACCTTCTCCTGCGCCACCGACTGCTTCCCGGCCCGCGCCCGGTAAGCAGAGATGGCTGCCAGGTGCACCTTAAGGGTCGTCGACCTAAGCCCTTGCTGAGAAAAGGACCAAAGGTAGTCCAATATGCACGCCAAGGAACAGGAGGAAGGGTCAAGGCCCTTGCCCGCACCAAATGGAAAATCTCTTCCATTTGAAGGCGTAGCATTTTCTGGTCGACTCCTTACGGGACGCCTCAACTACATTGAGGACCTCGTCGGAAAGACCCAAGGCCTGGAACTTTAGCCGCTCAGGAACCAGGCCGTCAGGTGCAGGGATTGAAGGTCCGGATGGAACACCTTCCCCTGATTAACTGAGAGCAGGTCCGGGCGAGCTGGAAGCTGCCTCGGGAGCCTGGAGCTGAGGCTGAGGAGATCTGGGTACCAGTACTGGCGGGGCCAGTCTGGGGCTATCAGAATCACCTGCGCCTTGTCCCTCCTTGCTTTGAGAAGCACCTTGTGCATCAAGGGGAACGGGGAAAGGGGCGTAGAAGAGGCCTGGGGTCCACGGCCTCGAGAAGGCATCCCCCTGCAGCGAGCCCTGCTGAGGGGGGCGGGCATGGAACAGCCTCAGCTTCGCATTCTCCCTGGAGGCAAACAGGTCCACCTGAGGTGTGCCCCAATGGGAGAATAGATCTTGTACTACCTCCGGCAGGAGAGACCACGTGTAGGACGCAGCCCCTATCCGGCTTAGGGCATCAGCCAGGGTGTTGGAGGCTCCTGCCACATGAATGGCTAGGAGATCCGCCTCCAGGCTGCATGCAGTGACCAGATGCGGAGAGCTTCCTTGCATAGAAGCATGGAGCGCCCCCGCCTGGCGGTTCAGATAGTACATGGTCGTGGTATTGTCCGTCTGGACTCGGACCACTTGACCCCAAGAAACGGAGCAAAGGCGGTGAGCTGGGCGGACCGCTCGGAGCTCCAGCAGGTTGATGTGGCATGGGACTCCCACGGGACCAGAGGCCATGCGCCGTGTTCCCCAGATGGGCACCCCAACCCATCAGAGAGGCATCGGTCGATAGAGAGACCGTTGGCTCGGGGCGGACAAACGGGATGCCCTCCTGCAGATGAACTGGAACGGTCCACCACTGGAGAGTGTTCCATATCCCCTGGGTCACCGTCACTAGCTGGTCTAATGGATCGCAGCGTTGGGACCACTGGCTGGCCAGCCCCCACTGAAGAGGGCGCATGTTCCAGTGGGCCCAACGGATCACGCTGGTACAGGCCGCCATGAGACCCAGGAGGCGCAGGAAGTCCCGGGCAGGGCGATTGCCCAACCAGAAATGACTGGGCAAAGGAGGAAAGAACCTCAGCCCTGTCCGCCGGGAGCCGTGCTCTGGCTCGAAGAGAGTCGAGCTCTGCCCCGATGAAAAGAATCACCTGCTTCGGCTCGAGTTCCGACTTGGCCTCATTGATGAGGAGGCTGACCTGAGAGCAAACCTAGAGGGCCAGATCTCTGGACCGCTCCACCTCCTGTCTGGAGGGGGCTGCTATCAGCCAATCGTCCAGGTAAGGGTAAATCCGGACCCCTCGGTGCCGCAGGAATGCTGTCACCACTGCCATGCATTTGGTGAAGACCATGGGAGCTGGAGATAAGCCGAAGGGCATGGCTTGGAACTTGAAAAGGGATCCCTCCGCTCGAAAGCGAAGGAACCTCTGATGTGACGGACGGATAGGGACGTGAAAGAATGCGTCCTGCAGGCCCAGAGAGCAGAACCACATGCCATGTTCCAAGGATGGTGGTATCTGAGCCAGAGTGACCATCCTGAAGGTTCGAGACCTTAGGAACTTGTTTAGGTTGTGTAGGTCAAGAATGGGGCGCCAGCCCCCCATCCGTTTCGGAACCAGGAAGTACCTGGACACGAACCCCGGGTCTGAGGGAAGGGTCCGCCACCTCTCTGATCACCTCCTTCTTGAAGAGGAGAGCGATGTCGGCTCGGCAAGCCGACAGTGAGGCTGTGGACCCCGAGGCCGCCCGAGGTGCGACCGCTCTGAAGGGCGGGGCCTGCTTGAACTCCAGAGGCAGGCCCTTTCCGACCACTTCCAACACCCACCGGTCTGTGGTAATAACGGACCAGGCGGAAAGAAAGTGGCGGAGCCGCCCCCCCACGAGGTGACGGGGATAGGGGCGACACCCCTCAACCCGTCACTGGGCAGGCTTGGAGGAGGGACCGGCCGAGGGACCTCCTGGGCCTTTACCTCCCTGCTTCCTGTTGGAGGAAGCCGCAGGCTTGGGTTTGGGATGCCAAGCTCGTGCCTGCTGGCCCTGACGTTGCTGGGCCGGACGTGCCGCGGGCACAGAGGGACGAAAGGGCTTAGGCTGTGGTCTGTGGCCTTTATCCTTCTGTGCAGATGAGACAGAGTCCAAGGTAGCATTGGACTTCTCGATCCTCTGCAGGTGACCTTCCACCCCAGGGCTGAAGAGGTCGGTCCCCAGGAAGGGGACATCCGCCAACTTGTGCTTCGTATCTGAAGTGAAGGTGGATATCCTCAGCCATGCCCAACGGCGCATAGCCACTGCGGCCGCTACTGACCTGGCACATGAGTCTCCAATGTCCAGAGCAGTCTGAAGCTGCGGTTTGGCCACTGCCCTGCCCTGGTCCCGCACCTGCCTAACCGTGGTCTGCAGGTCCACCAGAAGATGAACTACCTCGTCCAGGGAGCCCAACAGGGCATGAGAGAAATGTGCCATGAGTATGGCCGAACTGGCCTGACGAAGGCCGAGGGAGGACGCAGCGTAGACTTTGCGCCCGGCATAGTCCAATTTCTTGGACTCCTTGTCGGGAGGTTTGTCCACGTCCCTAGTGTTCCCGGCGCGACTGCAACGCTGTCAGTAACTAGCCCCTCAGCTGAGGTGTCTCAAAAACTGGACAAGGAACGGTGGGGACACATACTTCCTGGCCATCCTGGCCGAGGGCGAGGAGGAAGCAGGGCGCTCAGAGCTCCAAGGCCGGGCCCACTTGGCCTCGGCCACTGGAAAGGCCTCCGTAGGGGAATCCCTTCGGTCCAGCATCTCCGTGAGGGGATACCTGGCCCGCTTAGACACAGGTTCGAGCTTCATCCCGGTGGACTCCGAGATGAGCCAAAGCAATCCCAGATAGGACGAAGGGCTATCGTCCATCGACTGAGCACCAGAGGACTCCAAGTCTACTCGCCTGGAGAAAAGGGAGGAATCGCCGTCGGACTCTGAAGAGTCCGCAAAGAGCTGCCTCGGGCCTGAGCCACCCTCCACCTGCCAAGGTTGATCGGGAGTGAGGGTAACAGACAGCCTATGGGGCAGTCCCTGAGCCAACCAAGAATTCTTGGTCGGACCCCCAAATAACGGCTGTGGAGGCGGAGGTTCCACCGGAATCGGTGGAGCAGCTGGTTTTTGCCGAACAACCGGCCTGGGTACAGGCTCCTTGGGTAAGTCGAGGGGTTGTTTCGGCCGCTCCGGTGACAGCCACTTAATGGCCGGGAAGGCAGCGGGCGTCGACTTGTTCCCGGTCAGAAGGAGCTGTTGCCACATGAGGTCCTCATGCTCGTCGGCGTAACTTACGTTGAAGCCTCCTCGGGCCCGAGGAGGAGAACAAGGACGCAGCGGCGGCGCTTACTGGCGGTGCCGAGACAGAGACCGCCTATGACGGGCGGGATCGGCTGGACCACTGGCAGTCTGAGACCGAGACTGAGAACCTCGGCTTTTCCGAGGACGCAAAGGGAGGGGACGGGGAACCGGCTCTCCCCTCGGCTCGGAGGGTTCAACCGAGGGCTCCGGAACGGAGGCACTGGCAAGCCCACGGGATCCTCAACTCCCACCGGGGAACGGGAGAGGATTCTCGGCTTCGCCTGGCGACAACCCGTCCAACGGGTCGAGAAAAATCTCGACTGCGTCGACGGGAGTCTCGGTCAACTGACCTGACGGGGACACCGCAAGACCAGTGGCCAAAGCCGAACGATCGACCGAAGTCGATGGCCGACAACTCGGGGAGAGGGACCTTTCCTGCTCCCAAGAGCGTCGACGAAGGGACTTACCCTTGTCTTTCTTTTTGGACCGAGAAGAAGGTCCAGCAGACATTGGTCCCTCTCCCTTAGTGGAAAGGGACAGACAAAGCTCCTTAAAGGAAGCTGTATAAGAGGAACCCAGGCAGAGCGAGATAAATGCCGTGGCCGAGGAAGATGCGGCGCGCGCCGCCTTCTCTCGAGGGCGATCATCTGCTCTAGCTGATCCGCCGAGCTCGCCGCCGGAAACCACCGACCGGCCTCTTTGACTTCACTGAGGAAAACGCTTTGGGATGCCCCAGTTGTAAACGGCAGCACGGTCTTCGAGGACGTAGGGTTGAGAAGGAAGAGCACAGGTCGCAAGCCTGCGGGTTGTGTTCAAGGCCTCAAACAGTAGACACACGGAGTGCGGATCCGTCCGAGACATCTTCTGCCCGCAAGGGCATCTCCGAAAACCAGGAGTCGATTTGTCCATCGCAGCCGCGAGGGAAAGAAGACCAAAGTCTAGAAATGCAAAAACTTTTAAATTCGCGAAACCGAAGAATTAGGAACCAGTCTTATACGCAGAGCGTTAAGGAGGGAACCTGAGCTTCCAAGTGGTAAGGAAGATCTGGCGTCATGGGGCGGAGCCGAGAGTTTTACCACCCGGGTGGGTGGGAGGAGCCAGCTTGAAGACCTTCCGGCAAGAATTAAAGCGGCAAGGATACTTGCCAGACATTGTGGATGAACAACATATCCATGTCCCTAGAAACCACGGGTTTGAGCCCATAAGCAAAACCTGCGCCACTTCATGGCATATGTCGTGTGTGTTGCCGGCTTTCTAGCAGCGGATAGTACTTCCGCCACTTCCTGCGAGGCCCCGTGTCGCATCATGGCTATGTCTCTAGGAGCCAAGCATGTAGGTTCAATGAACGCAAGTCCGGGTGGACTAGTGAACCTTCCTCCTGGGACAACAGATGGGAGCTGATTGGCAAAGGAAGCGGAGGTTCCTGGGATAGCTGATGTAGAAGCGGGAACCAGATTTGTCTGGGCCACAAAGGCGCTACCAAGATAAGCGTCTCATGCTCCCTGCGAAGTTTTAGAAGAACTCTCTGGATCAACAGGAAAGGAGGGAAGGCATAGAGGAATCTGCCCGCCCAGGAGAGGGACAATGTGTCTTGCCAGAAAACACCAGGCCCTGGATCTAGCGAGCAGAAATTGGGCAGTTTCGCGTTGGATGGGGAGGCGAATAGATCTAATTCTGGAGTGCCCCATCTGTGGAACAGATCCTCTGCCACCTCCTGAAGAAGTTCCCACTCGTGGACTCTGGCCTGGGAATGACTCAGGCTGTCTGCAATGGTATTGTCCACCCCGGGGACGTGAACTGCAATGAGGTTTGCGCTGTGTCATATTACCCATTCCCAAACTCTCATGGCCTCCCTGCAAAGGCGGTAGGAGTGTGTGCCTCCTTGTTTGTTGAGGTAATACATCACCGCAGTATTGTCTGTTTGCAGCAGAAGGGTACTTGGTGGAATGTCCAACTGGAAGGCTTGCAGGGCATAAAGGACCGCCCTCATCTCCAATATGTTGATGTGGAGATGAGATTCCTGGGCTGTCCATGTTCCCTGAGACCTCACCCCGACCAAGTGCGCTCCCCACCCCAGCCCTGAGGCGTCTGTGGAGAGAGTGACCATCGGGGACGGTGTTGTGAAGGGAACCCCCACGGAGAGGGTTCTCAGATCTAGCCACCATTGCCAGTCCCAAATCACGGCCTTCGTGATTTGGACTGGATGCTGCAGATGGTCTTGCCTTTGGTTCCACTGCACACTCAACATCCACTGGGTTACCCGCATGTGGAGCCTTGCCATCGGGACTATAGGAGTAGCCGCAGCCATGTGTCCAAGCAGGCGAAGGACGAGTCTGGCTGAGATGGTCTTCTTCATTGACAGGTCCCTTATGAGGATCGAATGCATTCCGCTCTGTCTTCGGGGAGGAAAGCTTTCCCCTTGATGGTGTCCAGAACTGCCCCTATGAACTGCAGTTTCTGGGATGGTACCAGGAGAGACTTCTCGTAGTTGATGAGGATGCCCAGAGATTGAAAAAGGGTCTGGGTACATTGGATGGCTATCCGTAATGCCTCCTTGGAAGGGGCCATGAGAAGCCAATCATCCAGGTATGGGAACACATAGTGGCCCTGTCTCCTCAGAGATGCTGCCACCACTGCCATGCACTTGGTAAAAACCCGAGGTGCTGATGACAATCCGAAGGGAAGTGCCTGGAACTGATAGTGGCGGCCGAGAAACTCAAAGCGCAGGAACCTCCTGTGCGCCTGAGCGATAGGAATGTGCAGGTAAGTGTCCTGCATGTCCAGGGACACCAAGAAAGCGTCCTTCTTCAGCATGGGGATTAGTCCCTGAAGGGTCACCATGTGGAAGCGCTTGTAGGCGACCGACAGATTGAGGTCGCTGAGGTCCAAAATTGGACGGAGGTCCCCTGTTTTCTTTGGAATCAGGAAGAAGTGTGAATATCCTGCTCCTCTCTGGTTCCCTGGAACGTGCTCCACAGCTTCCTTCTCTAGGAGCGTGAGCACCTCCTGCTGTATGAGCAGGGCGTGCTGACCCAGGTAGCGGGAAAGCAAAGGAGGCCTTGTGGGCGGGTTGTCTACAAATTCTATATAATGGCCTTTTTCGATCAACTGTAGCACCCACCTGTCGGTGGTGATCGACCGCCACCCCTGCAGGTGGTCCACGATGCGACCCCCGACCTTCATTTCCCGTTGATCCTGAGGAGGGGCGGGGGCTGGGAAGGAGTCATGCTGTGGCAGCATTAGGTCCTGCAGGCTGGGCTGACTTTGTGGCTCGTTGGCCTCTGCCTGAGGATGTCTTGGCCTGGGCTTTCCAGGTGAAGGAGACCCTCTGTTGCTGGCTGGAACGAGGTTGTGGCCTTTGAGTCTGGCTGCAAAAGCGACTCTGGTTCCTGCGAAAGGAACTGAGCAGAGACCTGTACATGGCATGAACAGATCTAATCGCCTTCCCGGCTTCCTGCAGTTTGGTGATGACCTTTTCCGAGGCTTCACCAAAGAGACCTTCGCCATGATAACAGGCGTCCATGATGTTCTTCTGCACGCCCGGGGTAAACCCAGAGACACGGAGCCATGAGTGTCTCCGGAGACACACGCCTGAGGCCGCAGCTCTGGCCGAAGAGTCCGCAGAGTCGTAAGCGGCTCTGAGAACCTGGGTTCTCACGTCTGAACCCGTACGGAGGAGCTGCAGCAGCTCCTCCTTCTGGCCACCGTCTGGCAATTTTTCAGCCAGGTCCTGTCCCTGCTCCCACAAAGCGTTCTGAAACTGAACCATGTGGGTGAGGTAATTCAATGACCTAATGGCACAAGTCGCAGCCGCGTACATGCACCTGCCCAGCACGTCCAACTGCTTGGATTCAGGGTCCGGTGGCTGCATGCTCAAATGCTGCGGTTTCTGAGACCGGTCATGAGAGGTTGTAATGACCAGGGAGTCGGCCAGAGGATGGTTCGCCAGGTACTGGTCCTCCCTTGGGGCCTTGTACAGGCGGTCGGCCTTCTTCGGCATTGCCGGGTTCGAGAGTGGATGCTTCCAGGCAGCCTTGGTGACATCTACGAAGGTGTCCACCAAGGGTGGCACTACCACAGGCTTGGGATTTTTTTGCCGAAGATAGCGGGCAAGGCGTAGTCTTTCGGGGTCAAGTTCTTCAGCGTCCCACCCCATGTTCTCCTAAATATACCTCATTATCTTGGAGAACGAGGGGTCATCCGGAGGGGACCTGGGAAGGTCGCGTGGATCCGGAGAGGGGACGCTGATTGGAGACGGAGATCTGGAGCACTCGGAGATGTCAGATCTGGAATCTTCTGTGGACGGGTTGGGTGACCCAGAAGTGGATCTTGACGGAGGCCGTCTTTTCTCCAAAGATCTGCCCCTAGGAGGTGATGCTGGCTCCTTAGGGGGCAATGCCCATCCTGCTGACCCCCTAGGTGGAGGAGGGGGTGCAGGGGTTGAAGGGGCAGCAGGCGCAGGAGGAGGTTGCGTGGTGACCACATCCTTCTTGATGGTGTCCCACCAGAAGGTGAAGAGCTCCTTCACTTCTGCCAGATTTAGGCTCGATGATGGGCCGGGCGCCGGTGGTCTGTTGTCTGGACCGGGTGTAGGGTCCCCGGGGGTCTCTGGTTCCGGAGAGGGCTCCCGTGGGAGCTCGACGGGTCCGGGGTTGCCCACCTGGACTTCAGGCTGAGTAGACTCCTCCTCTGACAACGCCTCCCGACCGACATTGGTAGGCGGTGGTGTGGTCCTCTTTTCTGCGGTGGCGGACGCCGGTCCCCCTGCCGGCGTCCTCGGGGGCAACTGCCTGACCGGCGACGGTCGACGGACAGTCGTCAGTTCCTTGGAGTGCCTGTGGGCCTTGACCGGCGTCGGATGGGCCGGCGTCGGATCCGACGTCCTCTTGAGAGAGGTCAGCTCCTTGGTCTTACGCTGGGGAGGCAGCAGTTGGGAGACAGACCTGACGTCGAAGGCCGGATGCCGGGAGGATGACTTGTGGTGCTCTCCAGACCTGGACGAGGCCTTAGCCTGAGTGGAAGAGGCAGGCCTGGAGGTCTTTACAGGCTGCAGAGAAGAGGAACCACTGACCGATTTGACCAGAACCGGGGAAGACTAAAAGCGGGCCCTCGACGGAGAGCGGTCCGACCTGGAGCCGGAGCTGCGGGAGTCCGAGGCCCTGGAGGGGGATCTAGAACTCTCCTTCTCCCAGTACTTTTGATGGTGCAGGTGGGACTTCCCTGAAGATTCTCCTCTGGAGGGAGGGTCACGGTCCATAGCCTTGATTTTCTCCTCAAGGAGAAAAGCTTGGAAGGCCTTCTGGGGCGGATCCTCATGCAGCTGTTGAAGCCCTGGCAGAAGGAGCAGGCCTGGGTGTCGTGGTCCGGGCCTAGGCAGCGTACACAAGCCAAGTGAGGATCCTTAAAAGGAATCTGTTTGCCGCAGGCACACTTCGATGAATGACCCTTCATGGAGATTGGAGAGGACATCAGACGAATTCCGAAGAAAAACTGTTGAAATTCTCCTAGTTGGCGCTAGAACTAACAGGAGGCTGATGTTGCGCGAAGTCGGCCAGTGAAAAGAACTTTGTTGATTCTGGCAGGACCGCCTCCTTATGTACTACGCCTGACGTCGGGGGTGGGACCGACGACGGAGGCGGTCCCCACTGAAGACTGCTAGCTAGAAATTTTCCGTGGGGTCCTGGCGCCTGACGGCTTCAGTCCTAATGGTGTAACCTGCTGCAAGAGCTGTATCTCGAAGAAGATTGTGTATTCTGAATTTCTGTAGCTTTGATATTTTCATTGATATAAAGGGCCACTCCACCCCCCTTTCACACCTCTGTCTCTTCTGAACAGTACATAGCCGGGTACTGAAGTCTCCCAAGTGTGGTTACTGGTGAACCATGTCTCACTAATGGTGTAACCTGCTGCAAGAGCCCCCTCGAAGAGAGGTCAATTCTTTTTAGCAATACATACATTTTCAGGAGGAGATAGGTATTCATCATGACACTACAGGCATGGTCAGAAAAATGAACTTAGTGTAAGTACACAGTAGAAAGTATGCATATATATTGTATATGTACATGGTATTCAAGCAGGAATCCCTCCTTTTTTCAGTTTTCCTTAATCTCACATCTGTCTGTGTCTCTTACCACATTCATATGTACGCCAATGATACAGTACTCTATGCCTCTGATCCCTCAACCCCTGAAGTGGAGTCCCAGCTGCAAAGTGACACCTTGAGAGTGTTACACTGGTTCCAGACAAATCAACTCACAGCTAACACCAAGAAAACTGTATCTATAACATTCAGTGCTGCTCAAAACTTAGCCTAACTCTCCCCACCACCACCCTCTCCTTTTCTACCTTTGATGGCAGCTCGCTTGACGTAGTCCCCACGTTCAAGTATCTTGGCATCTGGCTGGACAGTCCTCTCGACTGCTCTTCACACATTGACTTTATCCACCCCAAACTCCACCCTAAGCTCAGAGCCATGTATAGAAAAAAAAAAAAACTCCCTCTCTTCTGTGGTTCACCGTGAGCTCCTTACCAAAATGATGTTTCTTGTTTTTGATTATGCCAACATGGTTTTTGAGTCCGCACCTGCCTCATCCCTCTCCAGACTAGACACCCTTTTTATCACTTTGCCACCAACGCTACCCCTGTACGCATCACTGCTCTCTGTACTTTTCCCACTCCCTTCCCTCCCTTCACGTACACTGCCAGCACCATGCCACCACCCTCATTTCCAAATTCTGGTTTGGGTCTCTTCCCTCCTACCTCTCATCTCTCCTCTCCCCATCATATCCTGCCCCTTATCAGTTACGCTCTACAGACCCCCGTGCCTTCCCTCTCCCATGTCCCCATTCCAGTTTGGGGCAGGGAGCCTTCTATTCCTGACTCCCCTCCCTCTGGAACTGTCTTCCAAACTAACTTCATTTATCTCCTTCACTGCACTCTCTAAAATGTATCCTTTGCCAATCCCTCCCTCCCTCTTGCTCCTGTCTTTCCTCATCCCAGTATCTGGGGTAAGGCTCTCTCTGCACATTCTTACCTTGCCTCCTCCTTTGCCCAAATTCCCCTAACCCATCTGTCTCCTAGTGCCAACTGTAATCATCACCTCATCCCCCATGACCTTTTCCTCCCTTAGTCTCTTCTTTTACAGCTCGGTTCCTATGCTAACTTTGGGCTACAAATATCAATCTTTTTTTGGCAATGTATCATTGCTATTTCATTACCTTTTATTTTTATTTCTATTGCAACCTGATTGTTTCACTTGTTTCCACCCCTTTTCCCTTCCCCCCAGATCGCACCTGGAATGTGCCTCTCCCAGTTACCGAAATTTTGAATAAATTATATATATTTATTTACGGGGGCGCAGTCGTGCCCCTATATTAGGGTTCAATGGCCAGTTCTATGTTAAAGCCAGAATTCTGAACTTTAATAACTTTGCAACTGTTTGACAGATTCACATGAAATTTTGCATGTGCCTTCGGGGTCCAACAATCTCTTGATGGGGCAAGTTTTGTTCTGGTCGGATGTGTGGTTGTAGAGATACGGATTGTGAAATAAATGTGAAAACTACCACTTTTTTTCAAATTCTTTGTCACGCCACTGTGCAAAAGCGGCTTGGGATTTTGGTCTGAAATTGTTAAGGTATATAGGTCTTGGGTCACAAACGTGCCTTTTGAAGGTTTGGTGAAAAAATATTAATCCGTTCGAAAGTTATAATATTTTAAAGTTTCTCATTATTTCCTATGGGAGCAGTTAGATGTACCATGCATTAGGGTCTGCAACCCCAAGAAAAAACCCTCACGCCTGTTCTTGCAAGCAGAGCGGAGGTGGGGTCTTAGAGTTGGAAACCAAAGGCGGTGGTGGGCTCTTCAAGTTGGGAACCCTAAAGATGACATTTCCCTACTTTTGACACTGGAACCCCAATGGTCCATTAACTAAGTTTTTTGCAGAGAATATATTGTACAGACGCGGTCGCGCCTGTATTTTAGGGTTCAACGGCCAGTTCTATGTTAAACCCAAATTTGTCAACTTTAAGAACTTCGCAACCATTTGACCAATGTGCATGACATTTTGCACGCACCATTGTGGTCCAAACATCACTGGATGTGACGAGTTTCGTTCCAGTCAGATGTGTGGGGTGCGGACATAGAGTGTCAAAAAATTTCAAAAATTACCATTTTTGTGTAAATTCTTTGTCACCATGTTTCTCAGAAACAGTGTGCAGTTGTGGTCTTAAATTTGCAGGGTATACAGGTCTTGGGTCACAGATGTGCCTTTTGAAGGTTTGGTGAAAAAATATTAATCTGTTCAAAAGTTATTAAATTTTAAAGTTTCCCAATATTTTCTATGGGAAAAGTTAGATATCCCCTTGAAAAAAGATTTTTTTCTGCAAATGCAGAATCTTTTTTTCATGCTGCCACCATTTTGTTTTTAGTTAGTGAGGCAAACAAACTTAAAATTCTAAAAAAGTACTGGGGATTGGTAAGCACCAACACCTGTATTTACCTAATCGGGGCACGAGGAATTGGATTCTTGAGTCAGTTTTTCAGAAAAGAGTTCAGAAATGTGTTTATTTGATCCAAGGAATTCTTTTACTGCAAATC